>OY804260.1:43472730-44126039 GCA_963680825.1 Meiosimyza decipiens | reverse complement strand
GTCGCCCCTGATAACGGTACTTTACTTATGTTGATAAAACTGATTTTGGCATGTTTCATATTTATAACGCCACTATGGATTTTTACGATATTTTTTAGGTGGCGCGTAACATTAATTTGCGTACTCGCAATACAAATTAAGAAGCTTAAAAGATATAAGCAGCTCTTTTCTGTGTTTAAATATTTCCGATTTATTTTAAAATTGGCACTTGTATTAATTGAAATAGATGTGGATAAAACTAGATAATAATTGTTGCTGTTAATTTAAAAATGTATCAAAGTAATCTTTTGCACAATGGTACATTTTTGAATCCTCACATAGATCATAAATGTGATCATGAAGAGAATAGGGCAAAAGTATGTGCACCATGTGGCAAAAAATTTAATTTTGGAAAACGCAAAATTTCAGAATTGTAATTGTTTTAATGGTATAAAATACTTTCAAGGTGGATTAGGCCTATAGGGGATACCACTGTAAAAAAAAGCGCCATGATATATATCTCATTAGATGGTGTGGAAATTGTACCAGAAACTATAACATGAATAGGAATTAATTGTATGCGCAGTATATTTCAAATATCTATTCAAATGTATATATATATTTCTACATAGAATCCTAGGTGCTCCTGGTTTGGAAATATGTATATATATATGTATATATATACATATATATGGAGTCTACTAATCAATTAGAACACTTTAGTAAACGTCGATACATGACCGTATGTATCAAAAAGCGAAAAATATCAATATTTTCGAAACAGGATCAGCTAGGATTTTAATTCAAACTGATTTTTTTTCTATAATCAAGCATGAAAACAATAGTGCTTTTAGATTTCGTTGCCATTTTAATGCAACCTAACGATCCTTTAGGCCCAGTGTGGACAGGTTTTAATGTCCTTGAAAGGCAAAAAAATCAATTGATGACAGCTTTTAAGTCATTGAAAGGTATGAATCTTTATTTTTAGTGCTGTTGTAGTAGAACAGGTTTACTTTAGCTGACATTCTCCAATTTTTGATTTTTTAGGGGTTAAAAAATATCAAAAAAAATTTAGGGAATGAATGAAAAATGCGGATGTCATAAAAAAGATAATTAAATGGGATACCATAATGGTAAGCAAAGTAGACATGACGATTTTTCTGAAGTTTTGACCAACTTTTTTTAAAAAACCGTTATTTATTCCAAAAAATGTGTTAATAACCTCTACTGTTTTAAACATGAAAAAAATTATATTTTTTATCAATACAGTAAAATCACTTTAATGAATTTAGGTATTAAGACATGTGGTTATTATTTACTTTATCAGCTCCACTCCTAGTTTTCTTGAATTTTAAGTATGTTGTACAGTTCAGTATGCTAATCAAGAATATATAAAAATGTTTACTTTAAATAAAAAGGAAGTAAGCCGTCCAGAGTAAGTGATCCATGATGCCATCGCTAAAAAAATTTAAGGAATAGGGCCTGGGGTTTTTCTGCTCCCCTTTTTAATTTTGAAACTTTTTTCTATGCGTACGCCCTTAAGCGGCAATGGGAAATCTGCGTCCTAGCCCGGAATAGCTTCCAGTGCTCGGCACCGAAAAGATAAGTCAGTTCGTTCCGTCAGTTTGCCAATTCTAACAACTTCTTTAAGGATTGTAGACACGAAATAATTACTTTTGTACTGTTGTCAGAGATTTCAACTTTCAGCAATTCTACGTCTGACTCACTAGATTTGTTCAATAGTTTAATGTTCAATCTATTTTTGCAGTATATGGCTACACTTCCACCCGTTCTGTTAGGCCTATCATTTCTAATTTTGTAGTTTCTTAAACAATAATGAGAATCGTTTACATCATGATTGAACCAAGTCTCCGAAATACATATTATATCAAGAGATGAGTCTTCAAAAACATACCTTAAACAATCCAACTTGAAAGCATTCAAAGGTCTTGCATTGAAATGAACAATATTTAGTCCCGAGTGTTGGATACACAAAATATTTATCATTGTTATGTGATTTTCATTAGTACGAACATTTTTGTTATTTAATGCTGACATTATATTTGAAAATGAAACAACAGCAAAAAGCAACAACCAATATAAGGTCAACGGTGAAAAAATATCTTGAGAAGTTAAGAGAAAATATTAAACTAAAGCAAAGAAAACAAACTAAAAAATCAGCAGAGTTAACCATCAACATTAGTAGCCTCAGCGAGAGCTGCATCAGCCGCACTTCAAAGATAAATTTCTGTAGCTTTCAATCCATACTATCCGTACGAAATGCAACTGAACCTTTTTTTAAGACGTACGAGAACTGAGCCATGTAGTGTAAATGCATTAAATTCAGCTTTTTGACGCTTATACCGCACAGCAGCCTGCATAATTTTTCTGTTTTCTGGCGTCAGACTTTCGTGAATGTACACATTATTTTCTGACGCAATGCCAGCTGAGCGCAGTTTTACTGTGGTCTTAACTCTCTTCCGATAATCGCCAAAAGTTCTTAATACACGATTGCGATCGTATGTAGTGTAAAACTTCACAATATCGACGGAGTTTGAATTATTCAGCTGCGGCTTGACAAGGACAACATCTCTTATCTATGGCGGCCAAAAAACAATTGAGTGGCATAACGAATTAAATATACTCTTTAAGTTTTCACCTTCAGTGTTTGTTACACCAAAGACCACAGCATTAGCAGAAATGTCAATATTTACGTAATTGTTTGCACTAACGCACGTGCAATTTTCAATACGATCTTTTAAACTATTTAGTTCTTCACTGCGCTTAGTTAGAGCACTTAATTAATTTTCAAGAAAAGTTGTTCTTTTATCGAGTTCTTCTTATGATTTCGTTTTCAGTTTTGGCATCAATACTCATCAATTTATTAGTTAGTAAGCTGTTGTTGCTGAGACTCAAGCGATCTTCCATCTCTTTTAGCTGCTCTTTAAGAGAGTTCGCAAAACTCATAATCTCAAATAATTTCGGAGTTGTGCAGTTAGGAGATAATGCACATTTTTTACTTGCTAAGTGCAATGCACTTATGTTTTTTGTTTGTTTTGAATATGATTTCTGTTATGGTTGTTGGGTATTTTGTTTGAATTGTCTCTATATTTTTTCTAAGTTTTGTTTTAGCTTAAATTTAGTTTGAATTTATGTTGTATTCACTTTGATCTTACATCAAGCAATCCATTAAATGTTCACAATTTATTTTGAATATTTCAGAGTACTATCGCACATTGAACATTAGAAAATTATCAGTATTTATGAGCGTTAACAAACAACACGTCCGTTTAGTTCGCAATTCAGCTAACTTGGCTAACTTCTGGGAGAACGATGGTTTTTTTAATATTAATTGATAAAAAAGTCTTCATAACAGTGCTTCTGATATTATTCAGACAAAAACTCAAGAAATGGATTTAAATTGTCAACATGAAGAAGCTGACATGCAAATCTTTTACAAAAGCAAGCACCTCCAAGGACAAAGATCTTATTTTGATCATTTTGTTGGCCAACATATAAGAAGTTCCTGAAATGGAAATTTGGTTGGCTGGTGCGTTGAAGAATAATAAAAAAATAACAAAATTGTACACAATTAGCGTTTCGAGTCTTCTCGTGATTTGCTTACTGATCGGTCGACTATGTCTCTACGATCGCGCTGTGCTATTTGTTTGAATGCAACTGGAAAAGAAAGTGCTCTAAATTGTACTTCATGCAATAATTATATTCATAAATCTTGTGTGAAAATAAAAGACATTAAAGTTTTTGATTTACTAAAACATTCGCCTAATTTTGTATTCAATTGCGATAGTTGTTTGAACTCAAACTCGAATTTATTGTCTGTTGTTGGTTCTTTAATTGCTGAGGTCAAAGTCCTCAATGCAAAAATAAATGAACTAATTCCGATGTGCAATGGTGTTGTTGCTGAGTCTAAAAACTCTCAGGCTGTAACTGGTGTTAGTTCTCTAAGCTCTGTACTCACTGGAAATGCACTCTCTGCTGGGATTTCTCCGACTGCTGTATATGATGAGTCAATTATTCACGTGGATTCTGCGTCTGGCTCTATGCTTTCTACTGTTGATGTTCCTGCTCTTGATAAACTCAATAATGAGAAAACTGTTCCTGCATTAAATTTATTATCTGTTGCATCGTTATCTTTCGCTGCTGCTGTTTCTAACAATTCTAACAATAATAATAATAATAAGAATATTGATGCTGTTGCTCTGTCTGCTGCTGCTTGTTCTTCTTCTAAAACCGGTTTTAGAAAATCTAATGAGCTAGATGCTGCTGCTAATACACTTGTGCTGCCTTGTACACAGTTTGCAACTTCGCTCTCTTCTCCCCTTGTGCTTTCTGGTTCGCCTTCTGTTGCTGATACTCATAAATGGATTAATGTAAAGAAAAAATCAAAAAATAAACAAAAGATAGTCGTTGGACAAGCGGAAAATGATGAACTTGAAGTAGTTGTTGGTAAAAAATGGGTGCATTTAGCGTTTTTTAAACCAAATATATCTGAAAATGATATTATTGCATATGTTGAGAAACATACGGGGATTTCTAAGCAGCATATGGATTGTCGAAAATTAATCAAGAAGGATGCGTCACTGGAAGAATTAAAATGGATAAATTTTAAGCTCGGTGTATCACAGCAATACTTTGACAAACTGCTTGTGCCCGATTTATGGCAATCTGGAGTTAAAATTCGTCCCTTTAAATTTTTTCAAAGAACCAGGGAGTTGAATGCAAAGACGTAGTAAGTCTTTTTAATGAGTCAACTGCTCTGCCTGATCGTCGCTTAGAAAAAAATTATTGCCAAAACATTAGAATTTATTTCCAAAATATGTCTGGAATAAGAACCAAGACTAATTCTATTTATGAATTTACTGCTGCTGGAGATTTTGATGTCTTCGTTTTTGTGGAGACCTGGCTCAATGATGAATTTTATGATGGTGAATTTTTCGATACAATGGTTTATCAAGTTTATAGAAAAGATCGTGATGCTATAAAAACTGGTTGTACCCGAGGAGGTGGTGTACTTATTGCCGTCAAACGTTATCTTTGTGCCACAATTTGCGTATTACAGAATGCTGACACCTTATACGATCAATTGTGTGTCTCCATTGCAGGCTCATCGGGGTCTTTATACATTTGTGCTTCGTATATTCCACCGAATAGTTCTGATGATATTTATGATGCACATGTTAATAACATTTTGTCTCTACATTCATCGTTGGACCCAAAAAACCACTTATGTGTACTTGGAAATTTTAATTTGAATAAAATCGCTTGGACCCACCTCGCAGGTGAACTTACGCCAACTAATATAAATTTTGCTCACGAAATCAATTTTATTGATAGTTTCTTGAGTATTGAATTAGTTCAAATTAATAATATATATAATAAGCTAAATAAAATTTTGGATTTAATTTTTATTTCTCATAACATTAAATACAATTTGTCTGAATGCCTATGCCCGATTTCACCATCTAATGTTCACCATGATCCGCTTGTTCTCAATGTTGAATTTTATGAATTTATTGAGACTCAGCCAGAAAACCGAGCATTTAATTTTAAATTTTGTGATTTTGAGTTTCTTAATAATAGTTTAATTGATATTGATTGGGTTAATCTATTTGATGGAAAAAATGCCGCAACTTGTTTTGATTTATTTAAATCAAATGTGTTACAAATGTGTCATAACCATATTCCTATACTCCCTCAGAAGGTATATAAGCTTTCATGGTATACTTGTGGGCTTAAAAAACTAAAAAATTTACGCAATAAATTTCTTAATCTTTTTAAATCCACTGGAAATTCTGAATATAAGGAGAAATATGTGCATTATGTGAGAGAATTCAACTTTTTGAATAAGTTTTTATACAAACAGTATATTTTAAAAACGGAATCTAGTATCAAATCAAATCCTAAATCGTTCTGGAATTTTATTCAATCAAAAAAGGGTGGATCTTTTATTCCTACCTCTATGTTTTATAATAATATTAGTTCCTGTACAATTGCGGATACAGTAAATTTATTTGCGGATTATTTTAAATCAAATTACACTGATGATACTCCATGGTGCGAACCCTCTATCTTGGATAACATTAATTCTTTTTTGGATGTCGGTTCTATTACTTTGTGTGAAACTGATGTTTTAAATGCATTAGTTAAAATGAATCATTCTGTTAAAGCGGATATCGACGGATTATCCTCTATATTTTTATCAAAGTGTGCACTGGCTTTATGTAAGCCACTATGCATAATTTTTAATAAATCTTTGCATTCTGGTATTTTCATTGAGTCTTGGAAAATAGCATGTGTTACCCCTGTTTTCAAAAGTGGGCTGAAAAATAATGTCGTTAATTATCGTCCTATTTCCAAATTAACAAATGTCTCTAAATTATTCGAAAATATTATTAAAGATAAGCTTTACTTTTTAATTAAGGGTCATATTTGTCCTGAGCAACATGGGTTTGTGTCTGGTCGATCTACCATAACAAATTTGTCATTATTTTCAAATTTTTGTGTTTCCTCTTTTGGATTGGGATACCAGGTGGATGTTATATATGCTGACTTCGCAAAAGTCTTCGATAAAGTTAAGCACAGTGTTTTAATCGTAAAACTAGCTAAAATGGGCTTTCATGGTACATTTCTTAATTGGATTAAATCGTATCTGAGTTATAGACCGTGTGTTGTAGTCATTAATAAAAATAAAGCTTATAGTTTTATAGCCACCTCTGGAGTACCACAAGGAAGCATCCTTGGACCATTATTTTTTATTTTGTTCATCAATGACATTCATAATTGCTTTCGGTTCTCAAAATTTTTACTCTATGCAGATGATTTGAAAATATTTAATCGTATAAAGAGTATAAGTGATGTCGAATTATTACAACGTGACTTATGCAATGTCAGCAGCTGGAGTATTCTTAATGAGTTGCCTTTAAATATTGGTAAATGCTTTCATTGTATTTTAAAATAAATCGGAAATATTTAAACACAGAAAAGAGCTGCTTATATCTTTTAAGCTTCTTAATTTGTATTGCGAGTACGCAAATTAATGTTACGCGCCACCTAAAAAATATCGTAAAAATCCATAGTGGCATATGAAACATGCCAAAATCAGTTTTATCAGCATAAGAAAAGTACCGTTATCAGCGGCGACGTCTGCTTTGCTACACTTTATTATTGTATCATAGCAAACAAATTCTGGGAACATTGTTATTGTAAAAAACATTTCGTTTACAAATTATAAGCAAATTTACAGTGGCGTTATATATATGAAACGCACCTTAGTGTCAATTGTTTTAATTTTTTATCGTTAGATTTATAAATGAAATAATTAAAATTATTAAAATATAATAAACAAATATATATAATATATATATATATATATATACATATACATATATATATACATATACATATATATATATATATATATATATATATAAATATCTATACATATACATATATATGAAGTCTACTAATCAATTAGAACACTTTAATAAACGTCGATACATGATTGCTTGTATCAAAAGGCGAAAAATATCAATATTTTCGAAACAAGATCAGCTAGGATTTTAATTCAAACTGATTTTTTGTCTATAATCAAGCATAAAAACAATAGTGCTTTCAGATTTCGTTGCTATTTTAATGCAACCTATCGATCCTTTAGGCCCAGTGTGTGTCATCAATTGATTTTTTTGCATTGTTACATTTTTTTGTGGGTCAAACTATGTAGAAGAGTTGTAACAGCTTTGTCTCCGTTGTGTTTTACTGTAAATTTTACATTACATCTTCTACACTTTGCAATTTTTTGTAACCAGTCCTAAAATAGATCGGAATTCAAATATTTCTTAAACAGAAGTTTTGCATCTTGTAAAATGTTGCGATGTTGTTAATTCATACATTTTAAATAGTTTTGATTTAATTTTTTACTTCCAATCAGTTACTTTTCGTTCCTATAAGCTCTTTATTTTTTCTAATCATTTTAAAACTTTACAACGCATTAAAATTATAATTTTTCTTTTTGATATTCTATTTTAATTTCAAATCAGTTTAAATGCATTTCATATTTCTACAAATCTAGCTCAAGTATTTATTTCTAGTGCTTATTGGTCAAGGTAATTTTGTAAATTTACACTTGAAGCTTGCTGTAGTAATTGAAGTTAAATATTTACTATCATTTATTAATGAAAAATTTTAATTGTTTCAGGATCCTGTTGGATTCCAAAAACTGGTTGCAGAATATTACAAATTATTTGAATGCGGCAGTGCAGAAAACATACAAATGTCATTACAACAAAATTTTCACTCAAAAGCTCATCATCTGCAACATGCACCATTATCTTTGGCTTCTGAACTTTCAACCGAAATAACAATGACACCTTTAAATTGTAATACGACTACACACAATTCCATTTCAGATAAGAGCCAAGTTATATGTAGTAATAAAATAGCTTCATTAACACCCGATTCAACTAATTGTGGAAGAAGTGATTTAGTTCTAACACCTGCATATTCAGCAGGATTCTCTGATAATGTAAATAATTCGTTATCATTTATGCCACCGACTACTATGCCAGAAGCAATTGATTCAGCAATGTATTCTACCTTATATAGCACGACAAATACAAAAGAAATACTCTCGCCAGAAATTATTTATAAAACTTTCGCTGATAAGCCAGATACTAAACCAGATGTAGCAATTTTGACTAAGCCGGATGAAACGATTAAGCAACCCATAAATCAAACAACCGCTTTTTTACAATTCGCTGAAAATTTATTCAATCCAGGATACAAATCATTAGAAGAAAACTTTCAAAGTAAAGGTACTGTCTTGAAAACAAAAAAACAAAAGCAGTTAACGCTATACTCGGATCAAATGATACCGTCTCAATCAAGTAAAGCTCCTATCGACCTTTTAGTGAATACGTCAGCTCAAATAATGAATGCACTGAGCACAAAAAATTTTAATCAGTCCACATCCTTTTTAGCAGCTTATGATTTAATTAAAAATGCCCAATCAATGGATAATCAAACATCCATGGCGCAAACTCAATTAGGATGTCAAAAACGAATCACAACCAAACGAATTCCGAAATCCAAAGTTGTGTTTGGTTCCAGCGATGTAGCACAAAAAAAAACAGAAACAAGTTATATTCAAAAAACGCAGACAGCAACTTTGAATGAGGGAACATCGACAGTAAATACATGCAGCTTTAATTTGCAAACAAGTAACATAACATCTTCATTGAAAACATCTTTGCAAAAAACCACAACAAATACATCATTGGAAAGCTCAACAGATTCTCATAAGAGTTCTCCTAAAACACTTCAACAGAAACTGGCAGAACGACAAAGAGCAAATCAACAAAATAACGCTAATGAAGCAACCACTAATAAGGCTTCTAGTATTGATGTTATAATTCTGGATTAAAAAATATACAAGCAAATAAAAATTTTTATTATATATTTTTCATTTATTTTTATTGTTTTGGGAAAGCAAAATCAGCCAGCGGGATGAGTACAGATAAAGTAGTGTCAGGTAACAGTCGTATGTAGTATATTAATACATGTAATAATATCAAAGAAAATAATTGATCAATTGATTGTTCCACAGGTTAGACGCTCGAGCAAAGAGCGGATTATGTCCTACCTAAAGTAGTGATTTTTATATCGTTCGTAACAATGTTGTTAATGGGGTACTCATCAGTCGGTGTAAAGGATTACTTCTTGCTAAAAGTCCTTACATAAACATTTATTTCGTTGTAAGTTTTTATATAAATTCCTTGCAGTCTTTTTACAATCTCTCTTCTTTCTTACAAATAATAGTAACATAGTATTTTCTGTCCAAACGGTTGGACAGGTCCTTATCTCGATGACGTGAGACCTATATTAGCGCGGAGTGACCTTAATCTCTGCCAGCTAATAAGGCGAAGTAACGTTGTGATATGTTTCAATGACAACCTTTACCTTTAGCTTAACCCCGAAAAACCTGTATTAGCGCAAAGTGACCTAAATCTCTGCCAGCTCGCTAATAAGGGAAATCAACGTTGTGAAATGTTCGTAAGATAGTTTGACAACACGATACCTATATTAGCTCGAAGCGACCTAAATCTCGGCCAGTGCGTTAATAAGCCGAAGAAGCGATGTAGACAGCCTAAGCTCACAACACAGACTATCTGCTGAGCGCCTATGCAATGCCTTTATTAACGCGGAGTGACCTTAATCTCTGTCTAAGCTCACATGCTAACTGCTGAGTACCTACGTTGTGGAGTAAGGGATATGAAAAGAAAATTAAATGGAAGGAAATCCTTGTTTAATAAAAGCAGGGTATTTAAGGGACTATGCCAATATCCAAAAGGAAGGCGTTGCCAATATTTTTCTAAGGAAAGACAAAGCGATGATTGTTTGATGAATCATAGGTTTATTAAAGTTACCATTTCTCTTACACAAAATTTGTAATGCACTCAACTTAATTCTATTTTATTTCTACATATATGTAAAAACTTATAATAGCTCATCCACTCCATGAATTTGAGTGACGTTCTATTTTTGAGGTATGTTTGGATTTACTTAGCTTACAAAGCTTTCAAAATTATTTGGGGATTTGATTACATAAAATTTCGTATTGAGTGGCCTGCAATAGTGTAATCGAGTGCATGTGCTTTTGTTCATATTTTTGCCATGCGTCACTCGATTGCTCTTTACAAATTTGTGGTTGGCAATGGTCACTTTGTAAAGGGTGTTTTTTGTAGAGATATAGAGCTTCGAATTAAAATAAAACACAAGAAAATCGTTTTAATGTCCATCAATTTGGCTTTATTGAAAGGATAATTTTATGCCATTAATGTTTAAATATGATTTCGGGCATGTGGCCGCCGCGGCTGGCTCGAATAAAGCCAATTCTACAGGTCCAATTTTGAACCACTTTTTCGAGCATATGGGGCCGTATGTCGGCAATAACGCCACGAATGTTGGCTTCCAAGTCCCCTAACGTTTCTGGTTTGTTGGCGTAGACGAGCGACTTCACATATCCCCAAAGAAAATAATCCAATGGTGTCAAATCACACGATCTTGGTGGCCAATTGACAGGTCCATTCCGCGAAATTATGCGCTCATCGAATGTTTCCTTCAATAAATCGATTGTGACGTGCGCTGTGTGGCATGTAGCGCCGTCTTATTGGAACCACAACTCATCCACATTCATGCCATCCAATTCGGGAACAAAATAGTCGGTTATCATGGCTCTATACCGGTCTCCATTAACGGTAACTGACTCTCCAGCATTATTTCGGAAGAAGTATGGCCCAATGACTCCACCAGCCCATAGAGCACACCAAACAGTCAGTTTTTGTGGATGTAATGGCGTCTCAAGGGTCTCATGTGGATTCTCTTCACTCCAAATGCGGCAATTTTGCTTGTTGACGTAGCCATTCAACCAAAAATGAGCCTCATCACTGAACAAAATTTTGCGATGAAAATCAGCATCGAGATCAATCTCATTTTCGGCCCATACACCAAAATCACGACGCATTGAATGGTCTCGCGGCTTTAATTCTTGCACAAGCTGGATCTTGTAAGGTCGCAAGCCAAGATCTTTGCGCAAAATCTTCCATAAAGTTGATGGACAAAGCTCCAATTGCTGTGCACGGTGGCGAATCGATTCATTCGGGTCCTCTTCAACATTTTGCTCTACAGCGGCAATTGTTTCTTCGGTGCGCACTGTTCGACGTCTCTGCGGATGCGTATTATCACATAGAGTAAACGTAGTGCGAAAACGATCCATGGTTAACCGAATTAATTGCTCTGATGGACGATTATGTCGACCATAAAATGGACGGAGCTTGCGGTAAACTTCGCGAACTGAACCATTATTTTCGAAATAAATTTGCACGATTTGCAAGCGTTGTTCTTTTGTCAACCTGTTCATGATGAAATGGCAAACCAAACTGAACATAAATAACATTAGAGTTGCCAGATTTGACCATAAAATGCCAGTTTTATCTCTATTCAAAAAAAAAAACCTCTAAAAAAAACACCCTTTATGATTAGGGTAGGCAGTAGTGGTCGCTATATTGGATGCACTACAACATGATGCCATTATTAACGCGGAGTGACCTCAAAAACGAAGAAACGAATTGGGCTCTACGACTGCCCAATCTCGACTAAATCGATGATAAATTTAAACGTTTGTTAATACGTTACTGTTCAGCTGGTCGTATCGTTTGGATATCGTATCTTGTAAAAGTCCACTTTCGACATAACTCATCGATTGGTGCACATAAATTTTTTCGGAAATGGGCTCCAAACCATTTATCCGAGCCGTCTCAAACTATGCTGGTGCAAACCATTTTTTTTTTTCTAAAATGTATCCAAAAGGATTTTTCCGGGGCCGTCTCAAATTATGTTAAAAATCCAATTTCCACCATTTTTCATCGATTGGTGAGAAACATTTTTTTCGTAAATGTGTCCAAAACGCGTACTTCCGGGGTTTGGGGTCGTCGCGAAATATGTTAAGAACCAATTTTCTACCTTTCCTCATTAATTAATGCAAAAAAATGTCCATAATGGCTCCAAAACCGTATTTTCCGGGGTTCATGACTGTTTCGAACAATGTTAAAAATCCATTTTCGATCTTTCCTCATCGATAAAAATCCATTTCAACCCTTCCCCATCGGAATAGTGTCACAAACATTGATTTTCACCTAATATTTTTATTTCGTTGCTCGCCGTCGCTCCAAAAGTTCAAAATATTTTGGTTGCAGATTTTCGTAGGAAGCGACGCACAGTGGCGACATTTCTAAAAAGTGGATGCAAAACTCAATTTTGGTGTGGTGGAAATTCGCAAATTTAATGATGCAGCTTGATAAACAATTGCTCTAAACTCACGAATGTAAAATTTTAATTTATTTGGAAAATTATTCGCTTTGTAGAGTTGGTGAAAGTTAATGGTTTTTTCGAGTTTTTGTAAAGGGTGTTTTTTGTAGAGATATAGAGCTTCGAATTAAAATAAAACACAAGAAAATCGTTTTAATGTCCATCAATTTGGCTTTATTGAAAGGATAATTTTATGCCATTAATGTTTAAATATGATTTCGGGCATGTGGCCGCCGCGGCTGGCTCGAATAAAGCCAATTCTACAGGTCCAATTTTGAACCACTTTTTCGAGCATATGGGGCCGTATGTCGGCAATAACGCCACGAATGTTGGCTTCCAAGTCCCCTAACGTTTCTGGTTTGTTGGCGTAGACGAGCGACTTCACATATCCCCAAAGAAAATAATCCAATGGTGTCAAATCACACGATCTTGGTGGCCAATTGACAGGTCCATTCCGCGAAATTATGCGCTCATCGAATGTTTCCTTCAATAAATCGATTGTGACGTGCGCTGTGTGGCATGTAGCGCCGTCTTATTGGAACCACAACTCATCCACATTCATGCCATCCAATTCGGGAACAAAATAGTCGGTTATCATGGCTCTATACCGGTCTCCATTAACGGTAACTGACTCTCCAGCATTATTTCGGAAGAAGTATGGCCCAATGACTCCACCAGCCCATAGAGCACACCAAACAGTCAGTTTTTGTGGATGTAATGGCGTCTCAAGGGTCTCATGTGGATTCTCTTCACTCCAAATGCGGCAATTTTGCTTGTTGACGTAGCCATTCAACCAAAAATGAGCCTCATCACTGAACAAAATTTTGCGATGAAAATCAGCATCGAGATCAATCTCATTTTCGGCCCATACACCAAAATCACGACGCATTGAATGGTCTCGCGGCTTTAATTCTTGCACAAGCTGGATCTTGTAAGGTCGCAAGCCAAGATCTTTGCGCAAAATCTTCCATAAAGTTGATGGACAAAGCTCCAATTGCTGTGCACGGTGGCGAATCGATTCATTCGGGTCCTCTTCAACATTTTGCTCTACAGCGGCAATTGTTTCTTCGGTGCGCACTGTTCGACGTCTCTGCGGATGCGTATTATCACATAGAGTAAACGTAGTGCGAAAACGATCCATGGTTAACCGAATTAATTGCTCTGATGGACGATTATGTCGACCATAAAATGGACGGAGCTTGCGGTAAACTTCGCGAACTGAACCATTATTTTCGAAATAAATTTGCACGATTTGCAAGCGTTGTTCTTTTGTCAACCTGTTCATGATGAAATGGCAAACCAAACTGAACATAAATAACATTAGAGTTGCCAGATTTGACCATAAAATGCCAGTTTTATCTCTATTCAAAAAAAAAAACCTCTAAAAAAAACACCCTTTATGATTAGGGTAGGCAGTAGTGGTCGCTATATTGGATGCACTACAACATGATGCCATTATTAACGCGGAGTGACCTCAAAAACGAAGAAACGAATTGGGCTCTACGACTGCCCAATCTCGACTAAATCGATGATAAATTTAAACGTTTGTTAATACGTTACTGTTCAGCTGGTCGTATCGTTTGGATATCGTATCTTGTAAAAGTCCACTTTCGACATAACTCATCGATTGGTGCACATAAATTTTTTCGGAAATGGGCTCCAAACCATTTATCCGAGCCGTCTCAAACTATGCTGGTGCAAACCATTATTTTTTCCCTAAAATGTATCCAAAAGGATTTTTCCGGGGCCGTCTCAAATTATGTTAAAAATCCAATTTCCACCATTTTTCATCGATTGGTGAGAAACATTTTTTTCGTAAATGTGTCCAAAACGCGTACTTCCGGGGTTTGGGGTCGTCGCGAAATATGTTAAGAACCAATTTTCTACCTTTCCTCATTAATTAATGCAAAAAAATGTCCATAATGGCTCCAAAACCGTATTTTCCGGGGTTCATGACTGTTTCGAACAATGTTAAAAATCCATTTTCGATCTTTCCTCATCGATAAAAATCCATTTCAACCCTTCCCCATCGGAATAGTGTCACAAACATTGATTTTCACCTAATATTTTTATTTCGTTGCTCGCCGTCGCTCCAAAAGTTCAAAATATTTTGGTTGCAGATTTTCGTAGGAAGCGACGCACAGTGGCGACATTTCTAAAAAGTGGATGCAAAACTCAATTTTGGTGTGGTGGAAATTCGCAAATTTAATGATGCAGCTTGATAAACAATTGCTCTAAACTCACGAATGTAAAATTTTAATTTATTTGGAAAATTATTCGCTTTGTAGAGTTGGTGAAAGTTAATGGTTTTTTCGAGTTTTTGTAATTTTATTTTTTTCTATTTCATGATGAGGTTAAAATTTTTCTGCAAGTTATGAAAGCATGTTATTTTTTGTGCATATATGACATAAGTGGTCTTTATACTATCAGCTAACGCTAAATAGAAGTGATTTTTTTTAGTATATTTTTTCAACTTCGAATGAGCTTTCAAAGAAATATTCAAGAAAGTTTAAGTTCCGACTAAAAAAAATAAATTTTTTGAACAATTCTAAACAGAATGCAAACTTTTATCATCGGGAAATGTTGGGAAAATAAGTTATAACGATTTTTATCAGGAAACCTGTGACTTTTTTCATGCTCTTTCAAATAAACTTGCATTGCGCAAGTCCTGGCATTTTTAATGATATAGTGCACAATAACTGAATGGATTAGAATATTTGGAGTATTATTTTTATTGTAAACACACAAATCATATAGCGATCAACATTGTAGACTTTTTTCTTGTTATGCCAACTTGTTATTTATAGGGTGCCACGAATATATTCCTGAAGTTCACATTTTTTATTAGGCAATAAGTGAAAATATTCTAATAGTTATTTAAACAGCAGGTTAAAAATAAAGGTAAAGGAATTTTTTTTTGCTAGTCTTGTTTTTTGTACAGACTATAATTCCACAGGTAAAAAAATTTAAAAACTCGACACCTAATGAGTGCGTACGCTGAAGAATATTATGCTTTCTTTAACAGGTAGAAAAACTTAAAGTATTCGATTACCTAACGAAGGTAGTTTAAAAAGTTATATTTGGAGTTGGAAAAATTTTATGCTTTCTCTCAACTTATTTCAAGGAAAATGAAAAGAAATATATTCATTTGGATGGTATAAATAGTAATATTCTATAAGTAAAACATTCTATCATATAGAAGATATAAGAAAATTCGATAAAATTTTTTTGACCAATATTATTGCTTAAAAAAAAAGTTTTAAATTTTGTTCAAAAAAGCTCGTAAGTAAAACAAAAAAATTCATTGATGAATGTAAACAAACCAACACAATTCATATTAGCTTTTATATTATTTTTAGGTAGTTGTGTACTAGTAGATGACAAAAATGAAGGCCTGAACGGTTTCTATGTAGTAAAAGATAAAAAAATTGACTTTCCAAGAAAACATCAATTTCCCAAATACTCCATCATCGATTTCAGCCTTTTTAGGCACAAAATTTTCAGAACATATAGGAGTATCATCTCCGAAAATTTTATCCATGTTTTTTCACCCTACTTGATTTTATAAGCATTTAAAGCTAAGATATATGATTTGCAATGTAAATTGAAACATTGAGCTGCTGTAAACGCAGCTTTATGCGTGTGAATGCTTAAGCATATTAAATCAAGAGTGAATCAACACAAATATTTTTTCAACAATATCAAACTAACACAACTTAAAACCCTTTGCACTAAAAAGTTATATTTCATTTACTGTCAATATTCTTGAAGGCAGCGCGGATCCAGGGCACCATTTGGGGGGGGGGGGGAATCGGTTAAATTAAATTTATGTCCAAAAAAAAGTTTACTATAAATGTAAATATATGTATATGTAATGAATATAGCTTTATTTTAATATTCGTACACTCTTACAATATAATTCTGTGATCTCTAAAACTTGCGAATATCTACGGGTTGTATTGCGATATATTGGTGAGTATGAAGCAATGCCAAACCAACTAGTCTTTTTTGAAACATAGTTGTCCTGAGAAGAGAATGAGCGTTAAGTACTGGCATTCGTCACGGGCATTGCACAAAAAATGTGAAGCAAGCTGTGAATTATAGGATATATGTAATTTTCACAGCGTTGAAGGGTTCCCAAAGCAGAGCCTGGTAGTTCTGTTTTTTCATCGTCTTTTCTATTTTCCACGCGCTTTGCCAATGACTTATTTCTCCGTCAATTTTCATATACAGTCACTCTTCTGTACTTCCAAGCAAATTTTTAAATCTTGTAATCAAAGAAGTTGTGAGATCAGCAACTTCCGACAATGTCAAATCACATACTTACTCTGGTAATAACAAGGTCAGTTGGAAACCATCTAAAACTTCTCGAGAGAACCGAGATTTCAAATCAAATATTACGGCAGCCAATAGAGGAATGTACACAGACATTCTATAATAATCTTCACAGCTCCCCACCATGTAATTATCTCGCCTTGTTTGACGACCACAAGTCCTTGGTTTCGATATTTCAACATCAAGCTTTTCTACTAATAATCGCTTAATGAACTTGGAAAAATATATAATTGATTCTCTTATATGAGATATTCTTTTTCAGACCGATCCATTTTTAAATCGCTGCAAGGGATTTTTTTTGTTGTTGAAGAGATCGAGTTGTAAAGTTTAAACGCCTTACGTTTTACGGTCACATTCAAATTTTCATATCTCTGATAAATTTCAACGGACAAATTATTTTGATGATAAATCATTATTTCTTATAGCAAATCAGTTATTTTAAGTTGATTTATAGAGTCAACGCCATTCGATACGAAATAAATAAAATAGCACTGAATTACTCGTCAAATTTCCTTTAAAAAACCTATGTTTTCCGAATGGTAAAAAAAGTAGTCAATTTCTGACAAGATTTGCAGTCTCTAGAGAATTTTCAACAAAAAAAAAACTCGGTTTCGGACTACCATGCAACGGCGCGCAGTAATTTCAAATGCCCGTGGAAGAATTAATTTATTTGGCGCAGTAACAACTTTACAACCATTTGGAAAATATATGATTTTTGAATGAAATTTAATGAGAAATTCAGTGATATTTGTTTTAATTTCATATCAAGTGGCGCACAGTGGATGAGTTTGTATGGAACGGCGGCCCTAAATAGTAATAATTGCGCTAGACTCTTGAAATATCGAACAGACGTTTTAAGAGTGCAGATCACAAAAGTTTGTGAATATAAAAAAAAAAAACAAATCGGTCCACGGACATGCATATCTCCCATACAAAGATGGGATGTGGTTGAATCATTTTCTTCAGAATGGGTATCAATTTCCGTTGAGTTGGCAATGCTGATTATATTATAAGTTATTGGAGAAAAACAGTTTCGAAACGTTATATCTACTGCTATTTTATCCCGCTTACCTGCTCCCCTTCCTTGGAGGAAACTACCTTCTGATACAATTATAGTAAAGAATTGCAAAATGTGAAGAAATAAAAACATTTTTACTTCAAATGTTGCAGTAAAAAAATAGTCATAAAAAATTGGTAAAAAAGCAGCTGAAACTTTTGCTGTGAGTTAACCATATTTTCTCGCATTATAAATAAAAAAATTTCCAAAATCCGGGAATATTAATTTTTTTTTCTGTCAAGGTTTGAAAATTTTCCATGTTTACCATTTTTCATTCTACTTTTTGAAAAATCCGTACAATTCATATAAAGGCGAAATAAGAAAAATGAATTGATTTTTATAAAGTTAAAACAATGTTCTTTCCACCAATATGCTACAATATTGCATTTTGTTTCAAACAAGTCAACTAGAGCGCCATATCTAACAATTGCTTTTATAAAAAGTTTAAAGTTACATTTTTGGTGTACAAAGTTAAACATAAATATAAGCCGTAAATTTGTTTTAAAAGAAGCTTTAACAAAAATCGTATACGTTTTTTTTTTTAATATTATCAATAAAAAAAATATCAATAAAGTGTAAAACAGGGATCGGTCGCTTGGTACTATATAATTACAAGCAATTTAAAAGCATTGAAAAAAGGCTACTTAAAACACAAACTACATAAACTTACAATGAAATAGAGACAATAAAACTACATAACAAAATAATAAATCTTCAACAACAACTACAACAAAAACAACAGCTACAGCAAGTACCGGCAAGGAAACAACAACTATAACCAATCAGCAGGGTACACCAACGTAAATATAAAGCCACATGTATTTACATAAGCTTATAACATATTAGGGTCATTACATCTATAATGGGCCTATCATTACCCTCATGTTTTTTAAATAGGCTGAAACTTTTTTCAGTGATTAGTCTATCATGTAGAAGATATAAAAAAATTGATAAAATTTTTTTGACCAATGTTATTGCTTAAAAAAAGTTCAAAATTGTGTTCAGAAAAGCTCGCAAGTAAAACGAAAAAATTCATTGATGAATATAAACAAACCAACACAATACAAATTAAGTTTTATATTATTTTTAAGTAGTTGTGTACTAGCAGATGACAAAAAACTGCAAATCTGAATAAGTGAATGCCTTAACGCTTTCTATGTGCTAAAAGATTAAAAAAATCTTTGACGCTTAATTCGCAGCCTGCATCGCGATTAAATAGTTTTTAATTTTTAACTTTGTATAAAAAAAGTTAAGTAACTGAAACACTGGCGTTACTCTGACTTCAAACATTTTGTGTTTGTTTCCGAGATGCTGCATGGTTTTTTAATACTTTGAAGCTCTGTATTGTATTTTTGAAGCCGTTGGAAGGGGGAAATTTTCCCTATCCCACCGTGGATCCGCCCTTGCTTGAAAGGAGACTATTGTCGGTACGCACTTTGTTATTAAATACTTACTTACGTTCAATTTTAGAAAATACATTCAACATTTTTAAAAAAGTCAATTTAAAATAATTAAGTTGTCAAAAATGTCCATTAAAAAAAATATTGCTTTTTCAAAATTCAATATTTGTATTAAACCATTTTTATGACTAATCCTTTCTCTGTAATAAATTCGGATTGTGGATTAATGCACTTTGCCATGGATTGCAGTAGGTAGCGAAACTGTCGTCCCTTTGGGTATTAATTAAGATAGATATGTTAATTAAAGAGTAATGTTCACTTGTACTACTCTTGTCATCCCTCTTCCTTCACTCAGCAGTTCAACCTTATCGCTTTTCTTTCCCCAGAAATCAGCATGGTCCATTGCATCATGTATAGGGGTTTCTGGTGAAAAATTTTGTAAGAAACAAAATGTCTCAGTGACGACGCTGATTTTGTGTATAAAGCTGCGACTAATTGAAGTTGCAAACATATTTCCGTAGGAAAATAAAAGTGGAAATTTTTTACTTGAGTGACTTTATAGAAAAGATTTGTGAAGAATTAAAAATAAATTTTTGAAATAAAATGAACGATTACTATTGTAAAAAAAGTGTGTTTCGATTGCATTGAATCTAACAATCGAACTCTTAAAAATAGAGGACGATAATTTAAGAACTAAATTACATTGCAGAATAACATATCATTCACCAACTGTAATGTGCGCCTCTGAAAATTGGGCTATATATTTATTTTCTTCGAAAATTATATTAGCTAAACATCCGGGAAAAAAATTTGTTTCAGTTGTCATCTATTTAACCTAATTCTTACTAAATATATTAGTAAATATTCCAACCAACTGTGTTTAATATTCCCCGGTTATGTTCACGAAAACAATGTTCAGAATTGGCAAACATCTTGAAAAACAAAATCAAGACTCGAACTCGACTAAAGATAGTCTGCAAAGTTTTAATTTCCGTCTTTCCTTTTCGAGTCATCAAACAAAGCAGACGAATAATCTAATTTTCTTATTAAGTTTTCCATTTAACATCAAATAGTGAAATTTAACGTAAAGTTATAAAATCATTTACATGATCCTGTTGCACTAAATATAATTAGATCAATTTAATACCAGCTCACTGCAACGCTATTCTACGGCTTAAGGGATCATTTAATTATTTTCCTGGAATTAAAATTTTTCATCCACATAACCTGTTTAAAATAAAAACCATATGGTAAAATAAAAAGAAAAAAACATTATTTCATTGTACGCTTTTACAATTGAAAATTCTATTTTTTTCTCATTTTTTCTATTAAAGATCATAGATCAGCATATTTTTTTTGTTGTGGATCCTAAATTTCTCGAAGGCTTGGTTCGACGAAACACTCAGCAGTTCAAATACGGATCTCCAAGCGATCGTGGCATCAATTGTTTTTGTGTGGGCGGTTTATCTGCCTGAAAATTTCAGAAAAAAAAAACACTGTCCAAACGGTACAAAACGTCAGCAAAAAAATCGAAAACGTTTAAAAAAATAAATTAAAATTCTAAAGGAATCTATATCTAAAAAAAAATTACAGAAAAAAAGAAAAACAAGTGTTAAATTCTTTTAGTTAAGTTTAAACTAAAATTTAACATAGTAAAATTTTACATGATTTGTCGAGTTAACCGAATTTAAGAGGAATATTTAACATTCAAGAAGGATTATAAGTATTAGTGATTTCACCCATACAAATAACTAACATTAACATATTAAACATTTGCTCCATTAGCTCCAGTCTACTCTACGCAATTGGAAGGCATTTCAACAGTGTGGTGACAAACAAGCAAAGTGAGTGCATATCATTTTATTTTTTTTATATTGAAAAAAAAAACAGAAAATGAAAAAAAGTGGAGCCATCGCAGTTACAAAAGTTGGAGCTGCAAAAGGTTCTCATACTCCCAAGCTGAATTACTTTGATAACAAGGTGATCAAAAAATTTACCACAAGATCGCTTTGCGTGAGAACCTTTGACGTGCTTCGCTCTTTTTTTTTGTGTTTTGTCTGCGATTGTTCTTGTTACATCTTTTGCTAGACTCCAAACTGGAGTAGAAGCTAAGCTGTAAAATAATTTGGTTGTTTGTTGTAATAACAATTTTCTTACCATATCCAATAATTTAAATGTTCCAATATTTAAACAATACCGTGCAAGAGCTACCTACGTAAACGTAAATGGATCAAGTTTTTTTGTATGTCTCTTACATTCGCTTGGCAATAAAATTACAACTAACTCGAACATATTGCTTTGAATGGAGTTAAAAAAATTATTATTCGAACTTTTAATTATAATAATGTTCTTTCTTTATATTATTTTTTAAGTAAAAAAAAATTAGTTTTTTGTTTTTTTTTTTTGTTAGTTCAAAAATCGAGTGTATACTCGTCTCTAAAATTTTGTTATGAAAGTTTATGTAGAAATAATATTTGAAGTAATGGGATGCTAATTTAATTTAAAGTTTCCTTCGAGGTTATGATAGGATAGGGTAACTTTATTTGGGGAACTTATAAATACTTTGCGTGTAAGATCATGGAGAGGTGGGCTCTGACGCTGTATCTTGTTTTACATCTACAAGATACCTACACATGCCTCAATACAATCGATACTTTTCATAGTGTTTGGTAATTTTCATTAAGCCATATCGGGGTAATTTTGGTATGTTCTTTTCTAAGTCTATTTAATTTGATCCATTAGGGAGTCTAAAATAATTTTTTGTGTATCTTTGCGCGTGAGTGGGTAGGTCACAAACCCCCCCAGTCGACTGCTTGCTAG
The DNA here is from genome assembly GCA_963680825.1 of Meiosimyza decipiens. Taxonomy (NCBI): domain Eukaryota; kingdom Metazoa; phylum Arthropoda; class Insecta; order Diptera; family Lauxaniidae; genus Meiosimyza; species Meiosimyza decipiens. The sequence continues at coordinate 44,103,566 of OY804260.1, read as the reverse complement.
CCCAGTCAATGGCTCCCGCCCGACGTCACCACTACCAATAATCGAGCATCTCCTTTGAGGTTGTGTTTCAAAATTCTAATGCATTTAGCACTTATGCAATTTTGTGTTCGTTACACAACCCTCGGCCGTAATATTTTACATAGGCACTTCTTTTCATCTCCCGGTTTAATAGAAACAACAAAATATCAACACTGCATTCGAGTTTGCTTCCCATTTTCTCGTATCAGGGATATGTTTTGGCATTTTAAGTTTTAACTGCCAACTTTTTATAAGTCTTGTATGAGAAGCACCAAAAGCCATAATATCTGTGGGCAAGTCCAAGTTAAAGTTTTTATGTACATACATAAACGTATTGTATATTCTTTATTGGCTTGGATGAGAAGTGATCAGCTGTTCGGTACTTTAAGTTTGAGTTTTCATTTGACTAATTTTTAGTTTACGGTTTTAGTTGTCTAATTTCTTAATTTATTGTCTTTTTTACATAGTTTGTCCTTTCCCCAGACTTTCATATATGTATATCAAAAAGGCTGCTAATAAATATAAACCATAATATAAGACAAAAGACGTTTTATATATAAAATGTTTTTATTCAGGAGAATAATACTTAAACTATATTTCAAACTATATTTTTATTTTATAGAATTAGTTAAAAAACAGAAAACTTAAGTTAATTCAGTTTTTAAGCAATATAAAAACTTTAATTACAAGTTTTTTAGTTGGTGTCTTATTTTCCCCCTTTTTGTAAGATTACCATGAGATATTAAAGAATAAATAAAAATAAGATATTTACTAAATTTAGGAAGTGAGGTCTATTGAAACAATTCGACTTGGCGATCCAAAAGATTGCATTAAGGGTAAGCTTCGTGAGGTACGTTCTCTATCCACAATACGAGTATGTACATTATTGTTGGTGGCGCTAATAGTCCGAACATTACTACTTAATGAAATGTTATTGGAATGAGGGAGCCATTCGTTTGGAGAAGTATTAGATGTTAAGGCAGCGCTGGAGTTTTTCTTCATATCGCTACTACTACAGTTGCTAATTGCTAGATTTTTCAAGTGGTTTTCTTGGTTTTGCGTTTTGAAGTTTGAGCTTTCTGGTAAGTTTGTGTTGCAGGACGATACAGCCTCATTACTCGTATTTGCAGAAATTATTGCCAGAGGGCTTGTTACATAGTTAGAAAATATGTAAACTGACGGCTGCAATGGCTTAGGTTGTGAAATACTATTTTCAGTGTATGCTTGTGATGTAAGGCGCGCATTTGACACATTTTTACTTTCCTCTAAAAGCGGCTGGGCAGATATAGTATGAACTATTTTTATTACTGAGGATGACACAGTGCTAACTTTTTCATTTTTTATTGAACAGTTAGTATTTGATGTAGATTTTTTATTTGGAGTTAAAACTACTTCAGATGCATTAAACTCAGTCTTTAGTTTTTTAAACCTAGATTTTATACGGCTTTTACACGGGCTGGATGACATTGAAGGTGACAGTTTTAACAGTGATTTAGCTTTACAATATCCACGGATAGTAGAGTATGTTGTTGATCCTATTGTATTGTTACATGCAAAACCTGCAGTATCCAGCTCATCGTCAGAAGTGCACAAATCAATTGTATCCACAATTATTTCAGTTGACGGTGAAGAAGATATTTTCCAATTAGAGCTTCGGCTCGTATCACGTGTTAATTTAATATTAAGCTTGGCATTTGGTAACATATTTTTTCGTTTAATATCATTATCTGATATTTTTTTCAGCCTTACTGAGATAGGGCGACATTTTTTTATCAACGGAGAATTCAGAAACATGAAATTTTCTGTGCGCCGTTTTTGTGAAAATTGCCGTCGTGGAAACACATACATATGGGTATTATATTCTTGTGATTTTTTAAATGTGCAATGTAAATTATTATTAGGTGTATACTTTCGTTCAAGATATTTTGGTTTAGCTGTGGACCTTGCAAGAGAAGGTGCATGACAAAAGCGTTCTATTCGATCTAAACGTTCACTTAGGTACTCCTTTGTTAAAATTGTTTTGGTGGAACGAAGTAACAATTGTCCTGCAGGAGAAGATAACGGAATAGTAGGACATCGAGACAGAGAATGAACTGCACGATTTCTTCGTGGCAATCGCTTTGATTTATCTATAATCATAAAACTGGAGTCATCTTTTACTGTAGTACGCAAAGACGATAAAGTTAGATCTGTACATGTATCTTGGAAATTTTCTGGAATCTCTGAGCGAAAGTTGTTTTTACAAGGCTCACGGCTCTGTAAATTAAAATTCAATAGAAATCCAATCCGAAGTTCATCCTGTTCATTATTTTGCAGATTTGATGTTTGATTTTCTTCGAAAGGCTCAGGACTATCACATAAAATTATGTCATCATCTAAATTGCACGTTTTTTCATGTTCCTGGAGTAGAGAAAAAAGTTGTTAAGTTAATAACATATTTTTTTATTAATTTAAATTAGCATTAACATTAATTTTAAATTAACATTTCAAGACATTGCAATGACCATAACCAAGGATTTTTATGTTTATGTCAAAATTCAATATTTGTATAGCTACACGAATAATATTTTTGATTGCTTTTAAGGTAAATTATTTCATCTTCGTTGGTATTGATATGTAATGTAGTTCACACTTATACGAAGAGCAAAACAAAGATAGCGCTGATATTTTTAAAGAATAAATTTTGCAATTGCAAAAATACACTCTCATAAATTGTATTATTAACATAATATAGATAAAGATTATATAAAAGTCAGACGTCCACATTGCTGCTCTCATGAAATGATTCGTTTCAGTTTCGAGAACTTTTTGATTTTCGCATTCAAAGTAATATCGATTGAGTGACTTTTTGATTTAGTTTTTCTATGAAAAAGTGATAACTTTTTATGTTCACAGTTGATCGCTGAAAATAAATAAAATTTCAAATGCTTAGCTGCCAAAACTTTTATCAGGATGCGTCTAGCAGAATTTTGACATGTTCAGTGCTTGTTTCTCCAGTGCTTTCAAGAAATATAATAGTTTCTAAAAATTATTCTAAAATATCAACTTAGATTGCGAAGGTTTTTCAATTATTTGTAACAGCCTTCACGAAATTTTCATAAATTTATTTTCTGATGTCATTGATAAAGCAAATCCACCATTTATAAAAAAAATTTCATTGCCTGAACAAATTGATTGCATTGAAAATAGCAGAATATTTTGAAACAGAGTAAGTGGAAACTATTTTTCGAACTATTTGTTCTACACTAAAAACAGCCCAAAAGGTGACTTCGAAAATGCAAAAGCAGTAACTTTTTGAATATATTGCAGTGCTACTTTCGCAAAGCACCTTTAATTTTTCCATTATTTTAAAATTATCTTAATTATTAATTAAAAAATGTAAACTTTCATAGAGTTAACACATTAAGGTTTATTACTTCTTAGCTTTATTAGTTGTAAAATATCAAAGTTTTAATAAATATGTAAAAGTATTTAGTATAGGTCCAATGAAGTTTGAAATCATATTGATGCTACATTTATTTGAAACGATAATAATTTCAAGACAGCTCGGTATGTAAAAGGAACTCTTTTAAATATTTTTATCGTTTTTTTTTCAGAACTTCATTGGCTTCAGTATTGTCTCTGCATTTTAAAAATATATGGTGTTTAATATGTCAAATTTGTCCGAATACATATGTATAAATATATATTTAGTTTAAAAGTTTAACCTTTTCTCTTCAAAACGCATTTTGAGTCACTGGAACTTAGACTTATGTAATATACTTCAATTTACGATACTACAAAATAAAAAAAAAAAAATTAGGCTAGTCTGAACCACTAATAAAAAAGAAGAGCATTTCAAAAAATTGAAGATGCAAAAGATAAATGGAGTGCGATTTGGTCTCATGTACACATCCAGAAAAACATAAAGACTTAAAAAATAGGAAAGTAAATTTTGCATAAGAAAATTGCACGGCATAAGTTTTATATGGATTCACATAAAATGTGCATTTCATTAAGCATAATATGCACATATGCTTGATGAAATGCTCCTTTGTGCTCAGAAACGTGCCTTCAAAAAATCAGCGCTGAAATCGTCTGCCTTCTCTATTTTTTTGTAAGTAAAAACCCAGTTAGCAAAGAAAAAGACGCGATCAAATGATTTATTAATCAATTTCTAATTTACAAATATGTTTATGTTTATAAACATTTTTGTAACATTGCAGTTTTTAATTGCAGCAATAACTAAATGGTTGTTACTCTCGTTTTTTATTAAATAATCTTTATAGCTATCGCAACTGTCTTAAGATAAAATCACAAAACGTTTACTTCTTCCAGTGATCTGTTTTTGTGTTTAAAGAGCTGTAGCACACTGCTGGAGAGCACGTTTCCTCATAATCTATGCCTTTTTGTTGTAAACAGCCCTTGATGACTAAACGAGGTTTGTGTTTTGAAACGTTTCCAATTGCATTTTAAAAATTCATTTGCAATCTATTGGCTTACAATTCGGTGGCAATGGTTCCAACATCCATATCTGGTTATATAATCGCTCATAGCTGGACGCCAAAAATTTGCACCTTCTGCTTTCGATTTTACGAATGTGGTAAAATCTGGCCTCTAGACTGGCTTTGGTCTTCGGGATGACCTCTGACGTCTAAGACTTCAGCTTGAGTTGCCGGTAGTGGCGAATATTCACTTCAGAGAGTAGTGAATCATTTGGTGACGATTCCTCTTGAACAACATGTATATAAACGTTTTGATTATTATTTGGTAAAAGCAGTAGCATAGCCAAAACTCAGGGCAGTTGCCACGGGCCGCCGAAGCAAGAACATCGTTGTACCAGCATCGGCAGCATTGGGAGTTGGATCGAGCCATGGTCAGTGAAGACCTCCGGGAGTAACCACCGAACACTAAGCCAGCAAGCAAGCGACAGCAGCAACCGCCAGGAATACGAGGTAAATGTGCTATTGCATTTTGAACAGTAGAGTAGAGTAGGGTAGTGGTAGAGCTAGTAGCGTTGTTACTGTAGTGAGCATCGAATTTGGACTTACGAGTGCACGCTATCGTATATTCGTGTAAATCGTGGACCAAATTCGACACTTATATAGACACTCCAAGCTCGAGGTTCCACATTACTGTCATTATCGATATTTCCCAGCTAAAGTGGAGTTGAGAGCGCAGCGAAGGTGTAGAAATAGTGCCACGGTGAGCGTCGGATTTGGGGATTGCGTTTATTAGTGGTTGCTGTTATATTTATAAATTAAATTGTTATAAACTGAATAAACTTGAAAAAAAAAATAAAACGTACTTAATGAAAGTCCTGCAAATTTTAAATGTTTGTAGCCGAACTCCTTGACACCAGCGAGTTTAGAGCCCCGGCCGTAGGTTCGTTATACCATCATGAGGCGGCACTCCCTGGACTTTGGATGAAATTTTTTGCGTAGCTGTTTAGGTATATGCACCCATTGTATGACATTGAAAAACTTTTAACATGCTTAAAATCTGTTTCTGTCCACTCCAGGCTTCCTCTGGTGTCATTTCTATCAAGCTTATTCTCGTTGAGCGATTGATAATATAAACGGCAGTTGTGACATCTTTGCCCCAATATTCAGTTTTCAAATTTACATCGAACAACAGGCAGCGTGCCTTCTCAACGATTGTCCGATTACTCCTTTCGGCCATGCCGTTCTGTTTTGGTATGTACGGTGCGGTTGTTTGATGTTTAACTCCATTTTTCACAAACTAGTAATAAAATTTTCATTTGGGTACTCTTTACTATTGTCAGTGCGCAGCGCCTTTAGTTTTTTTCTTGTTTCGACCAATAGCATAAATTGTTGAAGTATTTTTTTATCTTCACATTTTGTTTTCTTCTGGTATAAAAAAAGTCTTTCTGCTGCAATCATCGACGATAACGCGAGCCACCAACAGAATTAATGGATATTGGACCGCATGCATCGGAATTTACCAACTCTAATATCTTTGTTGTCCTGCCACCGGTGTGCTTAAATGGCATCCTTGTTTGCTTACTTTCTCTTCCAGCACTTTCAATCCCCATAATAATTGGCTTATAATGCTCTCGCAAACCTGCGAGAGGTAATATGCCGATCCATACATCGCATATTTGCAGCCCAATTCCTGTTAACTTGTATGCAGTTGTAATTACATTGTTGACAAAATCCACAACGGAGTCGGTATCCTTCAACTTGGTTTTTATCCAGTTTTCTCAACAACCCAACCTTCCTGGTCAACCCGGAGTCTTGGAAGCCTTCTTTAAGCCGTCCCAAACATGGACATAGCTAATGTGATCAATAGGCAAAATTAGATTTAACAACTTGAAAAAAATTCAATAGAAGAACAAAAGAAAGCAAAAATCATGTGTGCGGTACACACGTGGCAGAAGTGAAACCTTTTGAAAACTAAACTGCGATAGAAAGACACAAAATGTTTTATTAAAATGATAAAAGTTGAGGGGATCTAGAGTAGCTACAACAATAAATGATAAATCAAATTTAAGTACTCATGGAGCAGAGGGCGCGTAAATTCGAGATCGGTTGACCAAAAGCTTAGATATAAGCGTGGAAAGATTTCTTATTCTTTTCAATTTTTCCAAGCAATGCACTAATTAACTACCAAAGGTTCAACTTCTACCACGTATGGTACGGCACAAATGATTTGTTTATTTCGTCAAAGTGGTTACGAATATGAAGACTGAAAGCCTGATGAATTTTGAACTCGCCTAAGCTTGTGTTTATTTATGAACTAATTTTTAAAGCCTTTGAGCACTGATTTTCTTCTATATCAGATGACTGAAATTGAAGAAAGTTAATACTTAGTATGAATACTCCGAGTAGCAAATAAACACCATTCATGCATACGGTAAAATGCATGTCGGGTAGAATCCCAAACTCGTTTAAAAATAAATGTGATGTAATGGGGTTGAACCTACGTTGTTTGGGACAGTTGATCAACATAAAATTAATTTTCAAAAAATAAATTTTCACTGTCAATATTTTTGTTTAACTGTGCTACTATCAACAAGTGGTGAATGCTTTTCATATTGCGCAGTCGAGAGCTAATCTGCGAAGGAATAACCATTTACTTTTGCTGTTAATACCGAGTAGGCTATATAATTTTTGTTATAGTTTGAGGCAGACGTCAGGAACCGGTATGAAATCAGAATCTACCTTTTCATTATTAATGCGTTCTTATTAATTTGACGCGCGAGAAAATAAACACACTACACCGTATGGTTTCTTAACGTTTCGTATTCTTATTGTATTTTACATTGCGATTATTTTATATAGTTTGCCATTTTGATAAAATTATTGAATATTATCTGTTGAGGATTCAACATAATTTAAATATTTAAAATTAGATAAGTTAAAGTAGTATTTTGTTTATAAGTGTATTGTGTGACAAAAATTATTTATTACTGCTAAGTAAGCAAATATTGATATAGACCAGTGGTCCTTAATCTTTTCGGGATCACGGAGCACATTTAATTACATGAAACCTTCCCGGAGCATCAGACCAAATAACATTGATTCCAGTAATTTGGATTATATACGGAAATATATAAAATTTTTTTTATTTATTCAAGTCAAATAATAATTATAATATACATAATATAAAATAAAATCAACAAAACTAAATTGTTACAAATTCAAAATAACAACGATAAAATATAATAAAAAATTGAATGGGATATTTGAGCATGACGAGTTTTACATATTTCGCCAATATTAGGTCTAATATAAGATATTGCTACCCTCATTTCCTCTTCTAGATCGGTAAGTCTTTCTCGTTTTTTAGTTTTTATATTGGTTAATGTTGAGAATCCTAATTCACAAAGATATGAGGTAGCAAATTGTAATAAAATCGTGATTGCCTTCTTAGATAGAGATGGGTATTCTTCTTGGACGAAAATCCAAAAATGTTCATTTGACATTTTTGTGAACTCCATTTTCAGAGAGCGATCTGTTGACAAGGAAAAAATTTCTTCTTCTTCTTGTAAAGATAGTTCCGTATTTGGAAATTCAAATGTCCCAAATGGATTTCGTATCCAGTCATAGGATTCTAATTTAAGAGATGGAAAGTAACACGCGATTTTTTCATCCAATATTGTTAGATGTTCTGTTATGGCAGGAATAATATATGCGACATTTTTTGTTTGAATTGAAGGAAACATATCAATCGTATTGTTTTTTGTTATTCGATTTTCCAATACAATATTTTTTTATTGAATGCCAGTATTTTATCCGTCGATGTTAAAATATTCTCATTTTTTCCTTGAATACTTGTATTCACTGAATTTAAGTATTTAAAAATATCAGATAAATATGCCAATTTAGCACACCAAATATCATTTTCAAAATTTTTAACAAATTTATCCATAGCTACATTTTGGAAATAACACAGCAGTTCATCTTTGAGCTCAAATAAACGGCATAGGACTTTACCGCGAGACAACCATCTTATTTCAGTGTGCAATAGCAAACTTTCATACTTAGCATCCATAGATATACAAAGTTGTTTAAAAATGCGTGCCTGCTGAGGTATTGATTTGATATAATTTACTATTTGTACCACTTCATCCAATACAGATTTTAATGTGTTTGGCAATGTTTTTGAAACTAAAACTTCCCGATGCAAAAAACAGTGTGTAGATATGATATTTGGATTCGTTCCTTCACAAGTTTAAGACATCCTTTAATAGATCCTGCCATTGATGGACATCCATCTGTACAAATTCCTACGCAGAAATCCCATGATATTTGGGATTTTTCTAAATATGTGGTAATACAATTAAAAATATCTTTTCCTGTTGTATGTTCTGTAAGCTCTCTGCAGCAAAGAAATTGGTTTACTATTTCATTTTCATCAATGAACCGAACGAATGCAAGTAATTGAGCTTTGCTGCTAATATCAACAGATTCTTCAATTTGCAAAGCAAAATATTTCTTGGAAAGTTTATTATTAACCGTTTCCTCAATATCATGTGACATGTCTTTTATTCTTTTTTTTATTGTATCATTACATAGGGGAATCTTCATAATCTCATTTTTTGCATCATCACCAAACATAATTTTAACTATTTCACAACATGACGGCAAAATAAGACTTTCTGCTATAGTATGTGGTTTTAATTTCAGTGCAATTAATTCGGCTACCTTGTATGAAGCAATTTGCGCCTTATCAGAAATTGTCATAGCACCTTTAAATAGTTTTGCTTGCTTACCTTGCATCCCCAATAACCTTTTAAAATAATCCTTATTTTTTGAAACAAGATTAGCATGCGTATTAGTAAAGTGTCGGTTCAATTTAGCCGGAAACATAGCACTATTGGACAGCTCTACACCACATACAACACATTTAGGAATTAGACACTCCTTTTCACCGGTCCATGTAAACTCGAAACTGATATATTCGTCAGAATACTGCCTATTAGACTTCCTTATTTTATTACACGTTGAAACATCTTCTGCATTGCCACTATTAATACTACTCCGACTTGTACTTGCTCCATCATTAATATTTTTCTCCGAATTACTTTTTCGTTTAAAGAATTTGTCCATGGCTATTTTAAATAAATTGGGAATAAGAATAAGTAAATACATACATATATTTATTTAATTTGCATTACGAAGTAATTAATTTATGTCACAAATGTTTATGTTTTAGTTAATTATTTATTTTTTTTATATTATTTATTTTAAATTCATGTGAACTTAAAATTTTTTACGTAAATTACTTACTCACCTAAATTTTTTCTCACTTTTATCACAATTTTTTGTCACAAATTTAATCAATTATTAAAGCACATTTATATTACAGTGCGCGAAAATTTGTGTTTATCGACGTCCAACACGACAATAAAATATTTCAGCTTACTTGATTAGAATTTTTTTGGGCAGCCGACTTCATTTAAATTTTAAACCATATAAACAAACCAAGTACATACCACATACATATATGTAGATTAAAAATTGAGTTATGTAATATACATATATATATATTATATATTATTTAGTATCACTTTTTTGTCCATATACAACTGAGACGATTAGTGTCTTATTATATGATAAAGACATAATTTTGAAAATTTGTTCTAATAAATTTATATATTTTTATTTATATTATATGAGTTTAGCTTTCGTTTCGCGAAGCACATGGGACAATATTGCGGAGCACAGGTGCTCCGCGGAGCACCGGTTAAGAACCACTGATATAGACCATATTTTGTTGGTAGAATTAATTACTGAATTAGCAATTTTATAATAAGTAATAATTACATAAAAGGTGTCGTAAATCAATGAAATCCCCATTGACCATTTAAATTAGCTTGGAGTGTTTTCTCTTACATAAAAAACTCGCCTCCACCAGTCGTATGCATTTTTGGTTAAAAATAGTAAAAAAAAGGAAAAAACAAGTTTTAAGGCTTCCCCTAGTCGGTAAGAGGTCTTAAAACGTTTTATTTCATGGTCCTTCGAGCCGGATATCAGATTTCGGATTAAGGATTTTTTTTGTGTGACAAGCATCCCGTCGCTTTAAGAACGGTACAGTGCATACAAAAACAACTATAGTCCTGCAACTCTACCCAGCAGCTGACTTACAGCATTACATCACCAATCAACAAATTAAGTAACGCGAAAATCGATGTTTCGAATAAAATCTTGTATTCAGGCGAATAAAATTTTGTGAGCTCAATGTCAACACCTTGCTACACCTGAAATTACTCTAAAAGCCAACAGTTTCAAGATTACTTAAGGAAAAAAGCAGAAGTAGCGAAACTTGAGGAAAAACTATTACCAAGACTTACAAAATCCAGACCAGTTGCCTAGCCGTGGTAACACTAACCATACGGAAAGTCAGCTCATTTAATAAAATCGCACTTGTCCCAAGATCGCAACCTATATCCGTCATCAACAGGACTTCCAGCTTTCTCCATATTAGAAGAGGAGTTTCCCAGTGATTTGCTCAGCAGCATAGAAGCCTGCGCCCAGGAGCACACAGCCTCCAATCAACTTGCAGCAGTACAGCCTGCACCCAGGGCCGACAGCTGCCTAGTACCCAGCAGCATCACAGCCTGCGCCTAGAAGCAGACAGCCTCCTACTAACCAGCAGCGTTACAGCCTGTACCCAGGAGCACACAGCCTCCAATCGACTTACAGCACTAAAACCTGCGTCAAGGAGCAGGCAGCCTCCTACTAACCAGCAGCATTACAGCCTACACCTAGGAGCACACAGCTTCCAATCGACTTGTAGCATTACAGCCTGCGCCCATGAGTAGTCAGACTCTTACTAACCAGCAGCATTCCTGCACCAAGCAGCAGACAGCCTTCTACTAACTAGCAGCATTACAGCCTGTGGCAAGGAGCAGATAGCCTCCAATTTAATCAGCAGCATGGAAGCCTGCGCCCAGAAGCCTCCACCTAAAACAGCAGAAACATAGCCTGTTGTCAAAAATTGACAAGTTCACCACGAAAGCTTTTGCGTGGGGAATTCAAAAGGTTTATCTGAAAGATTTTTGCGCTAGAATACTTACAATCTTAAAAAATGTCTAATAAATTATTTTCGGAAGACTTTAAGCTGTCTTTGCTAGAATAGCTCTGTAAATTGGCAATCTACATCCCTTTCATGTGTTATTAATCTTTTCTTGCTGATTTGTATGTCACTTTCATCACATACTTTTAACATCGGGCAAATGATTAAATGTAATGAGTTAGCTAATGGAAAGAGCTATCTCAACTATAAGCTTGTGGGCTTCAAAAAGAGGTTTATGCATTAACCAAGTTAAAACAGAATTGGTTCTCTTTTCAAGAATATAAAAAATTCCCAAATTTGGCGAAATAACACTTAGAAACACTATTGCCTCAGTTTCAAACGAAACCAAATAAATTATGATTTCGCTAGGCAGACGAATACTTTTACCATAAACCAAACAACTAATATTAACTGATTAAGTCTTGAGAGGTGGTATCACTATGGATCATAGTGTCTTTGTGGGACGTTCAATTCACCATTATAACCTAATCTAACCCAACCTCTTTACAACTACAATTGCCTGCCGAACAAGAAATTTTCTGGGAAATTTTGTTTTTTTTTGTGCTTTAAATGGTGAGTAATGCGAAACGATATATAGTATAATAGTATTTGACATGATTTTCAAAGGTAACCTGATCAAAATAATTTAAATTGTTTTCTTATGAAAGAAGTTATAAGCAAAAACGTGAGCACTCATTTCTAATAACAAACTCCTTAAGTCACCTTGATTTAGTTATTGGTCCACCATTATTTCAACAGTATCTGCTACAGCTAAGTCCGTGAAGTCTTCTACATTCTTCTCCTTTATTTTTAACATAAACATAAAGTATATATATCGGTCAATATCTTTTAATAACTGCACACTTTGTTTTTTTAGCGTTTTTGAACATTTTTTGAATCGAAATATCTCAAAAACTATGGGGAATAGAATCAAAAACCTGGGCCCTATTTTTGCTTAAAAATGCTCTATTTTTATGAAAAAAATATAAAATCATAAATAAATTTGTTTAAACATTAATTTTTTTATTCACAAAAATGTTTCTCAAAATATCTTTGATGTAAAATCTTCTGATTTTTTTTATGCGGTATTTTCCAATCAATCCTTAGAATGTATCTGGTTTCATATCGAAATTCTTGTCATAACTTTGGAAAATACATTTTTTTTGAAGGCGCGCATCAGTCTAATTGAATGAATTTCATGGTATTTTCTAAAGTTATGTCGGGAATTTCGATTTGAAATCAGATACATTCTTAAGATTCATTGAAAATAGCATTTGAACAAAAACAAACAAACCATGCGCGTCATCAGTAAAAAAATTCGTAGTTTCGAAAGTTATTACAGGAATTTCGATATGAAAGCACATGCATTCTTAGGATTGATTGAGGAATAATATATAAAAAAATCATCAAAAAAAGAAGATCCTATATTGAATATATTTTGAGACAAATTTATTTAAATTTTTTTTAAAGTTATAGTCTTTCTTAACATAAAAGATTAAATGATTTTTTATCCTATCTCTAATAGTTTTTGAGATTTTTTGTTTCAAAAAATGCTCAAAAGGTCAGAAAAAACCAAGTGTGCAGTAGAATTTTTGATTTTGTAGGATCGAAAACATGTAAAAAAGTAGCGTGTAAAACGGGAGTAAGTAAATTTTTTCCTTGGTTTTTTCATCTAAATCAATCATATAACTTTTAAGTAAGTCAACAATTTTACCATTTTGATTTAGACCAAGCAGCATTTTACTAGAAAACTCATTTATGACTCTATGCACTGTCTTGTTAATGCGGAATTCAACATTTTCCACTACCTTGTCTCAATAGAGTCCGTGATCTATATTCGGTAATTTCCCAATCATCGGTTCAAGGCTCCTCTTAACTCTTTCTACCTGCACATTTGGCTATGGGTGTCCTGTTACGTTCTTAATACAGTGGCTCACTTCAAAAGTAGGGCAAGTGTACGCAAAAAATTACTATACGATTGATTTTAAGTATTACAAAAAACTTTTGTCTGAAAAATTTTTGTGTCTTGAATTTATTGGTTAATGCAAAAAAAATGCAACCAAATAGACCAAGAGCTAGTGGACCGTCCGAGTAACGGTATGTCTGTAAGGCTAGAAATTGTTATGGTGATGAGTCATAGCATGCTATTGTACTTAGGTACAATAACCATCACCTGGCACGCCTCAGACCTGCACGTCATCAACCCCTATATTTTTGAAAGTGTAGGAAACATTTTAAAAAAAAACTTGTTCCTGTAAGCTTGAAATTTTTATACCATTTTGTTTATTCTTTATAGAGTCTGAAAAAAATTGACAGGCGTTTTCAATAAGCATAAGTATCTGACAGGTGAGCCTAAAGGTGTATTATGTATAAATTAAAATAAACTTTATTATGTACAGTTGAAATTTATATACGTGTTTCTTTAAGCGATTTAAAGTAAGTTGGTTCAATGACAGGCGGATCTGGCTAGCATAAGTCCTTGACAGGCGAGGGGAAGATGATATATTTTTAGAAAAATAAGAATTTGTGTATTACCTTTAATGTGTTCAGCTTCACTTGAATCATTCTCAGCAGTATCAGTAGGCTGTTGTCATAATATTACGTAGATAGAAGAAAGAACTGTATTCCCCTCAAACCAATTAAAAACATAGCTTAAATCGATTAAGTTCCAACCATTATCTTCAGGCTTAACAACCGTTGGCGTGACTACTTCTTCAGATATTTGTAATGTATACAGACCGCAATAATTGTTGTTGCAGTTTCTGTTGGTATGGAGGTAAATTTGAGGAATCATAACTAATCTGTTTTTTCTTAAACACCTCAGTACCACTTGTTTTATATGTGGCGAAAAACTTTTCATATCGTGCTTTATTTAAATTGGCAGATTTCATCCCGTACAGTTGACAGACGAACTTTTCGAGTATTGGAAAAACCTCATCTTTTTTCTATATCATTTCAGCATTTCCTAATGCTGCAAATGTCTTCTGAAATCGAATATTTTTTTTTGTAATAATCGATAAGGTTTCTTTTTGCCTCTTCTCACAAAACATGGATTATAATCACATCCGGTTAATGCGTGAAAACCAGGTAAACTTTGGCATAAAAGGGGTCCTAATTTTATATATATTTGTGAAATATCAATCCATTTTTTTTAAACTGATCTTGCATTTTCCATAAAGATTTTTAAATTATTGTTGCAGAGGTGGTCCATGTTTCCAAGCATTATTATTAAAATGTCTGGGTCGGATGCTTTTATTAAAACATTGGATATATCATTGTCCATTTGGCATATGCGATGTACTATTTTCGAATCAGCTTCTTTATGATGCTGGCACGATAAGTTATCATTAATATTGGAGTTATGTTGTTATGTACACTATAAATATGAAATTCTCTATAATTTAAATTGATGATTGTATTTCCAATAAATTCAGCTATTTCATTTGTCCTCCAGTACGTAATCAAAAAATCTACAAACGCTTCTTTGAATTTTATGTTAAGGAGTTCTTTAATAAAATCAACTGGTCTGACTTGTTCTGGACCAGTAATCAAATATTGGATGTTATGTACTTCGTGGCGTTGGCTTCGTTAATAATCTTTAAGATCAGAAAAATACTGATCAAAAATTTTATCACCTCGTGGAGCATGTGTTGCCGTTAAAATGGACATGATTTTTTTAGAAATATTACCAAATGTTTTTGGAATGTTTTTCATTGTATGGAGTAAATAAAACCCATCAAAAATAACAGCATCGAACCGATTTGGTATCTCGTCATTAGCAGTATTTTCTTGTAAAGCTTCAATCATTGCCGGTTTTTGCAGTTTTATGAATAGTTCCATCTTCGTGACAAAGTGACATCGGAACGATAGTAATAATTAGGGTATGATAATGTTTTTTCCACATCGATACTAGATTCCATTGATAGAGCTAAGAGGTGACTAAATAAATCACGCTGGACACGGATTTCGTGAACTTTATTACCAACTTTAATTGTTTTCTTTTTTTTCTCTGAAGCAAAATTCATTATTTTCACCTGGTAAATTTTTTCTTCAAATCTCCCTTCGTTTGTTGAACAATCAGAAATAAACTTTCCTTTCAAGTTTTCACCGATGTTTAGAAAATTTAATAAGGACTCTTGTACTACGTTTGAAGCTACCGTTCCATTACCGATATTACAAAGACAATTGTCATCAATATTTAATTGAAATGGATTCAAAAATTTCTCAAGTGTTGATGAATTTCCATAATTGTGCAGAATTTCTTTTTATCGCATGTTCTTCTAGGTCCGCTGACATCATTTTTCCTTCGAAAACCTGTCAAGTCCATTGAATAAGATATAATTGTTGTTCTTATATCGTGACTTCTAGCCCATCGCACCGCATCGCATTTTACCGTTAGATAAACTGTCTCATTCGCACCACTGCGTTTACGCTACGCCTCTTACTCGCACTCCCATAACATCTTTCCCCTCGTCTGTCAAAGACTTATGCTAGCCAGAACCGCGTGTCATTGAACAAACTTACTTTAAATCGCTTAAAAAAACACGTATATAAATTTCAACTGTACATAATAAAGTTTATTTAATTTATACATAATACACCTTTAGGTTCACCTGTCAGGTACTTATGCTTATTGAAAACGCCTGCCTAAAAATTTCCAGCTTACAGGAACAAGTTTTTTTTTTTAATGTTTCCTACACTTTCAAAAATATAGGGGTTGATGACGTGCAGGGCTGAGGCGTGTCAGGTGATGGTTGTTGTACTTAGCATGCTATGACTCATAACCATAACAATTTCTAGCCTTACAGACATACCGTTACTCGGACGGTCCACTAGCTTTCCTACTAAAAATAAATTTACAAAATTTTGGCATAACAGTATAGTCTAGCCATAATGTCGAAATTCCTTACAAATGTGCTCACACTGAAAGTCGGGAAACGAAATGATCGATCAAAGTATCGGTGAATTTACCGTTAGGTTTGGGCAACGATACTTAGTTTTGGTTTGCCATGACTTTAGCTAACTTTATGCTGTCATGAGATAAAAAAAGTTTTAAAATTATTCTAAAGCAATGAACGTCAGAAGGAAAAAACGTAATTAATAATTATTTCGAAATTGCAAATTTTGTAAAGAAATTTAAGTTTACGGTTCATGGAAATATTAAAGGATATGAAGAGGACAAAAAAAATTTCAAATAAACAACGTACGGTGGTAAAAAGAAAACGTTTAGCTCGAGGGATGATAAATGGACCGTCCGCGAAGTTCATAAAAATCCATTGATATTGTGACTCGCATCAATATCATAATTTATACAAACGCTTATTGCGTAAGAATTTGAGAACTGATACCATATTATTAATACCCTAACATATTTAAAATTGCTGAAGAATTTTTTTTTTATTCATACATAGATAAGAGACTGTCGCAATAAAAAGTCGCTAAAGTATGAACATTATATTTACACTCCTAGTGTTTCACAGATTAAGAAGAACTGTAAGTTGTTGACAATCTGATGTGACAATATGGACAGACAAAAAAATGGTTTGTGATCTGTCAGATCAGTTTCCGAGATGGACCGAAGATTCATTTTTTTTTCTCTTCTGGATGAACCAACTGTTGGAGGTACAAAAAAGATTGCCTTGCGAATAGAAATCGTCACTTATAAATTCCGTGTATCACAGTTTAATATCAATAGAAAATCCATTGCTTTTAATTACACAATAAAATAGTAAAGAAATTTCGCTAAGTTTTGTGGCATAAACGCACCGCAAACCTACGAATTATTGGAAAAAAATCTACATATATGTAAACTATATATACATATATATGTTAAGTATTAAAAAAAAGGATCCCGCAAGAGATCTCAGGTCTTTATGAAACTTTAACTGGATGTTTTCAGTGAACTTTAACTCGATGTTTTAAGTAAAAAATCGATTTTTTTGCAGTTGAAACTAAGAGGTCCCTTAAGTATTTGACAGAACATCAGTGCGGAATATTGTTTTTTAAATATCTCGTTTCATTACGAGCAACTAGATATTTTGCAACAGAATATTTATATTTACCGACGCAACGTTGTTTGTGAAAAAATAATACTTTTTAAATGCACGTTATTTGTATAATGGGAATATTTGTTATCTGCGCTTATTTACTACACTGCAGCAGAAAAATATTCTCATTTAGCACATAGTGTGTAGTACAAAAAATTTCCTTACTTCCTAACATTGTGTAGATAAAAAATTATTCCATTTCGCAAATAATGCGTAGGCAACAACGAAGCAACCAACAGCACATGATTTTGTTTAGCTGCCATTTTCGGCAGCAAAGCAGCCACTGAAGCAAATGGGAAGTAACAGCACCTTAATCTGTTGATATTTAAACACTGATTAAGATTAAGTTTTTGAAAGTTAGATATTTCTTAGAATTTCATTTGATTTAAATTTACTGGTTCTGGTGGTTTCGATGTCACACCCTGTATGACATCAAAACATATACTTACATATCAAAATGCTAATTTTCGTGACCATTGACATTCCTTACTCAACAGGTATAAAAAAATACTTAATCTACCTTTTGTGTTTTAAAATACAAATGCAAATCGGAGGAATAGGAAAAGCAAATTATATAAGTAAAATAATTACCAAAATAGCTTCTTTAGAATAAAGTTCTGCGTCACAATTATCACATAAGTAAATGTCAAATGGAGCTGGCTCTACCATCATCTGCTGTTCGTCCTGGTCAAACTGATTTCCATTTTTCGTTTTTTGCTGTAGCAAGCATTTGCGATTCCTTTGCGGCTGATCATACGACTAGAAATATTTAAAAAATAAATTTATCAAAAAAAAGATCAAAATTCGAGAAACTCATTCTATTCTCAATTCTAGATTGATTTTTTGCCGTTATTTTGGTAACTATTAGTATTTCTGAACAGTCGTTAGGGTGAAAGTTATCTCGTTAAAGTTGCTGCAAATAAAGTCTAGTGCATGTTGCATTTAATGACTAGAATGCCTCTACCGGCTTTAGTTTGATTTCGGTTGCAAAAGAAATAACTATTGATGTTGGCTGGTTTTATTTTCAAAATAAGGTACAGTTTAAATTTTCCGACATTATCACGGAAACAAATTGTTTTTCTCAAAATTTTTTGAAAAATATAAATTGTTGGAATAAAATTGAAGCTAATGAAATTGACTACAAATTTTCTTAATACTGTTAGTGTAATTAAGTGTTTATCAGAAAAATTCATCAGACGCCTTTTTTCCTTCATAAATAGATAAAATGTGCAAAGAGTGAGAACGTTCTTATATTACGCAGCGCAACTTTGTCAAAACGTTTAGGAATGCCAACTTTTAGTTGTTTGCCTAAACGAAAAAGTAAATTAGATATTTGATTTATTATTGGTTAAGATGCAAAATTATTTGATTGGTAAAAGTTTGGCAGAAGTTGAATCTGATTTCGATTTGAAGTAGCTTTGAGACTTTTTGTCCTACAAACTAACTAAACTTTTCAGTGTTTTAATGCAATTCATTAATTTTTAATAAAATTATGTTTTACATTGAAAATCTAACTAATTCAAAAATAGTGCGTAATTTCAATGCCTAAAAAAGCATTTAAAAAAAAGTGATTAGAGGGTCATATAAAAGAATTAATTTTCAATACCGAGAACCATGGGTTGAACATAAATATTTTCAAAGAGCAAGTTAATGGCTGCGATCCACAATATTTTATTTGTAAAATTTGTGTTAAAAAAAGTTTAAAAACAAAGAAAGTCTTAATACTTAACTTTTTAAGTGCCCATTAACCCCTTGACGTATTTCCACGAGTCTGACTCGTGGTACAATTTCTGTGCCTAACATGATTATCACGAGTCTGACTCGTGGTACAATTTCTGTGCCTAACATGATTATCACGAGTCTGACTCGTGGTGTGTAGAAGTGTACATTTGATGAAAAGAGAATAGAAATTTTCCCGTTATTTTCAGCTAATAATGTAAAGTTGTGTGCGAACAGTTGGAAGCGAACTTCGTTGCGCTAATTGATACGTCAAGGGGTTAATCCTCTAATATTTATTAAAGGAACGTCTGTCAGGTGAAAAAAAAAGATATCGAGAGCATGCTAAAAGGTATAGAAGGATAAGACTCACAAGTTTCTTTGGAGCTTATGGAAGTAACTAATTCACTCGATGATCCGAAAAAAGTTTAGTCTCTAAAAATTACATTTTACTGTGTCTTTATTATTTAAAAAAAAAAAAAACAAAATAATATTAATTTTGATCCTCTTGTAAAACTTGAAAAATTGATGCGCGCCATAGTAATGATGCTTTTGAAAGCATTACTTTCAATCCAAAAAAAATTGTGTGTAGTTCGGAGTTACGGATACGGAGATTTATGATGAAGAAACATCTATGAGGCTATGTATATATGTGGTAATAGCCGAAACAAGGTTAAATTGTTCCATTTGTTGTCTTTCTCATGTTTGCTAATAAAGCATTGACTGACTTGTGTACGTCACATGAACACCAGTTTCTGCTCATGAC
Source organism: Meiosimyza decipiens (assembly GCA_963680825.1). Classification (NCBI taxonomy): domain Eukaryota; kingdom Metazoa; phylum Arthropoda; class Insecta; order Diptera; family Lauxaniidae; genus Meiosimyza; species Meiosimyza decipiens. The sequence continues at coordinate 44,083,496 of OY804260.1, read as the reverse complement.
TGTACAATTCGATCAAATTATGTTCAATTAATGAAGAAATAGCTCTGAAGAAATACTGGATTCAATTTTTTTGCGAACTAAGGACTGTCCCAGAAAGACCTTCCGTTTTTTTTTTTTTATTTTACTATTCCTGATAGTTTTATAGGTCTAAAAAAGATACAATATTTGTTCTATATAAAGTGACGTTTAATATAATGTATAACACTTGAAAATTGCACTCCTAACGACAAAGAAATCTAGCAAGCAACAAAAAGTCCGCGAACTGATTTTGTCCACATACCTGCAAAATCCAGAATTAAATATTCAGCTATAGCAAAAATAGTTGGTGCATCACGAACGAGTTTGGAAAACATTTAAAAAAAAAATTACTCTTGCTCGGAGTATTGGATTCGTCGTTTTAGACAGCGCCATAATATTGTGTGTGGAAAAGATTCTGGAGAGGCAGCAGAAGTAGATACAAACGTGTGTGATGAGTGCCCAAAACTTTGATGTGAATATGCTGATGAAGACAGAAGACAGATGAAACTGCACTGTTTTGCAAACTTGAACCAAACAAAACCTTACGATTCAAAGGCATATTTTGTTCAATGGGCTTATATATATATACATATATATGTGAAAAAAGGTGAACAAAAATGAATAAAATTTTCAGAGATGGTACTCCTGAATGTTCTGAAAATTTTGAGCCTAAAAAGGCTGAAATCGATGATGGAGTATTTGGGAAATTGATGTTTTCTTGAAAAGTAAATTTTTTATCTCTTAGCACATAGAAAACTTTAAGGCATTCATTTATTCAGATTTCCAGTTTTTTTTTTGTCATCTACTGGTACACAACTACCTAAAAATAATATAAAAACTTATTTGAATTGTGTTGGTTTGATTATATTCATCAATGAACGTTAAACTTTTTTTTTTAAACAATATCATTGGTCAGAAAAATTTATCGATTTTTTTTATGTCTTCTACATGATAGACCAATCTCTGAAAAAAGTTTCAGCCTATTTAAAAAACATGAAGTTTATGATAGGCCCATTATAGATAGAATGACCCTAATATGTTATGGAATTACCCATTTGTAATTGGGTCAATTCAATTTTTAATTCAATTAAGTATTTATATATTCATAGTTTTCTGCCATGTCTGTAGAGTACGCAATCGGTACAGTTGGATGTGAAGTAAAACTCCTCTGAGACAATATAGAGACGCATCAATGAACAGACGCCATTGATTTAGAATATGGCAATATCCGATTTGTTGAAACAATGCTTTAACATATTCACAGTAAGTTAATTTTATCCGGAATCTTCGTGTATGTATAACATAATGTTCAGCAAATAAAACAGTATATATGCGTTTACGTTCTGCTGCTCCCCTGAAATTACTTGCTAATAAATTCCACTGCTGAAGACGCGAACCAACTAATTCTGCCACTTCTTTAGACATATTCGAATCATGAACTAAATCAAAAAAATCTTCTTGCGTAATTAAATGCGAAACTTAGTATCCTAATTCACTAGTTGTTGGGTTACATTAGAATGCATAAACTGTAGGCGGCATTGATCCACCTGAAATGACATCCATAATTAATTCTTCTTCTACTGAAAGTGTATTTTGATATTCTTCGCAACGTACTCTGGCCACAATTATGGATTGAACGCCAGCATAAGTTATTTTCTCACGCATTTTGCAGTTAAAACCAATAGTACCTCGATATGATTGACAAAAAATAGCAGGAATTAGGAGAACGTTCTGTACGTGGCAACCAAACAAACGGCAGAACGTACTTAAGTTCATGTCGAATAGATCCACTTATCCATTCTGTCAAACCTCGATAACAATTATTGCAAACAACTTTAGAATTATACCACAAATTTGAAACAAAAGCCATAACAAAGTCACTTGCGAATCCGGTTACAACAATTCTTGTCATATTTTTCAAGTTTTTTGAAGGTGCATACAAGCCATACACAAAACAAAAATAACTACTATATGGACACTCTATTTAAGTTAATCTAACTTGAAGCTTTTCACTACTTGCACAACAAGTGAATTTATATACCATTTTTATGCGCGACATCATACAGAGTTTTTGAATTTTTTAGTTCGTGGATTTGACCAAGATTTATAATTTTTGATTTTATATATTTTTTGGAGATTTCTTACTGTTCTTCGAAAATGCTCTCATCTGTGTGCACCTGCGTTTTTTTTTCATAACGAAGCTTTATAACCTCTATTTATGTCGACTACCTGTAAATATGCTTTAACTATGTTAATCACAAATGCAGTTTGTGTAATAACAGGCAGTGTTATGTCTACTTTTCAGTTAATATTTGTTTAGAGTTTGCGTTTTAGTAGTTTTAGTAATTTTTTTCATTCCCTTTTTAGAACTGTTTTATTAATTTTGTGATTTGTTGAACCAAAAAAAAAAAAAAATATCTCAAAAAACCATACTGGTCAATAACTAATTGAAAAAAACTTGTTCAAATGAAGAAATTAGCAATATACCTGTAGATGGCAAAATTATCTCAGACTGCAATGCGATAGCTAACGCGTTAAATATAGTTTTTGTCACAATAAGTAGCGATGTTGCTACGGAGCAAGGCCTTAACAGCCATTAACAGTTGTTTAGAAATAGAAAGCCTATCTCATATCTAAAGATGTTTAGATTTATTAAATCCTTAAAAATTCGAAATCGCTTTTTTTGAAGCAAAGCATTTTCAATATTGTTAATATCCTCTACGACTTAGTTCATAAAAATATATATGTGGGCACTTTTCCGAATTACCTTAAAGATGCTGTAGTTATTCCTCCATTTAAAAAAGCGGACAAAACCTAAATCAAAAACTACAGGCCTATTTACTTCTCTACTTGTTCTATTAAAACAAATCTTAGATACAAAGTTTTCGCTACTGTTAGTTCACGTATTTCAAATTTTGAATAGTCATCGCAATTTACTAGTACAAAGTCTATTTCTTCAACGCAACGAGTAGATTTACTCATCAGCTGTGAAATATTTTTGAAGGTAAACTTTCCTTGGGTGAAGGTAATCTTTGCCTTATTAGTACCGTTTTTGGCTGGATAGTAGGAGGAATACATAATACAAAATTGAGCTCGAACAAATTCCAATGCAACCTTACTAAACATTTAATGGTAGAAATTTTATTTGTTATTAGTCGACTGTTATTATTAATTAATTGAACATTATTTGATCGAATTGTACAGCCTTAGCAGAAACCGATAAAGACAAATTATATTTTCTCAACAAAAATATGTATGTAAATAAAAATATATTAGTATTAATAAAGATGTAAACGTAAAGCAAAAATGTGTTTGTGATTATACTAAGATGTATTTTTTACAGTTGAAAAAGTCGTGCGAGTCGTATTGTGTTAGGAAAATACTTTCTTTAACCCTTATTTTTATACAGAGCTGCCACAGCCCAACTTTGCTGATGCTAATTTTTATCAAAGTTCGCCCATCGATCTACTTTTTGGTGGTGATTTACACCCACTTGTTATACTAGAGAGTATTCGGAAAGAAGTCTTAGGGTCTCTTGTGGCTCAAGAAACCGTATTTGGATGGATCCTTACAGGACCGATTCCTAATCCAAAAAACGATAGCCAAGATAAAATTATCGTTTCATATTTCACTGATATGTAGAGAGTAAACTTTCCATTATTTTCTCCAAATACACGCCCCTTTTTATATTACACCTCAGGCCGTAGTAGAGTCTGAAAGTACGACAACAAAGGTTAGAGTTGTATTTAATGCTTCGAGCAAATCCTCAAACGGTACGTGTCTCAATGACATTATCCACACAAGTCAATGCTGGCATACAAGAAATGTGAAGGCAAATTCTTATAAGTCCACTGCATACTCTTTTTCAAAGAATAGTATTTCGAGATTCAAATGACATAGTACAGGACTTCCAACTAAAGACGATCATTTTGCAGTAAATTGTGTAGCTTATCTTGCGAAAAAACTCTGCATCAACTTGCTGAAGATGAAAAGTTTCGGTTTCTGATTGGTGCACAGATTCCAAAAGAATCAATGTTCGTTGATGACGTCTTAGCAGGTGCAAATGATATTTGAAGCGCAATCGAGGCTCGCAATCAACTTATTGATATTCTTCAGTGTGCACGCTTTGACTTGTGAAAGTTGCCCCGTGCACATCTTCTCCATGTAGACTTATTGTCACTGAACGACAAAAGTAGTGCAAAAACTATTGGTATTTCACAAAGCTCAGACTCTTAGTTTTCATACTTTACATTTCAATTTAAAGAAACTTACACAAAAAGGCAGGTTTTAAGTATGATTACTTGATTATTCGACCCAGCTGGTTGGTTTTCTCCTGTTATAATAACGGCAAAAATAGTTATGCAACACTCGTGGCTCGAAAAAATCATCATCTGGGATGGCAATTTAAAATCAGTTTCCCTTCACAATGGATTCAGCGTTAGCTAATACGCGTTTCAGCGTAACATAAAAAGACACACCATCATGTGTGGCTCATTGCATATAGTCTTGTGTTATGCTGAAACAAGCGATAAAAAAAACGCTCGTGTGAATCGAGCCTTATACTTATATTCGCAGAAAATGCATTTTTCAAATGAATATTTCAATTTAGTAAATAACAAATCAATTGCAGCAAAAAGCACAATTTTGCCATTGACTCCATTCTTGGACTCTTGCAAGGTAATTAGAGCAAATGGACGCCTGGCATCTTCTTTGCCTCTTACGTATAATGAACGACACCCAATCATTCTAGCATACAAAAGCCGATTAGCTAGTTTATAATTCCAATATATACATCAACTATCACTTCATGGTGGCAATCAACTCGTATTACGTCATATTTGGCAAGAGTTTTGGATTCCCGTATTACGTCTTATTCAGCAAGAGTTCTGGATTCCCAAAATAAAAACTTAAACAAAAACTTGCAATCATAATTGCGAAGTTTGCGTAGTTTCGCGTAAAAAGCTTCACGGTCAAATGATGGCTGCACTCAAATCCACTAGAACAAATTTGAGTCAAACTTTTACCAACACAGGATTTCATTTTGCAGGACCCTTCGACATTAAAAGTTCCACCGGTCGCTATTGTCGTATAAGTAAAGGATATGTGTGTTTGTTTGTCTGCTTCGCTACTATGCCAGCCTTTCTCGCGTTTCGTTTTATGCAGAGGTTTTCCCAATATCCTTTATTCTGATAACGGTAGATATTACGTTGGTGCCTCCAAAGGACTACCTAAAGATCTAGAAAACTTTATTAAACGTGTACGTGATAACTCTGTCTCAAAATATGGCATCCAAAAACTTTCGTGGCATTTCATACAAGCGCCTGCACTTTATATGGGTGGACTTTGGGAAGCTGGTGTTAAAAGTTTCAAGCAGCACTTCTCCAGCAGAACCGGAAGAAATCGTTGCCTCTTTAAGTTTAAATAATCGATGGCGACGTTTGAAAGCGATACAGTAAGAACTGCGCCAGCGATGAAAATATTAGCATCTGATAGAGTTGCATAAAAGGAACAAATGGAGGAAACATCTACTAAACCTTAAAGTTGATGACTTAGTGGTCGTGAAAAATGAACTCATCGGCTCTTCTGAATGGCGACTAGGCCGCATCACAAAAGTATATTTTGGCTCTGACATACGCTTTCGTGTGGCTCACGTTAGGACCCAAAACGGTGTAATTACGCGACCGATTCACAAAATTATTCTTTTGCCTCACTCTCTAAACGAGTGAAAAATTTTTGTCTCAAAAATGCGTTTGTCCCACCAACTACATCTAGTTTTTTTCCTTGTCTCTATCCAATATGACATCAACCTCAGTCTTTTTGGCATATGCTATTCATTCCTTTTTTTAATTTTACTCAGTACGCTACGCAGATTGTTTAATCTTATTAACAGGGCCTTTTATGTCACATAGACGAATCCTTCAGATTTTTTTCGAGGTTCGTGGTAATAAATGTAGTCGAAAAATATCGTACCGTTCATCACGAAGATGGGTTCATAAATTGCTTGGCCCTATCACATCGATTTTCTGACTGTTCCAGTCTCGCAATGTGCCGTCTGTGCTATCAACGACGTCGACAGACGTCACTCTATGTTTCATTGCAGATCATGATATTCAGATCGACACCAGGATGCTCCCCCAACCTCCAACTGACACTAACAATGTGGCCTAAAAATGAAAATTTTGGTAAAAGTTTTGTCAGCATCTGACTACCACGAGGTACGAGGTCTGATGAATCCTGGCCAAGAAAGAACTATGCTCCACAGTGAAGTTCAACGTTATGGTCTCGCCAAGGTCCTACTTGCCAATTGACCCTATCGTCAAGATAAACCCATGGCGGTTCAATTAGCTGCTGGGCGTTAGTCGAAACAAATCACTAATGAATATCAAGCGGATGAGAAAGAAGTCAGTGATAATTTTCCAATGCTTCAGTTGGCAGACAAACATTTCAATGGAACTTATCAAGTACGATTCATAGTCGGTGCTGATCTCTTTAAAAAATTCTTCGTGGAAAACCACAAACTGCTGGAAGAAGTCTTGCTGCTTTGCCAACAATTTTCGGTTGCACCTTCTGCGGTGAGGTGAAAAAGGGCACATCAGTACATTATTAATATTTTTTTTTGGGTATAATATTTTTAATATTATATATCATCTAAATTGTCTTTTTTTCTCGTTTACAAACAAACACTAATTACATTCTTACTGAATTATTATTGTTCAAAAAAAAAAGAAATTTTATTTGCGCGTCACTTTGGTCATTTCATCAAACTACAAAATGGCAAAACTCGAGCCTAAGAAAAAACCATCAAGTTTCTGTTTGATTCGACGGCCAGAATGACGCGTAAAACTGATATCTATATATGTATATAAAACAAAGTCGTGTTAGTTACAACATTTATAACTCAAGAACGGCCAGACCGATTTCAATTATGTCTGATTTGTTGGGGTTTTCTCCACCCCGAATAGGACATAGGCTATAAAACTTTTATTTAGAGTGGCACTCATACAAACATATTTATAAAGTATCATTTTTACGAAGACCGGCCAATCGATTCACATGAAATTTACACCATGTGGCTTTTACATTCAGATATTGTGAGGAAGAAAGTCGGCACTCGTTTTCCTCCTCAAAACCAAGGCACCGAGAATGGTGACTAACGCTCCATCGCACGCGCCAACGCATCACCGTGTTACATATTTTATTTCTTTATATATTTAGTACTTATTTCTGGTAAAACGCCATATTTATCATCATTATTTTAAGTTAAAAATTAAAGAAACAATGGAATTAATATATTTATATAAGTTTTTATACAATGAAATAGAAAACAGACGCAAATGTGAACAACTGATTCTTGAAGTTGGCACAAGGGCATAAATTAGTAGTTAAGTTGCTAGGTTAAGGAAATAAGTCATCTGGCACCACCATTCGAAACAGCTGACGTGGCCTAAAATAAGAACCAGCTGATGCAATCGACACCAGCAGGAGGTTAGATCACAAATTACAATTCAAGATTTAATCAGTCAGCCGGGGTCCGCCGCAGCAAGCAGTTCGCAGTCAAACAGCAGTGGTAGATAGTACTAATAAACTTTTCTTTTCTTTCAGCAGTGATTCGGCATTCAAGTACATTTTCGGTTTTTACCGAGGTACTTGAGTGTAATAACTTGGGATCGTCGTCGCGTAGGAGCGGAAATTGGACTTCGGTTTGGTGGTCAATGCAACGTTCGACCATACAAGTGCATTTTCGGTTTTAACCGAGGTACTTGGCTGCGAGAGCTTAGCATAGTTGCTCTGCCGAGGTTTATTTTCCTAGCACAGGAGTTGCGTGTGGAGGTTTCGGCCAACTTCAACCGCATGAGGGTGTTTTCGGTTGTTACCGAGACACTCATGCGCTAGAACGCCGCCAGTTTAAAACCAAGAAACAGCGAGCGACAGGAAAGCTTAGGTAGCGTCAGGAAAAAAGGAGAAAAGCATTCCCCGGTGGAAACAAGCAGCGTCCCGAAAAACGGTGCCACAAGTCAGCAGAGCCCAGAGTACCAACGCCAGAGTGTATATAAAATAAGTACCGCTATAACATAATTTTTTGATATAAATATGAACCTAATCCACTTTCTTAGCAAGTTAAACATTTCGATTAATGTATAATGAAATTTACCGTAAAATTATAGACTTTATTTAAAAAATTAAACCGCCCGCGTTTTTAATAAAAACTTACAAGGAAATAGCCAACCTGCAAAATATAAATATTCTGTAGCCGAACCTTGGACACCGGCGAGCCAAGACCTCGGCAGAAAGGTTCGTCACAATATATAGTTTAGGATATAAAACTTTTATTTAGGGTAGCCTCTATACAAACAAATTTTTCACAAAGACCAGTCAATCGATTCACACGAAATTTACATCACGTGGCTTTAATATTAAAAGTAATAACTTAAGCTACAAAACTTTTATTAAGGGTTCATATTTAAGGTGGCACTCATACAAAAATATTTTTTATGTATCATTTCCTCGAAGACCACTTAATCAATTTTCATGGAATTTACAGTACGTGGCTTTTATGTAAAGGGGTAAAAAATTTTTTAAGGTTGGCCCTCACACAAAAGAATTTTTTAAATAAAGTTTTCACGAAGATTTTATTATTGTTATTTAAATGCTTCTTATGGTCTATGGAATTCACCTGGTGAATAAAAGTGGCTGGATAATTTCTTCAAAATTACACCACTATGGTACCCATGCAGCCATTTTATAAGAAATAGCCGTCATTTTTGAAAAAGCGACACTATGGGTAAAATAAAGGATATTTCTGGTGCTCAAAGTTCATGTGTGGCTGTTGGAAAAGGTCAAGCTACGTCGTAACATCTAAAATTATTGAAATATCGAAGTCCTCTGTGATAATCATCGCTAAAAGTGTGAATATGTCTACTGTATTTTTAAATATTCCTCCAAATAATCGTCAAAATTGGCCAAGAAAAAAACGAAGAAACGCTGGGGTCGGCATATCGCTCAATACTTTGCGACGCCAATTTAAAGAAAATGGCTTGATATGTCGACGTCCTGCAAAAAGCCAAAAACTTACAAATGCTATGTGCAAACGGAGGCTGTATTGGGCCAGAATCTCCGTAACACTCCCAACGAATACTGGAATATAGTGACTTACTTTAATTCAGCTAAATTCAGTGAACTCAATGTAAATTCTCAGATATTTTGTTTTGAATAATTTCTTATGTTTTATTTATTTAAAGGTCATTTTTAGCGATGAGTGCCGGCTGCAAGCAGTATCCCAAAGGGTCAGATTTGGCAGCCAGCTGTGTCTAGTTCTAGTTGTGAAAAACCCAACGTCGGATATGATTTGGATCCGCATAACCTCCCAAGAATCAGGGCAAATATATTTTTTTGTTAAAGCAATAAGCTCCGAACAGTCCATTTACATTTGAAAAAAAGTTTTGTTGCCCTACATCTCAAGGATAAATACACATTCACACATTGCCATACGTCCAGAGCCAGTATGAACAATAATGAATGAAATTTTCAGAGATGGTACTCTTAATGTTCTGAAAATTTTTAACCTAAAAAAGCTGAAATCAGTTAAAATTTTATTCTCTCGGTCTCATTCTCAATGTTTCAATTTACATTGCAAATCATAAATCTTTACTTTAAATGCTTGTAAAATTAAACAGGGTGAAAAAACATGGATGGTAGTCCTATATGTTCTGAAAATTTTCAGCCTAAAAAAGCTGAAATCGATGATGGAGTATTTGGGAAAGTGATGTTTTCTTGGAAAGTCAATTTTTTTATCTTTTACCAAATAGAAACCGTTCAGGCCTTCATTTATTCAGATTTGTAGTTTTTTTTGTCATCTACTAGTACACAACTACCTAAAAATAATATAAAAGCTAATTTGGATTGTGTTGGTTTGTTTATATTCATCAATGAATTTTTTCGTTTTACTTACGAGCTTTTTTGAACACAATTTAAAACATTTTTTTAAGCAATAATATTGGCCAAAAAAATTTTATCGATTTTTTTTATATCTTCTACATGATAGACCAATTACTAAAAAAAGATTCAGCCTATTTAAAAAACATGAGGGTTATTATAGGCCCATTATAGATGGATTGACTCATATGCATTTATTTTGAAAATAATATGTTCATAAAATGAACATAATACATTGTTAACAACAACTAGACTGCTCGATCACGGAACAATGTATAGTAAGATTTATTTATACATTATACTTTTTGTTTATTTATAGTTGAATTGTATTGAGTTTGTTTAAACAACCGCTTTGAAAAAAAAGAAAAAATAACAGTTGCAGTGGTACATTCAAAGGATCAACATCAAAGCAGAAAAAAAATTTTTCGATGTGTTGACAGACTACATGAGCACGAAATTTTAAAAAATTGGAAGGATTGAGAACAAGTGAATTAGAAGAAATGAAGCGGCAGAATTTAATTATAGAAAAAATGAGGATGCCAAAAGTTGAGGACAAAATAGAATGAAACCGTCGGCTATTGGAAATTAAATTTATATATAAAGTGTAACCAAACTGAAATGTAACTAGTAAAAGTGTTATCTTCGGCCAGGCCGAAACTCACATACCCTACACTGCATTGAAAATACTTTTTAAATAAATGTTAAAAAAATGTTGAAGAGGTTGCAAAAGTCGAAAATAATGTAAAAAGGTTCAAAAATATTGAAAAGTGTTAAAAAAAAACTGAAAATGTTGAAATAATATTGAAACCATTAAAGAAAGTTGAAAGAAATTGAATAAGTCGAAATACATGAAAAATGCTGAAAAATTGATGAAAAAGTCGAAAGAATAAAGAAAATGTCGAATGAAATTGAAGGCGAAATGTAAAAGATTGAAAATGTCAAAAGAATATGGGAAATGTTGAAAAAAATAGAATATAAATAAAAAACGAAACAAGCCACGCCCACTTCTCCAATTCCGCTCACTTTTGGTTCAATAAACAAAGAAACTTTAGCACAATAGCTTGTATAGTTTGCGATATGTGCCGTAATTGTTCCTAAAATTTAGGGCGGTGACACACCCACTGGTGCAATACAGTCCGATTTTGATCCAGAAATACAGGGTGTTTTTTTAGAGGTTTGTTTTTCGAATAGAGATAAAACTGGCATTTTATGGTCAAATCTGGCAACTCTAATGTCATATTTATGTTCAATTTGGTTTGCCATTTCATCATGAACAGGTTGACAAAAGAACAACGCTTGCAAATCGTGCAAATTTATTTCGAAAATAATGGTTCAGTTCGCGAAGTTTACCGCAAGCTCCGTCCATTTTATGGTCGACATAATCGTCCATCAGAGCAATTAATTCGGTTAACCATGGATCGTTTTCGCACTACGTTTACTCTATGTGATAATACGCATCCGCAGAGACGTCGAACAGTGCGCACCGAAGAAACAATTGCCGCTGTAGAGCAAAATGTTGAAGAGGACCCGAATGAATCGATTCGCCACCGTGCACAGCAATTGGAGCTTTGTCCATCAACTTTATGGAAGATTTTGCGCAAAGATCTTGGCTTGCGACCTTACAAGATCCAGCTTGTGCAAGAATTAAAGCCGCGAGACCATGCAATGCGTCGTGATTTTGGTGTATGGGCCGAAAATGAGATTGATCTCGATGCTGATTTTCATCGCAAAATTTTGTTCAGTGATGAGGCTCATTTTTGGTTGAATGGCTACGTCAACAAGCAAAATTGCCGCATTTGGAGTGAAGAGAATCCACATGAGACCCTTGAGACGCCATTACATCCACAAAAACTGACTGTTTGGTGTGCTCTATGGGCTGGTGGAGTCATTGGGCCATACTTCTTCCGAAATAATGCTGGAGAGTCAGTTACCGTTAATGGAGACCGGTATAGAGCCATGATAACCGACTATTTTGTTCCCGAATTGGATGGCATGAATGTGGATGAGTTGTGGTTCCAACAAGACGGCACTACATGCCACACAGCGCACGTCACAATCGATTTATTGAAGGAAACATTCGATGAGCGCATAATTTCGCGGAATGGACCTGTCAATTGGCCACCAAGATCGTGTGATTTGACACCATTGGATTATTTTCTTTGGGGATATGTGAAGTCGCTCGTCTACGCCAACAAACCAGAAACGTTAGGGGACTTGGAAGCCAACATTCGTGGCGTTATTGCCGACATACGGCCCCATATGCTCGAAAAAGTGGTTCAAAATTGGACCTGTATAATTGGCTTTATTCGAGCCAGCCGCGGCGGCCACATGCCCGAAATCATATTTAAACATTAATGGCATAAAATTATCCTTCCAATAAAGCCAAATTGATGGACATTAAAACGATTTTCTTGTGTTTTATTTCAATTCGAAGCTCTATCCCTCTAAAAAAAACACCCTTTAGCTTTGCATAAACAAACCTCTTACACCAAATTTCAGTATGATTGCTCATATATTTCGATAGTTATGCCACATAAGGTATTTTAATTGTATGGGAGGTGCCACGCCCACTGTTGCCATTTCGCCAGCTTGTGATTCATATGTACCTAATACCCAGTAAACCACTTACATCAAATTTCAGATCAATTGCTCCAATAGTTCACTTAAAATAGCACTTACAACTTTATTTTAATGAGGGAGGTGCCACGCCCACTGATGCAATCTTGTCAAGTTTCATTTAATTTCAAAGCTTATAGTAACCGACACCTCTACACAAAATTTTATGAACATTACTCTCATAGCACACTATCTATAGCATTAAACGTATTTCGCTTATATGGGAGGTGCCACACCCACCGGCACAATTGTGCCAAAATTTTGCAAAAAGACATCTTTTAGCGAGTATATCTGCCATATTAAATTTGATAGCGATATCGTTGTTAGTTCTCTTTTTATAACGTTTATAAATATTATAGGCTGTGCCACGCCCTTAAAATAAATTTTTCAGTGTATTGACGTAGCTTACTAATTTCAATGGTATCATCCCTAAAATTTTAATGAAAATCGCATGTGCCAATTTGGGGTTATGTGAAATCCAAATTTTTAATTGTTAAGTAGTACCACGCCCTTTTTTACAATTCCGCCCACTTTATGCGCAATTCAGGATTCATAAGGTCTGTATTCGTGTACCAAATTTGATCACAGTACCTTACACGGTTTACTAGCTAACGCGTTATAAAAGTTAAAATTTAGGGCTGTGCCACGCTCTTTAAGAACCTTTGCAAACTTAAAACCTAACCTTATCTTAATTTTGTTCTCATCTTCACCAAATCATCAAGTTTCATCAAAATCGCAGAAAATTTTTTCAAAATGGACTTGGGTATATTTACATAGAGTATGGGCGGAAGGCGTGGCCGTGAACCGATTTCACCCATTTTTATGTGCTAGCAGCTTGCAAGAAGGTGTGAGCTGTGTGCCAAATTTCATTGAATTAGATTGCTTAGTTTTCCCGTAAACTTGATTTCAACAGACAGACACATAGACAGACAGACGACACAGCTATATCGACTCAGGGGGTGATGCTGATCAAGAATATATATACTTTTTCACACCTGCCACGCCCCCTTTTATGCGTTACAAACGGAATGACAAAGTGAATATATCCTCTGTGTAAGGTATAAAAATGAAATGTGAAATTAAATGAATGATTTGTTATGGAATTAGTGATTTTAAATAAAACAATAGAGTTTGTTTTTGATACGAAATTGGTTTTATTATCTACTTTTTATAAAATTTACTGCGTCGCTGGTGTTGCAAGAGTGCCTCCGATGTTAGCTCTGATTCTATGCGTTGCAGCTAAATTTTGGGGTGAGGCTAATGAAATAACCTCACTTTCTTTACGGTGAATTCTTCCACTTCGCTAAGAACTGGGTTTACCTTAAATACAATGCAAATGTTGTGTAATGCACAACATATGTACATTTTCTATTTTTGGTGTCTTCTCTGGAGTGTAATGCAGCTCTCTTGCACCAAGGAGACATCTTCACCGATTCTTCAGCACCTCATTGGAACGTTCTATCACGTTTCGATACTTCAAGTAAACTTCATTGAGTTTCATTTCAGTGGAAACTTCTTCAGGGAGTCTATGAGTCAATAGCCAAGAGATATCCGGCGACTCCTATTTTAAAATAGTTAAGATTGAATCAAATCTCATAAGAATCTATATAAATTTACCTAATAACAACAAATTGCTAACACCCCGCAAATATTCTTCTTCTAGGTGTACTCGTATGTCGCTGGTATTCCAAACGAAAAAATCATGACAAGCACAGGGATGGGATGCATCAACGCAACGAATCTTGAGCTCATGATCACACATCTGCAAATATATTACCGTATGATATAACAAAACGAAATCTTAATAACATACAAGCATAACATTTAAACTATTGTTTCCTTTTTTATTGTAGTATAGTTTAGTTTTAGAGGGAGCTATGATTTGAACGTGCGTTCCATCAACGCATCCCCTAACACCGGGTATACCATGAATGAGAAAAGTGCTAGCGCAATTTTTCTTCTCTCTTCTGTTGTTCTACAAACATTAATCCACCTTGAAGATAGTTGCGTTTTTAAAATTTTGAGTACTTCTGATAGAACTTTGCTATAGCTAGATTGGGCCAGAGAAACGTCGCTATCCTTTCCTATTCTCGTTTGGTACCCACCTTCAGCAATGAACCTTATAGATGCGCTCAGTTTCACAAGCGGAGAAACTGCGAACTGCTTCGACACTGACTGAGTGTGTGTTTAGAGGATTCCCAATAAATATTTAAAATCGGCCTTGCTTCATCTATAATATTTCTCAAATCTATAAAAAAAAGAAAATCTAATTACATACTACAGATCGATAAATTTTTTTTATATTTACAATTGTGGCAACTCCAGCGGGTTTGCTGAGTCTCACAAATTCCTCCTCTTAAGCCTCGGTTGCTCATTTGCTGCTGCTCTTCACCAACGGCCTAATCCACCACCATTCTAAATGCTATGCTATTCATTTTTCCTTTATATTGCTATTTAGAATTGGGCTGGTTGTAAATTAAAACAAATACTTGAATTGAAGAACAAATATTTTTTTAAAACAAACTTCACTCAAGTGTCAAAATGCTGCAAAACACTTTTCGAAAATTCAAAATCCTCTCCCTTTTTCCCTGGAGATTCAGAATACGAGTATTTATTTCTCGAGAAAAATAAAATCCGTGAGAAATTAATTCCTCGAGAATATTTAAAATTGGGCTGAATATGAATAATATATACATAAGTTTATCTTATATCTGCTTTTTTCAACATCAGAACAATGTCATAAAAATCAGGGACCCAAAATAACTACTATTATTATTGGTAAGATATGGGTCAATCCATCTATAATAGTGGGCCTATCATTACCCTCATTTTTTTTTCAATACG
The DNA here is from genome assembly GCA_963680825.1 of Meiosimyza decipiens. Classification (NCBI taxonomy): domain Eukaryota; kingdom Metazoa; phylum Arthropoda; class Insecta; order Diptera; family Lauxaniidae; genus Meiosimyza; species Meiosimyza decipiens. The sequence continues at coordinate 44,068,085 of OY804260.1, read as the reverse complement.
CTAAAACTTTTTTCAGTGATTGGTCTGTCATGTAGAAGATATAAAAAAATTCGATAAAATCCTTTTGTCCAATATTATTGCTTAAAAAAAAGTTTTAAATTGTGTTCAAAAAAGCTCGTAAGTAAAACGAAAAAATTCATTGATGAATATAATCAAACCAACACAATTCATATTAGCTTTTATATTATATTTAGGTAGTTGTGTACTAGTAGATGACAAAAAAATTGCAAATCTGAATAAATGAAGGCCTGAACGGTTTCTATGTGGTAAACGATAAAAAAATTGACTTTCCAAGAAAACATCAATTTCCCAAATACTCCATCATTGATTTCAGCCTTTTTAGACACAAAATTTTCAGAACATATAGGAGTAATATCTCAGAAAATTCTATCCATGTTTTTTCACCCCATTTGATTTTACAAGCCTTCATTTATTTAGATTTGCAATTTTTTTGTCATCTACTAGTACACAACGACCTAAAAATAATATAAAAGCTACTATGAATTGTGTTGGTTTGTTTATATCCATCAATGAATTTTTTCGTTTTACTTACGAGCTTTTTTGAACACAATTTAAAACTTTTTTTTTAAGCAATAATATTGGTGAAAAAAATTTTATCGAATTTTTTTATATCTTTTACATGACAGACCAATCACTGAAAAAAGTTTCAGCCTATTTAAAAAACATGAGGGTAATGATAGGCCCATTTTAGATGGATTGACCCATATGTTGTATTAATTGTTGAAAGTTATTATTTTTCAGTAAATATTTTAAGTGTTGTTTCACAACTATTATGCATAAGAAATTGTTTTTCCATTGCCAGTAACTATTATTTTTCAATGCATTCTTTTTTACGTTAATTCATAACTATTATGCGTAACAAATTGATTTTCCATTGCCAATTACAATTAATTTGAAAAAGTATTTTTTTGCGTTGTTTTGAATAAATGTTCATAGTTTCTTGTTTTCTTAAGTTTTTTTAAACCAATCGTTGGGTGGTTTCTATGATACCACAAGAGGTGGTCTCCGGTTCCCAATGGAGCACGATTTCCGTATATTTTTGAAAAATATTTTTTCTACCAATCAATGTAATGAGGTCGAAATTTGATTTTGCTCATCACCTAAGGTGGACCCGAGTTTAAAAAGTACTCTTTTTTGGTCCATTTCAGAATTTTTTGTTTGGACCAATCAATCAAAAATGTCAAAAGGTAGAATGAGGATTCTGGCCATCCCCAAAGGTGAACCTGGAACAAAAAGTGACCGATTTTGACCCACTTTGAAAAGATTACCTTGTATCAATCAATGGAAACAGGTCAAAAATAGATTTTTACCTTCACCAGAGCTGGTCCCGAATTCAAAAAGTGCCCAGTTTTGGTCCATTTTCAATTTTTTTTACACCAATCAATAAAAAGAGGTCGAAAATTAATTTTGGCTATCCAGAGGTGATCCCACGGTAAAAAGTTCCAGATTTTGGTACACTTTGAAAAAATTAGTTTGTATCAATCAATGGAAAGAGGTCGAAAATGTAAAAACAATTTCTTAAGAATAATATTTATTGAAAAATAATAATTTTCAACAAATAATATAATATTTATTATTTATTATAATTACAAAGCAATTTTTTTACGTATAATAGTTACATCTCTGATAAAAATAGATTGCATACCGCATTCTCCAATAAAAAAGTACAAAACATAAATTATAGTTAGTAATTCACATGTTAAAAAGCCTCTTCTTGAAAAGATTGGCAAGCATTTCTAGTACCTAGCAAATCTAAATAAAAATTAACGTTCAAATTGAGATGAACTAATTTTAGGCATAATAATCTGAAGATTTGTTGTAGATTGGGAGAATCTAAAGAGTTGAACAATAAAATCCGGAATTTGACGCTTAAGTCTCCAGTACATAAAAAGCAGCGCATGCATCGCGCGCATCATATGCTATGACAGAAGAATTGATTACATGCTTTCATATTGCGTGATTTATACACAAAGCGACTAACACACGCGCTGCTTTCAATACCCAAAGCTCGTCAACTTTCAACTTTTTAGATGCGTTAGACGCTTTTGACAATTGAGAGCAACTTAACAACAATATATCTGTTATTTGACAACTTGAAACAGATTTTTATACATATTTGTGAAAGTTTAAATTGAAGCACAATTTGTTGTTTTTATAAATTTTTGTTTTGGAATGCCAGAGGTATTCGAAACAAAAGCGAAAAACTATTTCAATTTTTAATTAATCGGAATATACATATATATTTACTCTATGAAACTTGATTTAAAAGTTTATAGAAATGATCGTACCTCCTCTAGAGGTGGAGCCGTAGCGATAATTATTAAAAAGAACCTAAGGCACAAACTTGTGCCAATTATGGATACTAACGTAATTGAGAATTTAGGTATTCAATTATTTACAATTTGTATTCATATTTATTCAAGTTACTTTTCGGGGGATTAGCTGGAAGGGGTAACAATAAAAAACGTAGGTTTGCAGCTGATATTCACAGGTTGCCTAGACATAAATTCATTTTAGGCGGCGATTTTAACTGTCGGCACCAAACTTGGAGTTTACAAGAGCAAATTGCTGGGGAAATCTGCTTCTTGAAAAATTAGATTCCCATAACATCTATATCATTCTCCCCAATTACCACACCTACATTCAATCCAATCCAAATAGAAAATCTTCTACTTTAGATTTTTTCCTAACAAGCAAGCTTCCAAGAGATTGTTTCGGCTGCTCTTGCTCCGACCATCTGCCTGTAAAAGTTGCACTATTTGGTCAAACTAATGTTTCAAAACTTTTTAAATATGACTGGAGAAATGCCAATTCGAATCATTTTTCCCGAATCATTCAAAGAAGACTTCAGATTATGGATGACAATACTATCAGAAGTCATGAGAATATTGACACAGTGATAGAAAACTTTAACAATGTGGTGAACGAGACCATTGATCAAAGCGTACCAAAAAAAAACACCATCTTTTGTGAGAAGGGCTCTACCTGATCATATCAAAAACTTGAATCGATTAAGAACCAACTATCGACGTCATTGGCAGTGTTATAGAAACATCGAAGAGCAGTGTGAAATGAGGAGTTTAAATATTTTCATTAGTGATGAAATTAACAAATTTAAAAATAATTCCTGGAATACTTTATTGTCTTCTTTGGATAAAGGCTCTTCCCCTTTCTGGAACCTGACAAAAATTTTAAGGAAGAAGCCTAATATTATGCCAATTTTAAAGCACAATAGCTCTCACTACACTAAAAATGAAGAAAAATGCAAAATTCTGGCTCAAACCTTTGCTTTGAATCATGAAATTTCTAGTAATCTTAGTGACGCTGTTACCATTTCTGAAGTAAACAACACCCTAGAATGGTTGCGCGTAACTGACCCAATTTCTAACAGCCAAACTATGGCTTCTATTTCAGATATATCTAACCTCATAAAAAATTTAAAAAGCAACAAACCTCCCGGCGTTGATGGCATTAACAACAGATGCTTAAAAGCTCTTCCAAACAGAGGCATTAAGTACCTCACATTAATTATAAACGCCTGTCTGTATCAGTGCTACTTCTCGCAGATTTGGAAATAGTTTAAAGTAATCCCTATAAGGAAACCAAACAAACCTTCGGACTGTCCCTCTTCATACCGTCCAATCAGCTTGCTTTCATCCGTAAGTAAAACGAGTTCATTGAAACTCATAATATTTTGCCTCCGCAACAGTTCGGCTTTCGAAGAGAGCACAACACTATACATCCGTTGATCAGAATAATAAACATAGTCAATACAAATTTTAGTTATCAGTTGTCTACTGGTATGGTACTGATAGATGTTAAGGCCGCCTTTGACTCCGTGTACTATAGCACGATTCCAGTTCAACTCACAAAAATAGTACAAAGTTTTCTCTTCGCTCGGTCTTTCAAAGTTTATATTGGCAATACTAGCTCTGTCAGCGTATCTGTTAAGGCTGGTTGTCCCCAAGGCTCTTGTCTTTCTCCTATTTCATACAATCTATTCACAGCCGATTTCCCGCTTATAGAATTGCACTACTTCAATTTTCGATGAAAACACAGCGGTGCTTTGCACCGCATTAATGGCTTCAGATATAACCTCAAATCTGCAGATGGCCTTGGCAATCATACAATCCTACTTCTTTAAATGGAAAATTCTTGTCAACTCATAAAATACAAGCAATTTATTTTACTAGAAAACGGAAATCATGTTTCATTCCCCAAAATTGCTTAAGTTTCGATAACAACTTAATAACTTGGGAATCGGTATTAGACCGATCCAAAAATGAAGTTTAAAGAACATATTTCTTACATCCAGAACAAAGTAAACGTTCTAATACGTTTGCTATATCCACTTATTAACCGGAACTCAATTTACATAATAAATTGCTAATCCTTAAGTCAATCTTTCATGCTGTAATTTTTTACGTTTCCCCGGTATGGTCAACAAGCGCTAATTGTCACTTGAAGAAACTGTAAATTGCTCAAAATAAGCTACTCAAACTTGTATACCATAAGCCTAGGTGCTATCCTACTGAACGGCTACATGCACTTGCAAACATGGATTTAGTTGTCGCCAAATTAAATCGATATTCCGATAATTTATCATCAGATCCCAAATCTCTGAATATTCTCATATTAATGAGCTAGTCTCAAGTTAAAAGCAGGTTAGATAGGTTGAGCGCTTTCAATGTAACACCACACGCGTTAGTCACTTCAGATGTGTAGCGTCCGGTGCGCGTGATGTATGCGCTGCTTTCTATATACCAAAGGTTTTAACGATTTTATAAAAAAACAAACAAAAGTTTTAATTTCATTAAGTCAAGAAAAGAACAGCCAAGTCATTAAAACACATAATTAGAGGATACGATCACGAGTGTGGATATTGAACAAAAACCGAACAATTGAATTAACTACCAACTAAATTCTATGAATGTTATACGAGAATATGCCCGTGTAAACTACAAGGCCATAAGATATCTTTGATGTTAAAAGAGCATGAACAACACGTAGTTTGACATGTAGGGGCAAACACAAATTAAGGATATATAGTATTCTCAAAGTCAAATTTACAGAAGAAATTAGTTTATTAATATGTAGAACAAAATGTAAATTATTATCAATGAAAACCCCTAAACACTTAAGCTTATCGATCGCAAAATTATCAATAGTTATAGACAGAATCAAATAATACTTAGCAAGATTTTAAATCATTGCTTTGGATTTTGAAACATTGATGCGCAAATAATTATCACACATCCAAGAAAAATGTTGGATACATTATACAAAATGGAAGCCTCAAGAACATCTAGAAACTGTGGCTCACCACAGAAAAGTAGTTGGATATCATCTACATATATAAAGGCTGTACATCTTTCTTAATATTCTGTAAAATCATTAAGGTACAAAATAAAGAGGATAGGTACCAGGACAGATCCCTGCGGGACACCACAAGTGACATCCAGATGCTCAGAGACATGGCTATTACAAGCAACAATTTGCATACAATCAGGCAGATATGACGATATAAGTTTACAAGCTGAAATAGAAAAATTAAAATATTTATTCAACTTCATAATAAGAGAAGGGTGGTAGAGGCTATAAACACTTTACTTAAATCGAGAGAAAGCAGAATGAAAACTTCATCATTATAGAATTTTCTTATGAGATCAGTTAAACCAAGTAGCATAGAAGTTCTATTGTACCTATCACGAAAGCCAGATTTTCAACTAGAAATATTATTACTAACTTGAGGCATAATTTGGTCCTTAATAAGATGCTCCACAACTTTCAATAAAGCCAGTAGCACAGTTATAGGCACAATCTTCCAAGCTTTAGGAAACAGGGATGTAGTTAAGATAGTGTTAACAAAGTGAAGAGTATGGCCCGTTGTTATAGTCGCAAGATAAAATGCGCTCTAGTTAAAACCTAGTTTTAAATAAAAAACACATTTCATTTATTTCACAATTAAAGTCATATAAAACTAGGTTTTAACCATAATTGGTTTATACAGTGACCCCATATAAAAAAACAAACTTTCAGTATATTATGAAAAAATTTTTAAAGAAGAGTTAATTGACATAAAAAATTGTAGATACAGAGGACAATAAGAATAATAAATAGCTGAAAGAATCGTATGAGGAAAGAGAAGGACAAAAAAATGTATAAACAATATATTTTCGCTGAGAGAAGGCATGAAAGATACGCGGAAGGCCATATGTTTTTTTTATTTATGTATATCAATGCAAATAAATTTTTACTCGTAAGTTCAAATTTTTTTTTATTTATATCAATGAAATTAAATATTTGGACTTATTTAACTCTCTCTGTGACATTTTCTTTATCAAAAAATAATTTATCACAATATTTTCAGACGAAATGTCACTTTAAAAACTGCTTTTAAATATTTAAAACTACCAACTCCTGCTTTTAAATTTACAACGCGCTTTAAGAGTAAAACCAGATTTAAGTCGACTATAAAAAACTTAACATGGTGTTAATTTTAAAATGCACTCTAAGTCTTTAAAACTTTGTTTATAACTACGGGCCTATGTTTTTGCACAGAATAAAAAATCAACTTTAAAAAATTTAGTAAGATGATATAATTGTCAATTGCATTAGATTTAATTCTCATCACAGCAAAGTACAGTTCATTAAGGCTAACATTACAAAAAGTAAAAAAGCTATCATCGTATTCAGTTATAACAAAATAGAATTGATATAGTGCTACATTAGAGTGGCGAGCCAGTAACTTCTGTTTATATCATTACAATCTGCATCAACTAACGAAAGAATTAATGTACCTAATTCATACTCCAGTTTACTTCACATCTGCTTACTGTCAAGCCCATTTTTGAATGCTTTCGCTGTCTAGCTTTGCGAATGAGAGTTTTGGCACTATTGCTTATTTTGCAAAAAAAAATTGCAAATTAATACCACAGCCATCCTACATGATTGAAAGATCAGGCATCGATTTAGCGTATAACGGGTGATTTTTTTGCTATTTGTTTTTTCAGTGTAAATTTTTTGACACCTCATGCGTGATTCGTGGCATGAGTCAGCGCCAAAAAAGTTCAGTAAGATTTGCCATTTCACCATGAATGAACTAACAAATGAACAGCGCTTGCAATTCATTGAATTTTATTATCAAAATTCGTGCTCTGTGAGAATGCTCATTGTGTACGTCAGCAAACAGCATTGCCGAATTTGGTCTAAAGAACAGCCAGAGGCAGTTCAAGACTTGCCAATTCACCCTGAAAAATGCACTGTTTGGTGCGGTTTGTGGACTGGCGGCATCAATGGACCGTACTTTTCAAAAATAATGGAAATCGTAACGTTTTAGTAAATGAAGCAAGGTACCATGCGATGATTACCGGCTTTTTTTACCCAAAATGGAAGAATTGGACTTGGTTGACATGTGGTTTCAACAAGACGGTGGCATTTGGCCACACGGCACGCGATACCATGGACCTATTGAGAGGCGAGTTTGGTGAGTAATTTATTTCACGTTTTGGAGCAGTCCATTGGCCACCAAGATCATGCAATTTGACCCCATTTTGTAGGGTTATGTGAAGTCTCTCATGTACAGGGGGAAGCCAGCCACAATTGCAGTCCTGGAAGACAACATTACAGCTGCCATTGGTGAGACACCGGCCGAATGCAGGCGTAGCCGCGGGCAGTGGCGGATGCAAGGAGGGTGAGCTATGTGGGCTGAAGTCCCCCTGAGATCCGCTGAAAAATATTTTGATACAAGAACGTTTCAGAAAACCAAAAATCGTTAATTGCAAAAATCTTTCTTTTCATATTTTAAGACTCATGCTGAAAACCCATTCTCTTGTCAAATCAGGCAAGAAATGAAACAGTATTCAAAAATCAATGAAGAAGGGTAATTTTCATATATACATGTATATATACGTGTATAAGCTATGACTATGTAATTGAATAAGGAACTACGGACTGTCCTAGAAAAAACTTGCGTTTTGTTTTCTAGTTATAAAAAAATACCCAGTAATTTTTTTGGTCTATTTACCTTTTTTTTAATAATGGCTAGTGTTCAGAATATAAATAACTAAAAGTAATTACCAATTTTTTTTTGTATAAAAATTTCTTACTTTTTCCTTAAAGCCCCTCATTAAATTCTGCACAGTTGTTTTATCGACAGTACGGTACGATATTTTCCACTTAAGTTTGATGTCTTGTAAATTTTTTGCAGGTTTACCACTCTTTCGGAGATCTCATTTCATTTGAGCTCAATATCTTTCAATTGGGCGAAGCTCTGGACAGTAGGGCGGATTTGTTTTTGGTACAAAATTTATCTTTTCACTTGCATACCATTCCATCGTAACTTTAGAGTAATGAGAGGTTGCTAAATCAGGCCAGAACGTCACGGCACGAATAAATGGTAGAAGACATTTTTCGAGGCACTCGTATATAGAAATTTTGGAATTGATTGTGCCTTGAGTAACAAAGAAACTGCTTTTGAGACCACAGGTGCTTATGGTCTGCAAACCCACTATTTTTGCTATAGTTGAATATTTTAAGTCTGGATTTTGCAGGTATGTGGACAAAATAAACTCGCGAACTTTTGTTGCTTGCTTGATATCTTTGTATTTAAAAGTGCTATCCTCAAGTGGAATACATCATATTAAACGTCACGTTATATAGAACAACATATTGTGTCTTCTTAGACTTATAAGATTATCAGGTAGAGTATAATAAAAATATAAAAAACGCAAGTTTTTTCTAAGACGGTTCTCAATTCGTCAAAGGTATTTCATTGTCTTGTATGTTTAATTGTACTATTAAATGTTGGCTTAGACTTTTGAGAACGCTGCGAATTTGTATCTTTTTATGTTTTTATATTATAACTCAAACTCTATACATTTTTGGTAGATACACATTATCAGAATATTTATAGGGAGTAAAATCATATCGAAATGGCATTTTATAAATTCAAGAAAATTTATTTTTTAACAGAATAAGTAAAAAAATCTGTTTAAAAACCCGTTTAATTAGTTAACAAATTTGTTCCTTATTCAATTACAAATGCATGTAGTCGATAGCCTATATTCGGGAATGCATGAAAATGTGGAAATTAACTTTTGTAATTGATTTTTGAATAACACTTACATTTCTTTGTCATTCCGTTTCCGCAACTAGGTGGAATTGGAGAAGAGTCCGTGGAATATTTCAACTTATTCATATATGCTACTTTTTGATAGATTTTGAATTGTTTAAATATTTTTCAACAACTTCCATATTTTTTCAAATTTTTAAATTTTTTTCAACTTAATTCCATATTTTTTTGTTTTTCAACTGTTTCAACACTTTTGAACCTCTTTAACTATTTTGATTTTTTTTAACTCATTCAACCTCTTCAACGTCTTTTTTACATTTATTTAAAAGGTAACTTCAATGCAGTGTGGGGTATGTAAGTTTCGGCCTGGACGAAGATAACACCTTTACTAGTTTTATTTTTTTTTATTTTTCATTTATTTCTCAAATGTTTCAGAGCCGCAATATTCTACCTTTATTTGGATCATATGATTTCAGAATTGAAATCAAAATTGCAGTGTAAGTTTTTTAGCATTTTACCCTTAAAAGGTTTTATAGCGATAAATCACTTGAATGTGTCAGTTGACAAAATCGTGAAGGTTGCTCTCACTCAGGAAAAAGATTTAAATTGCAGTAAGATCGATTTTAAGTCCGTAATTAAATTGTGGCATCAATACTATTGTCAAACCGATTTCAAAGATGTTTTGAATGCAATGGAAGGATTGACCATAATCAAAAGTAAAAAAATGGAATTGTTTATCCCAAGCATCACAATTCTACTGCAAATATTTTCCACGATTCCAGCAACTTCGGCAACACCAGAACGAATTTGCTTGTGTTAAAATGATTGAAACCAGATCAGAACAACAGTGACAGAAGATCGCTTGAGTGGGTTGGTTTTAGGAAATTTTTATATAGAAATCGATATCAGCTCAGCTGAAGTTTTTGAATTATTTTGCCAGAAGATACTTCGCCGTCTTGAAACCCTCGACTGGACTACGGATAAAAAAACTGGATGTTTCATAAAGATGCTTAAATTAACCTTATTTTCCTTATACGGTGCATTTAATGCGAAGCCGACAATGAAAAAAAGTGAGGTCATGGAATTTGTTTATGTTCCGGTTAGATATACAACTAAATAGTAAACATAAATGTGTACACACAATTTTTTTGGTATGAGGCTTATTTATCGAGCTATGGGCATCTGAAGAATTGAAGAAGTTTGAGAACCATCAGTTTTGAGCGCTGTTATTAGAATGAATGAATTTATAATAAGATATAAAAAAAAATTGTTTTGAGTAGTAAAAAGGATGTTTTTTTAAAAGTTTATTAGTCAAATTTCAGCTTTAAATTTTTCTATGAATAGAAAATCGGTAGTACGAATTTCAAATCAGATTTTCAGTAACCTCGACATAATATTTTTTAAATATTTTAACTTCAAAAAACAAGTCTGAAGTATATATAGTAGTTGTTTCACAAAAAATATTATATCGTGATCGGTATTAGTAAAGGAGATATGTAGATAGATTCAAGTACGTAAGCAAGGGCAAGGTACCATGCAAAATATGGCAAGTATGCACTTCAAATCAAAAATCTCGTAAGCTAAGGCAGATCACATTTTAAAATTGTTAGCAAATTATTTGTATACTTTAAGCTATATGTTAAAATTAAATACAGAAAATAAAATAAGTCAAAATAGTTTAAGTTCAGAGATGAAATTTTCACTTCCGGTTTCCCACAAGAAAAAAAATTAAATTACAAAACTAATTATATAATTGAAAAGAGCAGTAAGTTTCCTATAGCAACCACAATGCCTAATATTCTACTGAAAATTTGTTAAATTCGAAAAAACTGCATCCGAAAAATTAATTCCTCTTATCAAAGTCCATAATTTGTCAACTAAGCCTTACATAAAAAGATATTAGGTGCTTATACCTTTTAGAAGTACAATTAAGTCGAATATGAACAAATTTAAAATCAAATTTTTTTTTCATTATCGGCTTTGCATGAAATGCCCCATATGCCAAAGTATATAAATATTGCTAGACAAAAAATTCAATCAATGTGTGTTTTCATTCAAAAAAATGTCAGCCCCCCCCCTCAAGAAAATTCTAGATCCGCCACTGGCCGCGGGCAATATTTACATGAAACAATCTTTAAAAAATAAATGATGTATAGCTCCAAATAAATATTTCATTCACTATTGCAAATTTCCTGTTCTTTTTTCACTTTTCAAAAACCAGACACTTCAAAAATCACCCGTTGCAACCTCTTTAAACTTTATAACGCAATCAATTCGTTGTCTTAGCTTGGCCATGTGGTACATGTGAATACAAACTCTCAAAACATGAATTTAAGACTTCAAGTTGTACATCCGAATTATTTGTAGAATAGGGGCCATTCCATATAATGGGCCTGTCATTGCCCTCATGTTTTTTAAATAGGATACATTTTTTTTCAGCGATTGGTCTGTCATGTAGAAGATTTAAAAAAATTCGATAAAATTTTTTCTACCAATATTATTGCTTAACAAAAAAGGTTTAGATTGAATTCAAATTGGCTTTTATATTATTTTTAGCTAATTGTGTACTAGTAGATGACAGAAAAGTGCAAATCTGAATAAATGAATCCCTAAACGATTTATATGTGCTAAAAGATAAAAAAAATTAATTTTTCAAAATACATCAATTTCCCAAATACTCCATCATCGATTTCAGCCTTTAAAGGCTCAAAATTTTTAGAACATACAGGAGTACCATTTCTGAAAATTTCATTAATTTTTTTTCATCTTATTTCATTTTACATTCATCTAAAGTTAAGATTTATGATTTGCAATGTAAATTGAAACCTTGCGAATGAGAGCGAGAAAATTTGAATATTCCGATACTTTTCTTCCATAAATATTCCACTGTATACACACACTTTAAATGCTTGTAAAATCAAATATGGTGAAAAAACATGGATAAAATTTTCAGAGATGTTACTCCGTAAGTTTTGAAAATTTTGACCGTAAAAAAGCTGAAATCGATGATGGAGTATTTGGGGGAAATCAATGTTTTCTTGAAAAGTCAATTTTTTATCTTTTAGCACATAGAAACCGTTAAGGCATTCATTTATTCAGATTTGCAGTTTTTTGTCATCTGCTAGTACACAACTACTTAAAAATAATATAAAACTTAATTTGAATTGTGTTGGTTTGTTTATATTCATCAATGAATTTTTTTGTTTTACTTACGAGCTTTTTTGAACATAATTTAAATCTTTTTTTTTCAAGCAATAATATTGGTTAAAAAAATTTTATCGAATTTTTTTATAACTTCTACATGATAGACTAATCACTGAAAAAAGTTTCAGCGTATTTAAAAAACATGAGGGTAATGATAGGCCCATTCTAGATGGAATGACCCGTAGAAATCACTAAAATCACAAGAATTAAGTTCTCTCCCCAGTGAATCAATCAAAGTATTGCCCATTGCTAGATACCACTTTCCCCATCTTTCTGGTAGAGCTCGAATGCCATCACGGTAGAAGTGTTCCTCTCATGATGCTATCCACGAATCAAGCCATTTATTGAGGTCTTCATAGGAGTTGAACTGCTGATCAGCCAGACCATGTTCCATTGAACGGAACAAGTAGTAGTCTGACGGGGCAATATCTGGGGAATACGGCGGGTGGGATAGGACTTCCCATTTGATAGTTTCCAGGTATGTTTTCACTGGTTTAGCAACGTGAGGCCTAGCATTGTCATGCAATAGGATTACTTTATCGTGCCTCTGATCGTATTGGGGCCGTTTTTCACGCAGTGCTCTGCTCAATCGATTCAGTAGAGTTCGGTACCGTTCCCCAGTGATGGTTTCATTCAGTTTCAGAAGTTCATAATAGATTACACCGACGTGGTCCTACCAAATTGAAGGTTTTTGGCCTTCCTTCACGTGGTCGATCGTCGATGTCGAAATCATGGTCTTTAAAGTGACGGCACATTGTTTCGCTCAAAACACCATCTCCGTAAACTTTTTGGAGCTCTCGATGCGCGTCAGCCGCCGTTTTCTTCGATTGAAAGAAGAAAATCAACACCTCCCGCACATGACGATTATTTGGCACAAAATCAGTAATTTTCGAGCAACCACAAACAGACTATGAAAACACAAAATCTTAAGTGTCAAAACGGTTTGTTTACTATATGTTCAGGCCAGATTTATAACGGTTCGATATGAACCAAATCGACCAGCTCTTACCGCTAGCGCCATCTATTGACAAACAGCGAGAACTTAGTTGCGCACCTAATAATAACATCAGAATACTTGACAAGAAGATCGCCAAAAGCAGCTTATAGCACTTCAGAGTTATAAATTCAACAAAAATTAACTCACAAATATCATATGCAGTATTTTCGAGAACAACACAACAATGAACTCACAAATAACATATGCATAGTTGTCAGGAACATTAAAGTTGAAAGAATGAGATAGGTAAAAACCAACTCAACACCAACAATAATTTTTTAGAAACACGTAGCCAGGACAAGCAACAGTTTTGTTAGAAACAAGTGGCTCGAGCCACGTTTCCGTAATGCCATCAACATCTAAAATATGTTCCTCCAATATGCGTTTGAATTCATCGAGTATTAATTGATGAAGGTTTAATGCTTTGACAATTAATATGTAGGACAAGTTCAAGAGTTGTCACTGCATACAGGACCCAAATTGTTATGTGGCCTGGAAATTCAATTTGGAGAAAGCTAATAAGGAAAAGATTGAAATTCAAAAATAAATAAATAATGTAAGAAAAAACTAAATAGTTAAGTAAATGAAAATTACAACATAAAAATGTTTTTGATAAACAGAAAAAAGTTTGTATTTTAAGGACTACTATGTCAAGTATATAAATAAGAATCTGAAAACAATTTATGGGTTACCAAAAAGGTTTTCAATGTCAGAATTACATACTCTAGCGCAAGGAAAATTGATCTTAAATTATATTAACGATATAAGCCTGTCATTCATCAATAGGTGCAGATTTTCAACTTACGCCCTCATACAGAGTTTGACATAGGTCTTTTTCTTCTATTTCTATAGCGGATATATATAGACATATTGTGATATTAACAAAGGCTAAATTAGAATTCATTTGTTGTAAGATCCAAAGGATTAAGTCTCAAACATTGTAACATTTATACTTATGTATATATTGATTTTATGATAGAAAAAACAACAACAACAAGTCAAGTATAAATAAATACTTATTAACTCCACTAATTTAAGACTTGACTGTTCCAAATTACAGAATGTAACGCGATTATCATTGTTGGTGAATTCAACATCGTCATTAGTAAGTTTAAAATTTTTGTTACGTTTTTCTTTAACTTACTTCCTACACATGAAGTGAATTTGATCATCAATAGCAACTAGAAAGCTCGACACAATTAAATTTTCACTTCTGGTACGTTTATGTGAAATATTGTTCTCACTTTAAAGGACAGCTAGTTTTTTTTTCAGGGTTTCTTCCAGAGTTTTTATTGAAATTTATTTAATTCAGAATGAAAAATTTATTCAAAGTTTCATGTTATAATTAGATGATATTTACCCCGAAAAACAGAGAAATTAATTTTATTTATTTAGTAAGCAAGTAATTATATTAATTACACTAATTCTGTTCAACTGAAAAAACACTTACTCGCACATGTCAGTGTTACCGATTCCCCAATACCCCGTCTAACAATTTAAACTTTTAAGCAAATTTTTGTACAACCTATTGCTGAAAGACCTATAACGAATTAATGATGTATTGTTTCGGCAGAATACTCGAAAACACAATGACTTGTATTTATTAACAAAATCTGAATAAAAATCTTAAAGAAATTGGAAGAAATAACGTCGCAATTAATTTAAAATAGTAAAATTTGATGAAACTAAAAAATTGCCAAATTAAGAATGAAACTTATAAAAGAGAAACATATATTCACGAACCGAATTTACCGAATTCAAGAAAACATATAAACTATACAAGTGAAACTGATGTGACTTATGAAAAGGCGGTCAGCCACATGCACTGATTAGTGGACCAACGCGTTACATACAGTGGTGGCCAAAATAATAAGAGTGAATGAGGGTTTTTAGCTAGACTTTAAATATCTATTCTTATGTGTTCGCCTCTACTGTAACATATTTCCATGGAATCAATAATTGCTAATGTAAACTATCCAAACAACCGTTATAGATGTGTACCCATATTTTTTTTGATTGGTCAATATAATAAGAGTGGCGGCGTGATTTTTATTGTTTCGAGTTATTCGTAAGAGTGAAGTTGATTTAATTGAGTAAAGTGTATTTTAATTGCATTTTGCATATTTATGGGACGCGGAAAGCATTGTTCCGAAGAAAAAAGGCGACTGATTCTTCAACTACGTGATAGTGGAAAAACATACAAATTTATTGCAGATGCTCTGCAGCGCTCTCAATGCGTAATAGCAAGAATATTAAAAGAGCGGAATTTAACAGGTTGAAACTAGAGAACGTCGCAGAAAAACAACGAAATTACTTGATAAAAGAATTGTTAGAGAGGCTGTTAAGGATCCATTTTCAACATCAACGAGCATTAAAAAAACTTGTCTCTAGATATCAGTGCTAGATCTATTAGACGACGTTTGCAGGAAAATAATTTGCACGGTAGAATAGCGAGAAAGGTTCCATTGCTTAGCGTTGTTAACATAAAAAAACGTATTGAGTTTGCTACTAACAACCTATCGTCAGGTAATCGACGAAACTGAAAAAATATTCTTTTCAGTGACGAAACAAAAATAAATTTGTTTGGACCAGATGGCAGAATTTATTTCAGAAGACAGAAAAATTAGGATTTCAATCCAAGGAACACCACTAAGACAGTGAAACATAGTGGTGGTAACATCAAAATTTAGGGTTGCTTTTCTTACACTGGAGTTGGTCCTATATTTTGGATAAAGGATATCATGACAAAGGAACACTACATTGATATCTTAGAAAATTTAATGCTTCCTTATGCTGAGGACAATATGCAATTAAAATGGACCTTCCAGCAGGATAACGACCCCAAACATACCGCCAAGGTTGTTAAGACTTGGTGTGATTGAGCGACGAAAAATTTCGGTTTTGCCATGGCCTTCGCAGTCGCCTGGCTTAAGCCCCATCGAGAATCTGTGGGGAGATTTAAAAAAAGAGTTTCGGAAAAAAACACTACCAACAAACAAATTTTGTGGAGAGAAATTCAGGAAGCATGGTACGCCACACCTGTAGAAACCTGTCAACGACTTATTGACTCCATGCCAAGAAGGTGTGATGAAGTTTTAAAAAATAGGGGTTACGCAACGAAGTACTAAATCTGTCAGGTAATTATTTTCTTATGTTCTCCAAAATATTGCTTTATGATAATAATCTTTGCACTCTTTTTAGAAGTGGTAATCTACACGCTCTTATTTTTTTGACCGCCTCAGAGGACCATGAACTTAAATAAAATCAGATTTGATGTTCTTTTTTAATGAATTACAAAAACTTTTTCTGTTAATTAATCAAAGATGAAATAGTCTTAAATACTATATAAATTTAATAAAATTTTCTTAAGTAATATAGACTTTACGCAATAAAACATGAACATATGATTCTCACTCTTATTATTTTGACCACCACTGTACATGATTAACAGTTAGCACATGTGTGTCGTGCCCCAATCAGTGACATGTGGAGGTGTAGCTATGACCTCCCAGTTGGTGGCCGCTGGTAACAGCTCTCCAGGAAGTTAAGTCTTGGCTGTAGAGCTGGATAGCATAGCTAGGGGATGGTTACTCCTAAAATGCCTGGGGTATTTTCGGGCCGGCACACATCGGTGCTTACCGCTAAGCCATGAATGTCTGGCACTGGTGGGTACCTGGCCTGGGAATATTCCAAGCAGCAATTTCCCCAATCCAAGGTGAAACAGCATATGCCGAGGAATGAATGGCTAGTGGGTTATTTAGTAGTTAATATGCGGACTCGGGACGTCAGGCGCACTCCTGTTTCAAGCTAGACTTATCCAGACATGCAGGCTCTGTGAGGATGGACTTTATTTTCCTTGCTTGGGCTGGATCAAGGTGTTATGCGATCAGTCAGGTTGGGGGCCCAGCTCATAAAAATAGCCCAATCGCTAACGGAGCATACCGGATACCTGGCGCCCTCCGGTATTAACCAGCCTTGCCCACGCACCTGGACCTCTGTGTGGGTGGACATATGCGTCCTGTACTCGTGGGAACTTAAATGGAAACCAAAAATGAAACAAACAAATCTTCTGAGTCCGGATCTCGTACAAAACCGAAGAATGGCGATATCGCCGGCACCTTATTAGGTGAGACCAGCACTGGCCTTCGGGTGGCTGGTAATTCCATGAAGGTGGGGGGAAGACGAGAGCTCTGGACTTCACGTCCAACCCCTCGAGGGTTGGGGTGCCCAGCCTAGGGTTAACCAGTTCGGCTACGACCACAGCCTCACAGCTTGGTTAGTCTAAGTCGGCTGGAGAATCTGGGAATGGGCAGGATTTTCAAAGGGGACCTTCGCTGTCCAGTCTTGGACCAACTAGTTCGGCAACGGCCACAGCCTTAGGGCAAGGTCAGACTAAGTCGGCTAGGGAAGCCAAGATGAGAATTCGTCGACGCTTGGAGGCTGTAGATCCCAGCTCCATGTCCAGGGAGGATAAGGACTCCCTTCGATGGGCGAAGGGGGTCGACTTAGGACCCAAAGGTCTTGTAAAGGCCGCAACAAAAACGCCACCTAAAAGACAGAGTTCTCAGGACGAGATGTCTGATGCCAAACGGCAAAAGACAGCCGGCAAACCTCTGTCTTTTAGTGAGGTTCTTAAAGGTTGCAAGGGGAGAGTTTTGGCAGTCATTGACAGGGCGACGGAGGACGAGGCAATTCCTCGCGAACAGTGGAAGTGGGTGCATACTGCCTTAGCAAACACCCTCTATCAGATTTTGGAGGAGTTTCCTGGTCCTGTGCCGTCATGTGAAGAGGCAGGCTGGTTCCAAGGCCTTTTCAATCTCATCTCCTGCGAGGATGAGCGGTCTGCCATGTTGTATAAAGTAGCCGTGAGTAGGCTAGGGGAGGTTTATCCAGGTGCGAGACCAGAGGCTGTTGAGAAGGATGCAATTCCTACCAGGCTTCGGGCTCGAGTCTGGATACCTAGTACCCCGTAAGGAGAGGACGCAGTTCTGCGGATGCTCCGACTGTGCAACCCCAATCTTCCAGCTCACAACTGGAGGATTGGGAAGTTGGAAACTCCGGTCGAACCATCCATGCAGGCTATGGTTCTTCTCAACAAAGAATCCGTGGAGCCACTGGCGGCAGCTAAGGGGGTCATCAGGTATGGCTTCAACAAGGTGACGCTGAGGATTTACCGCAAGGATGAAGAGCTTGCCTCCAAAGGGGCCACCTCTACCTCTGAAACCATCGACATTGCACCACCAGTGACAGTGGAGATGGATGTTGAGGAGGAAGAGGTGGAACCAGAGGGGGAGAGCTGCGCTCCAAGTGGTGAACATGAGGCGTCTCTGGAAGGAAACTACATGGACTCTGATAGGTTATCGGAGGTAGGAAACCTCTTCGATGAAGCTCTGCTTCTAGAGGTTGATGAAGACGAAGCGGACAAAACCGTTGTGGAGGGGGGAGGTGATTTGGAATCCGATGAGGGTACTCCAAATTAACCTCCAACAATCTAAAGCGGCATCCGCTGGCTTACTGATCCGGTTAAGTAAAAGCGGAGATGATGTAGTCCTCATACAGGAACCCTGGGTTCATGCTGGGAGAGTCTGTGGGCTGAGGATGTTAGGATATAAGCTACTGGTGGCGAATGTGGAAGGTAACCCCAGGGCGTGCATTGTAAATAAAACTAGGCTAGTTATAGACAGTGACGCAAATGCGCACCACACTGTCTGGGGTAGCACAGATGTAAATGAACGAGGTGAGTCTTTTTTTTAATATATTTTAAATACTAACCTCCTTATTTGTAACAAAAGTTGTGAGCCAAACCTTTATAATAAAAAATAGAGAGGTAATCCTGGACATAACACTTGTCTCGAACTTCGCCTTTGATTTCATCGCTGACTGGAGAGTTTCAACTGAGCACTCTCTTTCAGATCATCGATATAAAGAATTTGTTCTCACTGTTAGCTCCCCAGATCCTATAGTTCACCGGAACGAAAAAGGACAAACTGGGGTTTATATAACAGGAAACTTGCGGCATATTTGCTTATCTCAACCGCCGTAGAGCCGCCTACTGTTCAGGACATTGACAATTTGGTTCAAAACTTAACGGGTGGGTTAAATAAATCTCTGGAGATATCTTGTCCACTTAGTAAACCCAGAGGAAAGGAAAAACCCCCTTGGTGGTCAACAGAGATCCAAGTCCTTAGGCATAGTTGCACGACTTCATTTAATAAAGCCAAAAAATCAGGTTTAGAAAACGACTGAAACGAATACAAATCTAGTCTTAAACAAGAGTTCGCTAAGAAAGACACAACGCAACTCGTGGCGTAACTTCTGTGGAAGCATAGAAGAGACTTCAGAAGCATCTAGACTAAGGAAGATTCTTTCTACCTCGCCCAGTACGCCAGGTCTTTTAAAAAAGTTTGATGGCTCCTGGACGTCTAGCAAAGAGGTAACTCCTTATATATTCCAGAGAAATTAAATGTGCAAACCCAGAGGTCTTCAAACCTTCTTGGTGACATTGTTTCGGATTTCAAAATTCGTTGGGCAATAAGTTCAAACCCTACAAATCACCAGGACCTGACGGTGTGACACCAGTTGAACTGCAACGAGCTATTCGTTTAACTATACCATGGTTGGTAGCTATTTTCAAAGGATGTCTTAACCTCTCCTATATTCCTATAGCTTGGAGGTTGACCAAAGTCATCTTTATTCCAAAAGCAGGGAAGAGCTCTTACATAAATCCAAAGTATTTTAGGCCAATAAGTCTTTCCTCCTTTCTTTTAAAAACATTGGAAAGACTTATAGAAATGTATATTCGAAGCAATATGAAACCTGATCTGCTGTCCAATTCTCAGCATGCCTACACGAAAGGCAGATCTATAGAAACTGCACTCCACACACTAGTGGGTAGTATTGAGAAATCCTTTGCACATAAGGAATTCGTCCTGACGGCGTTCCTAGATATTGAAGGAACATTCAATAATGTCAACCCAGATATGCTAATACCAGAACTGCTGAAACTGGGCATTTGCAGTTCTCTAGTTGAGCTGATTAAAACATTATTGACAAACAGAACCATTACCTCCAATCTTGACAAATCCAAGACAAATAGGTTCGTTTGCAAAGGAACGCCGCAGGGGGTGTACTATCTCCTCTACTGTGGAATCTGCCAATAAAGAGGATGCTTGTGTGACTAAAAAGGCACGGTTGTAGAGCTGTTGCCTGTGCGAATGAAGTAACACTCATTGCATGTTGCAAATTCCCAAATACACTGTAAGAAATACTTCAGGATGCCTTAAACATACTGGTCTCATGGGGGGATGAGGCAGGTTCAGGCGTAAATCCGAACAAAACTGAACTAGTAATCTTTACTAGAAATCACAAACTTCCAATTACAGAACCACCCTCACTAAAGGACACTAGACTTGTCTTCAAAGATAGCGCAAGGTACCTTGGATTGGTATTGGATAGGAAATTAGGTTGGAAAATTAATGTTAAAGAAAGAGTAAAGAAAGCAACCGTAGCGCTTTACTCTTGCAAAAAAGCGGTAGGTGGAAGATGGGGACTATCACCTCGTATTATTCACTGGCTATACACAGCGGTCATTCGACCGATTCTATTATATGGCATTGTGGTGTGGTGGCCGGTCTTTGACAAGGTCACCTATTACAAACAATAACAGATAGTTCAAAGGGCAGCTTCCATGTGTATCAGTGGTGCTCTGCGGACTATACCAACTGACGCTTTAGAGGTCCTCTTTCATCTCGTTCCTCTGACCTGTTAGGTAAACGGATGGCAGCATATGCCATTAGACTTAGGGAAACTATTTGCTGGTCCGAGGGTAGAACAGGACACTTAACTATCCTTCATAGCTTGAGGTCTGTACACTTAAATTTAGACTCCAAGCTAAATAACCAAGTGGGTTATGGTATTTACTCCAAGGAACTGAAGTTAAGAATTGCTGCAAGGTTACCAGATCATTGCAGCGTTTTTCAGGCGGAGGTTATAGCAATAGAGGGAGTAGCATCCTGGTTAAGGAGGAATGTTGTATCCAAAAAGGATATAAACATCTTCTCAGATAGTCAGGCAGCCATCAAATCTCTAGAATCAGTCTTCTTAAACTCGCTCGTCTCTAAACGAGATGGCTCAACATTTTAACATTCACCTCACCTAGGTGTCCGGACATAGGAACATTAACGGCAATCGCAAAGTTAATGAACTTGCTAGGCAAGGGAATACTGTACAAATTCCTCAGGACAAGGAAGGTGGTGGCATGCCACTTGCTACCTGCAAGTTTCTGCTTAAAGTAGAAATGGTTAAAAATGCTAATAAAAGATGGACTGAAGGGTCAACTTGCAATATAACTAGGCAACTCTAGCCGAAATGGGATGCTAAGCGTTCGTCAGAACTAATTTCTCGCACTAGACATAGTGTCTCGTCAGTTGTCGCAGTCATAACTGGCTACTGCCTCATCGGCAGACATGCGGGGAGATTAGGTGTTAGGTCCTTTGACTTCTGTAGAAGTTGTGGAGATGTGGAGGAAGAGGAAAATATTAAACATCTTCTCTGCTCCTGTCCCGCACTTGCTAGAAAACGCCACAAAGCACTTGGGTCGTTTTTATTTGATGACCTGGATGACCTTAGACATGTCAGTATAGGTCAGCTTTTTAGTTTCATATCGAAATCTGGTTGGTTCAACGAGAGGGTATAGTCAGTCAAACACCCTGTGGTATCACAATGGATCACATTTGGTCTAAGTGAGTCAGTTTTTTGTAACTGACTGCTACTCCCACCTAACCTAACCTATGAAACATTACACTACAATAGTAGAGCAATAAAAACTATACGAGCGTAATGTAACTTTTGAAACATTACACTATAATATTATATCAATCTTAAAAGAGAAAATACGAAAACCAGTAATAGCCTCTATGCATGACATTAATATATTTAAAATTTATTCAAAAATTCCCAATTTAAATTGATCTTTAGAAAAGCCATGTCTGCAACTTTCCATGACTATATCTCGAAAACTAGACCTGAGCGAAATTTAATTGTTATATTTTTTTAAAACAAAAACCACACAAGAAAAAATAGTTTATAAAAAAATGTCGGCTTAGGTCAAATTTGATATTGAAATAGGGTCAGTAAGGGTTAGATAACAATTAAAAAAAATCTTAAAGTTTTTAGATTCAGTTGAGTTGGCGTCCCTAATTTCTTTTTCCTAAGGACCACCCAAATGTACATAGACGAAAAGGTCGAAATTATATTTCGAAGTATTGGGTGAAAAAATTGGTTTCACTTCCTTATGTACATATAACGTCGTTAATAGGTACAATAAATTATTTCGGGAGTCTCTCCTCCATCCTAATTCATGTTCGACATTTTCCCATCTATTGCTGCAAAACATTAAACTGTGCTACAAAGCTAAGGAAATTTAATGATCTTTTCAAATGACCTGGCGCAAGTTGTAGGTCTGGTCGAGCACAACATGAAACCGTTTTTGAAAATTTTGTAACACCCCCAAATTTTTAATTTATGGTCAAGCAATCGTTTTTGCTGACTTTTCACACTCAGCAATTTCTAACTCTGAAAATTCTTGTTTAAAGTAGTTGATAGAGATATTTATCATCCATGTAAATATTGCGAAGATGTGGATGAATTGTTCGTAGTTCTGAATCATGAGCACTGCGCAAAAGATTGCCGGATAATTCTTGATGAATCGTGCAAAAGTGAGTATTATATCAGTCATACGTAGACGGTTCGTTTCAAGCAAGATTAAGATAGAAAAAATTGCCAACCAAACCTGACAATGCACTATTATTATACATGCTAAACATCCTAAGAACATATAATATGGGAGAAATAAATTACTGTGATATCGAACTAAAAGTTCAATTAATAAATAATAATTTTAAACGAGGCTATGTTAAAACTAACATATGATAAACGTGTACAAATAAAAATAAGAAACAAGTGGTTTTATAGAGAGTTAACTGAACGAAATAAGCTAAAATATGAAATGTTGTTAAACGCAAAAAGATCAAATAATTGGAATGATTATAACGATATAAAACGGTACTACAAAAAAATCATTAAAATAAAAAAGAATCGATATATGGAAAATAAAATAATTATGAATCGAAATAATCAAAAACAAATGTGGAAATGCCTAAAAGAAGCTACAAACATGAATACTAATGATTCGAAAATAAAAACAGTGTACATAAATGATAAAGTCCTCGAAGATGAAAACGAAATCGCTAGCGAATTAAACAATTATTTCATCGAAAGCATTGAATCAATCCGGAGCAGTATCGAGAATACGGACTTGGAGGAAGAATATTCGCCGATTTGCAGAAGCCTGTTTGAGTTTAGCTATATAAATACAGATGACATGATAAAGCAATCAATGGCGTTAAGAAATAAATATGGTGGAAATAAACTGTTATCAGAGGGAGTCATAAAAGACAGCAGGGAGTATTTGGGTTATGAATATACCTGTATAATAAATGAAAGCTTTAGAAACGGTCAAGGGAACAATCAAACCGGAGGAGATTCGGTCAATTAATACATTGGCAAATGATGAAAAAATAATAGAAAATATTGTTAAAAAACAGCTCTTTTAATATATAAACACACATGAAATTATTATACCAGAATAATCAGGGTTTAGATCGAAGCACTCATGTGAATTATATACATAGGTCTACTCCAGGGCTCGGTGCTAGCTACAATTTTGTTTGTGATATATATAAACGATATTAAAAAACACCTCAAATACTGTAAAATTAGACTTTTTGCAGATGATGCACTGTTGACAATAAGTTGCCAGTCTTTGGATGAAGCAATTAATGAAGTACAAACTGATTTAAATTTGATTTATCAATGGTTATGCCATAACAAACTTAAAATTAATATAGATAAAACAAAATATATGATAGTGAGCAAAAAACTAATTAATTCCGATAGTATAGAACTTACGATATTAAATACTTTGATACAAAGAGTTGGGCAAATTAAATATCTAGGGGTGATTATTGATGAAAGATTAAAATTTGAGGAACATCTTAAATATATTGAAAGTAAAATTGCAAAGAAAATAGGCTTCATGTTCCGAACATGTAAATACATGAACATGCATATCAAAATAATGGTATACAGATCTATAATAGAACCACATTTTATATATTGCCTAACTATACTTTATACACTTACCGCTTCGCAAATAGCAAAGTTGCAAAAACAACAAAACATAGTAATGCGTTTTATTTTAAAATAAAGATACGATACACCAATTAATGAGATGCTAGATAGATTGAATTGGCTTAGCGTGAAACAATTAATTAGTTACTTCACAATGAAATTTATACATAACATAAAAATAGGTAATTTACCGGGTATTTATTAGATCGATTGAGGTACAATAGTGATGTTCATATTTATCACACAAGAACCAGACAAGATTTTCATTAGCCAATAATTAGATACGAATACGAGAAAAAGAGTATTTATTATGATGGTATTAAAGAATAAAATGAACTTCCAAACAATGTAAAAGAGTGTAACAATGTTGAGAACCTAAAAAAATTGTTATTTGTACATTACAAGGCGCGTCAAATTATTTAGTTTCTTTTTATCTCTCCTAATTTTTTAAGGCTTGTAAATTGTGAAATTAATTACATAGATAATAGTATAACTTTGTTTACTTTAATATTATTTTTGTAAAATAGTTCAAGGTTGTGAATTCTTTGATCTAGGTCAAATCGACCGCAATAAATTGATAAATAAAAATAAATTATTGTGTCCGCAGAGTCCAAAAACATGATGCGTAAATCGGAACTGAATACTAAAATTAATAGGAAAACTCAAAGTATTATTATTTTAATGATATTTTTAAATTTTACGCGCGTCGATTGGAACGCTTAAATGCGTATTTATAAATACCATTCCTGGAGGGAATACTGTCAATAGGTCTATATAATACGAATTTTGTGGTAAAAAATTAAAAGTGTCAAATCGCGATTTTCGAGAGAGTATAAGCTGAAATTTTTGTGACTAGTCGAATCACCACAATTTTCGGATGATACACAAAAATGGGTAAAAAATGAAAACTGTAAAAAAAACTGAGCGTATTTTAGTAAACAAACAATGGCAGGGTTCAGGGGTTAGAACCTGTGTCGTAGCTGCATAATAATTTCGGAACGCAAGCTAAGTGAAACCTTTTTGAGAATATTATTGATAAATAGGATATAACTCATGGCCGACTTTAGAGTTTTGTACCTGATTTCTATAACTTGAGCATATGTTTACTTCAGAAGCGAATATGGAATCAAAAGTTGGTGATTCGCTTCTACTTTCGCAGATAAAGACATCGGGAGTTGGCGATAAAACTTTTCAAAAAATCGTTATACGTTGAAAATCCCCGGATCGATTTTCAAAATTAAGATGTCATACGATAGATTATTTAACGTGTTGCATTTTTCGAATAACTACCAATATTTTATTAAAATTCCTAGATCTTGTTCATTCTTTTCCTAGAAAAATTTAAATGTGTGCAAGGCCTTCAAGAAAAAAAAAATCAATATTTTGTAAAATAATTACATTTCGCGTGGGTTTTTAAGGGACTATACCAGTGTAACCCATGAAAAACTAGGCGATTTTTGGGAATTTTTCAAAAAGAAAGTAGTCGATAGAATGCTTTGAAGTTTTTTGGACATATTAAAGTATATATTCAACTATATTTTAAGGTTTTTTTTACAAAAATATTGAAAAATAACGGAGCTATGTGCTGTCTTCGAAGGTGCCAAAAAAAAAGTTCCCCAACTGCTGACATGATTCCGGCCGAATGAGTAGCTGAAACAAAAAAATTCAAAAGTTCAAGGTATTTCCTATACAATGACCTAGGATTTTTGAAAAATATCAAAAATTAACAAAATGGCGTAGTTCTGAAAAAAGTGTAGTTTTTTGGGTAATTTTTTAATGCCAAATTGACCATTTTCAACCAATCAAAAAGATCGTAGGGCCTTGTATAGTAAATATATTCAAGAATAATCAGTTTCAATTTGAAGTCGATCGGTCAATTTCTCTTTGAGTTATGAGATCAGCAATTTTGGAAAATGTCGTTTCGAGAAAAACGCGTTTAAAGTTTCAACTATCGGTTTATACCTGCGAGCGATCGCTCATCAGAGCGGTGCCATTCAAAAACTATTCAAGATACTACCTTGCCGCTTTCACAGGATATTTTTGAAACTATAAACTATCGAATAAGCTAAAAAAAATCGATTTTTTGAAAGTGTCACACTGGTATAGCCACTTAAAGAATTCACGTTATCTTTAATAACTTATTAGTATAGAAAAATTGTACACCAAATTTTTTGTTCAAACAAAAATTTATTTTGGATGGAATTGTACAAAAGAAAAATAAAAAAGTGGATTATTTTGACTTAGCGACATTTCCAATTACTTATTTTGAAACTGTGCGCATTAAAAAACTATATTTCAGATAGAATTATCTGGTTGATCATTTAGGAGACAACAAACTTTTCGATTCCTTTTCAAGCAAAAATCTCTCATCTATTTAATTGAATAAATGAGCCTTTACCAAAAAATGTTTTGACTTCAAGCTTTTATTATATTGCTCCTTCTTAACACAACCTTTCAACAAGTGAAAAAAAAATTAAGTGCTGAAAAATATTTTATGAGCAAGTATTGGGCAGATACAATAGAGACAGACAATTTTCTCTAGTCTCGTTGCCTACGATTTTGACAGTCTTCAAGTTTTAGCTACAAGAATTTTTC
The DNA here is from genome assembly GCA_963680825.1 of Meiosimyza decipiens. Classification (NCBI taxonomy): domain Eukaryota; kingdom Metazoa; phylum Arthropoda; class Insecta; order Diptera; family Lauxaniidae; genus Meiosimyza; species Meiosimyza decipiens. The sequence continues at coordinate 44,041,005 of OY804260.1, read as the reverse complement.
TCTCATTTTTTCTCTCTCAACCACCAAATTTTTTCCGGATAATACACTTTTTGTGGTAAAACTTCATAAATATATGCCTATTTTTTTCGGATGATACAGACCTATTACTCCTCAGCAGCGAATGTGTCTTCATTTTTCCTATGAAAATTTTAAAGTCAAAGCATAAAAAGAGCAACAAACAATCATCAGCTCACACACAAAGATAGTTGAAAGAAAGTGTATGCACACCTTGCGGATCAAAATTTATTTTTGGTAATAACTCATCTCCAATTGAAAACTGAATAAAAAGTACTGAAATCAAAATCTCTTCAAGAATATGAAAAAAATATTTTTATGTCTAGACAAAGGATTTTCATTAATATTGAAAACTGGATTAGCGCTCTTTGTTTTAAGTTTTAAAAAATATTGATTTTAAAAATGGTGCAAATGGTGGGTGTGGTTTCCGGGCTTCTATCGATCGAGGAATTAGAATCCGTGATTAGTTTTTCATCTTCTGAAAGAAGATATTCCACTTTATCGTTGCAAAATCGCCCCATATTATTATACCGCCGACCTCGTGGTACATTATTTTTAATGTTTTTTTAAATGCTTAAAAAATATCGAAGATTTATCGAAATTTTCTTCACTAGTAAAAGCTCCATAACTTCGACAATTTGTAATTGATTTTAATAAAAATACACTGTTTATCCAAAACCGATAGCACTTTAAGAATATTTATATTCCAATGTTTCTTTCTTGTACAAATTGTGGAAAAAAATGCGTTGGAATTGCAAACATTAGAAAATAATAAATAAACTTTCATTAAAAACTCTATGTATTAATGAGTTAACATTAACAAATCTCTTTCAAAACAAATATGATATATTTTGAATGTATTAACATTTCACTTTCCAAATCCGTTTTGAAATTGCTGAGTGCGAAAAGTCACCAAAAAACGATCTTTTAACCATAAATTAAACATTTGGGGGTGTTACAAAATTTTCAAACACGATTTCGTGTTGTACTCGAACCCAGGTCACTTGAAACGTTCAGATTCACTGTAGGTTCGTGTTATTTATTATCCTTAAATAGGGCTAAGCAAACTGCGACGTGAACCCCCTCCAAAATCTAGTTTCGATCTTTTCGCATCTATTGGTGCAATAACTTTTTTTCCCCTAAATGAAGCCTTCTACTTTCAAAGCCCATTTTTGACCTTTTTGCATTGACTGCAGACTTCTTCTTCTCCTTTCTTTCTTTAAAAGAGGCGAAATCACCCCCGGGGGCTACTTTTCCCCCTTCCTTCCTTAGTTGATTTTTTATTTTTGCCCTGATAGTGTTTGTTTATTGTTCAATGTTCCTTCAAAGCCAAAAATACAGTAAGGACACTTGCACTTTGAAATTTTATTTTGAAAGCTGTAGTTCAGACATAATGCATAGTGAGATCTGTGGAACGGAAAGAGGTATAGTCCATTGAAATGTTACAAAATTTTGGCTGAACCTTCCATTTTGGGTAGGACAAGATTTTTTGTTTTGTTATATAGGGGGGTTCAGCAGAGTATAAAACTCGGTTTTCGGGGTCCCCCCATTGGGCCGCCATTTTGAAAATGGATGTAAATAGCGATATCTTGAGAGCCGTAAGTCTCACGGAAATTTTTTAAATTTTTTTTTCTATAATTTTGATTAAAACACTTTTTACCGTTAAATTGAAAATGAAAATGTTATAATTAAAAAAACACTGACATTTTCGAGTAAAATATCATTTAAGGGATGCAACTATTTTCCTATTGATTTTATTGAAAAAACACATTAGATAGTTTTCACAAACCATTTCATTGCAAACAATTTCCCATACTAATTTTTAAATTTTTTTTATTTAGTGAGGTGTTAGGATCTTTCAAAGGAATCAAACCAGATAATCGGAAACAAATATTTATTAAAATAAACATTTAAATATATATATATATGCATAGAGACTTATTACCGGAATTCACTTTATGTATCGTCATTTTTAAAATTATTTAGTTGATTCTAAGTATTAATAATAACTCTTTTCACCACCACCCATGAGGAAGAGTTTGAAAGCGCATTTTTTTTAACGTGGTTTCCCCAGTAGACATAATCCACGAAGAACTGTTTGTTGAGCAGTTTTTTGTATTTTAGAAGGTCAGACATTTTTATGGTTTCTGTCTTGACCATGTACTTGGGAGATTTCACCTTCCGGTGGAGCCTTTTAAAAGTGTCAATATTGACTTTAACATTTCTGATCATTGTATGTCTGGTCTTATCATAAATAATGTAAAGAATTTAAAAAAACCTTCACCAATTCAATTTGTCAATAAAAAAGTTAACTTTACTGTTCTAAATAGATATTTGCTCTTCGAGGACTGGATGAGTGTGCTTGGAGCCAGTAACGTGACTTCAGCATACTCCAATTTTGATGAATTTCTTAAACACTATGTGAATGAAGTAATCTTTTCTGTGCCAATCACAAAATCGAAAAATAAGAAACTTAAGCCGTGGATCAGCACGAATCTGGTAAAAAAAATTAAACTCAAACAGAATCTTAGGCTTAAATGTTTCATACACTCCAATAATTTACAATTAAAACATCGGCATGATAAATTGGCTAAGCAAATTAAACACCAAATTCCTAAAATTCGTGAAAATTACTATCAAACACAGTTTTTGAACTGCAATGGTGATTTAAAAAAAGAATGGAAATTTTTGAATAATTTATGTGGTAGACCTTCAAAAAGTTCTTCTCCTATTAGCTTGATTGTGGACGCCAATAGCATTTCTGATAACAATTTAGTTGCAAATGTATTTAATAATTACTTTGCTCAATTGGTTTAGTTCCGAATACTCGCCTACATCATAGTTCTTGTGATTGCCCACCATTAAAAACTGATATTTTGGCTTCCAACAGCTTTTTCTTTGAACCCATTTCAGCATTGGAATTGTTAAAAATTATTCAGTCTCTTGACAATTCAAGATCTTATGGTATTGACGGCATGTCGAATATTTTATTGACAAACATTGCATATAATATTGTAGACATTTTGGCTTTCATATTCAATGAAAGTATTATGACAGGAATTTTTCCAGACCGGTTAAAAAGTGCTGTAATTACTTAACTTTTTAAAAAGGGTAATCGCAATGAAAAAAGCAACTACAGACCAATCTCTGTACTGCCTGCTGTTGGAAAAATTTTTGAAAAAGCAGTTAAAAAGCGAGTCGTCTCTTTTCTCACTCGCTCAAATTTTTTTAATTCAAACTAGTTCGGCTTCAGAGAAAATTTATCCGCTGAAGACGCACTGCTCGATTTTTTTTTATATATATTTATTTGGCAAAAAATTCTGTGCAAGTCTTTTTGTGGATATCACAAAAGCATTCGACATGGTTGATCACAAAGTACTTTTAAAAAAAACTATTTTCTATTGGTTTCAGAGGTCACATGTATGATTGGTATGCTTCTTATCTTTCGGATCGGAAATTGGCTCAAGTATAAGTAGTGCTGGCATCGTAAACATGGGGGTCCCTCAAGGGTCAGTCCTTGGACCTATTTTATTTCTAATTAACATAAACTCTATTTTCTTGCAAGATTTTAAAGGTAAGGTAACAGCTTTTGCTGATGATCTCGGCATTATTCACGTTTGTGATTCTCTTCTTGACTTGTCAGTTAACATAAACCACGATGTCGATGTTTTAAGGAAATGGTTCTCGCAACATAAACTTTTAATTAGCAGTAAAACAAGGCTAATGTATTTTAATCTTACATCGCAAGCTCTGCCTGAACAAGAAATAATTTTCCATGATTCTAGCTGTCTTAAATATAAAATATGTCATCATTCTCTCCCTTATGACCCTAATATTGTCACGGTGAGCTTAAAATACGTTATTATCGAATCACAAATTAATGCAAATTTTTTAATTTTAACTTATTCTACAGTGTGTAAGGAAACATTTCCCGTAAAAATTAAAATCGGGGACCTGCCCCTTTTGGAGAAAACCGATTTTTACCTTTTTTTCATATTTTTCAGCTTTTTATGATTTAAGCACTTTAACTGACGTTCACTGCAAGGTTTTCCGACCTTGATTACCATTTTTAGTTTATTCTGTAATGAATAAATATTGTGGTACCGTCCAAATATTTCAGTTTGGGCACTCCTAAAAGTAATGAAGTATTCATCTATATATAATAAAACAATATTATAATTATAATTATTTTTATAAAATAAACTAAAATTTAGATTCTATACAATAATGGCACAGCGTGGAAAATAAGTGTCTAAAGATTTGAGAGATTTGATTGTAAAACTGTCTAAGGAACACAGTTCTCAAAGAAAAATTGCAAAAATAGATGGGAAAAGCCATGCAACAGTACAAAAGGTGATAGAAAAGTACAAAACAGAAGGAAGTACTAAGACAAAGCCAAGATCAGGACGTCCAAGCATATTTACTTTGCAAGAAAAACGCATAATAATACGTAAGGTGCAGAAGAATCCCAAAAAATCAGCTCCAAAATTACAATCTGAGATCGAAAACGAGGTTGGAAAAGCGTGCAATCCTGAAACAATTCGTCAGGTTCTCCGTACTGCTGCATACCATGGTCGCAACATGCGTGAGAAGCCGTTTATTAACGCAGTCAACCGTGAAAAAAGACTTTCATTTGCGAAACAATATGAAACAACTGATGAAAGATTCTGGACTTCAGTCATTTTTAGTGATGAAAGTAAATTTAATATTCACGGATCAGATGGACGAGCTAAGGTATGGCGAAAAGTGAATTCTGAGCTTGAACCGCAGAATATGATGGGCACAGTCAAACACGGTGGTAGATTTGTGATGGTATGGGGTTGTATGACAGCCTCTGGGGTCGGTGAACTAGTGTTTATTGACGGAATAATTTGGTTACCTAGACATATTGAAAAATAATCTAAGCAAAAGTGCAGCCAAACTCGGAATAGAGAAGTCATTCGTCTTTCAATGAGACAATGACCCCAAACACACTGCGATTATTTTCAAGGACTGGCTCAGTAAAAAAGTGAAAAAACAGCTTAAACACCTCCCCAGTCTCCAGACATTAACCCTATCGAGCATTTGTGGGACCACCTTGACCGTCAAATTAGAAAGCACGAAATAAATTCCAAGGACGATTTGAAGCGAATCCCTTCGGCAGAGTGGAAGAAAATACAGTCTAGCGTGACTATGATCCTGGTGACTTCAATGAAATCCAGACTTAAAGCTGTTTTAAAACACAAAGGCTATCCCTCAAAATATAAAAAACAAATTTAATTTAAATACTACTAACTTTTCTGATATATTTTTAAGGATGTTTTCGTTTAAGTTTGTATAATTTGGAGAAATTGAATTTTTATTTTATTTTTCTGTATCTTAAATAAAGTTCTTAATATATTGTCTTAAATTATACTTGTTATTTTTTTTACAATGCAGTGCTTATATCTTTTTTTATTGTATATATTTTGTTAGATCAACTGCATACTAACTTTATTGAGTGACTGTATATAGATGAATACTTCATGACCTTTAGGAGTACCCAAATGAAATATTTGGACGGTACGACAATATTTATACATTACAGAATAAACTAAAAATGGTAATCAAGGTCGGAAAACCTTGCAGTGAACGTCAGCTAAAGGACTTACATCATAAAAAGCTGAAAAATATGAAAAAAAAAGGTAAGAATCTGTTTCTCCAAAAGGGGCACGTCCCCGATTTTAAATTTTTACGGGAAATGTTACCTTATACACTGTAGAATAAATTCCAATTAAAAAATTTGGATTAATTTGTGATTCGATAATAACGTATTTCAAGCTCACCATCTTGTATGTAGCTCTGACTGCTTTGCAATCAATATTGTTCACTCTTTTAAATATTTAGGAGTTATAATTGACAAAAATTTTAATTGGCGTGATCACACAAATAGCCTTAAAATGTATTTTCGAAATGTGGTGAGAAATATCTATAATATTAAAAAACTTTGTCCCGAAAGTGTCTTAAAATCATTTTATTTCGATCTATTTCATTCAAAATTAAATTATGGCATTTCTTGCTGGGGTGGAGCCTATGAAAGCAGAACTAGACCTTTGTTAGTTTTACAGAAATTTGTAATAAGAAAACTGTGTAACAGAAATCGCTCAACACATTCCATTGAAATTTTCAGAACCTTAAAAATTCTTCCCATTCGTCATGTTTTTTACTATAAAGTCCTCAAAATTTTTTTCTTACGGTGCGGTTACCTGTGCAGCAGGATGTCCGATAGATACCCTCTGCGAAATATTCATACTGTGAATGTACCAGTGTTTCGAACAACAGGTTATCGCAACTCCTTTACTATTCTATCATGTAGACTTTTCAATAGTCTTCCGGAATCCTTGAAATTGCTTCGAAACCTAACAATGATTTTAAAACAAGTCAATTTGTGGCTTTTTGGTTTTCATTGAACGGACTCAAAATTTAATTTGGAGTTTTAATTTCAGTTTTCTTATGCTTTTGTTTCTCTATAATTTAATTTAGTTATATTTTATAAGTTTTTTCTCTTTTAAATTGCTCTGTGTGCTCATAGTATTTTGTTCTTGAATTTGTTATTTCACTTTTTCCTAATTTTTAATTATGTTTAAATCCCATATACTCAACATTAATTAGGATAGATTATACTCATATACAAGATTTTTTAATTGAATTTTTGGCTTTCCTCAACGTGGCATTAAATACTGTATTTTATACAAATAATGTCTCATTCCATTTCTCATAAGTTGTATTTTTTTTACTAAAATATTGTAAATTTTGTTTTATTTATTTTTTAACTTATCAATTTTTGTTTTTTTTTAACTTTTCGATTCGGGTGAAGTTTTGGCACAAGTGCTTCATAGGCTCAAGGTACATTTTCAGGCCTGAGCAACCAGAAATTTGACTGCATTTAATTTTTCCATACAATTTTGAACCAGCCTAATGTATATACATATATATAATCGTTGGTGCGTCTGTTTGTGATCGCGTAACTCCTGAAGTACTTAACTGATTGAAGTCATATTTTCTTGTAAATGTTTCATTTTGTCCTAGGACGGTTCCAAGCTTAGTTTGCTTAAAAAAAGGGCGATGACACGCCCCTATATAATATCACAGTCAAATTCATCATATATCATCGACTATTTGACACAGATGAATGGAAGTTGGTATATATATAAAAGATACGAGCTAAACTTAGTTTCAATAAAAAATGGGCGGTGTCACACCTCCCATATGAAAATATTCAAATTGTTTGTATCTCAGTAACTATTTCACACAGCTAAAATGTGTGCATATGCTTATGCACAAACCATAAGAAGCATACGTACCATTCAGCATAATTTCATTTGGAAAAAATAGGTGATGCCATGCCCTTCATATAAGAGATAATCAATTTCATCATAGCTCATCAACTAATTGACGCAATTGAATGGATCTTTCTACATATACAAAAAATACAAGCAAAAGTAAGTTTCAATAAAAATAGAAGGCAGTACCACACCTCCTATATGCAAAAGCCGAAAACCATCTCTTTTTTACATATAAACTCGCGAACAACTTAACATAATTGTTTCTTTAATACCTCTGATGGCCTATGGAAGGTTTTTGCAAAGTTTAGTTTAAAAAAATGGACGATGACACGCCGAATTATAAGATTTAGGAACCGAATTGTATTTTTTAAGAAATGTAGAGAATGAAATATAGAAACAACTACATTTGTTTATCCATAAAGTCAATGAAGTTCTTCGTGAATACTATCTGTCAAATTTTCAGTTAGCTGCGTCAATTAGTGAAGGAGTGAGATTACTTAGGCTGTAGGTATCTATCTCAAATGAACAGGTAGAAAAATATTCCAATATACTTGGGAATGAGGAAGCCCGCTGCCAGATGGTCCGGCATTCGCTCTCAGTCGGCAACAAATGTGTGACTTCTTTCGAAGAAGTGTTTGGCGATAAGCATCACAACATATCTGAGACCAAGGGAAAATCAAAGCGGTGACTGCGCAGTCGCTTTAGCAAAGCGATCTTCCGATTAAGGCTGCGTTTATAGCAAGGCGTTTTTTGTCGCGTTACACGACAGCTTCGGAATCGACGGCGCTACCATCGAAAACGCAAGCGACGTGAGTGTTTATAGCCAGGCGATTTCACGTAGCGCGACACGTTGCTGAGCGCAAGTCGATTGGTGATTAGTTTCATTCGTGTATAAGTTATGGTAGAGTAAAAATTATGCATTCTAAAATAAGGTGTTTATTGCCATAAGAAAGCAGCTATTTACTGCGTAAAAATAAATGAAATCTAATCCTGATAAAAATTTTATCCCAGATATTGATAGGCTGAAGTCGAAAAAATTTTTTTATATACCTACCAGCGGCATCTCTTAGACCCGTTGTAGGCCCATTTCTTTTTTAACTAACTCAGTTCCTATTAGTTGGACTTTTATTTATGTATGTTAAGCAAAAGCTGTAGGATATGTGATTTTGTATTATATAAAAAATTTTTGATAAATTTTTACGTGTGAACAACTGCTTTCATTTAAAATGTAAAATAGTGTAAAATTCATTTTTAACCTTTAACCTTGAATATTTTGAAAACGGTTGACCTTACGTGAGTAACGGCGTATTTGTTTTTTTTTTAAAACTGCCGTATCTTTAACATTTGCACAGATTTAATTTGTTTCCGGTTAATAGGACGCGAGGAAATAACGAAAACATTTTTTTTTTGTTATCTTTGACCTTGAATATCAGTATGTCACAGAAAATTTGACCTTTCTGCATCGACTGGTGGAAAAAATTCTTTTTCGGAAATGGGTCCAAAATGGTCTCTACCGGGGTCCAAGGCCGTTTCATATTATGTTAAAAATCTATTTTCATCATCGATTTGTGCAAACAATTTTTTTTTCGGAAATGGGTCACAGCCCGTTTTTCCGGAACCGTCTCAAATTAAGCTAAAAATCTATTTTTGACATTTCTTAATGATTGGCGCAAGCAATTTTTTTCAAAAATGGATCAGCTTGCCGACGCTCTTGTCGTGCGTTCACGCATGTATTTGAACGGCAGGAGCGACAAGCTGTTGTGTAGCGCTACAAAGAACGTCTCTCTGTAAACGCAGCTTACTGCGACAAATACCTGTCTCTCTACTAGAAGAAATGGCTCTGTGGTAAAAGGTTTCGGTCGAATGAAATGTGGATGTCGTTGAACGAAGTGTATCGAGCAGAAAAGAAACTATGTTGCAAAATAAAATGTCCTTTGGCCGAAAAAGTTGTATTTTTTTAACTAGGCCGATTTCTTTTCAGCCCACCTTCGTATTTGTATTTTGTGGTTAAAAACTTACTTTCCTACTTATTACTTGCCCAGTTACAAGAAAACTTGCAAAAATAGCAGTCGAAGTGGGACACCGTTGTTTCACATATGTTTGCTTTTGGTTGTACAAAAGAGAGCTTTGATCAAGAAGAAGGTGAAGTCATAGCTCTGAAATTATTGGCTCGATTTAAAAAAAATTAAGTCGGTTTTTGACCACTTGGGGGCGATCAGGGGAAAACAATTACAATTTGCAATTATCTTTAGATTTAATAATTCGGTTTTGATGAAATTTTATACGAGGCTGGCTGACCTTTACTTAATTTATAAACTTTGAACAATAGAGATTGCTTCGCAAATTCCAAATATTTTGGAATATTTCGATAACTTTACTTTTTTTATCGCTGAGTAGGACTTTGATTTTTCGGTAATTTTCAATAAAGTGCAAAGCTGGTTTCTTTTTTTTCAAATACAATCTCCATTTTTTCTCTTCAATAATTCAAACCGAATAAAAACCTCGATACAGTAATAAAACTATTGCATTTTTAGCTGCAAAGTCTACTCTGAGTTCTGGAGATATCTGACTGAAACGTCGGGCTCTCAGTAAAGCTGCTGTAATTAACTTATTGAAAGTTTGGTCCGATATTAAAACTTTCAATTAATAAACAGAAAAATCGGAGTGTCGAGCCTGATTTCAATACGATTTTTTAAATTTATTTGCAAATTTTCTCGGTCAGAGTACTACGCGACTAGATTCAATGTAATGTAAAAGCAGTGTAGAAAAAAATACAACCAATTAACAAATTGACCTTAGTTTTGGTTTTATTCAAATAGCGAATCTATATGATAATTTTCAACCGCTTTCAACAGCTGGGGTTTGTGTATGTGTCTCGGGAATAATACGGTTTCGGCTTTGATAAGTTTAATGTAAAATGCCGAAATGTTTCCACTTTTACGACTTTAAAATTCTTGGATTGTCAAAATGTGTCGGAATTGAAGTACATACATATAATTAGTCTTAAAAAATTTTTTTAAGTGCGTTCTTTGAAAAATTATTACCTAATCATGATTTATCAACTGAATTCCAAAGAGTTGATGTGTTCTTTCACTCTTTTTCTGCAAATATTCACTCTTGCTTAGCAACTTAAGAAGTTGTATTACCTAAAATTTAATAAATCGTAACTCTAGTTTTGGTATTCAATAAATTTTCTCGTCATTTTCTACCATTCTCCACATAGAGAAATTTATAAAAAGCTAGCTGTCCCGGTAGACGTTGTCCTGCCCTTTCTGGCAGGTGGCGCGTTGTTATAAGAACTCATACGAGGATTTTTCCAGTAAAACTAACTATTGTCCCTATTTACATACATATTGTAGGCCTGACAGATATGGTTATGCCTTCACAATAACATAATAACAGTAACTGGTAGTTGAGGTGAATAGATTAATTTGTTATAGTCCTTGTCTTTTATACGTACCAAGGTCTTATTCATCTGCACCAAATAGTAACTGATACTAACATACAAAATGTTGGTTTATTCGCATATGGGAGGCATGATACCGCCCATTTTTTTAACCTTATTTTGCCCGAACATTTTATATCAAGTGCCATTCATCTGCGTCCACAAGTTGATGAGAAGAAGCATTTATAAAGCAATTATGAAATCTTCGTGAAAATTCTATTTAAAAAATACTTATGCAGGAGGGTCACCCCAAGCATGCATCCTAATTAAATTTTGTAAGGCCTAAGCTCTGCCTCTTAATATGTAAGCCACGTGTTCTAAATTCCATAAAAATCGACTAAGCGGTCTTCGAGAAAATGATATTGTATGAGGGCCACCCTCAATATGCACCCTAAATAAAAGTTTTATAGCTTGAGCTATGCGTCTTGATAGAAAAGACATGTGGTGTAAATTCCATGATAATCGATTAACCGGTCTTTGTGAAAATGCTGTTTTAAAAATATATTTGTATGAGGGCCACACTAAATAAAAATTTGTTAGTTCGGCTGTGTGGTGTGAGTTCGGTGTGAATCGATTAGCCGGTCTCGTAAAAATATTTGTGTATGTGGGCCACCCTAAATAGTATAAACCCTAAGTAATGCTTTTTACTATAAAAGCCACGTGGTGTAAATTCCTTGTGAATCGATATTGTGAAAATGCAATTTGAAAGTATGTTTGTTTGAGGGCCACCCTAAATTTGCTCCCAAATAAGTTTTATTCCATGTTAGTCGACAGACCCGTCTTCGTGAAAGTAATATTTGAAATATATGTTTGTATGAGGGCCACCCTTAATTAAAGTTTTATAACCTAAGCTATTTCTCTTAAAATAAAAGCCACGTGGTGTATATTCGGTGTGAATCGATTCATCGGTCTTTGTGATAATACTATTTTATAAATATTTTTGTATGAGGTCCACCCTAAATATGCACTTAATCGAAATAAAAACTATCCTATCTTTTAAGTTAGAGCAAATAACAGACAGTAAACTATATTTCATAAAAATTATTTGAATAGTTTTAGAGTTTATCCCAAACAAACACCGAGACAAGACATTTTTATATATGTTGCCGGCCAAACTAGTTTTCAGGATAAACTAGTTTTTCCTAGGCAAAACAAGTTCATCCGAAAAATGTTAGGATAAACCAGTGTACCCTAGGATGAACTAGGGTTATTATTTACTTTAAAGGCCTCACTCCCGATTTTCTTGAAGTTTTAGAATGTTAGGGTAAGTGGGAGGCCTTTGTCTGCGGCTGCGGCTCAGGGTAAACATACTCAAATATGTTTAATGCTTACTTCGAGACGATCTTCAGTCGCGTTCACTATATTGAGTTCACCACATGCTTTGCCTATACACCGGCGTTGCATATACCACAGTCAACCGAAGCCGGTGTTGGACATATTGTAGGACGTAAACCCTGAGTCGCGGCCGAAAGCTACCCACTTACTCTGACATACTAAAATTTTCCTAGACTAAACTGATTCATCCTAACACGCGTCGGATGAACTGGTTTGGCCACAGAAAATATAATACAGCATACTGTACATTAAAGCGTTATTATAATGATTAAAGACAATGTAAAAACACATACCATATTTTCATTCCGAAACGTAACAAGTAGTTTATTGCTGCGACGATCAAAAAGTGATGTTGTAGAATTGTAATTGTTGATAAACCGCAAGCTAGCGTGTTCGTATGCAGCTAAGTCGTTGCAGAAACGCAATAGAAAAACACTTTTGTGGAACTGGTAGCATATTATCACTATTTCTTTCATTTTTTCCATCCAGTTCTAGAAATAAAAACTTAGTAAAATTGTTTTGAAATTAAATAATCAAAATTCGCTTACCCCTACAAATTTCTTTGGTTTTGAAAAAGGTATTGTAAATATTACATTTTCAGGCCACCATTCTGGTTCACTATAGTCAATTTTTCCTTGCAAGTTTATATGTCCCAAGGAGCACTGCACCATAAATGGTATAAAATTTTCAAGTTGGAGTTCTGTGATCTTATCGAGAGAGGTTGGATATCCGTTTGCAAATAGTAAAGGCAAATTAGATATCATATTATTTTGCTGAACTTCTGTCTCATCCATTTTTTACGATATTTAGATCTAAAGAATTAAAAAAAATACTTTGCTTAATATAATGATATTGAATTAACAAATCTTTCGTTATGCTATAATTAAAGTATGGAGAGGCACATGACAAACGCATAGACTTGAATACTTCCTATTCCCATTAATTAATTAAATATTTTATTTATATTTAGTAAAACCAGTTCCTGCCAATTTAATTAAAAATACTGACAACTTTTATATTTTCTATCTATACTTAAATTATAAAATTACCCTTTTATCGTGCGTGATAAAACTACCAAAAAATGGCATCTTTAATACGAATCTAATGCCAAAAACGACCACTACATTTGGTTCGGGTAGCAATCGCGAGTCAAAACCACAACAAATCGAAATAAATTTTTTCTACATAGAGCAGAACTTTACCATTCCCCAGCAGGGAATTGAAAAAGACCTTCCCCGGAGAAGGCCTGCTAGCACTGCTCCGATTGTAAGAGGCTTTCTCAAAACTAAATTTTCATGCAAATAAAAACATGAATGCTCATTTTTTTTTTTATTATGTCTTTTGTTTTTATTTACAATCCGTCAATATTAACAATAAGTAAATTTTATAAGTAGTAAAATTTTAATTACCAGAATAGTTGCACTCCATTGAGTGTATACTCATGAGATGCTATTACGCCTTGCCACAGCAGGCGTGCTATTATGCTTTCCCCCAGCAGCAGTGCTATAAGGCCTTCCCACAACAGCAGTGCTATGAGGCCTTCCCACAGCAGCACTACTTAAATGCCTTATATTAGAAGGCAAAGAAGAAGGACTTCATGTATTTTTTTATTCCATGCATTGCAATGTTTTATGATTCGACATTACTTTTTTGTCATTGCATTGTACTTATACATCAAAAATGGATAAATGGTTAGAAGTAAGGAACGGTGTACATGTTGCTAGGCTGGTCTTCTGTTTCATGTTATGTTAAAGTGGTAGAGTGTTCTGTATTCAATGTCAAATTATAAATTAAGAAAACGTCACAAAAAATAAACATTAAAAATATCAACGCAAGGGGTCAACGCAGATAAAAAAAAAACATTTAACTTAGAGTCTCACGACGTATTAAGATTTAATTTTTTCAAAGTACTTCTGTGACTCCTCTACGGTAAGTGCTCTTAGAAGGGCTCTTGACGCAAGCGATGTAGGAAGACCTTGCTTGAAGAGTATTTCTATCAGGCCTGCTAAAGAAGGCCTGTTTTATCGGGACGTTTCATATAAAAAAGGAAGTAAGTTCGAAAGGAGGTGGCAAGGCCTTAATCTTACCAAGGAAGGCCTGCTAGAAGGCCTGCAAGCTCCTGCCCCTGCCTACTGGGTCGCTTGCTATGTTTTGTGTTAGTGTTTGAGTGCAACACGAAATGCAGAAGGAACGAGTTATCGCTCATAAGACAGAACGAAATCGAGCCACATCACAGTGTTGCGGCTAGAACAACCCAGCAGGCAATTGAGCAAGGCCTTCCCCAGAGAAGGCCTGCTAGCACTACTCCGATTGTAAGAGGCCTTCTCAAAACTAAATTTTCATGTAAATAACAAAAAAAATTTTTTTTTTTACTATGATTTTTGTTTTTATTTACAATCTGTCAATATTAACAATAAGTAAATTTTATAAGTAGTGAATTTTTAATTAGCAGAATAGTTACACTCCATTGAGTGTATACTCATGAAATGCTATTATGTACTGCTATAAGGCCTTCCCATAGCAGCAGTGCTATAAGGCCTTCCCACAGCAGCAGTGCTATAAGGCCTCATAATAGAAGGCAAAAAAGAAGGACTTCATGTATTTTTTTATTTCATGTATTGCAATGTTTTATAATTCGACATTACTTTTTTGTCATTGCATTGTACTTATACGACATCAAAAGTTGATACATGGTTAGCAGTAAGGAACGGTGTGCATGTTGCTAGGTTGGTCTTCTGTTTCATGTTATGCTAAAGTGGTAGAGTGTTGTGTATTCAATGTGAAATTATAAATTAAGAAATCGTCACAAAAAATAAACATTAAAAATATGAACGTAAGGGAGGTTGACGCAGATAAAAAAAAACATATAACTAAGAGTCTCACGACGTATTAAGATTTAATTTTTTCAAAGTACTTCTATGACCCCTTCTACGGTAAGCGCTCTTAGAAGGGCTCTTGACGCAAGCGATGTAGGAAGACCTGCTCGAAGAGTACTTCTATCAGACCTGCTAAATGAGGCCTTACTTATCGGGACGTTTCATATAAAAAAGAAAGTAAGTTTGAAAGGAGGTGGTAAGGCCTTAATCTTACCAGGTAAGGCCTGCTAGAAGGCCTGCAAGCTCCTGCCCTTGCCTACTGGGAAGCTAGCTGGACAATATTATTTTTATGCTTTTTTGTATTTGTTGGGTTGAAACAAAAAAAAAATTGTATGGGAGGTCGGTTCGCAAATGACCACCTGTGCCGGTACGGGTTACTTTTAATATTTGTCGAAATTATTCCAACGTTTTTGAGTATATCTCGAAAACAATCAAGCATGTAAGCATAACGAATCGTTTGAGTGTGTACGTCTTGTGTTTGCCTTCTCAATGGTGTAATTATACAAAATGAAGAGGGAAAGACATTTGAGATCGTGAATCGATCTAAACGAAGAAATAAGTACAGAAGAAAATCATTTCTGCACAAAAATAAATATTATTGTAAATATATATGGGTTTAGAATTTAAAATTTTGAAACAACAATTCTTAACGGATGAAACGCATCAAACCGATAAGAGCTCCGACCAAAATTAGAAGCAACTAAAAAAATCGATGGATGGCTAATTTTATGCTTAAAGCTATCAAATACCGTGTACGTCTTTGGAAAATTCAATATGATGGCTCTAATATGGTGGCCTGAATTTGGAGAAAAATCAAGTGTTCAGAAAAAATAAGCTTGTAAAAATGATTTTTCTCATACAAAACGCTTTAACCAATTAAATGGTCTACTCTATGATTAATATATTAAGACCAGTATTGTAGAGCCGATGAAAACACATTGATTTCATGTCCGAAAAATCTCCATACGAGAAGATTTGACTCACCTTTCACCGTTTTAAAGTTTCCAATAAATTCGATAATTTTGAGCAAAAATAGTAATTTTTGGCGAAAATTATGGTTTTCAGATTTGGACGAGTCATATAAACTTAAAACTTTCAATAACAGCCTTATTTTTTTGAAAATGGAGATCGTCATTAAAAATTTTAAAACTATAAAAAGTGTTTCAAATCTTGTCATACCGACATTTTCCGGCCATGACATCGATGTGTTTTCATCTGCTCTAGGACATAACATATTTTTCTACTTGTGTCCTACTTTCCGAGGTGTTGAGCGTAACCTTTTTTGTCAACCTCTCACAACTACACCCACCACGATTCTGGCGACTGACGCTTGTTTCCATTAACAGCCTTACTTAAACTATCAATTGCAAAAAAAAATTAAGCGGGAGGAAATGATCTTGAGAAATGAAAAGCTGCCTCCCGGACTACACCGCATCAGAAAATAAAATCCGGTTCTACTCACTCATTCATTTTACCGTAGATTTAACGTTTTGGTACAGAAAATTTTACGATACAAGCCCGGGATATTGTCTTTTATATTTACTTCTTTGACAGTATAGTATACACTCGTAATGCCATACAATTTTTGTTTTAAAACTTTTTTCTAATTAATAGAGATTTCAATTTGCATTAAATTGCAGTATTTTTGTATTTGAAAATTTATTGTTAATAATTACATTTAGTCTTAATAATAAAAGTAAGTAAGTTTTGAATTTTTCATATATTTATTTTGAATTAGTAACGATGTCAAAAAGTCGGACAAAGGTAAAGAGATAAGGAGGGACAACTTTTGTGTCAAAATCAAAATGTGAATAGACCGAGTAATAGAAATAATGTAGCACCAATAGAAATTGATAATTCTATTATTATTTTGCATTTAAATGTACACCAAAGGTGAGGTGCGGCAATAAGTGAAACTAAATAAGAGCGTAGTCAATGGACAACAACGTTTTTATTAAAAGGTCTGCAAAGTTCTTCCAAGATTGAAACTTAGTGTTAACGGTCGAATTTCGACCGCAGGCAATGCTAGTCTCTATTAATCTAAAATTTTTGTTTTAAGCAAAAATTATAAGTAATTTTCATTCTGTCAAAAAAGTAGATATAAAGAACGATATTCTGGGTTCGGAACGTATTGGATCGCAACGATTGCAGTGCCAAAAAGTAAAAGAAGTAGATGATTCCTAAAGATTTCATTTTTTGATATTGCAGAAGGAATTTTATTTATCAAATATCGCAAATGGTATGAAACGTAGGATTTACTTTTATGCCTCAGGAAGCTTTACGATGCAATATGTTTCAAACCCAGAATACCGTTCTATTATTTCTAATTGTTTGATGCTGTTGAACGCTGCTGGTGGCAGTAAAAAAACAGCGAGAGAGCCAACGCTATATATTTGCTTGCATAACTATTTTTTGGTAATAGTCTCCCGTGCCTGGAAGGTACATTTATTGTAGATTTTGGTTATACAAACCCTTACATAGCCCTTAGTAAAATAGAAATGCGAATTTAACTAGCGGAGACACAATTTTGCATATTTAACTAGTAAATGTATAAACCAACTGACTTAGCAGAGGAATGTTGGCACTACGCAAAACGAGATTTTGAACATGGTCATCTGGCCACTGACCAGTCGTTTTTGACTGTGCTCCAACCGGACTAACAGGGTTCGATAGACCATGGAACTACGTTTAAAACGACATATCACTTAAGTGCGGCATCTGACTTTCTGCATGTGAATCTCTATGCCAAAATTGGTGATTTTTTGCTAAAAATCTGACATGGTACAGAAAATCAGACGTTGCACTAAAGCAGTGGTTCTTAACCTTTTTAGCTACCGGCACCCCTAAAATTTTCAAACAATATTCTCGCACCCCTTATTAGAAATTATTGAGTTATATAAATTAAAAAACAAACATTATGCAAAACATATTTTTTATTAATTTTATGTGCGTAACAAATTTTTTATAAATTTTAATTGTTAGCTGAAATAATCAATTATAAATTATCAAAGTTTTTATTAATGGCTTTTTTGTTGTTGCTTTTCCTCAATTATTTTTGAAAACCGGGGGATCTTTTTTGAAATAGCTACACGCATATCATTACTAGCATTAAGTCTATTTCTAGCTTTTGTTTTTATATGCACAAGTGACGAGAATCCCATCTCACACAAATATGTTGTGGCAAATGGAACAAGATGCTGAAGCGCTATTTTAGCTAATCGTGGATATGACATTACTTGAGCACACCAGAAATTTTCCAAATTCTCTGCTTCAAATTCCATTTGATTATGTCCATTTGTCCGTAGTTCAACAAGGTCATCTTTCAATAAATTACTGTCATCCATTGAGTCCAGATTATAAATAAATGGATCTAATATCCATTTTTCTGATATATCTATATCTCCAGTAGCAAAATATCCCTCAAAAGATTCGCTCAACTTTTGCAAATGATCTTTAATTTCGGTGGTAATATTGTTTCTTTCATCATCTGAAACAAGAACTTCTTCAAGCAAAGAGAAGTTAGCATAATTTATCTTGTCAACACGGTTAATCCAAATTGAAAGTTTTCGACTAAACGCAGTCAACTTCTCTTTCGCTGTTATAGTGTTCACTCCAAATCCTTGGATTGAAATATTTAATTCATTAAGGTGCGTGAATATGTCTGCCAAATACGCTAGCTGAATTATAGCATCTCTATTGCTGAATTCATCAGCTAAACTACTGCCTTGATTATTAAGAAACTGCATTATTTCACTTCGCAATTCGTACACACGATTTAGCATACGTCCACGCGATAGCCATCTTACTTCTGTGTGAAATAAAAGGACAGTATGCTCGGCACCAAGTTCTTCGCATAAAGCACGGAAGAGACGATGATTTAAAGCTCGACCTCTGATAAAATTTACAACTTTGACTGAAGTGATTAATGTTTTCTTTAATTTTTCAGGCAATGTCTTTGTAGCTAGCGCATGTCTATGTAAAATACAATGGGTAATTGTAACGTGAGGCACTTCCTTTTTTACATACGCTACAAATCCAGAATTTTTGCCTAACATGGAAGGAGCTCCATCAGTACAAATTGATCCTATTTTGTTCATCGGTATCTCATATTGTAATAAAAAGTCTTTGACTTTATTAAATATATCAATTCCTTTTGTAGTCAATTCTAATGGTTCACAAAACAAAAATTCTTCAACAATTTCTTTTTCTTTTACATATCGTACAAACACCATCAGCTGAGAACAATTTTCAACATCTGTAGATTCATCCAATTGAATACCCACTGGGACATTACTAGCTTTAATATCTTCAATTACTTGTTGTAAGATGTCTTTACTTATATCAGAAATTCTAGTACGGATTACGTCATTTGACAAAGGAATTTGTTGAAGCTTTTGTTGTGCTTCAGTACCCAACACTATTTTAGCCATTTCTAATGCACAAGGCTTTACAAGTTCTTCAGCTATTGTATGTGGTTTCTTCTTCTTGGCACAGATATATGCAACTTGATAAGACGCTTGCAACAGCGGCTTTTCGTGTGATATAAATCCAAAAGTTGTGATAGTTCCACTTTTATCAAATCGAACTCGTTTAGATTTCAAACTTTCAAAATCATAGCCAGCATCTACACCACCATGCTGTTTGGTAAAATGCTCATTTAGTTTCGACGGCTTGAGATTGGCGTTTGAAAATTTATTGCAGCACAGAATACATTGTGGTCGCTGCGTTCCATCCTTCTCCGTTGTAAATGTAAAACCATAACGAACATAATCGTCATTCCAACATCGTTTCTTTGACATGGCGTAAACTAAATTAAATTTTTTAATAAAACACTAAAAAAATATTAAACTTCTATCTATTATTGCTATATTTTAGCTTACCTTTTGAATTTGACTTTAATGTACCAAATTAGAATCTAATAATTAGAATATAAATATTCAACTAAACTTGTAAAATTAACTTGTATTAATTATTTTATTATTAATATTTAACTTTTAATATTCAACACAAAAATTCAAACTTGTAATAGTCGACACTAAAATTCAATTATTTTTAAATTTTTATTCAATGTAATGTGCGCATCAACAGTATTTATATTTCTAAGAATAATCGTAACAATCAACTGAAATTTCGAGGAAATATAAAAATTACTATAGAAACTAGAAACGCATTTGAATTTTTGTAATTGTAGAAAAAATACAAAAATTAATTTGTCTCGATGGTTTATAATTTACAAACATATTTAAAAAATGTTTAGGGAATAAAAAATTTACTAACCAAAATGAATTTTTAAGATTAGTTTTTTATTTTGCTAGCTACACGTGAATTTGTAAAATTACAATTTCGCACCCCAAAATATTCAAGCTCGCACCCCTAAGGGGTGCGTGCACCACCGGTTAAGAACCACTGCACTAAAGTGATATGTCATTTTAAACGTAGTTCCGTGTTCTATCGAACCCTGTTAGTGCGATTCTTGCACCCTGATTAATTTGGAAATGATGAACAATTCTATTTTGTTCCTACCCAAATCGCCTTCTGAGTCGCCTTAACATTTATCTGTTAATGCTCTGTTTAGTGAGATGGTTTGTGTCTTTACTAGTTAAGTATCATATTTAACTTCACACTCTTGAAAAAATTTGGCAAAAAAAATTAAATTGTACTCATTTATGTAAATATGAACACAAAACCCTTTGGATGACAAAAAGTTATTATACATTACTTTTACAACAAGTACTTACTGTTCAATAAACTGCTTACATACCAAACCTACGACTTATATGGATAACAAGTTGTAGATATAGTCAACGGCTGTCCGTTCTATTTTCGCCATTTATTTTGTGATGTAAAACATATGCGGCTAATCCTGCTACCTCATGGATATTATAGAAAACTGTAAGGGTCACCGTTGAGTACGTCTTTTACAGGAAAGCATTTAGTCCATGATATCGACTTAACATTTGTTTTTATTTCTTTTTAAGCAATTGGATTCATTTCGAGCCAGAAAAAAGATAATGCAAAGATTTGCTCCTCATCGTCATCAATATCCTCATACAAGTCAATATGTCTGGCTGGACCTATGTCTGATCTTAAGTGTTACAGGTATCCACACGATTAGGATGGAATTTCAAAGCTAAAAGAAATTTTTTTTGTATCGCATCTAAATGTTCAAGCTGCTGAAAAATTTTATTGGAGAGGTTTTTAAATATAAATACAAGCCAAAATACGAAAACATGTCATGTCATCGCTTCCAAAAATAAAAATCATGGTATCATGTTGTCCTATCCTTATCTCTAGCCCTTCCTTAGGGTTCAATATACATATCTCCATACAAAATATCATTAAAATCAGTCGAATAATTTAGCTAAAAAACATATTTTTTTGTTAGAGACGTGGTGACACACACTTAAAAAGAAATATCTTTCTTAAGGTTGAATCTATCGCCATTCTAAATTTTATCAAAATCGGTCCATTAGTTTAGCTGTGAAAACTGATTTTCCTTTTGGGAGCAGGAAAACCAAAACCAACACCCTTCGTCAGATTTCAATCTATTTTTGTGCCAAATTTCATCATTATCGATCCATTAGTTTAACAAAGAAAACGTTTTTCCTATTAAGGGTGTAACACCCCCCACTCAAAACAAATATCTTTACTCAGGATTCAATCCATCTCCATACCAAAGCCCATTGCCAACTACACCTGAAAGATTTTGTTGAAGGATCAAAGGATACTGCTCCTTGGACATAATTCTACCGAAGAGTGCCTATGGTCCCAACGGGCTGGAAATGATAGATTTTAGTCTCATCAGACCAAATTACTTGCTGAGCGATCCTAGGAAGTTTGGAACATACTGCTGCCTGATTTTGTGCATAAATCCATAACCATTTTTATACCAAATTGCATTAATGACCTCAAAAAGACAAAAGGATACTGACTTTTTTTTTATATAAACTCATTTTATTAACAATGTTCTTCTTATCTTAACTTATCGATCTCCAGCGAAATCAATAAAAAAAAAAATAAAAAAATAGAAATAAAAATTTCATTTGTACATTTTGCTTATGAGTATTTGTGTAAATAATTAATACTACTTGTAACTATTGCCTAAAAGGGAGATCAAGTACATGGAACCTCTTCAGTCTTCTAATTTCTTATGTTTTATCGAGTAAAGTTATTGCTAACGGGTTCTCATGTTTGCTTTATCTATCGAGATATTTTGTATTAAATCTTTTAACTTCTTCTTTTATAAAAGGAATGTCAAGATCTTTATGTAATGCGTTATTAGTTACAGACCAAGGTGCATTAGTTATTAATCTTAAAGTTGAATTCCATATGTCCAAACAGGCTTGAGTAAAACTTTATATAAAAGAATTTGTTTTCCAGGCTAAGTTCTGATTTTGGTCCCTTTACCCAATGAAGTTTTTTGACTTTTATATTTAAATGTTGTCGTTTGGCCTTGACATGTACTTTCCACGTCAGTCTTCTATCAAGATACATACCGAGATATTTTACACTTTTTAATTGTGGAATTTCTCCTCCGTTAAGTACCACGAATGGACATTCTCCCTTTTTTGTGGTGAAAGTGACATGGGCAGACTTTTCTGTATTGACCTTTATTTTCCAACAAGTTAGCCAATTTTGAATTTTGTCGAGTTCTATTTGAACAAGGTTGGAGGCCCCACTTAAGGTTTCGTGGCAAGCCTATAGAGCTGTGTCATCTGCATATGCTGCCATTATTACACCCTCAGTTTCTGGCATATCAGAGGTGTATATTGTATAAAGGGTTGGTGCTAAGACGCTTCCTTGTGGCACTCCTGCTCTTACTTCATGGGTACTTGATATGTCATGTTTTATTTTAACATAAAACGTTCGCTGATGCAAGTAAGATCTTAATACAAGAAAAAGTGGTGTAGGTAGCAGCTTTTTTAATTTATATAGCAAACCTGTATGCCAAACTTTGTCGAATGCTTGTTGTATGTCGAGGAATACTGCTGAGCAATACTTTTTGCACTCCAAGGAATCTATAATATATTTAAAAATGCGATGACATTGCTCAGGTGTGCCGTGCTTCTGACGAAATCAGAATTGATGATCAGGAACTATCTTTTCTTTTTCTAATATTATCTGCACTCTGGTCAGAAATATTCTTTCAAATATCTTGGAGAGTGTTGATAATAAGCTAATAGGTCTATAGGAGCGTAAATCATTTTCTGGCTTATTTAGCTTGGGAATCATTATTATTTCAGCGCACTTCCACTGCGTAGGGAAGTGACTGAGTCTTAAAACCTAATTGAATATTAGCGTAAGAAAAAGTACACACTTTTTTGGCAAAGATTTTACAACTTTTGCATTAACTTTGTCATAACCAGGCGACGTTTTATTACTCAACTTTGAAATTTCTTTCACTACTTCGTTTGGAGTAATATGTTTAATTGGCCGTTCCATTTGACAAGCGACGTCAAGGAACTGCAGTATTTCAGTGTCATCGGTGTTGTTAAAAATAAATGGTTTGAATGTATTTTCAAGATGATCTGCAAACGCCGTTGCTTTACTTTTGTCTGTTCTGCACCAATTATTGTGCAAGTTTTTGATAGGCGTGTTTCTTTGAATAGGTCTTTTCAAGTATCTTACAGCTTTCCAAAGGCGGTGATCGTTATTTCCTTCAAAGTTGAGACTATTGATATAACTTGCAACCGATTTGTTTTTGAATGCTTTAAGCTTTTCTTTCAGTTCAGCTGTTGCTTTGTTTAAAACTGTTTTATCTGCAGGATTTCTGCTCACTTGCCACACTTTCCACAGTCTTCTTTTTTGTCGTAGAAGAGCTCTTATATCCGCTGAAACGTGTACGCTATTTTGAATTGTTTGATAAGGAGCTTCAGGTAGAGTAGAGTGAAAAGCCGCTGCATGTATAAGATTTGTGAAATTTTCCACAGCATCATCTAAATCAAGGCAAGATTTTATTGGTATTTTAAGATCGACATTTGAATTCAGCCAATTTTGAAACGATGTGACGTTCGTGTTTTTCCTCAAAATTTTGTAGTTCTGTGGAATCATTTGCGGAGTGGCGTTGTAGTTCACAATCAGAGGAGAATTGTCAGAACTTAACTCTTCGCTACTTATTATATCTAAGAGGTGCCTGTGCACACCATTATAAACTATGAAGTCTAGTAAATCAGGTACTTTCCTTAGGTCACTTGGCCAGTACGTCGGTTCGCCGGTGGATAGGGTATTGTAGTGTTTGGTCGTGATGAACTTGTATAACTCTCTACCTTTTGGATTTATTAATCTTGATCCCCACCAGGGGTGTTTAGCATTAAAATCGCCTCCTACAATAAACCTATGACCAAGTTTGTTGAAGAAATCAACAAAATAAGCAGCGTAAATATTTATTTCATTGTTACCACATTTAATTTTGACGCCCGTTGCTTGGATAGAGGCAATTTGAACTGGTTCCAGCATTTCATATTTTATATTTGATTTAATCAGTACACCTGCTCCGGCATGAGCCTTATTGTCTGGGTGATTTGTTGCAATTAAATCAAAGCCGTTTATTTTAAAATATGTTTTGTTTGTAAAATGCGTTTCTGAAATGAGGAATACGTCAACGAAATGGGTTTTTAAAAACATATCTACTTCGTGATTGTGATTTGGTAGGCCATTGGCATTCCATATTACTAATCTTAAGTTTAAATTTGGGTTTAGGTGCATAGCTTGGTTACTATATTAGAAGTGACATCATATTCATTAAATTGTTAGTAAATACAATTTGTTTTGCTAGTATTGCTTCGATTTTCTTCATTATACTTTGCTCTTCGCTTTCTGAGTCATTATTTTGTAACACTTTAGAGAATAGCATACTGTTATTGGGTTGACTAGAACTATTATTATAATTGGCATTATATATATTTCTGTTATTAAGCTGTGGAAAATGTTGTTGGTTCATAATATATGTGGGCGATTGGTGGCGGCTTTGTGCACTATTGCGATTTAAAGACTTCTTTTGGACAAGATCCTGGTAAACTTTGTTATTTTGCAATTTATATTTAATATATTTCGCACCTTATGCCCTAAGCCCGATAGTTCAATTTTAATTTTCTCTATTGGAGTGGAATAATGCAGTCCTTTTATTACAACTCTGTAAGCTCATTCTTGTTTTAGTTGGTATGTATGGAAATTTTTCTTTTCAGTTTCTAAATATTTTACTACTTTCCTATAAGAATCTACTGTTTTAATCATAATTCTAATTTCATAATTTCTAAGTGACTTATAACTTAATTCGTTCATACTTATAATACTTGTTAAACTACTTATCATTTTTTGGATATCATAAACACCAGGTATAATAATCGGTGGTGGCTTAGGAATGTTGGGATCATTAGTTGAGCTGGCATCTTGTTGATCTTTATTATTGTCGCACGATTCTAATCCATCTAACGCTGTATATTTGTTGTTGTTATTTTCGCTTTGAATAAATTATTTTTTATGTTGGTAAATTTTTGGTGATTCTATTACTCAACGCTTACTCGTTCGTTTAATTGGCACATTTTGCCAGTTAGAGTCGATGTTGTTATCATTGTCATCACTCATATCACTTAAATCAGTCATTGTTTTGGTACACAGTAGGTGGATTGAAAGTCAATCACACCTGCAATTTTTTTTGTAGGGGAAAGTGGGGAATCGTGGGCCATGGGGAATCGTGAGACACCGCTACCTTTCGGCAGTATGTCGAGATAAATAGTGAAATGCAACTGTTATCGTTTTTTCTTAACCTAAAATCATTTTTACATTGGTTGTTGACAAACGTACGCGTTTTATTTGCTTTGCACAATACTCGCCCAAAAAAAAGTATCTGCAAAACTTTTTTTGCGTGTTTGATTTCCATCATTCTTGGACGAATTGCTACGACAAAACACAGGTAAATATGTTTTTTATTATCGTTAGACCTTTGCCTTTCAACATAAAAAAGTAATTTTGCATGACACTTCAACGAGTCAATTACACGCCGTTGTTTTGCAAAAAGTAGCTTGTGGGGAATCGTGAGCCACTTTTGGTGGGGAATCGTGGGCCACCCGTGTTTTTACAGTTTTCATATCAATCACATTGGTATGTTGTGTTTATGATGTTTTGTGCAAAATGGAGGCTGTGAATCAATAAATAAAACAATAAATAAATATTTTGTATCAAATTTTCCTATTTCTTTGTTAATTTTCAGCTATCATGCCACGATATTATGGAAAATATGATAAAAAAATTGACTTCCCAGCTGTTGTGGAGGCTATCAAACAGATGGAAAATAATGAAAAGTCCATACGTGTTATCGCCAAAACCTATAATGTACCACGAGCTACATTGAGCCGTTATATGGGAAAGTTGAAAGTGAGAAGGCTGAAATCAAACGCAATAAAGAAAAGAAAGCAAATCACAACCAGCGCGACGTGATTCTTCCGACGATGAAGATGTTGACTTCTGCATACTTTGTTTGGAGTCAATGCCAAAGAAACTAACCAAAAACAATTCAGTTGCATGCATGGAATGTGGTCGAGATGTCCATGCAAAATGTGCTACCTCCGCCAACACATTCACGTGCCCAAATTGCGTATCTGATTGATCGTGCAAAATCCTTCTTCATTTTCTCGATTAAAATAACTGTACTTGTCATTTCTACTAATTGAATAAAGTTTTGCATCATAATTGTTTGATTTTTACTTAATTACGGCGGTGGCCCACGATTCCCACCATTTTTGAAAATCGCAAAAACACTAATTTTTTTCAAACCACGAAAAGTCGGAAAAAACAAAAGAATTGTAAGAAAGTGTAATAGTCAAAAGTTACCTAATTTCATGTAGAAGAACATACCATATTACAATTTGCAAAAGTTTTTTTTGTTTTAAGATATTTAACAAAATAAAAACGTGCCCACCTTCCCCTACTAATTTTTTTATTTTTATAATCTTCTGTTGGTTTTTACTTAATAACAGTCAAGTTCGATTATATTGATTTTGTTTTGTCACTGTACGCACTGATCGAATTAGCAAGTCTATTCGCATGCACGGTCGATTGACAACTCGGATACTGACTTAATGCTCAAATTGTTTGTTTCTTATGGGTAAAACATTAAATGTGCAAATAGTGCAAAACTGTAATTTTTGAATATTTCTTATAATTTACATATCTATTTATTTTTGTTAACTATTATATATAAGATCGATCTTTTGATTTTAAGGCATTTATTTAATTTAAAACATTTCCATGAATGTTTCTTTGTTTGCATTCGTAAATACTTTACGATATGCGTCAATAACTAAAAGTGGCGGCTGAGGCCAAATTTCACATTGAAACTTCAAAAAATTCTGAAAATTCTTTATCCTATTTCGAATTAAGTGAGGAGGCGTGGCATTTGATTTTCTCAAAAAAGTCCAAATAAGAACCAACCTAATGTATTTACCCGTTGTGTGCACTACGAAATACGATCCGGGTCAACCTGATCACGGTCGGCTGTTTATTTGTGTATACGGTAAAAAAAAAATATTAATATTAAAGGATATATATGCTGCTGACAAGCCTGCATCCGTAAATGTGCAGCGTATTCAACGAGTATACCTGCACACAACTTCTGTTGGAGTTTTGCTGCACTCACTCACGGCAGTTTTAACTTATATTTCTTTAAATTATTATTCTAAGCTTTACATATTCTTTCTCCTGGTGTAGTTCAAGCAGACATCGGTGTAATACATCTGTATAGGTTTGGCTGACACTGATCTAGTACCTTTATATAGTGTAATAATACATAATTAAAGGTGGGGGATGGGGTTTTTTATTATATTTTTTACTGAGCCTCCTGTTCAGTACTGTAAGTGCAAAAAACATAAAAATACAACGCAAAATGCACTAAAGAAACAAAAATGGGCAAGTAGCTGCCACTGCTACATGATATCATGAGTATGCTTTGTTAGCCGACGTTAAAGAGTTTCCAAGCATACTATTTATATATAACTTTTTGCATTGATCAGTTAAGAATGATAGCAAAATATAAACACAGTACGACAAAGTTCTGTATTTTTTCTCTTTTATATGCAATTACTTTTGTTACTCTTTTGATATTACAGATTTTTGAAGAGCGCTCCGTTGATGTGGTTTTTTATTTATATCTTTCCACATCTCTATATAAACATACATAAATTAAACGCCGTTCTTCTGTCGCACATAAACTCGCGAGCTACTCGACGGATTTTGATAGTTTATTTTTAAATGTTGATTTGGTCTGTGAAAGGTTCTTAGCATAGTTTGCTTTGGAAAAGTTAGGCGATGCCACGACCCCAATATAAGAAAAAACTCCAATTCATCATATAATCCCTCAGAGTGTAAGTGTTCTCGCTTTTTGGCAAAACTTTTTTATTATGCCACCAGACTAAAGAAAACACGATTGGTGCTATCAAAATTGGCCTACCTCTTTTCGTTCCAAGGATCTCAGGATGCATTATGTTTTGGCCTTATTTAAAGACAAAAATTTCTGGGACCAATCGATGCAAAATATCTCCTTCTAAATGTCTAGGCTGCTTAAATTGAAAAAAAAAATTTATTGCACCAATTGATCTCTTTTGATCGATCTAAGTTTGTATAGAAAACCAAAGATTCTGTAAAAGTTTTTATACTATTTGTGCTGGCACATAAGTTCAGTTAATTTGAAGTGGATGTTACTGAACATTTTTTAATGTAAAATTAATTGTGGTAAATGCAATGTCATTTGTGGTGAATCGGTCATTAGATGTGCGGGACTTTGTGGTAAAATATACCATTACACGCCTAAATGTAGTGGTCTGGACAGCTATTCAAGTAATATATTTGATTGGTGTGCGAGTATGTATACATGTGATAGCTGTATGATGTACATAGAAAATGATGCAGAGGTGAGAGAAATGCATGAAACTGTAAGAAAAAAATGTAATTTAAGTGAATATAAAAAAATTAATGTAAAATAAACTGTTGGAAGCCATTGAAATTAGATACACCGAAAGATATAAAACCATGCAAATAGCTAGTGAAGCTTGTTACAATAGTGTTCAGGTAATATGCAAGATCAGTGAATTTAATGAAACTTTTAAGAAGCAATGTGATCAAATATGTGATGGTGTCATTAAAATTGCAACAGTCTCTGAGTCCATAACGGAAATAAAAAAAAACAAATCTTGAAAAACACCGAAAACAAAAGTGATGATCAATTAACACAAAGTGTTAAAAATATTTCGAAGACAGTCAGTGCACTTTCACATGAAATAAAAAAGAAAAACGTCTTAGTAGAGCATAACAAAAGCAAGTCTATATTCTGATATTTTGAAGGATAATGAACCATCTGTCTTTACTTACCCCAAAAATAAGCAAGAGTCAAATCAGGCCAGAAAACAAATTAAAAAGAAAATAGACCCAACTAAAATACACACAAACAATGTGGGACAAAGTCTAGTCTGAAAAATTAAGAAATGAAATTGAAATTAAATTCAAGGATGAATTAAAGCGCTTGCGCCTGCAAAATATAACCCAAAAATATGTATTATAAACCTAGAAAATTATGAAGTACAGGCAGTTCTGCGGATGCTCCGACTGTGCAACCTTAACCTTCCAACTCACAACTGGAAGATTGGGAAGTTGGAAACTCCAGTCGTACTTTCCATGCAGGTATGGTCTTTCTAAATAAGTAGTCCGTGGAACCACTGCCGGCAACTAAGGGGGTCATTAAGATGACGCTTCAACAAGATGACGCTTAGGCTTTACTGTAAGGACGAAGAACTTGCTTTCAAAGGAGCTATCTCTACCTCTGAAACCATCAACACTTTACCACCAGTGCCAGTGAAGATGGATGTTGAGAAAGAAGAAGTAGAACGAGAGGGGGAGAACTGCGCTTCAAGCGGTGAACCTGAGGCGTCTCTGGAAGGAAAATCCACGGACTCTGATAAGTTATCGGAGATAGGAAAACTCTTTAATGAAGCTCTGCTGATGTGGATGAAGCGGACAGAACCGTCGTAGAGAGGGGAGGTGATTTGGAATCCGATGAGGATACTCCAAATTAATTTTCACCACTCTAAAGCGGCATCCGCTGGCTTACTGTTCCGCTTAAGTAAAAGCAGAGATGATGTAGTCCTCTTACAGGAACCCTGGGTTCATGCTAGGAGGGTCTGTGGGCTGAAGATGATAGGCGGGCTACTGGTGACGAATGTGAAAGGTAACCCCAGGGCGTTCATTTTGGCAAAGACCAATCTTAGCTTGTTTTGGTTTTCTAATTACAGTGACTGAGACACGGTCATTGGTAGTCTGGAGATTGAATCTGGATGCTTCTGGTTAGCTTCGTCCTACATAGCTCACGACAAGGCCTACCACCGACTTCGTTAAAGGCTACTGTATAGCAGGCCATATCAAACAAAACTAGGCTAGTTATTGGCAGTAACGCAAATGCAGACCACACTGGGGTAGCACAAATGTAAATGAACGAAGTGAGTCACTTTTGGAATATATCTTATATACTAACCTCATTGTCTTTAACAAAGGTTATGAACTAACCTTTATAATAAAGAATAGGGAAGAAGTCTTGGACATAACACTTGTCTCGAACTTCGCCTTTGATTTCATTGTTGACTTTAGTTTCAACTGAGCACTCTTTTTCAGATCATCGATATATAGAATTTGTTCTCAGTTAGCTCCCCAGATCCCAATAATCACCGGAACGTAAAAAATACAAACTGGGGCTTATATAACCGGAAACTTGAGGCAAATCTTCTTATCTCAACCCATTGACAAGCTGGGTCAAAATTTAAAGGGAGGGTTAAATAAATCTCTGGAAATACCTTGTCCACTAAGTAAGCCCATAGGAAAGAAAAAGCAACCATGGTGGTCAACAGAGATTCAAGTTCTTAGACGTAGTTGCAGCACTTTATTTAGCAAAGCCAAAACATCAGGTTTAGAAAATGACTGGAACGAATATAAATCTAGTCTTAAAATATACAAGAAATCGTTGAGAAAGGCAAAACGTATTTCAATAATGTTAACCCAGATATGATTACATCAGAACTGCAGAGTCTGGGGATTCCCTAGTTGAGCTGATTAATAAGCTGCTGACAAATAGAACCATTACCTTTTATCTTGGTAAATCCAAGACAAATAAGTTCGTTTGCAGAGGAACGCCACAGGGGGGTGTACTATCTCCTCTACTGTGAAATTTGGCAATAAAAAATATGCTTATGTCACTAAAAAGGCACAGCTGTACAGCTCTTGCCTATGCGGATGATGTAACACTAATTGCATGTGGCAAATTCCCAAATATACTGTGTGACATTCTTCAGGATGCCTTAAACATACTCGTCTCATGGGCAAATGAGACAGGTTTAGGTGTAAATCCAAACAAATCTGAACTAGTACTCTTTACTAGGAATCAAAAACTTCCAATTATAGAACCACCTTCGCTAAAGAACACTAGACTTGTCTTTGAAGATAGTGCAAAGTATCTTGGTTTGGTATTGGATAGGAAATTAGCTTGGAAAATTATGTTGAAGAAAGAGTTAGGAAAGCAACTGTAGCACTTTTCTCTTGCAAAAATGCGGTAGGTGGAAGATGCGGACTATCACCTCGTATTATTCACTGGCTACACACAGCGGTCATTCGACCGATTCTGTTATATAGCATTGTGGTTTGGTAGCCGGTCGTAGACAAAGTCACCTATTATAAACAATTGCAGAGGGTTCCATGTATATCAGTGGTGCTATGCGGACTACACCAACTGACGCTTTGGAGGTCCTCTTTCATTTCGTTCCTCTTGACCTGATAGGTAAACGGATGGCAGTATATGCCATTAAGACTCAGGGAACCTATTTGCTGGTCCGAGGGTAGAATAGGGCACTCAACTATTCTTCATAGCTTGAGGTCTGTAACCTCCAAGTTGGACTATGTTGTTCCAGGAATCTCATTCAACAATGATTACGTAACTCATATTCCATCTAGGGATGACTGGAAGGGAGGACTCCCGGGGAGAAGGGTTATATTAATTTCTATATAGATGGCTCCAAGCTAAAGATGAGAATTTCTCTGAGGTTCCCAGATCTTTATAGCGTTTTTCAGGCGGAGGTTAGTTATAGAGATAGAGGGGGTATCATATTGGCTGAGGATGAATGTTGTATCCAAAAAGCATACAAGCATTTATTCAGATAGTCAGGCTGCTATCAAATCTCTAGAATCCGTCTTCCTAAACTCACTAGTAGCCCAAAAATGTCGCTCGAGATGGCTCAACATTTTAAAATTCACCTCGTCTGGGTGCCTGGGCACAGGAATATTGACGGCAATTGCAAAGTTGATGAACTTGCTAGGCAGAGGACTACTGCACAAGTTCCTCAGGACAAGGAAGGTGTTGGCATGCCGCTTGCTATCTGCAAGTTACTGCTTAAAGAAGAAATGGTAAAAAAAGGTAACAAAAGATAGACTCAAGGATCAACTTGCAATAAAACTAGGCAAATCTGGCCTAAATAGGATGCTGAGCGTTCGTCAGAGCTAATTTTTCGCAATAGACATAATGTCTCGTCACTTGTTGCAGTCATAAGTGGCTACTGTCTCATCGGCAGACGTACGGAGAGATTAGATGTCAGGTCTTTTGACTTCTGTAGTAGTTTTGGAGATGTCGAAGAAGAGGAAAATATTAAACATTTTCTCTGCTTCTGTCCCGCACTTGGTAGAAAACGCCTCAAAACACTTGGATCCTGGGGTATCACAATGGATCACATTTTGTCTAAGTGAGTGGTTTTCGTAGCAGACTGCCACTCCTACCTACTTATTGATGATTAATGTTAATAAAACTAAATGTATGGTGGTTAACAGTAGCGAGATTATTAATTTTAATAATTGAGGGGAAACCCATTGAATTTGTGACAGAAATTTAATATCCGGGAGTCTTACTATATGATAAACTGAACTTTAAAAGTCATATGACGTAAACAGCGAAAAATAACCTCAAAGAAAATAGGGTTCCTAAAGAGGATAAGCTAAGGTTTATGATTTGCAATGTGAATAGAAACATTGAGAATGAGAGCGAGAAAATTTGAATATTCCGCTACTTTTCTTCCATAAATACTCCACTGTATTGTAAAGGCGGAAGTTGCACGCGCGTTTCCGCCTACAACCAAACGTCAGCGCAACCAAATATATATGTATTTTCTTTTTTTTTATTATTATACTTAATTTTATCAGAAGATATTATTTTATACTATTTTTATATTGTTGTTATACAAAAAGAAAAAAATTAATTAAAGATCAAAATGAATTACACGAAATCATAGTAATAACTTATGCTAAGTCTTAAATAAGTTAAGTCTTAAGAGATTATAAGTCAAACGGCAACACTTAGGGAACAGCTGTTTGTGGAGACTTGACAAACAGCTGTTCATTTTCTACACTCAGTGGCGAAGAAAGAGTATATAAGGCACAGCGCACTGGGAGTATGGGCAGTCAGTCGGCGATCGCGGCCCGGACAACACCAGTGTGGTAAGCAGTAGTTCTTACCCAGTAGTCATAGAAGTAGCTAGTTATTGATTCTGTCACAAGTATGGGTGCCACGCTAACATTCGTGTCGACAGAATAGTATAGAGTAGGATAGCTAGTTGTTGGTTCTGTCACACGTATGGGTGCAATGCTACCATCCGTGTCGGCAGAATAGTATACAGTAGGATAGCTAGCTGAAGATTCTGTCGCACGTCTGGGTGCCACGCCAACACTCGTGTCGGCAGAATAGGACAGCGTCTACGGTATCTACTGCACGGCAACATTAGAACCCGTGCAAGAGAGACCTAGCATAGCAAATATTATAGAGTAGCGTAGGCAAGCTAGCTAACAATTCTGTCGCACGTCTGGGTGCAATGCTAACATTCGTGCCGGCAGGATAGTTTGAAATGTAGCCGTTATTTGGTTGTGCGACAACCGTACCGCACCGCACCGCAGAGAACAACTATCCCCGTCGCGATCTAACGCAAGCAACCGCGAGTAAATTAGATTGTAAATAGACGTAGTTTTTAAGAAATAAATCTGTAAATAAAAATTTATAACATATTGAAAAAAAAAGAGAAGAAACACGCATTATTATTATCGGAAAACTGTTTGTTTTGGCCACCTGCAAAAATATAAAATTTTGTAGCCGAACCTTGGTCACCGACGAGTTAAAACCTCGGCGCGAGGTTCGTTACAATGGCGCCCGAGCAGGGACGCGGCTAACAAAACTATATCGAGAAAAAAAAAATTTTAATAATGCGTGGAGTACGTGTATGCGTCGTAATATAAGCGCGGTACGCGGCTTAAATGCAGAAATTCATATGAAAAATAATCTTAAACATTTCTTTGCTACCAGTGTGTGAAAAGAGGCGACCCCTGTTGCAAACGCCCAAAAGTGCGAATCAAAAGGAAAAAAAAACGATAGATCTTAAAAAAATAAATAAAACGATAAACAGCGTGAACTAAGTGGAAAAAAATTAACATCGAAACGAAAGTGACAAGTGAAAAAAAAATAATAATAAAATAAAAATCCGAAACCCCCACACAGACAAACACAAACAAAGAAATAATGTTGAGCGTGTCTTGGGGCCACACTCTGAGAAAAGAAGAATTGGTGGCACATGCGAGGAGTTTAATCGCACGGTGTCAGGAACCATAGACGACCTTAGAAAACGATTCAAAGCGTTCCTCGCCGAAGATCACAGCCCAGAAATAGAAGAGCGATTACTAGAACTACAGAAACAACACAAGCGACCCTCTTCACCAGCCCCACCGATGACAAAACCTAAAGTGGATGCTGTGTCCGAAAGATCAACAATAAAAGAACACCCTGTACCCAGTTTAGCACCAAATATGGAGTCAAACAGTCAAGCTATCTACCCCCGACAACTAACAACAAATACTGAAGATGAAAAATACAACCCTACAATAATGATCCAAGTGAGGAAATGGATGCTGAAATACGATGGCTTTAGTGTACCGCTGGCTTTTATTGAACGAATAGAGGAATTAGCCGAGGCAGACGGGCTGGTAATGGATCACCCCCCACGGACTATGCCAGAGTTATTAAAAGACAAAGCCCTCACATGGTTTCGCAATAACAACCAACGAGTGACCACCTGGGAGTTGTTCAAACAGTTTCTTGGATTTCTTTCTACCACCACGGTATTTCGAAACATTAGACGATAACATCAGGGAACGATACCAGCGATCGGGAGAAAAATGTAAAGTCTTTGTGCTTACTTTACAGACCATGATGCGATATGCAAACTACTCAGAAGAACAACGCTTAGAGCGAATTTTTAGAAATTGTCTCCCAGAATACCAATGGTACATTAAGCGACGAGACTTCACCACACTTACGGATTTAATCAGGCTGGCCGAAGACCTCGAGGGCATACAACAGAGAAAAATGCAACAACCCCCTAGAAACAGGGGTCGAACTGAAAATCATCGCATACTGACCGAGATGAGTAATAAAATAACTAACGTGCAAACCGCCTGCCGACGGTGTGGGTTAAACGGACACTTTGCCAGAACATGCCAAGGCCCTACACAGCTATTTTGTTGGGATTGCGGAAAAATCGGAGTACGCACGATACATTGCTGTCGATCGGCGGGAAACGACAGAGGAGGGCGCCCGGACCGAGAGGAAGCGCATCCTCCAAAAGACGCCTCTCGACCAACCTAAACGGACCATTCAACAATTGCAGGAGAGTATACGCCAGCATGGTTGTTGGTGGAGAACAGGTAGCAGCCACCATCGACACGGGTGCAACAGTGAGCTTTCTGAAGGAGACATTCGTTGAGAGATTACAGTCAGTCGAGGCACCAGTGTTGACGTGTCCGGACTTCAGTCAAACCTTCACGCTGCAAACCGATGCGAGTGATCAAGGGCTGGGTGCGATATTGACACAAGTCTTAAAAGGCGAGGAGCGGGTGATAGCTTATGCCAGCCGAAGCTTAAACAACCCTGAAAAAACTATTCACCCACGGAGAAAGAATGTCTGGCGATTGTGTGGGGCGTCCGCAAGATGAGACCCTATCTGGAAGGATATCAATTTATCGTAGTCACAGATCACCTGTCACTTAAATGGATGAACTCCATTGAGAGCCCAATTGGAGATATTGCGCGTTGGGCATTGGAGCTGCAGCAATATCAATTCGTCGTTCAGTACCGGAAAGGAAAAAATAATGTCGTCGCGGATGCCTTGTCCAGGCAACCTGGAGAGGTATTGCAGCTAGCAGAAGAGAGCACAGGCGTTGGCGAAGAATGCCCATGGCTAAGGAAGAAGCGAGAGGAAATCCGTAAGCAGCCTGACAAGTTTCCAGATTACATAGAGGTTGGAACACAGCTATACAGACATTTCCCACAACATACGGGCGACGAGGACTGTGTGCAATGGAAGCTATGCGTGGCGACTCCTCTCAGAAAACGTGTCATGAACGAAAACCACGACAATTCCAGCGCTGGACACCTAGGTATACGGAAAACAATTGCCCGTATATCTAACAAATATTATTGGCCGGGGATGTTCCGGGACATCAGTAAATATGTTAGGAGCTGCGATTCCTGTCAGCAATACAAGGTTAGCCAACAGGCTCCCGCGGGAAAGATGCTTACAACAATCCCAGAAGAACCATGGGCAACGGTATGCGCAGATTTTGTCGGACCCCTACCACGCTCTAAGCACGGCAATAACATACTACTAGTCTTCTTTGATCGATTTTCCAAGTGGACAGAGTTAGTTCCTCTACGTAAAGCCACCGCGGACGGAGTAGTCAAGGCGTTCCGTGAAAGGATTCTGGCAAGGCATGCGGTACCTAGACTTTTCATCACCGACAATGGATCACAGTTCACGAGTCGAGCGGTCAAGAAATATTTTCAGGAGATAGGGGTGCAACATCGATTTACGGCGCCATACACGCCACAAGAAAATCCCACGGAACGAGTCAACCGTACAGTCAAAACGATAATAGCCCAGCTTGTTGGCAGCCACCAGAAGACATGGGACGATCAGTTGCCAGAAATAACCCTGGCCATCAATACCAGCCAATCGGAGAGCACAGGATACAGTCCGGCCTTCCTCACTCAAGGACGTGAGCCGCGATTACCAAACACACTGTATGACGAAGTCACCAAAGGTTCAGGGACACCAACACTAAGCCCAGAGTTAAGAGCCAACGTACTACAAGAAGTCTTCAAGATTATTAGGCAAAACCTGACTAAGGCTACCAACGATCAGGCGAGACACTATAACCTGCGGAGAAGGCAATGGAAGCCAACAATAGGACAGTTTGTGTTAGTCCGACAACACCCCTTGTCAAAGGCCATAGATAGTTTTGCAGCGAAATTGGCCCCAAAATTTACGGGACCATACAAAGTCATTGGATTCACCTCACCAGTGATCTTACAGCTAAAAAAAGACAGCGACAGACTAATTCGGACAGCACACCTGACTGAAATCAAACCTTATTACACATAATTTCCTTAGTTTGATGAGGGACTTACATTTCTTTATTCCTCTACTCCACAGCAAAATCTGCTTCCTGATCAGAAAAGTAAGCGCCTCCAGCCAAGGAAGATGTCCGACCGCCGCGAACCAAATAGCGATTAGATCCACGCCATCCGGCAACGAGCGCAAGAGCGATAATAAGCCCGAAGGCAGCTAAGGGTGCTCAACGCAGAATATGACAGTAACATATATACGAGGGTCAGCGTACCATGGGAGAGCACCTCGGCCCTGCAGTTTGAAAATTGGCGGCCCACGGTACGAACAACAGCGGCGTATCGTCACGGGGCAACCGACAACAGCCAGCCTCAAATACGTCGCACACCCATCGGAATCTCGCAAGACCCCAGGGCTGAGCCCACGATGTCTTCCGAGGATGACGACGTCATCTGCCTTGACGCAGTCGAGACCGAACCTGATCAGGAAGAGGCACCGGAATTTCCGGGGGAAAATTTCGGCCCCGACAATGGCGCAGCCACTACCGCAGCGGATGCTGAAGGGCCCGTAGTAGCCAACAGTGCCATTCCAGTGGCCACAACCGTGGAAATACTTTCCATCAGGACCTTGCCCAAAATTCAGGTTACATGCATACCAGCAGCAACTCCAGCAGCAGTTCAAGTGGAAATTCCAGCAGCAGCGACTCCAGCGATAGTGAGTCTAGCGACGGTCCTAGATCTCCTGGCCCTAAAAGAGGGAGATTTTACCAGGGCGAAGCCCCGGGAGAGAATGGCGGAAGCAATGCCAGTAAACTACCACGCGTGGACACCCAGCCGTTATGCGTGGATGAACCTGGCCCAACGATAGCCGAGAGCGCCACTATCCCGGATCAGCTGGCTCACACGGACGTGAGCGAGTTCGACGAGGACTCGGTGAGTCAACTACGATCGCTCATCGCCACGTTACCAAAAGGCAAACGGCTGGGTCAAGTACGCGAAATTAATGGACTAGTATACAACATCCGCATGGGCAAAGCCGGATACGCCAAGGTAACTGCGCGCCCCCCGTAGTAAGGGGGAATTGTAAAGGCGGAAGTTGCACGCGCGTTTCCGCCTACAACCAAACGTCAGCGCAACCAAATATATATGTATTTTCTTTTTTTTATTATTATACTTAATTTTATCAGAAGATATTATTTTATACTATTTTTATATTGTTGTTATACAAAAAGAAAAAAATTAATTAAAGATCAAAATGAATTACACGAAATCATAGTAATAACTTATGCTAAGTCTTAAATAAGTTAAGTCTTAAGAGATTATAAGTCAAACGGCAACACTTAGGGAACAGCTGTTTGTGGAGACTTGACAAACAGCTGTTCATTTTCTACACTCAGTGGCGAAGAAAGAGTATATAAGGCACAGCGCACTGGGAGTATGGGCAGTTTTGGTAAGCAGTAGTTCTTACCCAGTAGTCATAGAAGTAGCTAGTTATTGATTCTGTCACAAGTATGGGTGCCACGCTAACATTCGTGTCGACAGAATAGTATAGAGTAGGATAGCTAGTTGTTGGTTCTGTCACACGTATGGGTGCAATGCTACCATCCGTGTCGGCAGAATAGTATACAGTAGGATAGCTACGGTATCTATTGCACGGCAACGTCAGAGCCCGTGCAAGAGAGACCTGGCATAGCAAATAGTATAAAGCAGAGTAGGTAAGCTAGCTGACGATTCTGTCGCACGTCTGGGTGCCACGCCAACACTCGTGTCGGCAGAATAGGACAGCGTCTACGGTATCTACTGCACGGCAACATTAGAACCCGTGCAAGAGAGACCTAGCATAGCAAATATTATAGAGTAGCGTAGGCAAGCTAGCTAACAATTCTGTCGCACGTCTGGGTGCAATGCTAACATTCGTGCCGGCAGGATAGTTTGAAATGTAGCCGTTATTTGGTTGTGCGACAACCGTACCGCACCGCACCGCAGAGAACAACTATCCCCGTCGCGATCTAACGCAAGCAACCGTGAGTAAATTAGATTGTAAATAGACGTAGTTTTTAAGAAATAAATCTGTAAATAAAAATTTATAACATATTGAAAAAAAAAGAGAAGAAACACGCATTATTATTATCGGAAAACTGTTTGTTTTGGCCACCTGCAAAAATATAAAATTTTGTAGCCGAACCTTGGTCACCGACGAGTTAAAACCTCGGCGCGAGGTTCGTTACATTATACACACACTTCAAATGCTGGTAAAATGAAATAGGGTGAAAAAAACTAAAGATATTTTCAGAGATGGTGCTCCTGTATGTTCTGAAAATTTTGAGCCTGAAAAGGCTGAAATCAATTCAAATTTTATTCCCTCGCTCACATTTTCAATGTTTCAATTTACATTGCAAATCATAAATCTTAGGTTTAAATACTTGTAAAATCAAATAGGGTGGAAAAAATTTTCAGAGATGTTACTCCTGTATGTTTTGAAAATTTTGAGCCTAAAAAAGCTGATATCGGTAATGGAGTATTTGGGAAGTTGATGTTTTCTTGAAAAGTAAATTTTTTTATCTTTTAGCACATAGAAATCGTTAAGGCATTCATTTATTCAGATTTTCAGTTTTTTTGTCATCTACTAGTACACAACTACCTAAAAATAATATAAAAGCTAATTTGAATAGTGTTGGTTTGTTTATATTCATCAATGAATGTTTTAGTATAATAATGTTAATAATGTTAGAAAAAAAAATTATCGCATTTTTTTATATCTTCTACATGATAGACCAATCACCCAATAAAGCGTCAGCATATTTAAAAAACATGAGGGTAATGATAGGCTCATTATACATAGATGGAATGACCCATAAGAGTAATTTAAAAAAGAGATACACGTTAGGATATTATTTATTCTGTCGACTTTGGATGACATTTTACAATGTTTTACATTTAAATATGAAATAAGACATCCTTATTCGTGGAAATTAACTTCCGTTAATGTAGAAAATTTTGAGGTGCTTTTCTTTTGAGTCTGGAAAAGGTATTCGATGCTGACATAAGTTAACACGCTAGCTCATTTAAGTGTAATGTGAGCCGTGCTTTATACCAACTGGCAACTTCCTCCATCACAGTTGGAATTTCAATCACCCTGTGAATCTGGGCGTTGGTGACGTACCAGGGTGCATTAGTTATAGTTCGCAAGGTTTTTGACTGGAAGCGCTGGAGGATTTCCAAGTTTGAGTGAGAAGCCGTACCCCACAACTCAATACCGTACGTCAATATTGTTTTAAGTGTTGCTTTATATAATAATAACTTATTTTCGATAGACAGGGACGATTTCTTGTTTAAAATCCAGAAAATATTTCGAGATCGGAGGCATAAAGCTTTCCTTTTTTTGAAAATATGAGATTTCCAAGTAAGCTATTTATCAAGATGTAAGTCCAAGTACTTTGCGTCATCGGATTGAGGTATTTCGGATCTATTTGTATTTTGAAAATATGAGGTTTCCAAGTGAGCTATTTATCAAGATGAAGGCCCAAGCACTTTGCGTCATCGGATTGAGGTATTTCGGATCTATTTATTTTAACTTTAGGAAAAGTATCTCGCCGAGCTGTGAAGGTTACTTGTACGTATTTTGTCTCGTTAGATTATATACACCATTTTCGCAGCCAGTGTGGTATGTTGGCTAGACTAGATTGTAATTTAAGCGACGCCATTTTTTGATCTTGATCAAGTAAAGGACTGCTGTGCTGTATCATCTGCAAATATTCCAACAATAGAACCACTTGATATCGGCAGGTCTGAGGTATAAATAAGATAAAGGACAGGGCCCATCACACTCCCTTGAGGAACGCCTGCATAAATTTTTTTAAATGCAGTATTCTTGTTTTACAAAAAAATGGCGATCGAAGATAGGATCTAACAAATAGATATTAGTCTAATGAAAAGTTTTTCTTCAGCTTTTATAGGAGGCCAACATACCAAACACGATCGAATGCTTGGAAAATAGTATTGGAAGGAGGCTTATTGGGCGAGAGGATTTCAACCCCTTAGGACATTTGCCAGACTTTAAAATCATTTAGTTCTCAGCGACTTTCCATTGGATTGGAAAATAGGATTTTAAAAAGTTTTAAGAATGTTAATCCCTCGTCTGATAATTCTTTCAGTATTTTGCCTGTAATTAAATCATAACCAGTAGCTTTTGTAACATTTAGTTGTTTAATTTGTGTTTTTGGAACAAGGCATAATTTAATATGTATTTTACTGAGAGCTTTGTGTTCAGTACTTTTAGTGCAAAAACCACAAAAAAATTACAAGCGCAAAATGAATTAATTGTTAGAGAATAACTCCAACAATTGTAAAGGAACAAAAAAAATGGGCAACGAGCTGCTTATACTACTTTTAATGACCACTACGTCATATCAACAGTAAGCTTTGTTAGCCGACGTTTAAGGGTCTGCAAGCACACTATATGTTATTTCTTGCATTGTCCAGTTAAGAACCATAGCAAAAAACATAAACACGGTGCGCCAAAAACTCTACGTTCTTTCCCCCTTTACAGGCAATTGCTTTTGTAACTCTTTTAATATTGCACATTTCTTGACGAGCGCTCCGGTGAAAGCTTTTTTTACGATACGACCGAAGTTGCAAGTGCTATGTAAATATCGGCTAGCTCACCGAGAGCTTAATTTGTGGTTTTGGAACAAGGCACTAAAAGTACTGAACATAAAGCTCTCAGTAAAATACATATTCAATTGTTTAATTACAGAGCTGATTTCAATTTCTGTGAATTCGTAGATTGGTAGTTCGAGCTGGTGTATCTCATCAAGAAAATTGTATACTTCTTCAGAGAAATCCACAGGGCTTTCGTTTGGATGTGGCGTAAAAACTTTTTCCAAGTGCGATGCAAATGCAAAGGCTTTTTCTGAGTCATTTTTTGCCCATGTATTATCAGGTTTCTTCAAGGGGGGCTGGTGAGAATTTTTACAGGGAATAATCGGTTGAAGTTGTCGTATCTAAATTTTTTAGTTGGCATTGGATTTTCGAGTTACGCTATTAAGTTAATATTTAGCTCCTTTGCTAATTTATTTAGAAGTTGCTTATCTTTTGGGTATTGATACAATTGCCAGCGTTTTCTTACCAGTCGTTATGCTGAGAGCTGATATCTTTAAGTGGATAATTCTTGGTATATTGAGTAAGAGTAGAGTTCCAGGCTGCGAATTATACGCTATTAGTAAAATGCTCTACTGCCTCTAGGATATCTTGCTCTGTTTTTAGAGGTTAATTTACTTGAAGTAATGTATTAAAAATTGTTCTGAAATATGTCGAGTTAGTTTTCTTGGTATGGAGCTTGCATTTATCCATTGTTTGAGTGCGATTACTGCTTAGTTCGATGACAAAATGAGAGTGGTCAGACGAAAGCTCCACACTTGAAGAGCAGCTTATGTGCAGGTTCTCTAATCCTTTAGTAATGCAAAAATCTCCAAAATCTGGTACTTTTTGCTGTCTGTTGGCCAGTAGGTTAGCTCACCAGTCGATATGACAGACATATTTAAGGAAGTTATAGCAGAAAATAGCTATCGTCCCTTAGCTGTCGTAAGACGAGAGCCCCAGTGTGTAATTTTTTGCATTGTAATCTCCACCGGCAATGAATCTGTTTTGAAAAGTGTTTGAGTGAACTTTTAATTATGATAGCAGCTCCACCATGTGCGGTGCCATCCGGATGCATAGTATGATAAACACTGTAGTTCGGTATGCTGAAGAAGCTTTTTTTCGTAAAGTGTGTTTCTGTGATGAGAAGCACACCAATTTTGATTTTAGTTATAAAAGTTTTTACTTCTAGTGTGTGTTGTGACAATCCGTTGGCATTCCAAAGGTCAAATTTTAAGGGAATGACACTCTTGGTCACCAGGATAATTAAAAGATTTGTCATTGTTATCATCTGACTCATCATTTGTTTCATGAGTGACATCATTTCGCGTATTTCGCTAAAATATGCTTCAGTTTGGGATGGGTTTTGGGGGTGGATTCTCGTTATTCAAATCATCAAGTTTCGATTACTTTTTTAAAGATTTTCCCTTAGACCGGTAGTAATGAAATAGGTCGATAATTGTTGGCGTCTTTAGGGTCTCCTGATTTATGGATTGGAATTACTGCTGTTTCTTTAATAATTTGCGGAGTTCTCCTGAACTTAAGCATTTGTTGATCAGCCGTGCAAGTGGTGTTTTAATCAAATCTTTGATCAATTTGCGTCTGTCACAGTTATGTTATCAACCCTTGGTGCAGAGTTGGATTTTAGATCTGTAATTCTTTGTAAAACTTCTTCTTCTGTGCTCGGATTCAAGAATAACGATCGCTGATTTATTTTGTTGCGTGTGGTATGATTGCGAGCAATTTTATAGCATTGAGTTGGGGTTTTACCAGTTTCAATAAAATATTTATTTATCTCATTTGCATTTTCTATGGGATCAATAGCTGTTTTACCATTGATATTGATTTCAAGGAGTCCTAAGTTGCTATTTTTTCTTATATTTAAACCTTATTTTATTACTTTCCAGATCTTTACGGATCTCCATCCATAAACATTTCTAAAAAAAAGTTCGCTCAAAACACAGGTGGTCCATGTTTGGGCCGGGATTCGACAGGCCAATTCTACATAATTTATTTAGGCTCATTTAGGGCTATCATTTGACTCACATTTTAAGCTGTAATCTTATACACTTTTTATTGAAAAAAAAATCGAACAAACGCCGGGTTTTTTCGGACATCGGAACGGGCTTTGGCAAGGCAATCCTCGTTGGTTAGTTTCACCAAAATGCATTACTAATTTTCCTGAATATCTTATCCTTTAATCTTATAAACTCGACTCTTCTTCAACGGGCTCTCCGCCTATTAGTATTGTAATTAAAAAGACCTTTGTAGC
The DNA here is from genome assembly GCA_963680825.1 of Meiosimyza decipiens. NCBI lineage: Eukaryota > Metazoa > Arthropoda > Insecta > Diptera > Lauxaniidae > Meiosimyza > Meiosimyza decipiens. Next base: position 43,996,658 of record OY804260.1, on the reverse strand, counting down.
GAAATTTGGTTTTATATTATCTTGCTGGAGCAAGATATAAAATCATTTTAAAGAGAAACGTAAAAATGTCTATATTTTCCTTAACTCATGTCTCGTGTGTCTTTATACTGTACACAAAAAAAATACATACATTTTTTTACATTTTTCGCAATATTAAAAATGGAAAAAACATGGGAATTTGAAGTATGCTCTCTGAATTTATGGTATTTTAAAATAAATAATTTCCACAAGATGTAGAAAAAAAATTTTAGTTTTCATGAATTTTTTAAAAAAGGTCGTTTTTAGCTTAGTTTTTCAAATTTACCTTGGCCTATAATCCACAAATCAATGTCAATCAAGACATGGATGGTGGATGGGAAATTATAGTTGACATATCTGCCAACAAAAATTATATAGGTCTTACCTGCATATATTTGCCTATTTAGAAGTTATAGTTACTTATGTGACATGATATGCAGAAAACTGAATTTGTTGTATGATGACGATTTTCAGTCTATGATATTTTGACTTGGAAATTGTTAATCTGAATTTGATAGAATGTTTGCAGCGAATATAGACATCACTCAAAATAAATAAAAATTGTAAATATGGACGTTACCACGCCCCTTTCTTAATTTATTCTTCCTATTTTCAAAACTATTTGACGCAAATAGATGCATATGTAAAGAGTACCTAGAAAACTTAAGTCCATATAATATGGGCTTTGCCCCACCTCCAAAACGCTTGATTTGTCACTTTTTCCAAATCATTTCACTCTTTTTAAGAAAATTCGCTTTCGTATAGCGAAATAGTAATACTTGCCTCAGATATTTATGTCTATGTTTTTAATGCTATTTAAAAATATCTAGTAATGTCAAATAGAATAAAGCTGTATTTTTTGTATAGAATACAAAATAACGGGAGTCGATGAGGACGTGATAAAAAGATTACAAGTTATTTTAAACGTACTATACTGTAGAGAACCCGTTAAAGTAGAAAAATTTTAAAAATATACCAAGGAAACTGCAGACATATTAGAACACAAATACATCCAAAAATTACTGACACCCTCTGTCCATAAGGTCTTAGCTCATAGTGGACAAATTATCAATTATCAAGCCTTACCAATAGGAGAATTATCAGAAGAAGTCCAAGAGTAATGAAACATGATGAAAAATTGGACTACTGAAGATTGGAAGCGAGTTATTTGGTCCGATGAAACAAAAATTAATCGCTTTCAGTCAGATGGCAAAAGATATTATTGGAAGCGACCTCACGAAACCATCCAAAAACATCATGTGAAACAAACGGTCAAGCACGGTGGTGGGAGTCTGATGGCGTGGGGCTGCTTTACGTGGTGGCATATAGGGCCACTGGTAAAAATCGACGGCATTATGAAGAAGGAGCATTATTTAAATATTCTCCAAGCAAATTTGCCCGACTTCGTCGATTGCAGTGCATATCCTGAAGACGAAGTTGTATTCCAACAAGATGGGGATCCGAAGCACACTGCCAAAATTGTCGGTGCGTGGTTAAAAATGCAAAAGTTTCAGACGATGAAATGGCCAGCACAAAGCCCGGATCTCAACCCCATCGAAAATCTATGGGCAATAGTCAAGAGGCGTTTAGGAAAGTACAAAAGGGCACCCAAAAACATCGATGATCTGTGGCACCGGGTACAGCACGAATGGCAACAGATTCCACCGGAAACTATTCAAAATCTAGTTGAGAGTATGCCCAAACGCTTAAATAACCTTAAAAAAATAAGTATATGTGGACTAAATACTAAAAATATACCAATGTCATATCGACTTTATAGAATATATGAAACGTGCAAAACTGAGCAAATGAAGATGCATTTTGTTTTTACTGATTTTTATCTTTTTGTTTTCGTTTTTTTGAAATTTTTTTTTACATTTTGTTAATAAATAAATGAAGAAGCTGACATAAAAATTTCGTTTAATTTGATTGCGTATTATGGCAGCTACGAAGCTAAGAGTGGTAAAGTGACAAACATTTGCTAAATTCTGCTCGCTACTGTATGTCATAGCTACAGAAATTACCAACCAAAATCAAAAAACTATACTCAAATATCTTTACCCGTTCAAAAGTTATGATTTTAGCAACGCGAAATCGCAAAAAGCGCCACTGTGTGGCGTAGGCTCGCTTATAAATATTTATATGATTGAGATCGAGAAAATTTATTAGTATTTTAAATACTTTGAATAACATTTTTAAATGTATGCCTTAAAAATATGACTATTTTTTGTTTCTTAAATACAGCTTAGTTTTGCAGTTTATTATTTACAAGTTTGAATTTCATTTCATTGATTTCTTTTTGTTCTGATGAATTCCAAACATTTTCTTTTAAAAGTTCTTAAATTCGATTCATTTTTTATATCATTTGTAAGGCTGCCAAATAATCGAAAGCCTTTCTGGAAAAGGGTCCTCTGGGCTGTTGCTGATCTATGGTATTCGATTCTAAAATCACTCGCATTTCGAAAACTATATGGCTGGGCCTCTTCTGACGGAATTTGTGAGATAACTTGATGTTGTCTTGTGTCTTATCTTGAAAACCGTTAATAGTGTGTTGAGCTCTAGTCTTTCTGTAATATTAAGCCATCTAAGTGTTTCTAACATCCATCTGTTTGAGGTGTACCCATTGCATTTTAAAATTTGTTCTCATAGCTTTATTTTGTTTCTGGAGGCTTTCTATCTGTCCGAGGTTGCACGATGTAAATAATACTGAAGGACAGAATTCAAAGTATGGTTTGATTATGGCGTTATATACGTTCACGGCTGCTTTTTTTTTCTTTTTTTTGCGGATCAACTTGAAAATATCAATTTTTTTACAAAATAATCAAGTTTCAGTATTTGGACACATTGACAAACCATACGGAACCATATGCTCTTCACTCCACGCCAATTAAGTGGACATGTTGGTAGTGGAATGCCAGTAAACACCCCTCCAAAGTAGTAAATAATTGGTTTTGTGATGAAAGGATCGCCGATTTGGATTGGCCAGCCCGAAGGTCTGCCTTAAATCCAATATAGAACCTTTAGAACGGAGTCAAGGTTGAAATCGTAAAAAGAATCATACGAATATGGACGATCTTTGATCTGCCACACAGTAAGATTGGTATGCCTTATCCAAAACAAAATTCGAAAAAGTGATCATTTTTTTTTGTTAATGGATTATAGCTGAAGTTCGTATTATTATTAAATATGAAGGATATACCTTTGCAAGAAACCAAACAGTTGTTTTTTGTTAATAACATTAACAATACTGTAGCATAAGAAATAAAATATAAAAAATGTGCCATTTATATATCCATAGCTGTACTCGTATATAGTAAAATATATCACAGATAGCCTACTAAGTAACGTGCAGGACTATAAATCGTAAGGACATGAACTCGAGACCGGCGAACAAATCGTAAGTATATATTTAATATGATGATAAATAAGTCAATATGGATCATTGGGGCATGGGTTTGAGACCGGCGTACAAATCGTAAACTTCACCGAGTCTCATGAGAGATAACAAAAAGGTTAACATGGGTTTATACTTCATACCCCAATATTATAAGCCCCTATAAAGAATTTATAAATATAATGTTGTCTTTGTACTTTTCTTTAAAAGGCCTGTAAAAGAAGCTATAAAACCTTTTCTTGCTATAGATGTACGAAAAAACGGTCAAGTTGCTAAGTTTCCTACTCGTTGCTTTTATGAGTACCGCCTGACTGTTAAACAATCGTATTTCAGTGAAATAGTTCTTAAACTTTTTTTTCATTTTAAAATGCATTTGCATTTAGGAATCCTCAACTTCGTTGCCCAAAAGTCGACAGCGAGTTGACATTTATAACATAAATTTCGCGCTAGTATAGTATGTGTATAAACGTGTATACAAATTCAAACGAAAAGAAAAAATGTGTATAAATGTGTGTGTAGAAATTCAAACGTAAACAAATCGTTGCCCAGTACAAATTTATGCATCCCTGATGTAAATACAAAAATATAAATGTTGGCATAAAAAAAGCGAAAGCATCGCATGGCTACACAAACAAATTTTAAACTCAAAATTCATCAACAAAAATAAAAGTAATTTTCCTAGAATCAAAACTATTTTACCATGATTATGAGTTTCTTTTACAAAAATGAACACAAGAGCAGATTTTTTAGTCTCTCATTTTTTTTACAAGTCAATAATACATGCCTAAAAAATTGCCTTTCCAAAAATGCGTTTTTCTCGAAATTCATTTGTGCACATTTGTTTTGTTTTTGCACATTTGATTCCGACTGGGTCTCTTGCATATTTATTTGACAAGCGAACCAGCACAGAGGGATCAGCAACTGCTCGGCGGGACGATTGATTGCACGTTTCATTGCTCGCAACCGTGGGAGGCCAAATGGTCAACCCTAATATACACTATACATACTATAATCTTACTCGGTAAGTTTGCGATTATGACTTTGTGTTCCCAGATAATTATCGTTCCTAGCTATATTGTTACTAGCTGGTGCCAGCGACTTTGTATGCGTAGCCTGTTTTTAGGATTCTCTACCAAGGTAATCAATATAAATTTTATAGTAGACCTAGTGTAATTTTTAATCAATTTTCCTTGATTCCTTTCCATTGTCATGGAAAAGACAAAATAAAAACACACAAACACATTAACTTCGTATTAAGCGACTTCTCATTAGGCAAGGGCAGGGTCTAGCAGCTCTTTTAGAAGGGTTTGCCTGGCAAGTATAAGGTCTTGCCACCTTCCTTCAAACGTACTTTCTTTTTTAAATGAAATGTCCTAATAAAACAGGCCTTCCTAAGCAAGTCTTCTAAGACCTCTTGCAGTAGCACTGGCAGCAGATGTAGTTCGAAAAAATTAAATTTTAATATGTCGTTGACTCCGAGTTAATTGTTTTTCTTTTATCTGATATTTTTAATGTTTAGTTTTTTTGAAGTTTTCCTAATCCCAATAGGCAAGGGCAGGAGCTAGCAGCGCTTCTAGAAGACCTTCCTTGATAAGTGTAAGGCCTTGCCACCTCCTTAAAAACGTACTTTTTTTTATATGAAATGTCCCGATAAAACAGGCCTTTAGCAGGCTTACCGTAGCAAGGCTATCAGTTCTTGGAAAAAATTAAATTTTAGTAAGTCGTGAAACTCTGAGTTAATTGTTTTTTATCCCCGTCATATCTCACTTGCGTTGATATTTATTTGTTATTTTTTTGTGACGTTTTCTTAATGTATAATTTGTCATTGAATACACAATACTCTACCACCTTTACATAACATGAAACAGAAGACCAGCCTAGCAACATGCACACCGTTCTTTACTTCCAACCATTTATCTACTTTTGATGTATATGCACAATGCAGATGACAAAAAAGTAATGTCGAATCATAAAACATTGCACTAATGAAATAAAAATACATAAAAAGCCATAAAGTATATTTAGTCCTTCTTCTTCTTGTCTTCTAATATCAGGCCTGATAGCATGTCTGCCGTGGGAAGGCACAAAAACATTTCATGAGTATACATATTTTTATTTACATGAAAACTTAGTTTTGAGAAGGCCTCATACAATCGCAGCAGTGCTAGCAGGCCTTCTACGAGGCAGGCCTTGCTCAGTTGTCTGCTAGGTTATTATGCTTGTATGCTTGTTTCTATATGTGAAATGTTAATTTTGAGAAACTTTAAAACTTTAATATTGTGATATTTAATAGGAATATCATGATTATTTTTATTAGAGATTGAGACGAAGCGTATAAGGAATATAACTAATCAAATTTGATCAAAATGGATGCTGTAGTTTTTGCGTGATGAGCGAACATCGAAATCGGCTATCACTTTATTTGTATAAATGTATAACTAGCAGCGGATTGCGAATAGAACGCAACCAATTAACATTTTATATGTTTGTAAATTTTGCCTTGACAAGAGAAAATATTAAAAAAAGTTTTATAAAATATAAAAACTTTCTTTTTTAAATAACTTCCTTCACTATGAATTTACTATTATATGGCATCAGAAAGTACTCCTTGGTTTGGTATTGGATTGGAAATTAGGTTGGAAAATTAATGTTAAAGAAAGAGTAAGGAAAGCAACCGTAGCGCTTTACTCTTGCAAAAAAGCGGTAGGTGGAAGATGGGGACTATCATCTCGTTTTATTCACTGGCTATACACAGCGGTCATTCGACCGATTCTATTATATGGCATTGCGATGTGGTGGCCGGTCTTTGACAAGGTCACCTATTACAAACAATTACAGAGAATTCAAAGGGCAACTTCCATGTGTATCAGTGGTGCTCTGTGGACTACATCAACTGACGCTTTGGAGGTCCTCTTTCATCTCGTTCCTCTTGACATGTTAGGTAAACAAATGGCAGCTTGTTCTGCCATTAGACTTAGGGAAACTATTTGCTGGTCCGAGGGTAGAATAGGGCACTCAACTATTCTTCATAGCTTGAGGTCTGTACCCTCCAAGTTAGACTATGTTGTTCCAGGAATCTCATTCAACAGGATTACATAGCTCATATTCCATCTAGGGATGACTGGAAGGGAGGATTCCCGGCGAGAAGGAGCCATATTAATTTCTATACTGATGGCTCAAAGCTAAATAATCAAGTCGGTTATGGTATTTACTCCAAGGAACTGAAGTTAAGAATTGCTGCGAGGTTACCAGATCATTGCAGCGTTTTTCAGGCGGAGGTTATAGCAATAGAGGGAGTAGCATCCTGGCTAAGGAGGAATGTTGCATCCAAAAAGGATATAAACATTTTCTCAGATAGTCAGGCAGCTGTCAAATCTCTAGAATCAGTCTTCCTAAACTCACTAGTGGCCCAACAATGTCGCTCGTCTCTAAACGAGATGGCTCAACATTTTAACATTCACCTCATCTGGGTGCCTGGGCATAGGAACATTGACGGCAATTGCAAGGTTGATGAACTTGCTAGGCAAGGGACTACTGCACAAATTCCTCAGGACAAGGAAGGTGTTGGCATGCCAACAATCTTCGACTACTACTCGTGCCTACCGGTCTTGTAAAATGCGTTCTCGTTGTTGTATTTGCAATAAAACCATTCTAAATGAGTTTTCGTTTTCGTGTAATATTTGCAATAATCAGTGTCATAAATCTTTCATAAAAATTGATAACAATTAGTTAGACTCTTTTATAAACTGTCCTAATGTTGTCTTTAATTGTGATAAGTGCTTAGGCAAGTCATCTAATTTAATTGATATCGTGTCGAAATTGGTTTCTGAAGTCAAAGAGCTTAGGTCTTTAATAGATCAAAAAATTCTCTTAGGCACTAATAAATCTAAACCTAAGAGTAGTGGTGTAAACGATATTGGGATTGCTAACACTGTTAGTGATTTCTCTTCATCGTCAAGTTCAACAACCTCGACCTTGACGACAGCATCACCCAGCGTTGTTATTGCATCACTAAACATCAATAATAATTCACCTTCTATCATTGCTGCTGCTTCGAAATCTAATTTATATGATCTACGCTCTCCTTCATTGGCTGATGGTACTCTTTTTAACTACCGTTCGGTTCTCGATGCTTCTACTGCTCCTAATTCTGCTGTTGCTGAGAATAATGTCGCTGCACTTTCGTCTCCATCAAACATTGTAGCATCATTTTCGGATCCATCGGCTGTTTCTTGTTTTTCCACTTATGCTGCTGTTGCTGGTGCCGCTGTTGATAAGGTAGTGAGTGAGATGGATACACTGTTATCTCTCACTGTTCCAACTGCTTCTTCGTCTAAGCTTAATTCTGAGCGCAACATTATGCATAATGGACACAATAAACTAAACAAAAACATGATTGTTGTTGGTACTAATACGAATAAAGAGCTTAATGTTGCTGCACCCAACAGAGTATTAGATCTCTCTTCGTTCAAGCCTTCAGTTACTGCTGATGATATTATTGATTACGTATCGACACATACAAATATTGATAAGAGAGATATCAGTTGCTATCGTCTATCAAGAAAGATGCGGATGTGAACTCTTTCAAAAGAGTGAATTTTAAATTAATTATATCCAACAGCGATTATCCAAAAGTTTTTAACACTTCGTTGTGGCCTTCGAATGTTCGTGTTCGTAACTTCTCTTTTTTACTAAAAGAAGGGAACAAATCAAACCAGCAGTGACAATCACTTTAGATTCCTCATCATCTGCTGAATTTACTAACTTGAGTCTACAGCCGCCAGTATTGCATTTACCGTCTTCACCTATAGAAGCATCTGTTTCGCTGCCGCTGGTGCTCTCATTGCAAGCTAAACCAGCTACATTTAATAGCATGCTAAATCTTTGCACAAATTGTTCATATTCCTTATACTATCAAAATGCAGGCGGTTTGCGTACTAAATGCCCACAGTTTTATTTGGCTACGTCTCAACACAAGTATGACATTATTGTGATAACTGAGACTGAGACAAGGCTTCATGAAAATATTTTTAATGCTGAGTTATTTGATAACTGCTATAATGTTTACCGCCTTGATCGCTGCCAACTTTCGTCCGGACGTACAAAAGGAGGAGGCGTTTTGATTGCTGTTAAGTCCATTTTCAATAGTTTTCAAATTAATTTGCCCAATACCAATAGGATCCTAGAACAAATATGCGTGCGCATCGATTTCAATTATAATGAATCTATTTTCTTCATAAATTCTTATATACCTCCTAGTAGCTCCTATGAGTTATATGAGTGTCATATTGATAAGATTAATTATGTTTCTGAACTTGTAAATTGTAAGCAACACATATTTGTTCTAGGTGACCTTAATCTAGGCAATATTTCATGGGTTTTAGAAGATAAAGTTTTGTTGCCTTATAATTTTAATACTGATATTGAGTTGTTAGTTATAAGCTTCTATTTATCTAATGGATTAAATCAATTTAACAACTTTAAAAATCAACTAGGTAGGGTTCTTGACTTGATATTCATAACAAGCGATCTTAAAGCAACATGTGACCTATGTTTAGTCCCTATTTTGAACAACAGTGTTCATCATATAGCATTAACTATTGAGTTCGAATTTTACAAATTAAGCTGTACAAACTCTTCACATTCGATGGTACCGGATTTCTGTAAGGGAAATTTTGTTGAAATAAATAATTATCTTAAAAATTGCGATTGGTCTGTTCTTGAGTCTTCTTCTGATCCTGTTCTTTCTTATAGGTATATCTATGAGAAATTTTCATTAGCTATATCTTTATTCGTTCCTATGAAAACATTATCTTCAGATAATAAACCTCTTTGGTTCAATTTTAGACTTTCTCGTTTGAAAAATGTTAAAAATAAAGCTTTTAAGAAACTTAAGCAAACAAATTGTGCATCCGATCGAAAACGTTATCTACAACTACGTAAGGAATTTGATTTCTTACATAAATTTTTATTCAACAAATATGTTTTTAAAACTGAAACTCAACTTAAATCTAATCCTAAAACTTTTTGGCAATATTTAAACTCTAAACGAAAAACTAATGGCTATCCAGCAAGCATGAAGCATAATGGCTCTTATTCAACAAACACACTTGAGTCTTGTAATTTGTTTAAAGAATTTTTTCAGGACGTTTTCGAAAAATATGATACGTCGTATATTAATGACAGCGTAAGTTGCGACAGTCATTATTGCGAACATATCGATGCATTCGTAGTTACAAATAATGATGTCACTGATGCAATTACGTGCCTAAAATCCAGCCTTAATAGTGATTTAGATTTTCCTTCTATTTTCTTCAAAAATTGTATTAGCAACATTACTTTACCCATAACTACTCTTTTTAATACTTGCATTAAATCGGGTATATTTGTTAATGCTTGGAAACTTTGCCACATCATTCCTATTTTTAAATCAGGTGATCGCTGTGATGTCTCTAATTATAGACCAGTTGTTATACAACCGACATTTGCCAAAACCTTTGATCAAATAATCAAAAATAAGTTATTTGAACACGTGAAGGATGCAATTTGCTTAGCTCAACATGGATTTTTACCCGGCAAATCCACATGCACGAATTTGGCATTGATTTCGCATCAGATCGTAGGAGCTTTATCTGATCATAGACAGCTTGATGTAATCTATACAAATTTTTCTAAGGCGTTCGATAAAATTGATCATTCAATTTTACTATGCAAATTAAAGAATTACGGGTTATCTGAATCACTCCTAAAATTTTTTAAAAGTTTTTTAACAGACCGTAGACTTCTGGTCAAAATTGGGTCCTTATTCTCTAACACCGCAATCGAAGCATCTTCTGGTATTCCACAAGGAACACACTCGGGCCCTCTACTTTTTATTATTTTTATCAACGATCTACCTAACATTTTTACTCATTCCAAGTGTTTAATGTTTGCGGACGATGTAAAGCTGTTTTTGAAGGTTTCATATATATCTGATTGCTTGCTGCTACAAAATGACCTTAATAAATTTAATCATTGGTGCTCATCCAATAATCTTGTGTTAAATATAAATAAATGTTGTGTCATTTCACACTCTAAATGTGCTGAGCCTCTTGCTTTTGATTATTCCATCAATAATAGCATTTTGCTCAAAAAGGACGAAAATAAGGATCTAGGAGTGATATTTGATAATAAATTTAATTTTAAATCTCACTTTGATTATTTAGTTTCTAAATCTTACGCGACGCTTGGATTCATTAAAAGAAATTCAACGGTTTTTAAAGATCCAATGACTGTTAAAGCTCTCTACGTCTCTTTAGTCCGGTGTAAACTAGAATATTGTTCCATTATCTGGGATCCCTTCTATTCAGATTGCTCAAATCGTTTAGAACTAGTTCAAAAACGTTTTACTAAATATGCATTATGTAAGATGAATTGGCCAGATGGCATTCCTTCATATGATCAAAGGCGTAAATTACTTGGCTTGCAATCTTTAAAAGATAGACGAACATCATCGTCTTTGTTATTTGTATATATTTTATCAAATAAAATAATTTGTCAGGATATCTCAAACTTATTTGCATTTCATGTTCCGAATAGAAATTTAAGAATATATCGCATGTTTGAAGACCAAGTTCACAAAACTTATTATGCCCTGAATGAACCCATTGCTAGATGTATTCGTTTATGTAACAATCTTTCTCCTGTCTTAAATTTTAATGTAAACTTGTATCAATTTCGATTAAAGTTATTCGAATTATTTAATTAATTAGTTTTAAGTTACTAGTCTGTATGATCATATTGTATCTTAGACCGAAATAAATAAATAAATGCCACTTGCTACCTGCAAGTTTCTGCTTAACGTAGAAATGGTTAAAAATGCTAATAAAAGATGGACTGAAGGGTCAACTTGCAATATAACTAGGCAAATCTGGCCGAAATGGGATGCTAAGCGTTCGTCAGAACTAATTTCTCGCACTAGACATAGTGTCTCGTCAGTTGTCGCAGACATAACTGGCTACTGCCTCATCGGCAGACATGCGGGGAGATTAGGTGTTAGGTCCTTTGACTTCTGTAGAAGTTGTGGAGATGTGGAGGAAGAAGAAAATATTAAACATCTTCTCTGCTCCTGGATGACCTTAGACATGTTAGTATTAGACATGTGGTCCTTACTGCATACGTGGAATTGAATACAAATGGTTCAAAACTCACCTAGCGAATAGAACCCATAAAACAAAAATTATTAATTCGATATCTGACCATGTGCAAATTGTATATGGAGTACCACAAGGTTCTATATTAGGAGCATTACTAGTGATAATATATATCAATGATTTACCTAATGTTGTCAGGAAATGCAAGTTAGTTTTATATGCCGATGATACGTTAGTCTGCGCTGAAGGAGAATCTATTGGACGCTCTATGGGACGCTCTTTTACAAACCGTACAGATTTTGACAAAAATTGACCGACACATTTTTTATTTGGCTGAATAATTTTATGGGTTCTGTATTGAAAAAGAAGAGGTACGTATTCGAGCATTTTTTTAAAATTTTTTTTTTCAATATAGAGTGAATTTAAACTTTGAGGATTTCGTGATTTTTGGCTCACTTTCAAAAATTCATACCTCTGGTTCTGTTAAAGCTACAAAATTGATTTTAATTTCATTTTAAAGCTAAAAGAATTTAACAAAAAAAATATTTCTTAAAAATTTATTAACAAATTAGTATTGATATAAACAATTCAAATATTTAAATAAATTTTTAACAATTGCTCCCAACCTGTATCAAATTTTTTATATTATCATCGTATTTCACGTCAAATTTCCTATCGAAAATGTATTTTTTTTAATGGAGAAACTATTATTACAATTAGAAATAAATTAATTTATGTAGTGAAGCACGTCTTATCGCGCCTCATTTTCTTGCTCCATATCGTTTTTCTCTGTCATACGAATTATTATTCGAAATTCTTAATTACATAATATTTATTAGCCAACTTTTTACATAATGAAACGGAAAAATAAATAAATAAATGAAATTATTATTGTAGCAAATATAAATCTTATTCTTCCAATACGGTTACATTGTGCAATATGTACCATTTAGTCTTATACTATAGTATTTTTTGTATGAAAACTTTTATTATAGATTTTTTTTCATACAACGAGAATCGCTTTGCTTCCCAGTCTTGAGAGGTTGCAACCATACAATGTAACTTTAACGTGCCTTTTATCGTCATAGCTTTTCAGAAATGCGTTGAAATCGTTTTCCTTTTCCTACATACTCATTATTAGTTTAAAAACGACACGTTATGTTTGGTAGAGCTTCAGTCGCCCATCTAAACAACTCTTTCGGTGTAAGATAGGATTATTTACCCTTTGAACACTTTCTATAGCAGCAAGTCGTTTTAATGTTCCACCTATTCCGTCACATGGTCCTTTACCATATGAGGTCGGGAAAAGTGCCACTCAGCTGCTATTTTAAAATCTTCTATGTGATAAGTTAGATTTATGAAATTTTTTTATTTTTATACTGTCCGCTTGCACCATCCGAAAAATAACTTTTCTTATATATATCTTTTAAATGTTTTAATGAATTCTACGAGTTGGCTTTGAAAGAGATGAACAGCAATAGTATCGTGACGTAAACATTCAGAAATAGAAACGAAGCTTTTGATTTTCAACTCATCATTGTCATCTTTATAGTACATATATTAAAAAGGGGTGTATTGTTACTTGATCATTATTCCAATGAACAGAATTATTCCTTGAACAGAATTCTGAATTATGAAGACGTAATCACAAACTACAGTGCATTTATTTTTCATTAATTTCGATTTCTTTTCATTTAAAAATTCTCTTAGTTTATTGATTAAAAAGAAAGTAGTAATAATTTTCTTAAACCGCTACATAAAAATTCTAAAAACTCATCAACACTAGATATTAAGGTTTGTAACGAAGTTCTTTCAACCACTGTTTAATATTGTTGAATAATTTTTCTTCAAAATTTTGTTCTAACTGCTCAATGACATTACTTATACCAGGGCACTTAGCATACAATCCCAAAAAAACAATCAGTAGATTGCACATCACACACCATACGATCCAAACAATCATGATAATTTTTGATAAGTCGTTGCGGATCAGCTGTGATTGATTTTAAATTTGCTCCATCTACTAATAATTTTACATTTTCATGTAAATTCTGCCAGTACACAATGTTTCGGTCGTAAGCTAGCGAATTTCGAGAAACAACATTTTGCTGTTGGATAATTGATTTGGAAAGACTTACACAATTCCCTTATATTATGTTTATTAGTTGAAAACTAATAATTTTTTCCGGACAATACCGCGAAGTCTCAATTTAAAATTTTGGTAAAAAAGTTAATTTAATAAAAAACAAAAACCGCCTTAAATGACTTCGCTTTATATTATTTAAAAGTAAGCGCTTCTATAAATTCTGCCAGTACACAATGTTTCTGAATCTGTATTTTTTGTGCATCTTCTTTTTCAGAGACGTAATATTTTTGGCCTAGCATTAATTAATTGAGTGTGATCATCACTCTTATAGAAGGTAGTTATAGTATTAACGGTGTCTACTTCTAAAGATAGATGGCTTTTTGGGTTCAGATCGCTTAATATGACTTTCTCTTTGGCATTAGTTATCATGTGGCGACTAGCGGTAGAAAAATTGATCTAAATTTTTGTGTAAGACCAATGTTTGAAAATTGTCAATGATTTCAGTTTTTTTTTCGCTACACAAATCGCTTGACATGTTTTTAGATGTTCTTGTAATTCTTATGTAACTTTCAAGATTTCAGGAATTTTACCTTCAAAATATTAGTGCAGTCATAAAAATTTTAAGTTAGATTTATTGCATATAATACCATAGACTCAAAAACTTAAAAAGGTAGTTTTTGACCGAAACAAAAAGGTGCGCCCACTATTAAAAAAAGTGGCGCACTAATTTTTTTCTGTTTAATTAATTTTGCCAACTTCAACTGTAAAAACTAGTAGTTTAGTTTTCCAAATGGATTGAAATCCGTTTGGGGGTTCTATTATTCCTAGTATATATCAATGACATGGAAAAGGTAATTGAGATAGGAAAGTTGGTCTTGTTGATGATGCACTAGTGTATTTATATGGCGACTCAGTGGAAGAATGCTTAAGACTTATGAATGTCGAATTAGAAAGCTTAAGTACATTTTTTATGATGAATAAATTAAAGCTCAATATAGAAAAAACAAAATGTATGATAATAAATGAATTCGGTATTTAAATAAATTGGTAGTGATTGGATGTAAAATAAATCGGAAGTAGCATAGTTTATGCTTCTTCAAAAAAAAAATGACTTTAAATTGTAAAAAATGTGAACAAACTTTTAATAGAAATGAAGCAAATAAAGTACAATGCAGTGGCTTATGTAGACAGTGGTTTCATGGAAAAAGTTGTTTAAATTTGTCTGATTATGATATCAGATTGATTGAAAAAAGCTGTGGCATAAAATTCATTTGTGAAAAGTGTTTGGATAATTTCGAAACTTTAAAAAATAACTATGATAGAGTAAATTGATCAATCAACTTATGCAGATCAGTTAAAATTTCCCGTTATAGTGAAACCAAAAATAACCCAAGACAGTAGAAAAACAACACAAGCAATTAAAAAGAGTATTGATGTTTGCAACCTACCAGTGAAAGTGAGTGATCTATATGAGAGGAAAAATGGAACTGTCTCAATTTGTTGTTCTAATGATCAATCAGTGCAACAAATCGGAAACGAAATAAGAGAAAAAATGGGAAAAGAGTATGAAGTGCATATTCCAACAGCGAATAATCCTAAAATTTTAATATGTGGAATGTGCGAAAGAGTAACTGAAGAGAGAATTATTAACTCAATCAGAATTCAGAATAACATACAGTTTAAGACAATAAAATGTTTGAAAGTGTATCCTGCATTTAAGAACAAAGACACATTTAATGCTATAATTGAAATCGATGGTGAAGCTTTTAAAACGCTTCTTAATATGAAACAAATATTCATTGGATTAGACAGATGTGTCGTTTATGAAAAGATTAGTGTATTGCGGTGTTACAAATGCCTAGGCTTCAATCATAAGTCAAACAAGTGCACAGAAACTGAAGCTCGTTGCCATAGATGTGGAGAGAGTGGGCACTCTAAAGAAAAATGCAGTATAAATATAAAGGAAATACAGTGTATTAATTGTGTAAAAATAAAATCTCATTTGAATTTAGGAAATGATGATATTGACGTATCACATGCTCCCTTAAGCAATGAATGTAAAATATATCAACGAAAATTGAAATATGAGTCTGAAAAGATTATTTACTAGCAATTAAATAAAATACAATGTGTGTACTTAAACATTCAAGGATTATTAAATAATTTCGTTGAACTAGAAGCATTATTTAGTAAAAATATTGATTTTATTTGTTTAACTGAAACACATTTCACAGATCTGGATGATGAATCACTTGTGAATATAAATAGTTATAACTTGATTAAAGTAAACAGTAATTCCAGGCATACTGGTGGCGTTGTCTTCTATATTAGAGATTATTGGAATGTTGAATTAATAAAAAGTTTTATAGTTGAACAAGAATTATGGTTTCTTGTTATAAAAGTAAATTATAACTTGGTAACATTATATCTAGCTGGTTTATATAGATCACCTAAGCCATTAAATATGCAATCGGATTTCTTTAACGTGTTGAGTAATTTAATTGAAGAACTTAGTGAATTGAATGAAACTGTAATTATAATGGGAGATTTTAATATAAACTGGGTGGCAAATAGTAATCAAAAAAAGAGAATGAAAGAAATTATAGATGACTATGCTTTTAAACAAATTGTAAAAGAACACACTAGGATTACCATTGACACCAGAACCTTAATAGATTGGGTGGTAACTAATCAATATACTAATATTGAAGTTTCAGTCGATACAGATTTGAAATTAAGTGATCATGAAACACTAAAAATATCTCTAAAAAATGAAAGAATTGAAAATAATAGAAATAAACGTATGAAAATACTAAAATATAAGAAAAATGAATTTGTATCTAAAATTAATAGGAACGATATTGCAACCATTCATTTTACAGATTGTAATACAAAAGCAGAAATTTTTAGTAACAACCTACATAAAATTGTTGAGGAGTTCATATTTGAAAAAGATATAAAATATGTTCATCATCAGTGGTTTACAGAAGAGTTATTGCAATTAAAAAGGGACAAAACAAGGCAATATCAAATAGCAAAGTGGGGAAATAAAAGCGATGAATGGGCGAATATAAATATTTAAGAAATTATTATAAAGCTAAGATTTATAAAAGTAAAAATATTTTCATCCGAAATATAATAGAAAAAGTGAGTGATCAGGTGGCCATGTGGAAAAATATCAAAAGTTACATACTAAATAAAAAAGTTAGTGGGATCAATGAAATCTATTTCGAAAATGGAAAAACGAGTGATAGTTTAAAAATAGCAACAAAATTTAATGAATATTTTGTTCAAAGTGTTGAGGAAATAAATAAATCTGTTCCAATGTATACATATAGAAATCTAATTGAAAGTAATAATAATACCTTCAAATTTAAAATGATAACCAAAAATGAACTTGAAAATGTCATTAAAAAAATTAATTCAAAAAAAGATTATTATTTTGTTAGTAAAAGGATGCTACTGGATGTATTCCACATTATAGGAGAGAATTTCTTATCAATTATCAACAAATCTCTAGAAACAGGAGTTTTCCCTAGTATATGGAAAGAATCAGTGGTAGTCCCTATCGAAAAAGTAAAAAATACAAAAAAGCAAATGAATTTAGACCAATCAACATGATTTCTATTGAAGCAAAAATAATTGAAAAGGTGGTAAATACACAATTAGAGAATTTTTTCCATAATAATAATTTAATATCGAAATACCAATCGGGATTCCGAAAGAATCATAGCTGTGAATCACTTATTAATTTAGTAATATTGAATTGGAAAATGGCCATTAATGATAAAAAAATAATAGTTGCAGTATTCCTTGATTTAAAACGAGCATTTGAAACAATCGATCGCAATATTTTAATAAAAAAACTTGAAGTTTATGGCGTCAGGGAAAAAGAGCTAGCATGGTTCTCATCATATTTGTCTGGAAGAAAGCAAAGAACAAAACCCAACGGTGTAGTTTCAGATGCAATAGATGTATTATTAGGAGTACCACAGGGTTCAGTGTTAGGGGTTCTGTTATTCATAATATACATTAATGATATGGAAAAATCAATACAGATAGCCAAACTAGCACTATTTGCGGATGATGCGTTGGTATATTTATATGGTGACTCAATTGAAGAATGCATTAGAGTTATTAATGTTGAGTTAGAAAATTTGAGTATTTTTTTCAAAATTAATAAATTAAAGCTCAATGTAGAAAAAACAAAGTGTATGGTAATAAATGGACCTACAGAGGGAAATGTATGTATAGATGGCCAAAGTATTGAAAAGATTGATGAAATTAAATACCTAGGAGTAATTATAGATAATAGGCTAGACTTTAAAGCTCACCTTGATTATGTAAGTAGAAAAATTGCGAAAAAAGTTTACTTTTTTTCTAAAATCAGACAGAGGCTGAATTTTAGCATTGCGATAAGGATATATAATATAATTATAAAACCACACTTTGAGTATTGCTCGACTATACTTTTCACAGCCAATAATGAAATGAAAAATAGATTACAAAAACTTCAGAATAGAGCTATGAGAATAATTTTGAAACTTAATAGATATTCAAACGTTAAGTTTATGTTGGCTGCATTGAAATGGCTTAGTGTGAACCAAAGAATAATAATGAATGTACTAATTACAGTTTTTAAGATGAAAAATAATCTGTTACCAAATTATTTGTGTGAAAGATTAGTGTACGTAGGGGATATACACAATCATAACTTAAGAAATATTTTTAGTTTTAGATTAAATTTTTTTAGAAATGAACATAGTAAAAACATGTTAATGTATAAAGGCTTGAAATTATTTAACGAAATGCCACAAAATATTACGTATGAAAACAATTTAAATAAATTTAAGTTAAAAATTATACCATATGTAAGGGAAAGGTTTGAATAAACTGAATGTAACATATATTGTAAAATTTAAAAGAAGAGAAAAAAATGGTTATTTTAACTAAATAAAGAAAGAAATATAAAAAATATGAATCATCAGAAGGAATTATATGTATAAATAATCAAGTTATTGAGAGTTGACGAAATTTAATATCTAGGAGATATCATAGATAATAAACTGAATTTCTTACTAAAATTAGACAGAGACTGCATTTTAACAGTGCAATAAGAATTTATATTGTTATTATAAAGCCACACTTTGAATACTCGAATATCGAATTTTTTTATATCTTCTACATGATAGACCAATCACTGAAAAAAGTTTCACCCTATTTAAAAAACATGAGGGTAATGAAAGGCCCATTATAGATGGAATGACCAATATAGTATTACTAACGAAAAGGATTTAAATAGATTTAAGTTAAAAGTTGTATAATACATAAAGGATAAGTTTGATTAATTTTTTGTGATATAAATTGTAAACACTGTAATTATAAAAAAGAAATAGTTAATTTAACTAAATAAATGATTAATAATTAACAACAAAAATTTTAAATTTATCAGCTCGAGATATTTCTCTATCCGATACGAGTATCAAATTTGTCAAACAAACCCACACCAAAATTGCTTTTCGCAGCTCTTTTCTGAAAAGTTTGCCACTGTGCGTCGCTTGAACGCTTAAAAACGATATGGAGCAAGAAAATGAGGCGCGATAAGACGTACCGTACTACATAAATTAATTTATTTCTAATTGTAATAATAGTTTCTCGATTAAAAAAAAACCGATGGGAAATTTGACTTAAAATACGATTGTAATATTAACATTTTGATACAGGGTGAAGGCAATTGTTAAAAAACAATAAACGTTTGTTTATAAAATTATTGATTTGTTAATAAATTTTTAAGAAATAATTCTTGTGTTAAACTTCATTCTTTTAGCTTTAAAATAAAAATAAAATCAATTTTGTAGCTTTAACAGAACCAGAGTTATGAATTTTTGAAAGTGAGCCTACAAGTCAAAAATCACGAAATTCTCAAAATTTAAATTCAGTCAATTTTGAAAAAAAAAATTTTTCAAAAAAAAATCTTCGAACAAGTATCTATTCTTTTTCGATACAAAGCCCATAAAAAAAATTTCAGCCAAATCCAAAATGCGTCGTCAGAAAAGTGTTCGGTTTGTAAAAGAACGCCCCAAATATGAAATAACTCAATGTCTAAGAATGAATAACCTTAAATTAAATATTAGCAAAACAAAGTTTATGGAAATAAACTCAATAAGTAACATAAATATAGAAATAAATAATAGATCAATTCAAAAAGTTAACCAAATAAAATATTTAGGAGTCATCATTGAAAACAAACTCAACTACCATTTCGATTATATTTGAAAAAAAAACGCAAAAAAAGTGAGTTTTTTTCAAACGAGTAAGAAGTAAAATCAACTATCTGACCGCGACTAATGTTTACAATACAATGCTAAAACCACATTTTGAATACTGCTCTACCATATTATATACGTGTGGCAACGAAACGCAGTTGGAGAGGCTTCAAAGGCTGCACAACAAAGCAATGAGAAGTATTTTAAAGTGCAATCGATATACCTCCGTAAGTTGGATGTTAGAGTCATTAAAGTGGTATTGATCGCTGTCTACAAAATAAGGATTCGCACCTAACTATCTAACAAGACATGTTTCGACAGCAGACAACGTACAACCATGTAGCCTAAAGAACGCCAATAATCTTAGACTAGATTTGCAAAGTACATAAACTGCACAAACCACTATACTATACAAGGGTTTCCAACTATTTAACCAATTCCCTAGACATTAAAGATGGACAGAATTTCACCAAACTTAAAAGGAATTGCATTTAATTCATTAAAACAGCATTATACAATTAAATTAAGTTTCCTAAAGTATTCATAATTGGAGAAAATAGAAACAACATATGAAGTGCCATATAAAGCAGTGCCAACCAATTAACAATTATCATATTTTTATAACATGTAAATTTTAAATTCATGTAAATTTTAATGTCATGTAAATTTTAAAGTATAAATTATATTATACACCAAAGCCTCGATTTGCGTCGTCCCGATTTGCGTCGTCCCGATTTGCGTCGTCCCGATTTGCGTCGTTTTCGAAGTTGCGTCGTATATAAATTTTCGAATTTTCAGAGTTGCGTCGTTAAAATTCAAATTTTCTTTGAATAATTTTAAAATATTTTTTTCAGTGCAATTATCAGGGATTCAAATTCAAATTGCTTCAAATTCTAATTATTTAATGGGGAACCCAATATTTATGAGTAAATCATAGGTTTTTCGATTGCAAATTAGTTTTAATAGATTTTTGATACAGAAACATCTTGAATTTATATTAAATTTAGTTTTAAAAAAATTTTGATAACTTATCCACAATGAATAATAAACGAAAACAAATAAGTTTGGAACTAAAACTAGAAATTTTAAAACGTTTTAAATCTGGTGAAAAGGCGATTGAAATTGCAAAAAAATTTGATTTGGCTCCTACAACTGTGAGAACAATTTGAACTTTTTAATTTAAACCATTTTTAATTTATATTTTATGTTTTTAATTAAAAATGAATACAATTTTTGTTTTAAAAATATTAACATAAGACTTAAAAAGGTGTTGTTATTAAAAAATAACCATTTTTTTTTCATAAAACTTATAACCAGGAACCAATTAACAAAAAACTAGTACAAATACATGCAAAAATGATTTCGATTTGCGTCGTTTCGACTTGCGTCGTTTCGACTTGCGTCGTCTTTTTGGGGTCCTAATTATCGACGCAAATCGAGGCTTTGGTGTACTAAGAAATCTTCAATATTAATTTCAACTATATGGCACGAATATGTGTTTACCTTTCCATGTTAAATACACAATTGCCCATTGTATTTTGATGTTTGGTTTATCTTATTGTACCGAAGTTTATTCCTGTACTGTTGGCTACAATATTAAAAAAGTTGAAATCAGTTTTAACAAAATTGTTCGCTTTATTTTTGGCATTCGTTGGCGCGAATATGTCTCGTTGTACGTTTTAAAATTTTTACAATGTTATTTTAGTAATTTCAACAATATACGTTCATTACTATTCTTCTATAAAGTTATTAACACAAAGATTCCCAAATATTTTTCTAGAAGGGTTTTCGATTATTTAACAGCCTTACAAATGATATAAAAAATGTATCGAATTTAAGAATTTTTAAAAGAAAATGTTTAGAATTCAACAAAGCAAAAAGAAATCAATGAATTGAAATTCAAACTTGTAAATAATGAACTGCAATATCAAGCTGTATTTAAGAAACGAAAATTAGTCACATTTTTAAGTTGTGCATATAAAAATGTTATTCAAAGTATTAAAAATACTAATAAATTTTCTCAATCAACAATGAAAAAAATAACTTTTCTTTCTCGCGCTTGACGAAATATACACAAATTATAATACCGAGAATTTCTTCTTCGGGTTTCGAACAGTCGTTTCGCATATGAACAGCTCGATGCTGGAACAAGCACCCAATTGGTTTGCGCTCATTTCCGTCAAATTCAAATACCTATAAAACTAAACTCATTCAATATGTCCAAAATAATGAATTTCGACTTTGGATTTAATCAGCTTGTTTGCATTTCCTTAGGTCGCTGGTAATTTTTTCAACCAATGCCAAATAATAATTCTAATTTTAATACGTTTTTTTCTACATATATCTTTTCTTTAAATTTTATTCATGTTTAGTGTTAAGAACTCTAACTTGTTTTTTTATCTTTAATATTTTATTCAGGCCAACAACGCTTTTTATATTACATGTTGAATAAATTAAAATTGAATTGAAAAGCCATCTTACCAAATATTTTTAATAATTCAGTTTTGCTCGCGTAAATTAGTGGGTTTCTGGTTCGCTACCTGCACCTTAATTATGTCCCAAAGCTTTCAATACGGTTCAGATTGGGACTATTACCTAGCCACGATATGTGTTAAGAACTCTAGCTTATTTTTCTTATCTGTAATATTTTATTTAGGCCAAAAAGACTTTTTGAAAAAATAAAAATTAAATGTTTTTAAATCTGTATATCGGTCAAAGCTTTAGAAATTTCGTCAAATTTCAAAAATGTAAAGCTGAATCGAATTAGTTGTGTTCTTATCGAAATTTTTCAATACTCCGATGGATATATCTCCGAAACTTGGTCTGGGAAACATATTTTATATTTTGGTACTAGTTTACTTAAGTAACAATCGTCGGTTTTTTTAGGGAAAGTAGCGTGTTGGAGTTCAAAGAAATCTGTAAAAAGTCAATTTTTTACGAAAATAGCGCCGGAGTTGTGAAACTATAGAATCAATTTTTTTTTCCGGGTGAAAATAATTTGATACAAATGATACATTTTTTAAAGGAATAGTATTATGTTTTCTTATCAAACCTTATTAAATGTATTATGTATTAACAAAAATTCGGCCGTTTTCAAAAAATCGTTGTACATATGTCAAAAACTATAGGTTAGATCTTAAAGTATTATTTACAAATATGGTATCCCATATATTAGACATATCAATACAGGGGTTCCCAACTTATATATGGCTATATCTTCTAAACTAGATCTAACAATTTTTGATTACATATTCTTTCTTAAACTAAAAACTACGTAAGAAATAATAGGTTCAAGAAAAGAAAACCATTTTAGATTCAAACCTCTGAAATACCACTTCCTCCGAAAAAAATGTACTTTCTGGAAGTTTTACTTTCTCATTTAATTTCTAATGACATGGTGCTCTCACCTCAGATTTTAGGAATTTTAGCGTCCGAATTCGGCTCGAATTTGTAAATAGTTTCCTTTCCAGAGGTTCAATTTCTGCGACTGATCAACTGTTTGAAATTAGTTTCGGATGACTTCGTGCTACCCTCGCCAACGCGAACCGAACAATAAAATGTCACGTAATTTTCAGTACGATATTTAACGCAGCAACAAAACCGCAGTACACACCTCTTTATTTGATCCAGCACATATATTATTTATGCTTCGCGATGTCTTATAAATGTTTTATATTTTCCTTTGCATATTTGTTTGTCAGTGTCTACATTAAAATTATTAGCACATGAAAATGGCGACAAGTCTTATGGGACACTACTCTCTCAATTCACCAAACAATTCGTTTTATATACAAATGCATCTCATAAATTTAGCGAAAAACTGCACATCAAAAATGTTTTCAGAGGTTTCCTCCGATATTTATGAAATAGTTCTACCAATTGTTTAACACAATTGATGAAAAAGACTTGGGCAAGTATCCCTCGTAACTAATTCAATAAACAGTTCTATTTAATCTCAAACATACGATAATGAAAAAGTGTAGTACGTACTGACAGCTGATTTTGTAATAGAAGAATGAAGGAATATGTAATCTAAAGCTAAATCCAATTTATCGAGTTTTAAATTGTAATCGGTTCCCTACAACTACTTCCACAGAAAAAAAAGTTGTAAATAAAGGTATACTCACATTACTGGAACCAATTCATGTTTGTGGTATTCACACCAGCCTCGTTAATCTGATAATTCTTCAGTTGGTAGCAAGGAATATGTGGAGAAGTGCAACTCTCGGCAGAATACTAATAACAACGTGAGAGAAAAACTATTTTTTTTAGCGTGTCCATTCGATATCTTTTTACTCACCTCATGAACTTTCGACATTTCTGAGGTGAATATGAATTGAGAAAATTCATATTCATATTCATTTCAATAGACCCAGAAGTAGCACAAATTTTGACAAGTGATGGTAATTGCAATAAATATAATATGTTGCAAACTTACGCCAACCATCTGGCGCAGAATTTTTTATTTGCACATTTGTTTAAAATTTATTTAAACTGACTTGATAACATGCAACTGCAACGAGTACTGCAGTGTCGTCGTCGACGGCGCAGAATATATGCTGAGAGTTTCATTGCATAACCTCCATGTCTGCTGAGAAATCATTGGGTGGAAGGAAACATATATTGGGTCTGGTGGCACATGAACTAAAAAAAAAATATAAGTTATTTTGTTATTTAAAAATCTTGTTAGAAATTTTACAATATCTACATATATCTTTTACTCACAGAATCCATTTTTTTTTAACTTAAGCCAACACTCAGGGGATAGTCCTTGTAAGTGCAATGTGATTTGTAAGAAAGGGAGACAGATTAGTTGGAAAGGGGTTGCACTATTTTTTAAATCAATATTTTTTATATAGGTAGTCATTTTAAGAAAAGGGGTGCCAATCCATTTTTCAATATTTATAAAAATCCTTTCAAAAAGCTTTGTCTGGACATATGAGGTTATTGCAATCCACTGACACTTCTTAAAAAACAAAAAATTTTTTCTGGACCGCTCTAATGTGCACTGATGCTATTGCGCAAGTAGATCATTTGGCGAGGAGTGATCATAGGGAAATAGATTTTTTCACAAGAGCTTTCGATAGATGATTTATCATCTAAGAAGTATGACTCAAGTGTTTTTTTTTTGCAAGGAAAAATCGTTCCTGCTGCATAAGCCCCTGCTCAATATTTCCTATTTTGATGTATGTTTATTTCATAAAAGGGTATTTAACGCCATAAGCAACTAAAAAAAATAGATTTTTTAGAATTTTCATCTTAATTAATTATTAAAATATTATTTTTGGCTTAAGTTGACTTAAGGGATAATCCTCCTTTTTTCAAGACCAAATTTTTTTCTCCATAGGATTTTATTCCAAAAAATAATATGTAATCAAAAAGTATGGCTCGAATCTGGTTTCGGAGATATAGTCATCGGAAGTTGCTAGTATAGTTTTCATAAAAAACTATATAACAGATTTCCAAATTTTGGATATTATTTGAAAGCTAATTTAATAAGGTATGAATATGTGACATAAATATTACAATTTTGATGTTTTGTTTTCAGATATGAGGATTTTTAAAAATTTTAACCTTTTTTTGGAAACCGCTATTTTTTCCAAAAATTTATTATTAACGTGTAATTTTATTTAACCATTTTAATTAAGCTTAATTCTTTTTCTTTAAGACAATGTTTGTATCACATTTTTTCGTATTAAACTATTTTTATCGAAAAAAAATTATCAATTTCTTTGGAGACTACATGTATTTATATGTTTATAGAGTAGACAGACGGCAGCGTTAATGTGCATTAAAAATTTACTAATGCAAATTAAAATTTTACCCTAACAGAGTACAATTTTCTTCATTTAGAAAACAGCTGACAGTTTTGTGTATTTAAAAAACAGGTGACTTGTTTATCAACAAATTACAATTTTTATCAATTTTAAATGGATAGAAGGCAACAATTGAGATTAGCAGCTAAATTACTTTAGCTGAAACTGCTCCATAACAGCAAAATTATTAGACTTCAAGCAAACATAAGTCTGAACGTGTTGTTACAAGCTGGGATCGAAGTTGGACACTAGGAAAGGCGATTGTGGAAATTTGTAAATATAAAATTATTGTGACAGCATCGGCTATAAGAAATGCAATGGCTTTGTGTTTTAGTAAGTACAAACTCTTTTGTCATGCTTATATTTTTACATTTTATCAATTAAAGTTTGCATTAAGACTAAAAACTGTTTGGAAGTCTCATTCTGCTCCCGAATTGCGTTTACAATTTCAGTGGACAAGGAGCGGCTGTCTTCCATAACAATATTTTGCATTTCGTTCTGCTCCTTCATGATTTTGACAACTTCATCCAGAGGACGAAGTTGATGCGGACGTCATCAAGTGAAGACAATGTTGGCGAGGGCGACGGAAGCAGAACTGGAGAGGACGACGGCAGTGTGCAAATCTCTGGTGATGGCTGGTAGCTTGGTTCCTCCGGTGATGGCTGGAAAATTTCGAACTATCTACTGGCCTAGTTAAAATAAAACTTTCAAACATTTTCACACATTTTCAAAATAAAATTTAGACTCTTACAAATGAAAACGATTCCAAAATTTCAGCGTTGTTGACCGCAGTGCTCCCAATTATTTGGTGAACAGTAGTGAAATACTTCCATTTCGATGGGCTGCCGCCAGAAGGTCCCATTTCCTTTTTCTCTTCTTTGCAATTTCCAACATGTATTTTGTGTCAAACAAATAGTTGTGATATAAGAGCATTTCCTGTATTTTTGTGTAAAATTTCGTATTTTTACGTGCACTTGTTCGGCACTAAATTTGTTCCCCATTTCTAGCGCCATTTCCAGGTAAATATGCCCATTTCGTTTTGCACGCCGCAAATCATTGGAACGCTCTGCCCACAGCTCTAGCAGCACCTGCTCGTCCATCTCGCTCCACACAATGCGTTTTTTTCCGCTGGACTTCTTAAATTAAAAACAAATACATTTAGATTTTAATATTTTATTTTTATTTTTCATTTATTTCAAAATTGCTAGTCAATGAACAGTAATATTCTTACAGACTAACTTATAACAAAAAAACATAATTATATCAAAATAATAATAAAGTAAAAAAATTAAAACTAAAATATTATTTAAAAACTAAATTCAGCAAATTCAAAAAAGAGTTTTTAGAGGAGGAGAAATCTCTTGAAATTAATTGTGAGACATTATTAAATTCTATTAACGCTCTAGTAAGAGGAGCATTAAGTGCATAATTCGTTCTATTGAAGCCAACGTAAAATATATCAAAATGTCGAAGAACTCTAGCAGGGACATTGAAAGTAATCCTCTCTAAAAGGGAAGGACAGTTTACTACACCCCTGATGACATCGAAAACAAAGCTTAATGAAAGTATTGCTCTTCTATTTTGCAATGTTTTTAAATTTATTAGCATACATCGAGAATTGTAAGTAGGAACTGGATCTTCAAAGTGAAGAGACCTCAGAGCATACCTAATAAAAACTTTCTGAATGCGTTCAATTCGATGAGTATAACACGCATGATAAGGCCTCCAAATAAAAGAATCATATTCAAGCCTAGAACGAACAAATGACGTAAAAAGGAGCTTAATGGTGTACGGATTAGAGAACTCAGTACTATTACGTCTAATAAAAGCTAACATAGCATACGACTTAGATATAGTAAAGTTGATGTGGCTGGAAAAAGTAAACTTGGAATCAAAAATAACTCCCAAATCCTTAATTTCATCTAGTGACTGCAAAAAACAATCAGAAATACGATATGCGGTTTGAACAACATTATGACATTTCGAAAATGTAACATGAAAGCATTTATTAATATTTAATGAAAGGTAATTATCAGAACACCAAGAAAAAACATTATCAAGTTCTGCCTGAAGAATTAAGGCGTCCTGTGGGCTTTTTATAACAGAATAAATTTTCAGATCATCTGCATACAACAAATATTTAGCAAAAGAAAAACAGTTGCTTATATCATTAACAAACAATACAAAGAGCAAGGGCCCCAAAATACTACCCTGTGGAACGCCCGATAATGCAACAAAAAAATTAGACTGCACATTATCCACCACAACAACACACCTACGATTGTTTAGGTAAGATTTAATCCACTTCAAGAACACGGAATGAAAACCCATATGAGCTAACTTTTTTGTTAGAATTAAATGAGATACCTTGTCAAAAGCTTTGGACAAGTCAGTGTAAACTGCATCAATCTGAAGACCTTTTTGGAATGCAAGAATACAATCTTCGGTGAAAACTGCAAGATTGGAAACAGTTGATCGCCCAGGTACAAAACCATGTTGATTGGGAATAATCAAACTTTTGACAGAAAAAAATAGTTTATCTTTGATAATGCACTCGAAGAGCTTAGAAATGGTCGTAAGTTTGGAAATGGGCCTATAATTACCAACATCGTTTTTATTGCCACTCTTAAAAATTGGTGTAAATTTCCAAGCGTCGATAAATACACCCGAAGACAAAGATTTGTTAAAAATAACCAACAGAGGATACGCAAGTGATGTGCATTTTTTTAGCAAAACCGCAGAAAGCCCATCAACATCAGTTTGGGTAGAAGATTTTAGTTGTTCAATGCCCCTGACCACATCATTATAAGACAGTATTAAAGATCCAAAATCAATTGACGATTCCAAATTACAAGAATAATTTGCAGCATCAGTCTCAGATGTAAAATTAGAACTAAAAAACTCAGCAAAAAGGTTGGATGCATCAGTGGGAGAATTAGCAGATTTATCATTAAAAAATAATGTTGCAGGAATACTTGAGCTAGTCCTTTTCAATTTAATGTAACGCCAAAAAGCCTTGGAGTTAGTTTTTATGTTGGCTTCAAATTTTAAAATGTAATTTCTATAAAGAAATTTATCCAAGCAATTAAAATCCTTTGAATATTTTTTATAAATTTCGAAATATTTAACATCATTAGTTTTATTGAATTTGCGAAAGAATTTATTTCTTAAATTCTTTAACTTCTTAAGGGCTCTAGTGTGCCACGGT
Organism: Meiosimyza decipiens; assembly: GCA_963680825.1. NCBI lineage: Eukaryota > Metazoa > Arthropoda > Insecta > Diptera > Lauxaniidae > Meiosimyza > Meiosimyza decipiens. Next base: position 43,967,738 of record OY804260.1, on the reverse strand, counting down.
AATTTATAATTCTTCACTATAGTAACTGGAATGTTGCTATGACATATTTCAATGATTTTTGATCTAAAAATATCAAAGCAAGTTGAAACTTCTAGATCAAGTAGCAATGCATCCCAGTCCAAGCATTGAATTAAATTATTCACATTAAGAAAATTACATAAATTATAATTAAACGAAACATTACGATTTTTACTTTTAATATTAAAGAATTCATAAAAATCAAGTTCTATTATTAATGGAACATGATGCAAGCTCGATGTAGATAGAGGGAAAAAACATTCCGACAAATTAAAATTAATATTATTACTTAAAAATATTAAGTCCAAAATTCTATTCAGTTTTCTATCAACCACATATACTTCAGAGGTACTATTGATATTACTAGGAATAAGTGCTGTACTATTAGCAACATACGACCAAGATACATTAGGTAAATTAAAATCTCCTAGCACACAAAGATGGTTATCCCCTACTTTATTAAGAGCTAAAGATAAAATATTATCTATATGCGCCTTATAAAGGCTATCAGCACTATTCGGAGGAATATAAGAGGCGCATAAAAACACTGAACCAGAAATACTTTGAACGCGCACACAGAGCTGGTCAAGTAAGGAATCTTGATTATCAAGAGCATACAAAGAAGCCAAACTTTTTTTTTGTACCGCAATCAGAACAACGCCTCCTCTTACACAGCCAGTTTTTGTAGTGCAAGTTTTAATATACAATTTTTTGCTTAATATAATTGAAATAACTTACCTTTGCTGTCTTTGTATTGATCTTTGTATATAAATAATTAATTCAAGTGTCACAAATAATGACACATTCACAATGAAAATGCAATGCTTTCTTGAAATCCCAAAAAAAAATATACGTAAATAATACATTTTCTGGAAAATATACGAAGTTCAAGTATTTATGCGTCGATTTTAGAAATCTGTTTAGTGTTCCCTAACTCAAACCGTTTTTGAATAAGTTGAAATTTAACTACAATGTGATTTTTTTTAGCAATCATTGAAATTTCAACTTTTGGTATTTCATCATTATAAGCCAATTGTGCCGATTTTCACAGTTTTGTTTTGAAATTAAACCGTCAAGTCCTTTCAACCGTGACTTTTACTTCAGGTTTTTTTGTGCTCCAATTTAGCAATTTCTCTTGCCAAGAAAGAATTCAACGGATTCATCAGGGTCATTAGCATGAACTATGGTCATTAGCATGCGAATATGATTTTAAATTATAATACGCATTTCTAAGTGCAAATAATTTATTTCAATTTCAGTTTTCGACAAATTTATTAAGTTTTACTTTCAAGACAATATGTCAAAATGTTCTCAAAAATTTTTTCAAAATTAGAAATTTTGGTCACCAGAGTAAAATTCGGAACATAATAAAGCTTTTTTTTTTTGAATTTGTCAAAATATTGCTACGTTTTAGACAAAATTTAGGAAATTCAATATAATAAAGGGTGTTCTTTTTAGAGGTATAGAGCTTCGAATTGAAATAAAACACAAGAAAATCGTTTTAATGTCCATCAATTTGGCTGTATTGGAAGGATAATTTTATGCCATTAATGTTTAAATATGATTTCGGGCATGTGGCCGCCGCGGCTGGATCGAATAAAGCCAATTCTACAGGCCCAATTTTGAACCACTTTTTCGAGCATATGGGGCCGTATGTCGGCAATAACGCCACGAATGTTGGCTTCCAAGTCCCCTAACGTTTCTGGTTTGTTGGCGTAGACGAGCGACTTCACATATCCCCAAAGAAAATAATCCAATGGTGTCAAATCACACGATCTTGGTGGCCAATTGACAGGTCCATTCCGCGAAATTATGCGCTCATCGAATGTTTCCTTCAATAAATCGATTGTGACGTGCGCTGTGTGGCATGTAGCGCCGTCTTGTTGGAACCACAACTCATCCACATTCATGCCATCCAATTCGGGAACAAAATAGTCGGTTATCATGGCTCTATACCGGTCTCCATTAACGGTAACTGACTCTCCAGCATTATTTCGGAAGAAGTATGGCCCAATGACTCCACCAGCCCATAGAGCACACCAAACAGTCAGTTTTTGTGGATGTAATGGCGTCTCAAGGGTCTCATGTGGATTCTCTTCACTCCAAATGCGGCAATTTGGCTTGTTGACGTAGCCATTCAACCAAAAATGAGCCTCATCACTGAACAAAATTTTGCGATGAAAATCAGCATCGAGATCAATCTCATTTTCGGCCCATACACCAAAATCACGACGCATTGCATGGTCTCGCGGCTTTAATTCTTGCACAAGCTGGATCTTGTAAGGTCGCAAGCCAAGATCTTTGCGCAAAATCTTCCATAAAGTTGATGGACAAAGCTCCAATTGCTGTGCACGGTAGCGAATCGATTCATTCGGGTCCTCTTCAACATTTTGCTCTACAGCGGCAATTGTTTCTTCGGTGCGCACTGTTCGACGTCTCTGCGGATGCGTATTATCACATAGAGTAAACGTAGTGCGAAAACGATCCATGGTTAACCGAATTAATTGCTCTGATGGACGATTATGTCGACCATAAAATGGACGGAGCTTGCGGTAAACTTCGCGAACTGAACCATTATTTTCGAAATAAATTTGCACGATTTGCAAGCGTTGTTCTTTTGTCAACCTGTTCATGATAAAATGGCAAACCAAACTGAACATAAATGACATTAGAGTTGCCAGATTTGACCATAAAATGCCAGTTTTATCTCTATTCGAAAAACAAACCTCTAAAAAAAACACCCTTTATTAATAAACGTAGTAATACTCTTGTGGATTTTATAATTGATGAAAAATAAATTTTATTTTTTGATAAAATGATAGCAAATAGCAACCTAGAGAGCTGTCACATTCATTATTGGTCTTCACCACTAACGATTTTCATATATTCGAGCTAAATAATAATGTTCTTTTAAGTGAACACAAGCTTTGTAAAAAATAACTTGTAACAAATTTCATTAAGTTAGGTTAGAAAAGTTGCTTGCATATTGCAAGATGCACTCGGAGGCAGTTTGCTTATTGTGATGCCCTAAACATACATATAAAAAAAAGTTCCCCTCCTTCTCCTTTAACTGTCTTATTGAATGGGGGCGAACCACCCAGAAGACTTGGTGAAGTTGAGGATGCTGGTGAGTTCCAACTCATCTAGTTTCTCAAGACCAACAAAAAATGCAGAACTAAAATATTTGATTCGTCTCCTCATTTGCCCAGAGCATTCGAAGAGCAGATGTTTAATTGTCTCATCCTCATCCTCTTCTTCATCTCCGCTACTCCTTCAGAAATCTCTGAAAGGTGCACGATATTTGGCGGCCACTGGGCCAGTAACACAGTGCTCCATCAGTAGTCTTACAACAGTCCTTAGCTCTCTTCTTCTGAGTCTTAAGAGAGTTTCCGTCCTTCCTAGACTCAGCTTAGATCACATGATTCGAGACGTTCTGCATCCGGCGGTAAGGTTCCACCTTCTGTTCATTTGTGTGTTGATTATGCCCTCTATCCAATAGTGTAGTTCCGCCAATGGAATTTTAAGGTCTACCACTTGTTGATTTTCCGGTTGTTCTGATCCAACTTACTCATTTCTGGAAATATCATTATTACTAGGCACGATTTTGGCGTTCAGTACTTTGATCGTCACCTGGCTGTCCACACATATAGTAATGTGTTTCGTATCACCTGTGCGGCTTGGTCCATGGCCTAGATTTTAGCTTAAAAGACGCTGCAATAGTTGGGTAGTCTAAACGACATCTCCGTAACCAAATTATCTGAGTACACACATAGGTGTGCGCCGAACTCCATCTTGCATCCATCTGTGAAGATGGTTAGCCCCTTTCCTTCCAGAACGGTGCCTGAACTTCAATATTCTCTTTTTGGAAGTTGATTTTCTAGGCAGCGTCAAAGTCAAGTATTGGTAGTCGGTAATCATATGCCGTAAGGCAGAGTTCTCGCTGCATATCTTGCAAAATAGAGCCGTGACCCTAAGATTTTAGAAGCTAGTTGCATTCTTTCAACCTAAGAATCCCTTTTGCCGCCATGTTCCTGACTGCTCCTGTTGTACCAAGGCAGGTCAGTGTCTGTACCTGACGAAGCTTGTAAAGTAATGACTTGGTGTTGGCAGCTTTCCGCCACACCAACGCTCCGTGAGTTAAAATAGGTCTGATGACCGCTGTGTACATCCAATGCACTATGTACGATTTTGCCCCTATTTTTTCCCAAATGTTCTGTTACACGTGTATTAAGTGCTCAAAGGCTTATTAGCTCTATCATCCACGTTCTCTTCCATGACAGCTTAGAATCCAGAATAACTCCGAGACATTTCGCTTCTTTGGCAAGAGCCATTGTTCTACTATTTAACGTTGGCAGTTTAAACACTGGTATTTTATATTTCCACGTGAAAAAAACAAGTTCGGTTTTGCATGGATTGATATCAAGTTCGTTCCTATTTGTCCAAACTAGCAGTTTCCTTAAAGCTGATTCCATCCGTTCACTGATCGTAGAAATAAACTTTCATTTTATCAGTATGACGACATCATCCGCGTAGGCGATCACCTTGATCTTCAATCTTTCCAGCGAGCTGTTTTGTTTATGACAACATTCCACAGGAGTAGTGATATAACACCATCCTGTAGAATACCTCTGTTAACTGCTTTCCTCCTCACTGATGTCCCCAGGGTTGAGTAAATAATGTAACCGAAAAAATAACCATACAAAATTTCAATTAATGGTAATTGATACCCATTTTGAAGAAAAAGTTTCGAAAAAAACCATCTACTATGCGGCAGCGGTTTGAATTGGTAAACTACGAGCAATACCTATCTCATATTTTTTTTAAATACCATCCTCTTTGGATTTCAGAAAATTTAAATTTGTTTTTTTGCATTAAACTACGTATATGGAAATGGAATACGTACAATACAGTCATTCGATTGCATATATAAAATATACACAAGTGTTACATGAAATACATACTTATGTATAAAATACATAATTCTAGACTAGTGGGCGGCATCCGGCTCCGGCTTAGGATTTACGGACACAGTTCACTTATAATATGCTTCAAATTGTACTATGTCTTAGAGCTTAACTTGCTGATAAAAAATATAAATACATATGCATATGATGGGCGCAGAAACCACTCCTCTATATTTTTTTAGGTTAATTCTTCAAAACAACGACTTGAGCTGGACATCAATTTCCTAAGCAAATTACTGGTGCTGCATATATAAGCCTGCAGCATTTAAAAGATATATGTATATTTAAAAACAAAAAAAAAATGCAAGGATAATCTTATATACAAAACTATATAAATACTAAAAATAAAGTAATTAAAAGAATTGTGTAGAAATATATTATTATGGCTATATTATCAAAAGATCTATTCGCAACGACTTGGTGGTAACCTCTGGAAAAAACTTGATGAATGATCCAGTGACTTCTTTAAGTGCAATTACATCGGATATAGGAGTCTCACTATCAAACGGTGGCATTATATCTACAAATGTCTTAAAAACATACAACGTTACTGATAAAACTGGTGTCGTGCATGAGAAGGTTGTCTTGAAAGTGTCCATGAAGAACGGCCTTCTAAGAGACGAAATGTTAAAAAACAAGAATAAGTTGAAAAATTCTAAAAAACTTCCGCTTTGTTTCTCTACGTGAAGCGTTACCGAGTCGGATGCTTGAGCTGCTGCAGTATGCAGGGAATCTCCGTAAGTTGGACTACACATCAGTATGTTCTTTTTATGGCCGGATTTTTGCTAAGCGTGATCCTGATTCCAAACCAATTGTATTAAACGATAAAGCAGCTGTTGATGTCCTCATGAAAAACTGTATAAGCCCACAGGGAGTTGGTGGAATAGTGCAGTCTAATTAGTTTGTATAAAGTATGTATCTATTAGTTTACTTTACTTTAGTATTACTGTTTTTCCATCATTTATGAATTTTAATAGTATTATTGATTTTAATTTTTCAAACACTGCTGTTAATAAATTAAGTATAGTTTCATTTAATGTTCGCAGTATTAGCTCTTCTGATAAATTCAATCGCTTTAAAGAAGTAATTTCGTCTTTTAAAAATTTGCCAAGCATTCGGATAATTCAAGAAACATGGTTTGATAGAGGCTTGATAGATCTGTACCAGCTCGCTGGATACTCTGCTGTACATTGTTGTAGATTTGATGGTTACGGGGGTTTAAGTGTGTTTATTGATGTAAAAATTGCCCATTCGGTGCTCTTTAATGAGAGCTCCCAATATTGTGAAATTATTGGACTCAAATTGTAAGATTTTGGTGTGAATATAAGTAGTTGGTTATTATAGATCACAACAATGTGATGTTGAGTCTTTTATGGAACTGCTTCGTCAAAAATTTGACTTGTGTGGTAATTCCAAAACTCTGTTCTTTGGTAATTCTAATATTGATATTCGTGATCCATCAAGCATTTCTAATCAATTCTCAAACGTTTACCTAAGTTACAATTATAAATTTTTACATTCATTGATAACAAGGCCATGCAGTAGTAGCTGCATTGATCATGTGTTAGCAAATTGCCCAATGTATGATCCAAGAATTTCGTGCATCAGGTGCTCCTTCAGTGACCATAATTTAATTCATGTGGCTCTCCAGTCTCCTGTGAAACTAGACAACTATATGGATCAAAGTATAAAAAGAATTAATTATCAAATGATTGATCTAGAAATTCAAAGACTCACTGCGTCTATGAATAACACGGATTGCAATTGTGATCTCGTTATGAATTCATTATCCACTATTGTCAAAAACAACACACAGTTTACTAAAATTCGTATCAGTAAGCATAAAAAATTGTCCCCATGGGTCAGTGGTAATTTAGAAAAACTAATAACAATCAAAAATGACTATTGGTCTAAATTTAAGAAAAACAAGCACAACCTGGCGTATCTTGAAAACTTTAAAAGGCTCAACGCATTAATTAAACCAACTCTGAAAGAAAAGCGATCCAACTACTTAAATAGTGAAATTGAAAGATGTCAAGGGGACCCAAAAAAAATCTGGAGGAAAATTAATTACCTGGTCAAGGACAGTTCGAAAAAAACAATCCCAATTTATGAGAATAATGTTTTGCTTGACGACCTCTCTACTACCAAATTTAATGAGTTTTTCACTTCCATAGGTGAAAGCCTAGCCAGGTCGCTTATTAGTTTTCCGTGGGATAACATTAATTTTTTCCAGACATTCAGTGCTATGCCGCGCAACCTTTGCTTTAATTTTCAGAGAACATCTGTATCTGAAGTAAAAAAAGTTATAACTTCCCTTAACAATAAACCCTCCTCGGGATGGGATGGCGTCTCGAGTGTAATCCTTAAAAAGTCAATCGATCATATCTCTTAGTGTTCAATATTTTTAATTTAATTTTAGATACTAACTCCTATCCTGAATCCCTTAAAATTCAAACCGCGATTCCTATTTTTAAAAAAGGTGATGAAAGTGTGATAGATAACTACCGTCCAATTTCAATACCTCCTACCCTTAGTAAAGTCATTGAAAAACTCCTATATGACCAAATGTATTCTTTAATCTCTGATAACGAATTATTATACGTGGCCTCTCTCATTGAGTTAGTAAATCTTATTTCAAAAAACATAATTTCGAATAAGCTTGTTGGTGGAATGTTTCTTGACCTTAGCAAGGCGTTTGACTCTATCGATCATAATATTTTACTCGATAAATTGTGCTACTATGGCTTTTCTTCAAGTTCCATTAATCTTATCAAAAGTTATTTAAATTGCCGAACGCAGTATGTACTTATTAATGAAACTGCTAGTGAGCTCAAAGGTGTTAATGTCGGTGTTCCGCAGGGTTCTGTATTGGGGCCCTTGCTATTTCTGATTTATATCAATGACATTTCCAGATTACCATTAAAAGGAAACATTTTTTTGTTTGCAGATGATTGCTCTATATTTTACCCAAATAATAGCATTGATGATATCAAACTTGACATGAAGAAAGACTTGATCATTTTGGATGAGTTTTTTAGACTAAATAAGTTGAGTTTAAACGTTAACACGACTAATGTCATTTGTTTCCGAGGTAGACGAACTTCAATTAATAGACTCGATATCCTTCATAATGGTGTGTTATTAAATGAGGTTAATTGTGTTAAATTTCTAGGTGTTAACATTGATAACTCATTGCGCTGGCATGAGCATATTGATCTAATTGAAAATAAGTTGGCTATGGTCAATGGTTTACTGTATAAGATTAGACATAAATTTCCAACAAACACAAAAAACTAATATATTTTGGTTTAGCACATTGTCACATTTCCTATGCAGCTGGTTTATGGGCTGGTATTTCTAATGCTAATAGAGTCCAAGTAATGCAAAATAATATGTTGAAAAATGTTTTTGGGCATCATCGCCGTTTCCACTCAATCGATATTTACTACACTTTTTATATACTACCAGTAAGGTACCAGTTATTGTGCCATGTTCATAAAGTCGCCAAAGGTTTAATTTGCAACTCGGTTCAAATCACGAGTCTGCAGCACTCTTAGGCCTATAACTCACTGCGACAAAATAGTTTCGAAACAGTTTTTGTCACATTAGTACATATGGGAGTTCACTCACTGTGTTTTGACACAAACTCAAAACTTTTTGTTTAGAGGCACTGCAACTTTTGCAAAACAAAACTGTTTCGGTATGACAGAATCGTATGGAGTGCGCTCATTTGAAACTTTTGTTTCGAAACTTTTTGTGTTTCCGTGGTATTGGACGAAAGAGATCGTGAAATCTCCGGCAAATAAAATAAAAATGGAAAACAAAAGAAAATTAACGAAGAAAATAGTAAAAATAAGTGAGTTTTAAGGGGAAGAAGTGGAAGAAAGGCCCTTATGACAAACGATTGAATTTTTTTTTTTTTTAAAACGGGCACAATATGTTTGTTGATAGACCAAATGCTTCATCTGCTACCAAAGAAAAGGAATTACTTTGCCTTTGGGTCATTAGAAATTGGGAATTTCTTTGTTTTTGCTTTTTTTTTCTCTGTGTTCGTTCAATTAGAACACACAACGCATCCTTCTCCGCCAAACTCATTTATCTGATTAAATCATAAAAACGCATTTTGTCGCGAAACAAATTGTCTCAGTGAGTGCACTCAAAATGAACCTCAAAACAAAAACAAAACTGTCTTGAAACTGTTTTGTCACAGTGAGTTACAGGCCTTATAATACTCGATTCAGAGATAACTTAGTTGTCGCCCGTTCAGTAAATACAATGTCGACCCAGAATGTTTCTCATATTGGAGCAATATGGTATAATGAACTCAATAAATCTATCAAGAACTTGTCCAACATGGAACTATTTAAAAAAAAGGCAAAAGAGCATTTGTTAAATAGAGATATGCTTATGTCTTTATTCTAATAATTTTCTGTTGTTATTGGTATTTTTTACTACTATACTTCCTATGAAATGCATTATTTTTTAATAATTTAATAATAATATTCTGTTGTTATTGGTATTTTTACTTTTATACTTCCTATGAAATAATACATTATTGAAAAGGTACTTAGGTTATAACTTAGGTTATTTAGTTGCTAGTTTAACGTTAGTTCATAAGACTTTCTGGTTTGAACTTGTTAATATATTATTCTGAAATGTGTACATACAAGATAGACTTCAATAAATAAATAAAAATAAATAGAAAGTAAAATCCCGAACGCTGTACGTAGATATATAACAAAAAATAACGGTTAGTCAGAAATTAAAGCCAAATTTCGCACACCCTCGGAGCTCTTTGGAAAGTACGTGGCCGAACAAAATCGAATAGAATTAAAATTCCAACTTACCCCACTTCGGTTTTCTTCTTTTTTCTTTATCCCATGTTTTTCTTTTTAAATTTATAAAATCTGCTTAAGCTAATATGACACTAATACTGAATACGTAAAAAAAATAGACTAACATGAAATTTTCTTTAACCATTAAATATTAACATTCAAATACGCTTTCGCAATTATTCGATTCATACACTGTTTGACCAGCAAATGAAAATGGTTTCTTTTTAAACTTTTGACGTGGATGAATTCGTTTAATAGAACCCAAACCTTCAGGGCAAGCTCGGTTTTTTTTTTTATTTAAATATGCAAATTGCATCACAAATCGTATTAAAGCTCCCTATTTAATTTACAAATTATTGGAGTTGATATTAAATGATGGTACCGAAACAATATACAAAAATAAAAGTATAGTGGGCAACTTAGCTGAAAGTTCCTTGGATTCCAGAACTGGGCATCAACGTCCCCCTTTTTTTGTCAGCCATTGATACAGAAAATGGACAACATGCATAAATTTCATTTTCAAATTTCTAAGGCTCACATTCTTCTTTTTTTTTTTCTTTTAAACTATCTGCTTTTTCCAAATTTTAAATTTCTCGACTGCTGCACTATTTGGTGGTAAAAAACTTGTACCATAATTCTTTCGTGGATCTACTAAACCCAAAATTTACCATATTAGTGAATCTATTAACGTCGTGTATTGCATGCTAATCACCGCATTAATTATCACAAAATTTTAACACTTTCTTTTCACGTTACGAAAATTCACAGAAATTTAGAGAAAAAAAATAAATTTAAAAAAAAATAATTTAACTGCTATATATCTTACAAAAATTTAGTTTCAAAAATTTTCCCCTCTAAGCCGTAAAATTCTTTCCTTGCAACAGGAAAACCGTTTTTAAGCAAACATATACATCTGCTTATATAAATTTAATCTTACGTGCAACATAAAAAAAAATAGGGGCCCATTATATTCATAAAGATCTGACTTACTGTGATACCATTAAGCGAAAAAAAACATTGTGGAGACCCACCACCATCTGCAACACATGTTAATTTAATTTCAACAAGATTTTCAAAAAAAAAAAATTAAATTTCTTCATACCTTGATAACTTCACATTTTTTGAATAAGGATAAGTAATAAAACTTTTGTTTACATTAATGCCAGCATTCTTTTCGCCTTGGACATGACGGTTTTTTAGCTCAGTCACTGTTGCGATTAGATTAAGGCTAGTATTTTCAGCAAATGATGGTGGAATAACTCCGAGTGCATCAGTAAAGCCACAAAATGTCAACACCTTCTGAAGAATGGCAGAAGCCACTAGCATCGCCTGAAAACCACAGTTGTAGCGAAGTAGTACATCCGTGTTTTACTTGCTAGGAAGCTCAAATTATTTTAATTTAGTTTTAGGAAGACTTTATTATTAAAAAAAGAATTAAATTACTGAAATTTATTAATTTAAATTCCTACCTTGCCTCTCGTCGTTTTGGTTTTTTTTCAATTGTGAAATTTTGGGTACTTTCAAAATCAGCTGTCTTTATTCACCAAAGCTAAAAAAAATTTCACCTTACCCACGAATGCATTAATCCTTTCCTCTCAACTCGCCCTCGTACAAACGTGAGAGAAATTTTATACCACTATTTTTTAGAAAAAGCACTCACCCACAAACGTGAGACATCGACCTCCTTTTTATATTTTGCAAAATTTCTTGTTTTCTTTTTCATAATTCATAAGCTTTTTATGCAAAACTTTGAATAATATGAAGAATCTTATACACACCCAAACAATACAAGAGATTTTAAGGGATCAAAAATGTACTCAAGTTCTCTTGCGAGGTTCAAGAATCCTTGCAATTTCCTTTTAAAACTTCGTATTTTCGCATATTTTTCAATTGTTTTTTGTTTCACTGCAGTGTTAAGAATATTAGAGTTTGACTACTACAGCTATTAGTCTTCTTAGCTATTAAGCTTGAAGCTTTAAATCAAGTAAAAAGCTCATTAAATAAATAGTGGAATTGAAAAAATTATACGTGCAATTAATAAGTTATTTTTTATAATTTTTTCTTAACTTGTTGACACTTTCTCAATACACCCACTCTGCCCAAGTGAAAATAGACAAGTAGATATTAAAATAATTATGTGTCTAAATTTACATGGTCCAAGGCATAAATATTAGAAAATATTTACCCCTCGGACAACACAAACATAAAAATACAGACCCCCATTAAGCAACAGATTTAGCCATGATTTAACTAAATAAGGATATTGCGAAAAAAAAATGCTGGTTCTTCCAAAAGTATTTCTAGTTTCAAATTGTATTAGACTTTTTTTTATCATATTTTGCTTTGAATATCAATTTTGACACTCAAGCTTTCTGTCGTTCAACACTTTCAGATGTGAATTTGACAGCTTGCCAGAACCTATTTAGCTTCAGTTAGTTTTCAATTTGAGCTTGAGTTAATCTTTTGACAAAGTAATGTTATAAACTTCGCAAGTGTTAATAAGAGTTGTCATGCGATTAAAAGGAGCTGTAGCCATATAATTAGTTCTACCAACCCAATGATAGAATAATAGTTGCGATTACTTCTCCGATTAGTGTTAAAATGTATGTACATAGTTAAGAAGCTCTAGTGCAGCAACAGACCCAATTATAAGTTGATGCAGATAAAGTATATCTGCAATGTGAATATGTAGTAACTTCAAACGATTCTCATAAAGAGGAAAGTTAAAAAAGGATTGACCATTGAGATCAAAACGAATAAAATTGTTTTGAATTCACTCAATTCTGTTTATATAAATATTATGAAATGGTGATCATATTTGGTTAGCGTACTCTAAGTGGGGACGCATTATTGTATTGTATAAAGTCACCGTTACTAAAGAGCTACAAAATTCTTTTACTCACCTCTTAATAAAGCCAAGCAGAAATGAGGATTTTTCACGAGTCTGATAATTATGCTTATTAAATGTCAATTCAGCATCAAATTGTATACTTAGTTCTTTGGCTAAATCGAGACGACAAATTTTTTTAATCTTTTAATTCATATTCAGACTCCACAATATTTTTCTTCCTGGTAAAAACCAAAGTTTGCCATTTATCATTATTAAGATTTAAGTTGATCTTAGACAACCAAACTCCAAAGGATTTCAAGTCAGACTGAAGTGGAATAGTATTACCGACCCCCTTCAAAATCCTGTAAATTTTCATGTCATCTGCATATACTAACAGGTGGAAATTTCTAATATCATTTGTAACGTCATTAATTGCTAAAATTAACAGGAGCGGCACCAGGAACACATGATGCCACGCTAAATGGGGAAGAAACACCCTCCGAAATCTTATTGGATATGAGTGATCAGATAAATAAGATTCAATCCAGCTGACAAATCTTAGAGGAATTCCAAGCTTCTCAACTTAAACAAAATCAAATTATGTGGTAATTTGTCAAATGCTTTACTAAAGTCAGTGTAGATGCAGTCAACTTGCCCACCAGAGTCTGAAGAGTGTAATGCAAAAGAAGTGAAATCAAAGAGGTTAGAAGCTGTAGATCTGATATCAACAAAACCATGCTGACGAGTTGTTATGACTTCACCACAGCACACCATAACCTGATCATGTATAATATGTTCAAAAATTTTCGATATTGCAGATAAATTAACCACGGGCCTGTAGTTTGAAACATCATTTTTACACCCATACTTGAAAAGGGGGCTAATGCATGCATTCTTCCAAAATTTAGGAAAATAGCTTTCTCTAGTTGATCTATTAAATAAAAACTGAGGGGCTGACTCAGCACAGAGCTGCAGTTGACTAAAACTGTCGCAGGAGTACTGACGCGGAGCTGAAGTCATTATCAACATATATTTCTTTAAGAGATCAGGTGAGAAAGATATCTCATTAATCGAAACTAAAGGGTTGTTATCCATTTTTCATGGAAATAGCTTCTTTGGGTAGAGTAGAGATCGAAGGAGTAGAAGAAAAAACGATAAGAGTAGTAGTAGTTTTATTTTGAAGCAAAGTAGCGTCGGGTGAGACAGTCTCAATAAGACTTTTTTCAATCTAGGGAGCTGTCTAAATAATAATTTAGAATATCTCTAAAAAGACTTTTCCCAAAATGCTTAATTTTGTCGAAAAAGACCGACGGGGACAGGACCCTGCAAGATGGACAGTACCAATGCAGGCTCGAACGTTTAGAGGATAATAAATCAGTAATGGTGATAGTTAGGTTTGAACAAGAACCATGAAACACCTGTTCACAGGGACCTGAACAGGAAAACATGACATTTAATATATTTTGACTTTTACATTGATCTCTTAGAGAGCAAGCTAATAAATTTTCAGAGGGAAAAAAATCCATTAAGAAAAAATAGAGTAGAAAAATGACATCGAAAATGTTTTATTTTTACATTGACTTAAAATATTTTTAAAAAAGAAGTTGCTACACTGTCGATTACATTTTGTTTATGCCGTAAAATGTGTGGAAATATATTCTCGTTGACCAAATTAATTACCCTGAACGAAAAATTTCAATATATTTTGGATTAAGAGCTTAAAAACGTAAATTCCTGCAAAACTACAACTACTTCTACACAAAAGTATTTTATTTTATTTCACTCAAATATTTTAATTAGTTCAAATTGATTGATCTTTTTTTTCATGTAACAATAAATACCGAACTTTCGTTTTAAAATTTTACTATACATAGTGGAAGTTTTTCAGTAAATGTTTAGATTTTTATATTTTCATTACAAGATTTACGTTTCTAATATTATTTTTCATAGTTTTATAAGTTTGCACTTAAAACTTTATGGAAGTATTGCAATTGCGCGAATTTCAATATTTGGCATATTGTGTGCGCATTTGATAGGTCATTTATCAAATAAACAGTGTTTCTGAATTAAGCAGACTACTATGAAAATAGACATTTAAAAAAAAATATTTCAATAAGGACCAAATAAATTCACATTGGACCATTGTCAAAATCCCTCACATCGCAAGTGAAACTGCCCTTAAAAGGAAATTCTGACTTAAATTTAATTCAATAGTATCGATATGGTTGAATTTCTATTAAAAACCGGTGACAAAGAAAAGACTTTCATCATTTTAATGTGATGAGAATAAATATTTCTAATTATAAGTACAAACCATACACATATTTTTCCTCGATTTTCCTCTTAAACTTTTGGAAAGTATATATACGTATGGTAACGTGGTGTTTTGAATATTTTTTTAAATATATTTTGTTTATTTGAACAAAATTGATTTATAATAATTCTTTTTTTTTGAAATTAGAAAATTGAATAAAAACTCTAACACATTATTTCAAAATTCGAAAATTGAAAAAAATTTTTAAAAGAAACTAAAAATATTTATATTTTTAAAGTACATTTGGGCAAGTGTTTTTATGTAATGTAATGTAATGTAAAAGTGTAAGTGTAAAAGTGTAAATGTGGGATAGTACATGATTCCCTTTGCCCACAGAATTTAATGGTTTTGTTAAGGAGATTGAAGTGTACTTTTTTGGTAGAATTGCTTGGGGGGGGAGTGTTTGTATATGTTCTGTATTTAGGAAAGCTGGTTTAACCCTGTCTACGTTGATTGTAGTTGAAGTATTCTTTTGTATTATCTTGAAAAATTTTGGTGAATTTTCGATGACTATGGTTCATGGTTCATCGTATGGGTGTTGTAGCGAATGTCGTATTGTTTTGTTTGGTGCGAATTTGTAGTCTCTTAACGTTTGTGGAACGTGCTATTGGTATTCTGTGTTATGATGTGAACTGTTTGATAGTATGTTGCTTATGTTTTCTCTAAGCTGGAACAAGTCTTTTAACGTTTGTGGAACGTGCTATTGGTATTCTGTGTTATGATGTGAACTGTTTGATAGTATGTTGCTTATGTTTTCTCTAAGCTGGAACAAGGTTTCTGATGGATTGAAAGATTCTATTTTCTGAACTGTTACTTGTTATGGTAGTTTGAGTGTTTGGCCAAAAACACAGCTTTTTTTAACAGCTTATCCAAAGTCTAATAAAATTAAAGGAAGCTCCGAATACCAGCTATTCTGATTATTGGGGGCTTTCTTGAGGCTTTAAGTGTTCTGTGGAACCTTTCTTTTATTCCATTTGCTTGTGGGTGATATGCTGAAGTTGTGATGTGGTGTGTTTAGTCTAGTGTTTTGATAAACTGTTTAAACGTGAGGGAAGTGAATTGAGGTCCTCGATCGGAAGTGATCTGGAGTGGACTTCGAAACGTGAAAGAAATTCTCTGTTAAAAGTTTCAACAGCATCCGTATCATTATCTTTTATTGGATATACTTCGGGCCAACGTGTATTCCTGTCTATGGCAGTGAGTAGATATCTTTAGTTATTTGATATTGGTAATAGGCCGCTCAGATTCGAACCGACTGTGTGGTCTGTGTATTTGTTGTATATCTGTGCTGACCATTTGTTGATTTGTGAATTCATGTTGGGCCAGAAGTATCGTTGTGTAATTTGTCGTCTGGAATCTCTAGTTCCAGGGTGAGAAATGTTGTGTATTTGTTCGAATGTTTTCATACGTAATATTTGTGAAATGTATAGACGGGTATCCTTTGATGAATGTTCGCACAATATTTTTATATATTAGGAATCGAATGTGAATTTGTATACGTTTTTGTTGACTATGTCGCTTGGTTCTGTACAACGGTACAGTTTGTTTGTTGGATTTGTAATTGATTTTGATTGAGGTCTGGTGCTTTTAGTCCTTCTTTCTCGTATTTCGATAGAGCATCGGCAACAGTATTGTCTTTACCTTTAATGTGTAGAATTGTGTTGGTAAACTGTGCGATGTATTCTAAATGACGTGTTTGTCTTGGACTGCGCTCTGTTATTGAGTGAAAAGCGTTGATTAGTGGTTTATGATCGGTGTAAACTGTGAATGTGTTGCCTTCTAAGTGATGTCTGAAATGTTTAATGGTTATGGCGAGTAATTCACGATCAATTATGCTGTATTTTGTTTCTGTTGGGGAAAGTTTTTTAGAAAAGAATTCTAATGGTTCTCCATTGTTATTGTGTTCTCGTTGTGGTAGCCTCCTTTTGAGTTAGATGAATCTACAGCAATTGATAGTTTTGCTTTACTGTTAGCACGGTTAAGCAGTGTTTGCTTAGCGAAAACATACTTTATTGAAGTAAATGCATCTTTTGTAATTGTTTTTTTTACGTTTTCGACTCCGAAAACGCATTTGTTTAGTTTTATGTTGAGTCTGTAAATGTTGAGTCGTATGAAAACTTGTGTTAAGGTTGTGTTTGTTGTTCTTCCTTTTTCCCTGGGAATTAATATGTCGTCTAAGTGCACCGATATGAAGTCTTGTCCGTTTAGAAATTCGTTTTTATGAGCCTTTGGAATGTTTGCCTCAAGTCATAGAGCATTCGGAGGAACTCGAACATTCCGATAGGTGTAGTGATTGCTGATGATTGCATCATATCTTATCAACAACTTGACGCAAATGAACAAAACTTTGTACATTCAAAAAAATTAGAGGCAAAAGTAAGATTCAATGATAAAATGTGTAACGGCAGCAGTACGATTATGGAAACTTTCATCACAAAGCTAGCCACGACCAATGAGCCATCTGTTGGACACTGGCGTTGCCAAGCAATAATTCGAAATATTAAAGTCAAAATGACAGATTTTGCGTAAAATCGCTCCATCGCGTTTGTTGTTCGTGAGTTATCCTCGTGCGCGGTGAATCAGCGAATCAGAAGACTGAACAGCGCGTCGATTGGTTAAACAAAGGGAAGTTGCGCGTTGCACGGGGAGTTGGATTTTTGGAAGTAAATGTGTGCAAGTTGGCATTCAAACCAAAACGATAACCTGAAATTCCAAAATCTAAAAGAAAAATTTGACGAAATAAAAAGAAATAATAAGATTAATATAATACTTAACTACAAATATTAAAACAGAAAACGTGCAAATTTGTGGAAAACTTAAAAGTAATTAAAATTGTAAGCAATGCGCTTCAAATGAATTGCACAATAACAACAGCAATATATAAAGACACATACGAGTATAACTACTTATAAGAACTTAACACCAGACATTCAACTTTAACCAGCAACAACATATAAACAACACAACATCTACACCATAATTCACCGGAAAATGGTTTCCGAAAACCGTGAGCTACAAATTCAAATTTGTTTTTTTTTTTTTAATATAAAATTATATACCTTTTAAGATCCATAAAAAAAAATTAAAAAAAATGTGGAATAAAATAAATATAGCATTACGTTGCGAAGCGATAAGTGAAAAACAAAAATAAAAATATGAATTACTTGCATTTGTGAGAAATGCCCAGCTTTTAAGAGTTCCTGCTATGTTTCACTTTTATCTAATGTTTTATTATTGCTTCAGTAACGTGATTTAGTTACATAAGTTATGTGAATTTTTCTCTTCACCTTTAAACCATAAATTAATTCCAAAACACAATTTAGTTTATAGTTCTCTAAGCTACTATTAGAAAAAAAAAAGTTAAACTAAGATAATTAATAAGACTTCTAATGTTAATATCTACATTGAATAAATTAACTAAAATGATTTACAATGCATAAGAATGCAAAAATTAAAACTACAAAGAAAAAAAATTCAAAATGAATTAACTAAAGACTATTTCTTTTTATTCAAAAGAAGCATGAAAAGGAAGACGACAGTTTAGAACGGTCCTATGTAGACACCAAATTAGGGTGGACCTTAAAATCGCCCAGCAGGTCCACACGGTAGGGTGGGTGTTAGAAGGGTCCGAGCATAGCACAAGGCTCGGATGTTCAGCCATGCAGAAATTTTATGGAGGTCCATATTTTTCTATTTGTTACAGTTCAAATTTTCAATTTTTTGAATTTTACCCGAATTTTTTTTGCTGAAATGCTCTGCAACCCAGTTCAGCACGAGTATTAATTTGTACGGTAAAGGTGCGATATGAGCAGCAGCGATCCCACACACCAGGTCGTGCTGCCGCTGTTCATAAAGCCTGAACAAAAGCACTGATCGAGAAGGTCGATTACAGTCTATAGTTAGACACATTATTTTTATTACCTCCAAGAAAAACGGGTGTAATGGAAGCTGTTTTCCATTTTTTGATAAATTCATCAGTCCGTAAAGAACTATTAAAAATGCAAGTCAGTGGCTCAACTAATGAAAAGCAACAACTTTTTAAAAGGATTGGTGATATACCATCCATATCAAATTAAGAGGTATTTTTAAGACCAATAATAGTCTTCCGAACATCTTCATTGCAAAGAAGTAAGGACCTAAAAGCCATGGAAGATTGAATTCTATTCAATAGAAAGGGGTCATAAGCTGAGCAATCAGGGTGAAAATTAGATTTCAAAAAATTAGCAAATAGGTTAACAGTATCACCAACACTATTTGAAGTATTATCTACCTAAATAACACAAGAAAGTATCAGAGGAGTTTTTTTCCAAACTTGACAAACTGCCGAAAAAATTTTGGGTTGTTGTTAATATTTCGTTCTATTCGTAGAATACTCGTATATTGCTTACATAAAAACTTATCAAGAAAGTTAAATTCCTTCATGTACTTAATGCTCATATTTTACTTTAGTAGTGTACCAAGGTAACTATGGATTTTATACAAGGTTGATTACAAATGGGTGGTGCCCCGCCTCCAATATGAGAGAAAATTAAAGATCTCAGCAACTATTTGACGCAGTTGGATACGATTTGGTACATATGTTGCTTATAGTGTGTATAAGGTCCTTAGCTTTGTTAAGCTTGGAAAAAGTGGGCAATGACACGCCCTCTTCTATAAGAAAAGAGCTACATTCATTTTATGTCATAAGTTATATGACGCATATATATGAAACTTGCTACGTATATGTAAAAGAGATGCAAAAGTAAGAATCAATATAAAAATGGGTAGTGCCACGCCTCCAAGGATACTCCATATGGTAACGTGTTTTTTTGAATATTTATTTTTATGGTTGGTTTATTTTAACAAAATTGATTTATAATATTTCTTTGTTTGAAATTAGAAAATTGAATACAAACTTTTAGACATTATTTTAAAATTCAAAAATTGAAAAACATTTTTTAAAAGAAATTTGAAAGAATGAAATTTTAAAGTAAGTTATGGCAAGTATTTTTATGTATTGTAATTGTAAATGTAGGAGTCTAAGTGTGGCGTACTACACTCGCATGGTCTTTATTATATCTATGGCCGTGACTGCAGATAATTTTTCATCAAAAGCTTATTAAGAGACACACAGGAAGTGATAGGTAGACGTTATTAATATAGAACATATATTTGCATTATAGCATATAATCCATTGAAGGACTAAGTGTGAAACCTAGATACTTAGTTAGTCCAACAGTTCGATAATTTTGCGAAAACAAAATATACATCCAAAAGTAATCATTACACGGAGAAGAATTTTTTGGATTATTTCTTTACGTGTGAGTTCACGAATGAATAAAGATGCGTCCACCAGTGATGTCATTTGGGTTTTGTGGAAATGTTCATCAAGCAAAATTTTAACTTTTTTACTAAAAAAAATAGGAGATTTTAGAAATAGTTGAAATGTACCGGAAATGTTCTAAAAATACGCCGAATGTACTAAAAATTGGCAAAATGTACCGAATGCAATTGGACCTTGTCGAATGTACAGACAACGATTTTTCACGACGCACAGTAGATGGATTTGTATGGAACGGCGGTCATAAATAGTAATAATTGCGCTAACCTCATGGAATTTTGCTCAAACATTTTTAAAATTTGTGAATGTAGTTTCGAAGGGTTGTCTCTTCTGCTATTCCAAACCAATCAAATTCATGTCTTTTATCCCAAGGGGGGGGGGGGGCTGAAAAAGCGCAAAATACCCCTAACCTGCTCCCCTTCCTGGAAGGAAACTTCTTTCTGAATTTAAGAACATCCCCTCACGCTGTAAGCACTTACAACTAATACAATTATTGTAAAGGATTACCAAATGTGAAGAAAGAAAAATATTTTTCATTCAACTATTGCTATAGAAAAAAATTCATGAGAAAGAAATTTTGAAAAAATGCAACTGAAACTTTGGATTTTGCTTAACCATACTTTTTTATAATATATAACAAAACTTAGAAAATCCGGCATATGCATTGTTTTGTTACTGTTAAAGTTTGAAAAATATATCAATTCTGACTTTTAAAGCCCTAATTTTAAACAAATCAGCTTAGTTCACATATAAATCCATATAAAAACATACCAAACATTTTTTGAAAAGTATGAACTTTTTCCCAATATGCGAATTGGGTAAATTTCAATACAAATAAATTAAGCAGAGCATTTCATAAATGTCAATATTTTTTGTTCCCTCTTAAAGTACATTAGGAAAAACTTAAAAAAAAAAATTATTAAAAAACGCAGCTGAAACACTGTCGTTTAGCTAACCATACTTTGTCACGTTACATATAAAAAAAATTATGATAAGTTCAAAAATTGTGCAATATCCTTTAAGCGCCGCATTTTTAGTCTGTTCAACAATATTTTTGACTCTGGTATCATCCAACAAAGCTACAAGACTGCAATAATTTGTCCGATTAAGAAACCAAATAGGAAAATTGATTTCATTGACTCGTACAGACCCATTTCTCTACTTCCTTGTGTTGGCAAACTCTTTGAAAAAATTATATCAAACTAGTTATGTGGTTAATAAAAACTCACAAGCTTATTCCATTCCCATTTTTTCCGGCCCCTCTGACTCGAATGTTCTTATTATATACAAATTCTTACAAAAATTTAACCTACATAACTTAAACTAATTCGATCAAATAATGTTCAATTAATTAATCTAATTAAGTAATTACACTTATTTATAAATGCTATTCCAAATTTCTTTATTTTTCATTATGTTCTCCTGTAATTCACCTAAATAATCATATTTATTAATAATATTGTATGTTAAACTTATTTTGTAACGAAAGCCGATAGCCTTTGCAGCTAGTGCTTACCATCGTTTGTTGTCAATTAATTTTGTAATAAATATATAATAATAAATAATACTAATTTGAAAAATCTCAATTTAAGGCTTACAAAAATTCAAACTTTAAGCTTTCACAATTTTAAAATTTTTGAATTTCAATGAAGGTTAGTTAAAAATAAAGTCTCCAGAAAAATTAATAGCTTCTTAGCTTTTATACAAAATTTAATATTCAGAGTTTGGACATGAAACCTAATACCTAAAAATTGATGCAGAACATAGACTATGAGGTTCATTCATAGTTTATGCTCCTAAGTTCGTGAGGATGATTGCAAATACACTACTTCCTAAGGAATGCCTAAGTGCTTTATGGTTTTTGGATGTTTATTGGTTAGTTCGTGTTACAGGTAAGCCACCTATTTACTTGATTTCTTCCTTGAATCCTTCTTGTGTTGAGTCCCGCTTATGTGGAATTCTTTTTATGTTCTATCCTTCTTATGTTGAATCCTTTTGGTGCTGAATCTTTTTTGTAATCCTGTAGTATGTCCAAGTATTAGACGCTCTAACTACTGGCTGCGCCAAATGTTGTAACAGTCAATTGCTTTCTCAAAAAGAGTACTTGCTGTTTCTTTAGTTTAGAACAAACTCATCTTTATTTAAAGTCTTGTCGAAGTTAACACCTCCTAAGATGTTAATTCCAAAAACAATTTACATGCTAAAATCTTTACCTACGAAAATTGGTTTTAGCGACTTTGACCAATGCTTTTATATTCAACAAACATGACAAGATAACAAATGGAACAATTTAATCTGGTAACTGGTGACAATGTAACGGCAGCAGTTCATGATGAAAACTTTTATCATAAAACTAGCTATTACCAATGAGCCATCTGTTGGACACTGGCGTTACAAAGCAGTAATTCAAAACCCTAAAGTCAACATGACAGATGTGGCATGAAATCGCTCTATCGCGGAAATTTGTTCTAGACTTTTCTTTGCGCGCGATAAATCAGCCAATGGGAACACCGAACGGCGCGTCGGTTGGGCGAACTCCACGCGGAGTTGGTTTTTGGTTTTGTTGTGAAGCGGTCGTGCGGTCTTGCGCGTGTGTGGATAGTTTTGATATCTACTATTTTTTTTTATTAAACGTTAAATTTTTCTAGCAGCTGTCATTTTCATTATATTTTGATAAGAAAGAAAAGTTCTTTCTGAATATATTTCGCTCGTATAGTAGATCAAACAGATTTGGGTGTGTGAAACAGAATATAATTTTTTTGCACATGTTTCGTGTCGTTTATACTGAAGTCATTAACAAAAGATTAAAATTGCGTTACAATTATAAAACCAAATTTCTAGAGTTTAAACGCATTTTTTGTGATACTTTTGCGCATGCATAATACAGGGTGTGACTGACCGAGGTTCTGTCAATGAAAAGAAAGAATAAAAGTAAAAAAAATTTTAATAAAACAATAGAAATATGAATTAGTTTTTATGAAAAGGTTTAAAAAACATAAACGAATTCGTTTGAATGGTAGAGAGTTGCAGTATAAAGTAGATACAAAACTGCAAAATCAACAACAATAAAAACCATAAGACTAAAGTCCATTGCCAGAAGAAATAAGAAAAGCGGCATTAAATCCGAAATTGATCATAAAAATACATATAAAATAAAAAAATTTTTAACCTAATTTAAAGTTCGCGGAAGCGCCAGCGCTCCGTCTTCTACTACAAAAAAAAAAACCACAAATACACATACATTCATACAAAAAAAAAAGGAAAAGTATAACCTAAAATTATATAGTTCGCGGAAGCGCCAGCTTAAACCCATACATAACAAAAAGAAAGAAAGGAAGAAGTTGACAATGAAAATTTTTGACATTAAAAAAAAAATATAAAAGAAAAACAGTAAGAATCAAAACAAAACCATATCACGACATTCACAACATAAAAGAAAAATTTGACTATGAAAAAGAAATAGTGACAGTTAAAGACAATATAAATAATATTTCACAAATATACTACAAGAAATAACAACAATGTATAAAACAACACTTACAACATTAAAAATTTCAACTATAGAACAACTTAACATATAAACAACACCACTTTAACCAGCAAAAACATATAAACAACACAACTCAACACCAGACATACAACTTTAACAAGCAACAACATATAAACAACACAACTCAACACCAGATATACAACTTTAAATAGTAACAACATGGAGTTCCTAAAACCGTGAGCTGAAAGAACTAACGTTTATTTAATTATCAAAAAAGTATTTGAAACACAATATTTCTATTTCATAGAAATGAAAAACAAAAAAAAAATAGAAAATATTACTGATTAAAAATGTAAAGAAGAATTATATTTTGTATTGAAATTTAAAAAAAAAAACAAAAAACATGTAGATTAAGATTTTTTTTTGTATTAAAATTTACTTAAACTAGAATAAAATCAAAATTGATTAAAAACGTCATGTCAGATGTAGTTGCAAAAGCAAAATTAAAGTAACAAAAATATAGGAAAAAGAGAGCTCAAGTAATATTTAAGGAAAACAACATGCTAAACTCTATTTTAATTACCTATTAAAAATTTTTTATTATTGTTTTTTGTCCAACAAAAATTATGATTAAACTGCATAAGCACATGAAAAAATAAAACAAAGATAAAATGAATTAATTGCAAATTCTTTCTTTCTATTTGAAGAGAAGAAAATGAAATAAGTTTTGAATATGACAGCCTAAACAAAACAGGTAGGTCCTATGTAGAAATCACACAGATTAGGGTGGAAAAAATCGCCCAGCAGGTCCACACGGAAGGGTGGGTTTAGAAGGGCCCGAGCAGAACACCAGGCTCGGTGGTTCAGCCGCTTAGGAATTTAGGGAGGCCCGTAATTTATCGTAAATTTTTTTTTTACTTCAATTTTCTTTGTGGTAACGCGTCACAGTTTTTCTGATTGAATTTATTAAATTTTATCCAAAATTCTTTTCTTTGCTGATGAGTGCAGCAACCCAAGTCAGCACGAGTACAAATTTATACGGTGAAGGCGCATTATGGGCAGAAGCGATCCCATCCCATATTACCGAACTGCTAGCATCGGCACACCAGCTCGTGCTGCCGCTGTTCATGAGGCCCGAGAAAAAGCACCCGTTCGCTTGCGCGATTACAACAAGTATTATATATATATTATATAGTATATATATATTACCACATGTATACATTAGGGTGATTCAAATATGTTTTTCTGATTGCTTCAAGGCTCTGTTGCTTAAAAAGTAAGTTTATGATATGAAGAAAAATTTCACGAAAATTAAGCTCTTTACCTCAATTTTATAGGGTAGCGCCGAAGCCTGTTAGTTTTAACCTGTTACGTTAACCGAATATAAGGACACGAATGTTGAGAAATCGTCACCGAGAAAGGCCGTGAGGCGGCAAAAAGGTATACGCCAGAAAACAAGTTGCTGAAGTTTACCGAGTATTAACCATAACCTCCGATCCGCAACGTAGGAAGACATTATACCAAACAAGAGAAGTTATTCGAAAACACGCTGGTCTTAATTAAAATAAATTGTATTGTATTGGTATATTCTTAATAAATATGAAATAATAAAATTTATGTTTTAATTTCTTATTATTGTTATTACATAATTAATTTTAGGGATGACTTGTTATGTTGAAATGGTTATCAGATTTTTGTCTATCGTTTCTTTTGTTTTCGTTTCGAAGTTCCACTCTTACGTTTGGTAGATTTTGCGCTGCTATTGCCCGCGCCTTTCTACACATGCATATGAAAATTATAGTGCCACCAAAAAGAACCACATTACAAGTTAGTAATATCAGTTCTGGTCTTCAGTTTTCATAACGCCATTTTCATAGACAGTGTTATTTATAACAACTCTACAGTTCTCAAATCTAACTAAACTATTCCGAAATTGACGGAAATCAATCTTATTGCAATCCTGGGTTAGACTCAGGTCGTTTGAGTTTTTCACAATCATGAGACCCAGTTCAAGTTCCTTCACTATTGTTTTATTGATACATGGGTATTTGTTTTAGGCAATCATAATATATTTCCATTGAGTTATTTTTCAGGTTGTCTTTAACTGTATCTTTAAATACATTTCCAAAATAATCCATCAATTACAATTAATTGTGTTAGAGCCGCAATTGGTCCGCAAAAAAGGAAAAACACTATAGCAATCTTCATTTTGTTCCAAAAAACAAAAATTAGCTGGTTACTAAAATTCGCTAGTCATCTGGGTAAAAAATAGATTTCGCACACCCTGTATATGTATAACATCCAGGTGTAAAAGTGCATATTTTCATAACAAAGCATGTGTGTATATACTTTTATATTTCATTTTAATGTTTATTTTTTTCAATTTCCCATAAAAGGGATCGTTTGTCTACTTATGCTAATATTACAGTCTATGTGAAATAAAGATATTATGGAATTACCTAGCCAATTAAACGAAATCCAAGATTTCACAATGGAAGTAACGTAACTACACTCGTTGGCCGAGTATTACGCGCTCTCTAATAAGGAGTTTGGGTACAGGTATGTTGCTGAGGACGTGCAACGATTCATCCGATCGTTTTCCGACGATGGTTATACGTAGGCGGTATTAACACTGGAACATAGCTCCCGCAGTTGTAACCCCACTACTATCCGGATGACGCCAATGGCGCCGCTGGTGGTATGCTGCGGCAATAGGACAAGTTGTATCTAAATATTTAAAATAATTTTTGATTACGCTAACAAAAAAGATATGTATAAGCAATGAAAAATAGTTTATTCTTTTTTTCTTCCTTTTTTTTATAATATTCAATTTAAATATTCAGGTTCCCTCTTTTCCATTTCCATTTTAGCACTGCTCTCCAGCTGATCTACTTCAGCAGCAGCGTCAGTGTATACAGCCAATTTATCTTAATGGTAATTCACCACGCACTTGACCACCATGTTTGAGTATTTCCTACTGTCGAGATGTTGTCGTGTAATCCGTCTTAAACACGAAATTTCATCATCAAAGCATAACTGTTCATCTAGAACAAAACCAAATCATCACATACATACTTTTGTGACCTCAACAACAACATCCAAGACCAAATTAGTTATTAGTGGAGCATCAGTTAGCGGTTACAATTCATCATCATTGATTGAGTTATTTTTCATTGTTCCTTTAATTGGCGAGCCAGGATCTAAATCATCAACGATTTCAAAATAACTTTGCCACGTTGTGATCAAGAACACCTGTTCTTGTTCATCGGAGTTGTGTACAACATATATGCCGATGAGTCGTTTGTTGTAATGTCGACAGTTGATAGACGCCAGAACGTCGCTTTTTACTGATAGCTACACGTTCTGAGGGACCTAAAAAATTTTTTTATTACTATTGAAAGATATAATCGAATTCTTATTAAATTTATGTCACATAATCATGATACTCACATGAAATTAATACACCAAACAATGCAATTAATAATCAGTGTATATGAGAAAAACATCCTTGCTTATCATGCAGAAACTCTTCATTACGTGGTTTTTGAAACCAAATAGCACCTGCCATTAGCGCCAAAGCAATTGTTTGAAACCAATTCAATTTGGAGAGCATGCATGAAATTGTGACCAGACAGTTGTGACTGAATTGTGTATGAAATCGCGTAGAATAATCCAACCATAATAATGATGGAAATCACTTGAGCCGGAACTGATATTTTACTGTAATTTTTATGTCCTGAAAACCGTCAAATTTTTATAAACTTTTATGAAATTCGATGCTGACTGTAAATTTCTGCGTCAGATGTTTGACGAAACATAACAATTTGTATTGTTATTGCAGTATTAAATCAGTTGTCAAAATTTGCACTAGCCCTTTGGCTACTGAAAATTTTGACATTTCATATTCACTCCAGAAAGATATCGAATGGGAAAAGCTCTCACAATATTAAAAAAATTTTCCCGTTTTAAAATACTTCCCAATCCATATTAGGTTTTAATTTAGATCAAATTAAATTCGTATTCATCAACATGTCCACCCTCATGAACAAATATTTTGTCCACCACCACGATGTTTTCTTCTGTCATAACAAAACTGAAATTTGACAAAAAATTTGTTCGTGTGTACGATTAGATGTCAAAATGTTTGACAAACAGTTATATCAAAGATTTGATGTTTTGAACACCCTTAATTCGATATAATTTTTTAAAACAACAAATGTGTTAAATTACTGTAACAAATCAAACTGTTAATACATACTCTCGTTTTGGTTGATTGCTGTTTAAAACATATATTGTGTATTTTGAGGTATTTTCTTAATATTGGATAAAATTTTTGCAAATAAGTCAATGAAATCGATTGATATATGTTCCGCTGAAATTTGTGAAAAAATGTAACCAAATTATTGTGTCGGAATATCAAAGTGTTAGATTTTCAAAAATAAAATGTATTTATTTATGTAATGTGCAGGTATGAGCGATTGGTCCGTATCAAAAAGGAAACTGGATAGTAAGGAAATGGGGCAAATATCCGAGAATGCATCAAAGTTTTTAGGTGGCATATTAGGCGACATAAGTTCTCGCTCGGCTTATTCCCAAATTGTCATTGGAGCAACATCTGGATGGTAAGAACACGAACGTTATTAAGTTTATAATGTACCTTTGCGTTGTAAAATATGTTAATATTTCTCTATACATGCTTACATACATACATTCGAGATTTTATTTAATATCTAGGAACAGATTTACTTTAGCTCCCATTGCCAATTTTATTTTTTTAATAGGTAATATATGGAGCTAAAAGCAAATTTGAAAAAAGGGAACAGGTTGACTTTAGCTCCCATTGCCCATGTTACTTTAGCTCCCGTGGGGAATAATAGGTGAAATGAAGAAAAAGTGTCGCTCGTGTCTAGTATCGGAGATATAGCTAGCGGAAATAGCTTTTGTAATAATCATTATAAGTTGGGAAGCCCTGTACGGATATCAAAATTATGGGTTTCGAAGTAAATAAATTCACATTCCCGCATTCGTAGAGAGCGGATGTTTGTTTAGTCGTGCTCTGATTAATTCTTGTTTATAAGCTTAAAATTCACTAATTTTGGCGTGTTATGTGGAAAATGTGAAAAAAGGAATGGAATGAAACCTCTATTGTTCCATGCAAAGGTTTCTCCGGAAAAGTGTTCCATGGAAGTTGCTGTCAAATGAAATTATCTGATTATGATGTGCGGTTACTTGAACGTAATCGTCATTTGGGTTATTACTGCTTAAGTTGCATCGATGTTCCTGCTAAGATCGTAACTAGCTATGAAAAACTGTTGGTTGCTATGAAGTCTGAATTTGAAAATTTCAATAAGATATTTGATTTTAAATTTAAAGCCTTAAATGACCTAATTACTGAAAAGCTAAACTGTGTTAGTGAGAAAATGACAATAACTCATCAAGTGATTAAGTAATGGAAAAAGATAAAACATCAACGCTGAATGCTACAACAGATGGGGTTTCCCAAACATGTATCAGCGATGAGTCATGCAAAAACCCAGAACTCTTTAGTGCGTCTAATCAACAACTATCGAAAAATTCTCTGGAAATTAGCGCACCTAATAGTGGTAAGAAGATGAGAAACAATAAGAAGTCAACGATAAATGCAAACACTTTACATTCTAATGTTGATGCAGTTGGTGGTTTTTTGCCGGTGTGTTTTTCTTCTCAAACCGGTTTTGAGAGCTCTACTTCTGCTAATTTATCAGCTACGTCGTTGGTCGTTCCCGTTGCTGTAGATAAGGTTGTTGGAGCATCCTTACCTTCTCCCTTGTCTGCCGAGTCAAATGTTGCGTGGGAAACTGTGCATAATAGAAAAAATCGAAAGAATAAACAAAGCAACGTTAACATTGGCAAAAAACAAAATCAAAGCAAGCAGCAAGTCGTTGTTGGTAGCAAAGTCAACAATAAGCTTGATGTTGCTGTGCCTAAGAGAGTATTACATCTCTCTTCGTTCAAGCTGTCAGTTAGCGCAGAAAACGTAATTACTTATGTATCTTCTCATACTAATATACCAAAGGAAAGTATTAGTTGTTATCGATTGGTAAAGAGTAACGCGGATGAAACGACATTAAAAAGAGTCAATTTCAAGCTGATCGTTGCTGCTAATGATTTTGCCAAAGTTTATGATCCAACACTTTGGCCAGCTAATGTTTATGTTCGTGAGTTTACTTTTTTTATAAAAGTAGCAGAACA
Source organism: Meiosimyza decipiens (assembly GCA_963680825.1). Taxonomy (NCBI): domain Eukaryota; kingdom Metazoa; phylum Arthropoda; class Insecta; order Diptera; family Lauxaniidae; genus Meiosimyza; species Meiosimyza decipiens. The sequence goes on along the minus strand of OY804260.1, from coordinate 43,937,733 downwards.
GCAAAACATCGCATAGTATCATCTAATCGTGCTTCGGGGCCTGCTGAGAGATTTGTGGCAGTAATCTCTCCTTGCGTCGATGCTACTGAATCCAATGGTATTCTCAACGCTAAAAAAAATAATTGTTCGATCTATTTCCACAACGTGGGTGGTTTACGTACCAAAACCTGTCATCTTCATTCTGCAATTTCTTCGCATGATTACGATATAATTATTTTGGTTGAAACTGGGCTGACGTCTTATTTTTTATCGAGTTGTTTGATTCTCATTATATTGTTTGTCGAAAGGATAGATTGCTTAAAACTGGCGTATCAAGAGGAGGTGGTGTTTTAATTGCAGTCTCATCTAAATTTCGCAGTAGAGAAATACAACTTGTTCGCAGCTCTGGCGATGTTGAGCAAATTAGTGTTGCTGTCACTCTAAGCACTGTTCTCGCATCTAATACTAATGAAATTGTATTCATATTAAGTTATATTCCACCTACGGTAGCATAAGTTTATTTAATGATCACATTTTCAATATTAATTGTCAGTTCTTTATATTCAAATCAAACTCCATGTGTTTTAGGTGATTTTAACCTTTGCAATATTGAATGGAACTTTTGCTCCGAGGAAAAAACTTTAATGCCTTTTAACTTAAAAAGTGCTATTGAATACACACTTTGAGATTCATTGTATGCGTTAAATTTATTTCAAATTAATGATGTTAAAAATAATCTTTTTAGAATTTTAGATCTTGTTTTCATTAACAATGATTATAAGTATGAGCTATATAAATGTGATCTACCTCTAACGAATAATTCAGTCCATCATAAAGCGCTCGTGATAAATTTGAATTTCCATGCTCTTGATAGCCATCAACAAGTTGATCAAATTCTCTCGTATAATTTTAATAAGGCTAATTATACGGCCCTTAACGACTTCTTGGAAACTATTAATTGGAATTCAGTACTTGAGGGGAAGGACGTTGATAACATGTATTCTACATTTAAGGCAATAATCAGCAAAGGTCTTTATATGTTTGTACCCACAAAAAATAAAAAAACAAGTTATAAACATCCTTGCTTCAATTGTAGATTGTTAAACCTTAAAAATTTAAGAAACAAGGCTCATCTGCAATTTAAAAGGACAGGTTTGCCAGCTGACAGTGAAATCTTCATTTTGCGTAGACGTGAATTTGAACTTCTTTCAAATTTTTTGTATAAAAAGTATATCTTTTCAATTGAAAATGATATAAGGTTTAACTCTAAATCTTTTTGGTTGTTCTTGAACAATAAAAGAAAATCTTTTGGTTTCCCTAAATCAATGGAATTTAATGGTGTAACGGCCAACAGTAATGAAGAAATTGTCGAATTGTTTGCTGAATTTTTCGGGACAGTTTTTTGTTCCAGCAATGTTCAAATTGATGCGAATAAGTTTTCCAACTTGCCCCAATATTTAAACATCGGCATATTAAATATACCAAATGATGTAGTTTTGGATACTTTGAAATCCCTTGACTGCACAAAAAGTCCTGGATTTGATTTACTTCCACCACAATTTTTGAAAAATTGCGCTAATAATTTATAGGTCGCTCTGGGTTTGATTTTCAATAAATCCCTTTACAGTGGTATTTTCCTAAATTAATGGAAATTAGCTTGCATTTCACAAATATTTAAATCTGGTCAAAATTATAAAATCGAAAATTATAGAGCTATTGTAAAATTTTCAATTATTCCTAAAATCCTGGACAAACTTGTCAATATGATCTTATTCTCTGAGGTGCGAAATCGTATTGTAAACCAACAACACGGCTTCTTTAGTGGTAGATCTACTACTACTAACCTAGCTATTTTCTCGAACTTTTGCATAAACGTAATTGAAGGTGGTTCAATAATAATAATAATAATAATAATAGAGTTTAGCTACTACAGCTATTAGCCTTCTTAGCTATTTAGCTTGAAGCTTTAAACCAAGTAAAAAGCTTTTTAATAAATAATGGAGATGGAAAAAATTATAATGCAATTAATTTTTTATTTTTTTATAATTTTTGCTTAGCTTTATCGCACTTTCTCAACATACCCACACAGACCATGTGATGTAGATATTAATATAATTGTGTGTGTAATTTTACATGGTCCAAGGCGTAAATGTTAGAAAAAATTTACCCTTCATGCTGTGGGGTTCGGACAACACAAACATAAAAATACAGACCACCATGAAGCTACAAATTTAGCTACAGTTAGTTTTCAATCTAAGCTTGAGTTGACCTTTTGACAAGCTAATGTTATAAAAATCGCAACTGTTAATAAGGGTTGTCATGCGATTAAAAGCAGCTGTAGCCATATAATTTGTTCTACTAACCGGTTGATAAAATAATTGATTAGAGTTACGAGTACTTCTCCGATTAGTATTAAAATGTATATAATCAAGAAGCTCTGGTGCAGCAAGAGACCCTGTTACAAGTTGATGCAAATAAAGTATGTCCGCAATATTTCTACGGGACCTCAAAGGCTGCAAATGTAATAACTTCAAACGATCCTCATAAGGAGGAAGGTTCAAAGGGTCAGTCCAATTTAAGCCATTGAGAGCAAAACGAATAAAGTTCTTTTGAATTCTCTCAATTCTATTTATATGAATATTATAAAATGGTGACCATACTTGGCTCGCGTACTCTAAGTGAGGACGCACTATTGTATTATATAAAGTCACCGTTACTAAAGGGCTATTAAATTCTTTTGCCCACCTCTTAATAAAGCCAAGAAGAGATGAGGATTTTTTACAAATTAGATCAATATGATCATTAAAAGTTAATTTAACATCAAAATGTATACCTAGGTCTTTGACTAAATCGACACGACATATTTTCTTATCTTTTAATTGATAATCAAACTTTACCATATTTTTCTTCCTGGTAAAAAATCATAGATTGGCATTTATCAGGATTAAGATGTAAGTTATTTTTAGAACACCAAATCTCGAAGGATTTCAAGTCAGACTGGAGTGTAATAGTGTCGTCAACCCCCTTTACGTCCTGTAAATTTTCATGTCATCTGCATATACTAACAGATGTGAGTTTTTAATAACATGTGTTACATCATTGATTGCTAAAATGAACAGGAGCGGCCCCAGGTGGCTTCCTTGTGGAACACCTGATGCCGCGCTAAATGGGGAGGAAAACACTCTCCGAAATCTTATTTGATATGAGCGATCAGATAAATAAGATTCAATCCAGCTGACAAAACTTAAAGGAAATCCGAGCTTCTTTAATTTAAACAAAATCAAATTATGTGGTAGTTTGTCAAATACTTTACTGAAGTCAGTGTAGATGCAGTCAACTTGCCCACCAGAGTCAAAAGAGCGTAAAGTAAAAGAAGTGAAATCAAGGAGGTTAGAAACTGTTGATCTGCCATTAACAAAACCATGCTGACGAGTTGTTATGACTTCACCACAGCACACTTTAACTTGATCGTATATTATGTGTTCAAAAATTGTCGGTATTGATGATAACTTAGCCACGGGCCTGTAGTTTGAAACATCATTTTTGCAGCCTTTCTTGAAAATGGGACTAATGTATGCATTTTTCCAAAATTTAGGAAAATAACTTTCTCTGACTGATCTATTAAATAAAAAACTAAGGGGCTGACTCAGCACAGAGCTGCAGTTAACTAAAACTGGAATACCATCAGGCCCGGAGCTGAAGTCATCATCAATAGACGAGATATATTTCTCTATGAGGTCAGGTGTGAAATATATCTCATTAACCGAAACTAAAGGGTCGTTATCCATATATTCAAAATAGTTGATCTCAGGGCTAAATAAATCAGTAGAAAATGACTCCTCAAACAAATTAGCAAACAGCCCGGCTATAATTTGGGGATCGCTAGTGAGCCCATCAACTGTTTTATACTCAGATGGAAACCCGTCAGATTTTTTTTTAGAATTAATAAATCCCCAAAAATTCTTGGGGTCATGAAGAATAGTCAGCCTAATTTTATTCAAATATTCAGAATAAACTAAAGCTGACATATCTTTGAATTCAAAAAATAGTCGCTGATAAGCAACTAGGTCATTTAAGTCCTGGCTACAAACGTATTTGTTCCATGCCCTATTACGGCCATTATGAATTTTCTTCAAATCCTTTGTGTACCAAGGGCACGAGGAATTACTAACGTACCTCCGCGAATATGGCACCGACAATGCTATGGCCGAAAAAAGTTCACTATAGAAAAATTTAATGCAGTCATCAAATGTATTATTATTAAAATAAATAAAAAATTCATGTAGCTTATTTCTTAAATTCTCATTCAATTTCAAGAAGTCAGCTTTCTTAAAATTGAATTCATAAACATTAATGGAAGGACATGCATTAGTTAAATTTTCAATATCAGATTGATACACAATACTCAAAGGTGGATGATAGGAATCAACCGTAGAAAGAGCATGGACAGCATTTCTTACAACAACATTACCACTATTTGCAGCCAAGACTAAGTCAAGTTGTCGTCCGTGAAAATCAGTTATACAACTTACTTGGTGTAAATTCGAAAGTATTTCGTCAACAAAAGTTTGTTGTTGTCGAGTTTTTGGACAAGATGCATAATAATATGTGCCATCATCCGAAGGAGTCCATTTTAGGTCAGGCAGATTGAAGTCACCTAACAACAAAATGTCGTCATTAGCATCAAGTTCATTAATTATGTATTCTACGGACATCGAAAGACATTCGTAGACATCTACGCGTTAAGAATATAAATATTGGAGTTACAATGTGTAACTTTAACGCATAAAAGTTCAATATTAGATGCGCAGGCAATTTCTATTAATGAACTAGTTAAATGATTTTTTATGGCTATTAAGACGCCTCCACCAACAGAAGAAATATCTTCTAAGTGTCTGTCTCTTCTAAAAACATTGAAACTATTATCAAAAAGTTCTAAATTGAGAAAACTGTTGTTTAACCAAGTTTCGGTAAAAACGATAATATCCTCAGAGAAATTCTGAGTTGACAAAAAGATTTCGTGCGTCTTGGATCGCAAACCCCTTACATTTTGGTAGTAAAGGGATAGCCGCTTCAGTTTTTTGAATTGGAGCGGACAGTATGTCTGACAGTCTTATTATTTATTTTTTTCGACTCAAACTCTGAAATAAAGATATTATCAACCCATGCCTTAGAGGCAGAAACATGAGAAGAGGCCACTGTTATTTTAAAAGACGCATGAGTAGGTTTATTACCGATTTTCTTGCAAGAAACAAAGGCGTCAGCAGGAATAATTAAATTTTGTCTTATAAAACTTATGACGTTATCAGTGGTAGTGTTAGAATGAAGTCGGGAAATGAAAATCGATTTCAACCTTGGCAATGCTTACAAGGACACAGACTCCACAGAACCACCAACCGGAACAACCCCTTGTAAATTAGGAAAGACTGGGATGGATACAGGAGTATTTAAAGTGGAGGAAAGTGATAGAGGGTTGTTAACAGCAGTAGAAGCGGAAAAATTGGAAGTAGTTGGAGAGGAATTTAGAGGGGGATCTAAAGGAGTTTTTTCACGATTAACAGCTGCGTCATCTCTCCCCCCCACACAACCCAGATTCTCATCCGACTTTCGATTTTTTTGCAATTTTCGTTTAGGTTTCCTTTTCTTTTTCAGAGAAATAGCTTGCTTGGGTAGAGCAGAGATCGAAGGAGTAGAAGAAATAACCATAGCAGCCTCGGTAATAGTTTTATTTTGTGCCAGACTATCATCGGGTGGGACACCCTCATTAAGGCTTTTTTCAACCTGGGGAGTTATGTCTAAATAATTATTTAAAATATCTCTGAAATTAATATTCAAATTGTTAAGATTTTCCCCAAATTGCTTAATTTTGTCGAAAAAGACCGACGGGGACAGGGCCCTGCAAGATGGGCAGTACCAATGCAGGCCCGAACGTTTGGAAGATAATAAATCAAAAACGGTGTTAGTTAGGTTTGCACAAGAGGCATGAAACATCTGTTCACAGGGACCTGAACAGGAAAACATGGCATTCAATATATTTTGACTTTTACATTGATCTCTTAAAGAGCAAGCTAATAAGTTTTCAGACGAAAAATAGTCCATCATTTAGTGAAACAAGTTTTATTTTTATATTGAATTTAAAATATTTTTAAAATCGCTTACAACTGGTTAATATTGTGAAAAAATATACCCGTTGAACAGCAACAACAACACCCTATTAAGGTAAAGCTTTGTATGCGAACAAAGCAAGAAAGGGAATGAGAAAAACAAAACTGATCACTGCTTTACACTGCTTGTAGCAAAAAATGCACTCACGCTTGCATATATTAAAGAATAAATTAAAGTTAATAACAAATACAAAAATAAAGCAAACCAAATTTCTACAAACACTCAATCATAACACAGTGACAATTATATACTCAAAACGAAAAATTTATTATTATTAACAACTATTTAAAATAGAACGAAAATATATATTAAAATATGTATTAACACGTTGACGGACAGTAGAAACAAGTGAAATTCGAAAATTGACACTATATGTTTTTGTAATTTTTAGAATATTAGAAGTATAGTTTTACTCTTTCTGCTTAAATACACTTAATTTTGATGAATTCAGTTGATTCATTTTCTTCACTACCCGAACTGTTATTTTCAGCACAGTCAGCATCAGGTTCAGATTCACTGTTGCTTGACCCACTACCTGTTTCCTCAAAAAGCTTCAGCAGCCTAGCCTGTTCTTTTTCCCAACTGGCCATTTTCTATAAATATTGAATAAAACATTCAATTTTATTTTATATTATTATTTATTGTATATTATTTATACATTTATTATTTACATTATTGTTTTTATATTTCAAATGTAATATCATAAAAAACAAAAAGTAAACAGTATAACTATAAATATCGCTAAATGAATCAAAAAATGCTAAATTTAAATTTTTTTATTTCTATTTAAAGTGTAAAATCAATCATAACATGACACTAGGCTTCTACTTGTACGCTGGTAAATGCACATTTGTGCTGCTACAGCCGCAGTGTCTAAAAACGACCGTTTCGTATTGGACGGCTATAGACGCAACTGTCCTTCAACGTGTTAAAAACAATACAAAAACACAACCGACACTGTCAAAGAGACGAGATCAACTGAAAGGTGGACGTTTTATACACCTATTTTAAAAAATCATTTGATAGTGTGGATCATCGTATTTTATTAATAAAGATCGAGAAGATAGGTATTCATTCACAGCTTTTGAAATGGATTGAATCGTATTTATCGGGTAGATCCCTGATGGCCAAAATTGATGAGCATTGCTCGAGACCAATGTTGGTTAAATCAGGTGTCCCTCAAGGTAGCCACTTAGGTCCTTTACTTTTCAATCTCTTTATCAATTCCTCTGATATTTCAGTACTGCAGCTATCTCCTATACGCGGATGATTTAAAAATTTTTCTTATTGTAAAAAATCGTAACGACTACACTAAACTTCAAGAAGATATTAATTCACTGGTTCACTGGTGTAATAAGAACCAACTCTTTTTAAATTTTGATAAATGTAATATTCTCACATTTTCCAGAAAAACAATACCAATCTCCTACGACTATAAATATAATGAGTATGACTGCTTCTCAAAAGTTACTCAGTTTAAAGACCTTGGTGTATTTTTTGATTCCAAGTTCTCTTTTGATACTCATCTTGAATATCTAATTTCAAAAGCTAACTCACAATTTGGCTTTCTAAAAATAAATTCTAGGGAATTCTTGGATCCTTCCACATCTACAATTATTTTCAATAGCCTTGTTAGATTTCTTTTAGAATACGCTAGCGCGATATGGGATCCATATTACGACGTTTCTAGTAATCGTATTGAAAATATTCAGAAACGTATCTCTAGGTTCGCTTTGCGACGATTGTATTCATGGCAAGACATGCCCACTTATTGGGTGAGGTGCCGTCTACTGAATCTTAGTAGCTTGGCCGACATACGATCGTTTAATAATGTCATGTTTATCAAGGATATAATTGATAGCCGTATAAATATCCCAGTTCGTAATCTCAGAGAGTCCAATCTTTTCTACACTTCTTTTCATAGAACTAATTATGGTCTAAATGAACCCATTTCTAGGTGCCTGTCAAATTGTAATACAAATGTTAACCAATTGGATTTTAGTATTAATAGAAATATTTTTTAAAAAGAACTTGCCGATATTATTAAGTTTAAGATCACATGTACCTCTAGTGCTTAAGTACTTATGATTTTTAATCTGTGAGGGTTTTGACCCGGTAGATGGTAAATAAATAAATAAATATAAGTAGATAATTTGGTAGTCTACTATAGCTGTACTCAAATCTTTGAAATTTATCCTATATTAATCTTTCTTAAAATGAAAAAAAGTTTTTTTGAAAAAAAAAGGCTTAATAAAAATTCTCAGAATTTCAAAAAAATTTTCATATCTCCAAAACCAGAGGTTCTTACGACACCTATATTTTTAATATCCATTCAGGAGCTCCCAACTTATAATGATTTTTACAAAAGCTGTATCAATAACTTCTGATGGCTATACCTCTGAAACCAGATCCAAGTGACACTTTTTGATTGCACATTTATTCTTAAAATTGAAATCCAAATAAAAAAAGTTGGGCTGAATAGAAATTGGCGAATGGGAGCTAAGCCCAACTTAAAACGTAATATTTGTTTTCGTTGTTGGTTATTTGTGGTTGATTGTTGCTATTTTAGACATGCGTTCTCTATCTCAACAATGATTTGCCCTCTGTTTACTATTTTTGTCTGTGCGTTTTGTTGCGATCTCACAATAACTTCTGCTCGTATTGAGAAACCCGAGATTATCAATATTTGCCGCTTCATTTGTATTGCATGCTACATTATCTCCCGAATAGCCATAGTTAAGCTCCCATCAATGAATATTTTGCCATCGTCACAAATTCCGATGTCAGAAATCACCAATGACCTTTTCTTAATCACCAATAACAACTCGTTACGGTCGTGCGGAGACTGCAGGTTTATCATGATAGGTGCTCCTCAGCAAAGTCATCGCTGCATTCTCGTTATCCGTATTAGGTATTCCATTGATTAAGATATCGGTGGAGGCCACAGCATTATGAATTTTATCAAAATGCTTATGTAGTGCTAAATTTTCACTCTTGAGACCATGAATATTATCAAATCTGGAGTACATTTCATCAACTCCAAGTTTGATTTTACTCTTGAAAGCAACCATTTTATCAACACTGAATTTTTCAATTGCTGAAATTTTGCTATCCAGGATCTCTGTGAAATGTTTAACATTTGTCAACTCACCAGAAAGCCTCTCTGATTTTTAGTATGCATTACGCAGCTCTTCGACAATGCTTATCTTCTGCAAACTATATTTTTTAGTTGATAGGAGTTGGTGGTGAGTTACGTGTAGGGCTACGAGCTGCAGTCACTATAGCCGGAGTTGATGATTTTGACAAATTGCGTGTATATTTTTAAGATTTTATCAATAAATTTCGTCAAAAGAATCTAAATAAAGAGTTTGTAATTAACTAAACTTTGTTTTATTCGTTCGTGTGCGGGCTTCCTAGTAAATCAAGTCCATAATAACAGCCGTGGGTTGTGAATAGTTGGCAATGCACTTGATAAACAATTTATGTGAAACAGCTGTTTTCTTACGTAGGATTTAATATTGCAGCTGTGCTTAATTTTTGAGTTATTGTGCAATTTAATATTTTTTTTTTAATTTTTACATTGTCTTTTTGTTCAATTTTAATGGATAGTTTCAAAAACTATTTCAAACAGTGCGAAGTGGTATTTTCAATGAATTTTATTTCACGAGAATTCACACAAGTAAGATTTAGCTACAAGATGATTTTTATTATTGTTCAATTACCCTCTCTGTAGTAATAGTATTTTAGAAAATTGCAAATCTGTTTTAGACATTAAAGATATCAAAAACAAGAGGGCGGCATACGGCATTTGGTATTGAGAAAACAGTGAAAAGAAATACAGAATGTTCGCTCCGATTACTGTAAAAAAACGTGAAATTAAAAAGGCGTTATAATTAAAAAGGGGTTATAATTAAAAAGTGGTTATAATTAAAAAGGCGTTATAATTAAAAAGGCGTTATAATTAAAAAGGCGTTATAATTAAAAAATTGCGTATGGATGTCGCTTAACCTGATTGAGTGCGTTGGTGAAATGTGAAACTTTGTACAATAAAATCCTTCTATATTGCGTAAAAAGTGGCATTGTTGCTTTGTTTCAAAAACCAACATTATGTGGGTACAATTACGGAATTGAAAAATTCGTGCGTGCTCGGGCAGGTGCGGGTATGGTCCATAAATTGACTTCCGTGTTGGGCGTGAAAGTAACATTTTGAAGATAGTGCGTGTAGGTGACGTTCCTAAAATATTATGAACGCATTCACCTATACTCAAGATGCAGAAGCAGAAATTAAATAAAAATCAAATGTAAGCTAGAAGCAAAGAATAATAGACAAAATAGAGTGTTTGAAAAGTGCCACAATAAAACTTACAAACTAAAGTGAAATCTATGTACGTTATTTTTGTGGCCTGTTTTTTACACAAAAAGAATATTAATTTTTTTTTGTGGTTTGTGCGAACAGAAAATAATTTCTAACGGTTATTTAATCGAGCTAACTATTCAATAACTTTTGTGTGTCAAACACCAAAAAAATTACAAAAATAAATTAAAAAGAAAAAAATGGGCTAAAGCTAGTTACACTAGTTTCGTCCTCTGCTAGGAGGACTCATCATTAACTTGATTGATTTTTGTTATTGTAACTCCCTTGACATTACACATTTTCTTGCAGGCGCTTCGTTGCAAGCTTTTTTGGCGAGTCAAAACGAAGTAGTAACAAAGATAAACAAACAAAAAAGAGTTTTTGCTTTCTTCGTTTCACTTTTTGCTTGGGTTCTCAACAGATCTATGCAAGAAGTGAAACATACTTATAAGGCATGCAAACTCTTACTAATCGATTTAAAAGTTCCTGATGAGCCCTTCTAAACGAGAATGAAACTACATAGTATAACTAGTTTTAGCCCATTTCTTCTTCTTAATTTATCTTTGTTAGTTGTAATTTTTCGGTGTTTGATACACAAAAGTTATTGAACAGTTAGCTCAATAAAATAACAATTAGAATACGATATTGTTTATTGAACTAAGTCTTTGGATTCAAAATTCCTTACAGACTAACGTTAAAACTAAAGAACAAAAATAAATCCTTGAGTAAATAAAAAATAAAATTAATCTATACAAATTTTTAAAACAATCTTTACTTAGAGTAAAATCAATGTTGGCTCTAGTAGTATTCTCATAGATAGAGTAGTGAGTTTTATGTAGTTTAATATAAAACAAATCATTATGCTGCAATGTCATTGAAGGAATATTAAAGTCAACAAAATTCAATAATGAAGCACATTCAGTCGAACCAGAAATAAGATCGTAAATAAATAAAGCAGACTGAATCTCGCGTCTTGTTTCCAAAGAGTTTAACCCCAAGAGAAAATAACGTGCATTATATGATTGCAGAGATATTTTAATATTCAAAGAACGCAGCGTGAACCGCGTAAATGATTTTTGAAATTATTCCAATCTAAACGAGTGAGTCGAGAAGAAATGACTCCAGATGAAAGAGGCTATTCTAACCTAGACCTTACAAATAGAGGATCTTAAGGGTATGAGGATCTGAAAACTCACAACTATTCCTACGCACAAAGACAAGAAGAAAATTTAACTTACAACCAAACACTACACCAAGATCACGAATAGAATCAACCACCTCCAACGGAGTACCACAAAGAAAATATTGTTACGAAATTTCCAGTATCTTTTTAGGATAATTTCGATCCCTTACACTTTTCTGAGTTCGATCACTGGATTGTGTAGCAATCAAAAACACAAGCTTTATTTAATTATAAAATGGTTTATTTAAATGAAAAGCGTTAGTTTTTAAACGGTACAATTGTTTATTTCCTTTGTTTATCAATATTCAAACTCTAATATTAAACTGGCACTGTATAGACAACTATTTCACTTTATCGCTTAAAATTAACTGTGTTACTCTTAAGACCAACAATTGTGAACAATTGTGTCTCGACAGCCCAGATGACAACCTTTTATACCAAATTCACTTCTTTCTTGAAAGTTCGACCACTATCCAGAATGTCATTTCCAGTACCTTCTAGATGGTGCTTATGGATGTTGATAATTGTTCGAGAATTATCTGGCATACTGGAGCGACATTCAGTTTATTATGACCGCTAGATGGTGTTCGAGAATTATCTGGCATACTGCAGCGACATTAAGTTTATTATGACCGCTAGATGGTGTTCGAGAATTAACTGGTATACTGAAAATTTCGCTACAATATGTACTGAGGGCATTTCTAGCCTTTGAAAAAGTCACAGAAAAACATTTCGTAATATTTAATGGTACGCAATTAATTATGCTCCAAGTATACGCATTATTTAAATCATTTTGTAATAGAGCCACATCACTTGAACTGAAAACTTTACGAAATAACTTTGAGTCATCAGCATAGAGTAAAAACTTTGTTGCAAGAAGACATTTAACCAGCCAATCATGACTTATCTAATTGAATTATAGACTTACCCGCAAGTTGCACACCATCAAAAAAATGTAAATGCCTACAAACACATTTAAGTCTTTTTAAGTGTCATTGGTTAGAAAGAGCTAGTAATTGTAACAAAAAAAAGACTAAAAACAAAATCAATACCAAACAAAAGTCAAAATTACAATTTTCAAAAATAAAATCTCAAGCAAACACCTGCAAAAGTGGTAAGGTTTATATTTGATTCCCCAAAATGAAATTAGTTCAAAATTATCAATATAAGGACTATCCCAGAAAAAATTTGCGCTTTGTTTTTTAGTTATAAAAAAAATACCCAGTAATTTTTTTGTTCTTTTTTCGTTTTTTATTAATAATGGCTAGTATTCAGAATATAAATATCTAAAAACTAAGTAACAATTTTTTTTTTTAAAAAAATTTCTTACTTTTTTCGTAAGGCCCTTCATTAAATTTTGTCCAGTCGTTTCATCGACAGTATGGTACGATTTTTTCCACTTAAGTCTGAAGTCTTTTGGATTTTTTGCATTCTTACCACTCCTTCGAAAATCTTATTTCATTAGAGCCCAATATCTTTCAGTTGGGCGGATTAGCTATTTTTGGTACGAAATTGATCTTTTTACTTGCATACCATTCCATCGTAGCTTTAGAGTAATGAGAGCTTGCTAAATCTGGCCAGAACATCACGGTACCCTCATGTGCACGAATAAATGGTAAAAGACGTTTTTCGAGGGACCCATCTATATAAACTTTGGAATTGATTGAGCCTTGCGTAACAAAAAATCTACTTCTGAGACCACAGGTGCATATGGCCTGCCAAACAAAATATTGCTTGGGAAATTTCAAAATTTTTTTTTCTTTGAATTTACTAGACACATTCCCCTTTTGCGGTGATGTATAATATTTGTGACCAGAAATTTGTGCTTAAAATCTGCTTTGACGTAAGTTTTGTCGTCCATAACACCGGAATCAAATTTAGTCAGGTACTTTTCATACAATTTTCGGGCTCGCATCAGAGCCATTAACTGCTTTTCATCAGAACGGTCTGGTACTTTTTGAACTCTTTATGTCCTTAGCTTACTTTTCTCCTTTATCTTTTGCACAGTAGATTTTGATGTATCTGCTCTAGCCGCCGTATCTCGCACTGAGGTGTTGGAATTTTGCTTAAAAAGGCGCTTCACCTTCGTCGCTACCTTTGGGTTAGAAAATTTTGATTTTCTCCCTGAACCTTTTTTCGTGAAACAAGTAGACCCTTCTTATAATTAGAAATAACCATAAAGACAGTTTTTTCTGATGCACCAACTATTTTTGCTAAAGCTGAATATTTTAATTCTGAATTTTGCAGGTATGTGGACAAAATCAGTTTGCGGACTTTTTGTTGCTTTTTAGATATCTTTGTCGTTAAAAGTGCTATCTTCAAGTGTTATACATCATATTTAACGTCACTTTATATAGAACAAATATTGTGTCTTTTTAGACCTATAAGATTGCCAGGTGGGTCATTCAATCTATAATGGCCCTATCATTACCCTCATGTTTTTTAAATAGGCTGAAATTTTTTTCAGTGATTGTTCATCATGTAGAAGACATAAAAGAATTCGATAAAATGCTTAAAAAAAAAAGTTTTAAATTGTGTTAAAAAGAACTCGCAAGTAAAACGAAAAAATTCATTGATGAATATAAACAAACTAAAACAATTCATTTTAGCTTTTATATTATGTTTAGGTAGTTATGTACTAGTAGATGACAAAAAAGCTGTAAATCTGAATAAATAAAGACCTGAACGGTTTCTATGTGGTAAACGATAAAAAAATTGACTTTCCAAGCAAACATCAATTTCCCAAATACTTCATCATCGATTTCAGCCTTTTTAGACACAAAATTTTCAGAACATATAGGAGTACAATCTCTGAAAATTGTATCCATGTTTTTTCACCCTATTTGATTTTACATGCATTTAAAGCTAAGATTTATGAATTGCAATGTAAATTGAAACATTGAGAATGAGACCGAAAAAATAAAATTTGAACTGATTTCAGCCTTTTTAGGCTTTAAATTTTCAGAACATACAGGAGTATCATTTCTGTAAATTTCATTCATTTTTTTCACCCTATTTAATTTTACAAGCATTTGAAGTTTGTGTATACAGTGGAATATTTATGGAAGAAAAGTAACGGAACATTCAAATTTTCTCGCTCTCATTCTCAATGTTTCAATTTACATTGCAAATTATATATCTCAGCTTTAGATGACTGAAGCTGTTATTAATTATAATCTATCTAATATATCTTCTTGGATGTCTAATAACTCGTTACATATCAATGTTGCTAAAACGAAAGCTATGATATTTAAAACTATGAGGCATTTCTCAACGAATTTTTCTTTTTCTTTAAATAATTTGCCTATTAACTTTGTCAGGGAAATTAAATGTTTGGAAGTCATTGATGATAATTTGAATTTTGACTTTCATGTTAGCAATTTGATTTCTTTAGTTAACTTGAGTTTGAGGAAATTGTATAGCCTTAATTTATATCTGCCTTTGAGAACCAAGCAAAGGTTAGTACATGTTCTTTTAATGTCTAGAATTACTTATTGCTTAGAAGTTTTTTCTGGCACTTATTCCTATTGCTTTTGTAGGGTCCAGTTGCTATTCTAAAGGGTTATAAGGTTTTTGTACAATGTTCCTCGCAGTGATCATATATCGAACCATGTTATAAGATTTTTAAATTGCTCTTTTTCTGACTTTGTCTATTCTAGACTTCTGATTGCGTTTTATAAAGTTATCAAATTTCAAACTCCTATGTACCTTGCTCAACTCTTTACGTTCTCTCGCTCTTTCAGAAACTTGCAGATCGTTTACCCTAAGATCTCTTCATCTCAATTTGAAAGATCATTTTCAATCAGAATAACTAGATTGTGGAATAGTTTACCTTAAAACTTAAGAGATTTCTCTGATACTCATGTAAGCTATGACAGAAATTTTCTTAGCCATTTTAATATTTCATTTTTCGCTCGCAGTGGACTCAAAACTATTAGTTTATATGTGTGTTAGGGAAAGCTGATTTATGGATTTTTCATTTTAGTTTTTTTATTGTTTATCATAATTTTTGCTTTACATTTTATAATTTAATCTGTTATTTTGATATTAATTGGCCTTAGCGGCTTTTGAAATTACAATGAACTACTAATAAAATAAAATATAAGTAATAATCATAAGCAAGAACACTACATTCGGACAGTGTGTCAAGTTGCATATTTTGTTGTATCCCATTCATTCTTACATTTACATATAATATATCCCCGTCGGAACCATTTGTCAAAGTGATTAAGGGGGGGGGGGGGTAAGGTATTCAAATTTTATTTTTTGCATTTTTTAAAATTTTTTTTAATTGAATTCATATTATTTTAAGAATATTGTGTCAAAATTTCAAGTCGATTGGAGCAAAATTGACGAAGTTACGAGTATTTTTATACCATGCCTATGAACGTTTTATACCAGATTTTTTAGTGTTCAAAACTTTAAAGCGTTTTCCCTATAACTCACGTTTTCGAAGTCGGTGCCCCTCATAACTTTAAATCTACTACACCGATCTTTTTGAAATGTTGAACACTATTTCTGTACATAATTTAAGAGGCAACGCTGGAGAGTTTTTTTCAAATTTGTTAATAATTTTTATTTTACAATAACAAATCCGATTTTTTTCGCAAAAAATAGCGTTTATCAAAAAAGTTAAAAATTAAAATTTCGAAAAACCCTCCCAGTGTTACCTGGGGAAAACTATTATCTAAGGAATGAACTTTGATATTTTGATTTCAGATGATCCAGCACCAAGTTATGAGGGGCACCACAATTGTACTTTTTTCCGAGACACGTCCGAATAATTGCTGCCATTGCCTTGTGGTGTTTTTTTAATATTTCTTCGTGAAAATTTTATACAATATTCTTCAAATGTCATACTTTAATGTACTATTGGATTTAGTAAAGAGATTTTAACTAAGTCGTCACAAAAAATTCATAAAATCATGTCTTTCTTCGTACGAATTAACCTTACCCCCCTCCCCCTCTTAATGATAAATCTTCACTCACATAATTAAATTGTGTATTTGCACATTTATTTCAAATCACTTCTTTTTTGCATACCTTACACTTAAAATTTTTTTTTATCGACATTTGTCGTGTGATTATCACAACCGCAAACTTGGCATTGTTGTTGTTGCTACTGCTTTTGTTGCTGATAACGGCTCACCGCTGTTACATCGCTGCTCTGATGCTGCTATTGCTCTCTGCCTAACCTTTGATTTACACTTCTCTTTTAGTTGTTGCTAACAAATAACAGGTTTTCGCTAGTGTCTTTTTTATGTTTGCCGCTACAATTTGATGTCTGCTGTACTCTTTTGTTCTAATTATGTAATGTAATTTCGATGGTCTTGATAATAGTGCAAGTTCCGGTGTCCTCCATAAGTAGTCTGCCATTGATGGGACCATTTTCCAAGCCAACCACACACAAAATTTAAGTAATAATCATCACTATATTCGGCTGTGTCAGTTGCATATTTTGTTGCATCCCATCCTTGTCGCCACTATGCTGTCCAGTGCTGCAGTTTATTTGCAGACTGACAAACTAGCTTACGATGATGACATATTTAACATAGTAACAGAGTCAGCGATATTGTGTGGGGAATAAAAATGCATAATGAAAACTTCAGAAAATACTTATTTATGTATACATATATGTAGTAAATACCACAATGTTAACCAGATAGAGAGATAACACATGTAAGAAGACCAAAATGTAAATAATTATCACCACAGTACCCAGCTTTGAATTCTCGTGCTTACTCAATTTGTCAACTATGCATTTTTTTAACTCTAACAATTGATCATTTAAAGCTTCTATTTGAACTTCGAAGACATAAGTAATTTTTTCTAAATTTATTTTATGCGCCTCCATTAAAGATTCATGGTCTTTTACTAACTTCTCCGGCACACCAACGCAATTCACACAAAAATAGTTTAAGTGACGATTCTTTTTCAGTAATCTGATATCGTATTCAGTAAGTTGACCTTCACAACGCCCACTGTGAAATACTTTCTTACATTATCCACTGAACGACAAAATCGAAATTCTTCTCTAGCAAAAGTTCTGTTGCATTTGCCAAAGAATCATCCATTGTACTAAGAAATGACATCTAAGGAGCAAATGTTCAAATTAAATAAATCAAAACTATCGCCAGCAAATAAAACACATGTGTTCGCTTGACGATAGGCAAGGGTGGAGCCAGAGTGAACGAGCCGAGCGAAACGCGCGGGTGCGTACCACCTAGTTAACATTCAGTTTTCTTAATTTTTTAGTTCGTACTGGCTTACTTAAGCACGGATTACTATAACATATTTATTTATGATACGAGTAGATTACAGTGCTGTGAATAAAGTATATTTTATTGAAATAAAATATTTAAACATAATAAACACATGTTCTAATACAACAAAACAGAAGAATTGAATTCGATTTTTTTTTAAATTTATAGCAAATATTTTGCTTAAAATCTTATTTGCACGTTAAAGTTTAAATTCACATTCAAATGTAGAAGTGAATATTAGACTTTAAATTTTTTTATGATTTGTACCCATTAAAATAACTTGGATTTGCAAACCAAAAATTAGAACTGGCACTTGAGCTTAGGTCGAGAATGGTCAAAAGTAACTATAGCTGCACCTCTGCGAGGCCTTTAAAAATCCAAGGCAGTCAAGGCAAATATATTTATTTAATATCTTACGCAATATTATAAAAACAGCCATTAGGTAATTCGTTTTGATCTAATATTTTATATTTAAGGGCAACTGGGTTCGTTACAATGAAAGTTGGAAAATTTGCAGCTTTCGCTATCGGAGGAGGCATAATATTAATGGAAATCGCACACCAGGAAGGATATATTCAAATAGACTGGTCAAAGGTTACAAGAAAAATTGATAAAGTGACTGACAAAGTGGAAACTGCTGTAACAGGAGAAGAAAAAAGCTGGGTAGACAAGGTAAAATAACTTTTAAAGCCATAATAATATAATTAATTTTTAAAAAAAAAAATTTACGTTAAAGTTCCAGTTGTACTGTTAGTAGGGATATGAATTTATGCAAAATGTGTGAGCAATAAGCAAGAAAATAAAATTTCAAAAAGAGCAAACATAATGGTAAATACTACCGGTGAAGTCCATTCAGAGGTTTCAGCTGTTATGTCATGTTCAGAAAATAAATAAAAATCTTAGTCGCAACACTGTTCAGTTTATGACTTTTCAACATTCATATCACAATCAATATATTGTATGTAGGGACAATTTTGTTGTTTCCCGTTCAATTAATGCTATGTCGTCTCATAATATTTCTCACAATGGTTTACTTTAGTATAACGAGTTTAATGATCCCGTCAAGAATTTTCTCAACATGAAGCTTTTTAAGAAAAAATAAAAAAGCACTTATTGAATAGAATTATGCTATTTTTTTATTGTTATTACGAGGTTTTATGCTTTTCTTTTTTCTGAATTAGTTCATGTAAAAATATCGAAATGATATCTATAAATACTTCTAGTAGTTCAATAGATCTTGTGGTTAAACTAATTATACATAACATATTTATACGAGGTGTGTTCAAAAAATAACTTGAATTTCGAAATTTCGCGGGCTGTGTTTGACCGATTTTGAAAGCATCTATCTAATTTTCAGCCATAGATATTGGTTTTATACTTTTTTGTATGCTGATAAAAGAACAAAACGTCTTCTAGTACTGTTGGCGATTTTTCCGTTTTTATAAATAATGGATCAGATCCAGCGATCTGGAATGCCTCCAATGGAACGATTGCACCATAGTTTCAACGTCATAACCATAAACCCAAGTTTCATCAGCGACTCCTGAGCAGCTTTCATTCGTTGTTTTTTTTGTTCAAAATTTAACACTTTCGAAACAAATTTTGCTGCAACACGTTTCATACCCAAACCATCCAAAAAAATTTCATGGCGTGAGCCAATTCATCATAACATGGGTTTATGGATATGGATTGCTTATACAACAACAAAAATACCGTCCCAATCAGGCAAGCACAGCCGCTGAATCTCAAATTTTCCGTTGTTATTTGAACACACCTCGAAAGTCCTTTTACATGAAATAGGGACAATAAATAAAAAAATTCCAGAATAACTTTTTTGTAAACATATTTCTATCAAATAAGACTACAAAATATGGCCAAAAATGGTTAATATTCAATAGGGGGGGTCTAAATAAAATAAATATTATATTCGATATCAGTAGCCTGAAATTCCCGTGGCTTTAGGATCGTTTATTTGTAAAATCATTTTATAGTCAAAATGAGTACACAAAAATAGTTTTTTTTATCGATTTTGTTAATGATTCCACATTCTATAACTCCGAATACATTGTTTTTTTTTTAACTTTCTGCCCATGGAGACTTTTGATCAGAATGGCCTGAAGTGTAACATACTAAAGCTTCAGAGAATTTGACCGGAGATTAATTTCTATGGATTTATTGCGGGGTCCTATTTTATTTAAAGAAGTTTACCATTTGATTAGACATAAATGAGATAAATTACTGATTCCCCTAAATTCAAAAATTCATCCAAATCGGTAAATTTGTTCAAGACCATCAAGTTTCTGTTCATTATGTTACTGAAAACTTAATTTCCAATGACTTCTATGAAAAAAAAAATCTAAGCTCAGCATTGTTTTCATCATGATTTGTAAAACAATAGTGGTCCCAAAACGTCAACGGATTTGGATTCCTTAGGGCTTTACTATACAATGACATTAAAAAAAAATACCACGCCGCGCAACATTGCTTTCATTACAATTTCTAAAAAAACAGAAGTCCCAAAACTTTGTTAACGGATTTGGATTGCTTAGGGTTTTAATGTACAGTGATATGTTGTTTCATGATTTTTAAATAGTGCAGAACCCGAACAAAATCATTCTTTATGAACAATTTATTGAAAAATTATGAAATAAATAATTGTTTTTGAAGTTTCTAAGTGATTACAGCCTTATTTGTTCCCTTTACTATGCCAAAGTTTCAATCAGATCGGTTCATTTGCTCGAGCGCTACAATCTTATGTTTGTAAAGTTTCCTATAGTTAAATTTTGCAATATCTGTCACAAATAAAAAGTTGAAATTTTTTTGTCACATATGTACATAGGAACCGTTTCTTCAACATTTCGATAAAAGTCAATATAAAGTTATGTCTTGTGTTTTTAAGTTTTTGATGTAAAAAGTTTGTCCTATTTAATTTTTTCTCTACATAAAAGTTAGGGTAAATGGGCGGTCTGCGGCCGCGGTACACTATACTATATCAAACACATATGAGGGCCTCAGAAGCCAAGGGGCATAAGTGCACATTTTGAAAATTTTGAGCTGGCCCGTGCAAAGTACTCATAAAACCGTAGAAAACATGTATATTTACTGAAAATTAACTTTTAAGCTCTCCCCGCGTCATCTCGTGCTTTCAAATTACGTTAAAAAACTTAAGTTGCGGTTACGTTGGAAGCCAAGGGGCATAAGTGGCACTTATGCCCCTTTTCTTCCAAACAAAGTTCAAAAGACCTGTTTGCTCTGAACTGTACAGCTGTGACGCTTCACATTATTTCAATAATTGTAAAATGTATATATTTAAATAATTATTAAAGTAAATAACATAAATAAAAAAAAATTAATTTGCTTTAATTATTTGATATACCGCAGTAAAATTGATATTTGTGCAATATATTTTTTAAACTTAGTGTAAGCACTAAGTTTTTTTTCTTATGATTTATTTTTTTTTAATAAAGGCTTTAATAAGTTGAACATATCAAAGCATAAACATATTTAATTCATCACATTTTAATATCTAGAAATAATAAATAAAAATTTATTTCATAGAAAATTGATATTTATGCAATGTAGTTTTAAATTAAATTTTGTCTTTGAACTCAAAAATAAATTTAGTTTAAGGTCATTTTAGTATGAGATGGTGTTGCCCATTTGCCTTTCAACTAACTGCAACCGTCAGGGCATCGAATTCACCAAGTTTTGTAGAACCGATAAATCTATCTTTGACCACTCCATAACAATTGCTTGTTTTAGCTGCTTCAAGGATTCGTACTGCTTCGCGGCACCAAGAGGCATATTGAACTAAAATAAATATTTGCCAACACATAAATTACAATTTAATTTTTGTATTAATAATTACAAACCTCTTCAATAATTTTGTCCCTTTATTTGTATCAATTTACACAAATATTAATTTTCCATGAAACGCAGTGTTTACCGCGCTTCGTTAAGATAACGGTACCATAGATTCAAAAAAAATTTGGAAGCCAAGGGGCATAAGTGATCAAGTTTGGAAGCCAAGGGGCATAAGTGTTTCAAGTTTGGAAGCCAAGGGGCATAAGTGATCTAAAATTGTGGCATAAGTGCAAAAGTGTTTGGAAACCAAGGGGCATAAGTGAAAAATATTTTCCTACCGCATGCTGGTACTCCGATATGACATATTGTAAAGGTTTTTCCACTTAAGGATTACTTTTTTATAGTCTAATGAACAAAATAGGTGTGAAAAAAAAATTTATTTACATGCAATGTTGATGTAGCGTGTTAACTTTGAACTTAAATATCTCGAAAATAGCTTTTTTGCACTTATGCCCCTTGGCTTCTGAGGCCCTCATATAAAATCAGCTTTCTTATGAAAAACTGCACCGCATGCTAAAATAATGTAGTTGTTGTTGTTCATAACAACAAAGTCATTAAAAGAATTTATGATGTATATGAAATAACCTTTTTATTTTCCGATACATAATTTTAAAGGAAAAAGATTAAGCTTCTTTAACGTCCTAAAAATTTTAAAGGTTATTCACATATTTTTTAGAAAGAATGGCTTTTTATACCCTACACAGAGGATATATTCACTTTGTCATTCCATTTATAACGCATAGAAGGGGGCGTGACAGGTATAGAAAAGTACATATATTATTAATCAACGTCAGTCACCACCTGAGTCCATATAGCTTTGTTCGTCTGTCTGTGTCTGTCTATCTGTTGAAATCACGTTTACGGAAAAAAAGCAAACTAATGCAATGAAACTTGGAACTCAGGTCACACTTTCTTGCAAGCTGTTAGCATATAAAAATGGGCGAAATCGGGTCACGACCACGCCTACCGCCCATACTCTGTAAATATATCTCAGCCCATTTTGAAAGAGTTGCTACGATTTTGATGAAACTTAGTGGTTTCGTGAACATGTGAAATAAATTAAGAATGGGCTTGGCACAGCCCTAAACTTTAACTTTTGTAACTCCGTAACTCGTAAACCGTGCAAGATATTGTGATGAAATTTGGTACACGGACACAAATCATATGTATCTTAAATTGTGTTTAGAGTGGGCGGAATAGTAAAAGTGGGCGTGGAACTTTTTAACAATTGAAAATTTTGATTCCGTATAACTTAAAATTGCCACATACGATTTTCATGAAAATTTTAGGGATGATACCACTGAAAGCAGTCATCAATACAAGCTAGGTCAATATACTGAAAAGACTCGTTGAAGGGCGTGGCACAGTCCACAATATTTATAAACGTTATAATAAAAGAACTAACAACGTAATAGTTATGAAATTTAATATGGCAGATATACTTGCTAAAAGGTATCTTATTGCAGAACTAGCACAATAGTGCTGGTGGGCGTGGAAAGTCCCATGTAAGCAAAAAACGTTTATTGTTATATAAAGTGTACCATGGAAGCAATCTTCATACAATTTGTGGTATAGATGTCAGTTACTTTAAGCCTTAAAATTGAATGGATTTCGACGAGATTGCATCATTAGGCGTGGCACCTCCTATATTAACATAAAACTGTAAGCGCTATTTTAGGTGAACTACGGCAATTGGTATGAAATTTCATGTAGGTGGTTTATATGCTATGTGCTACATCTGAACCAAAAGCGGCCAAAATAGCACCAGTGCGTGTGGCACCTCCCATGCAATTTAAATTCACTAAGTGACATACTTATCAAAACACGTGAGCAGTCATACTGAAATTTTGGTGTAAGAGGTTTGCTCTTGGAAAGCTATTTCTGGATAAAAATCTGACTGGATTGTACCAGGGGGTGTGTCACCGCCTTAAATTTTAAGACTAATTACGGCATACATCGCGAACTATACAAGCTATTGTGCTAAAATTTTGTATGTGTATGCCAATCACGAATATAATTTGTTGATACCAAAGTAGACGGAATTAGAGATGTGGGCGTTTTTCGTCTTTTTCATTTCTATTCTATTTTTTGACTTTTTCAACCTTTTAGCTTTTCCCAATATATTTCATATGTATTTTTTCAATTTTTTTAAACCTCATTCAACTTCATTCGACATTTTCTTAATTTTTTCAACTTTTTCATCAATTTTTCAGCATTTTCCATGTATTTTCGACTTTTTGCATTTGTTTCAACTTTTTTCAATGGTTTCCATATTTTTTAGACTTTTACAGATTTTTTCAACAATTTCAACATTTTTCAACCTTATTACATTATTTTGGACTTATTAAACCTCTTCAACCTTTTCAACGTATTTTTAGCATTTATTTTAAAATTACTTTCAATGCAGTGTAGGGTATGTGAGTTTCGGCCTGGCCAAAGATAAGACCTTTACTAGTTAGTAAAATTGCTCAAAATTTCAGACAAATCGTCAAATCTCAAAAACTATAAGTTAAATTTGAAAGATCCCTTCACTATTATTGTAGCTTAATAAATTATTTTGCTTCAACCATAGGCTATATCCGTAACTTCCGATGGCTATATCTCCGAAACTATATCTGACCGACACTTTTTGATTACATATTTATTCTAAGAACTAAATAGCACATTGAAAAAAGTTTGGTTTTTAATAAAAATTTGTGAATAGAAGCTAAACTAAACTTAAGCCCATACTTTTTATTATATGGTTTAATAAGTTTTTTTTTTTTTCTCTAGGGAAGGGAACTAGCCAAATGTCATTCATTATTAACGGTTGCATTTATTGGTGGTACATTTCTTGGCATTGGAAGTGCATGACAGACTTTAATTTTGATAAAGATTACAATAAGTTATTCATAAAATTATCCTTTGTGTTATTTTTATTGAAGCAAAATAAAACTATATTTAAACTTGGCTATTGTTTCTTATAGTGTGAAGTTAACTATGTAATTATTTATTTATATGTTTCAGGCCGAACGTTATGTTGATCGTAAACTAGATCGGGCAGAAGACGTTTTTAAATCAAAGTCAAAGAAAGCCAAAAAGTGGTACAGTCGACTTATTGGTGATGAAAATGGACCCAAAATAAATGATTTGCATATTTTTCTTACTGCGTTTGTTGGAGGAGTTGCCCTTGGTATTGCAACTGCTTAACCGAACATTACATACATCGTTTGAAATTAAATATTTATGGACATTTTACTTATACAAATATTATAAAATTTGTTAAAATATGAGTATTATCTAAGTTGTGTTTTTTATTCTTAGTTTAGCAATGTAAAATAAATAAAAATATGAATAAAATATAAATTTATTTATATTTCATTGGTTACATTTTCTACGAAACTCTTTAGTATTGTGTACAGAGCCGGCTCTAGGACACGCAAGGCCCCGTGATCATCCAGTAGGTTCGAGGTCCGAAAGTTAAAATTAGGTAAAGTTTTATAAATGTATGTACATAGGTATATGATTTTTCATAAATTTTGAAGTTTAAAAAATTACAGTTCATAGTGCAGCTGGTTTCCAGTTAACAGCTACATATGTGTCCTTTAGGTTATTGCAATAACAACTAAATTTTAAAGTTACGCGCGAGGCACCGTGCAACCGCCAGAGTTTGCCGGCTCTGTACCGTATAGTTAGGGACTAAAGTTTAAATACAACCCTAAAACTTCAATTTTACATAAAACTAAACATATCACCAAAAATGTAAGTACATATGTTTTTTCAAGAAAATATACTACATCTCTTCAATAAACATGTGCCCTTGCGCATAAGATAGCTCAAGCCAAACTCACCTTGGTTTAATCAAGAGCTCGTTGATCTTACGCATCGTAGGAATTTGGCTTACAATAGATGGAAATTCTGCAAAATTAAAGAATTACATAGCGCCTTCTAAAATCTTCGAAATCAGGTTGTACAAAAAATACGAGAAGCTATTAAAAGGTTCTATGCACATAAAATATATTCGACTCTTACGGGAAAGAGCTTGTGGACAAATTTAAATAAATTAGGAATTGGAAAACAAAAACCTAAATTGCCAGAAAATATCGATTACAATCTCTTAAATTTGAAATTTATATCCCATTCTCCTGTCCAGGAGCCCCCATTCGTAAGCATTACTTGGCATAGTACTGAAGAATCTGAAATCTCCTTGAGCTTTATTAATTTACAGGACTCAAAAGTCGTAGAGGCAATAATTTCAATAAAGCTTCTGGCCACAGGCCTAGATGGTATTGATCCCAGATTTTTTAAACTCTTACTGTTTCGAATCCTTCCATTTCTCACGCACATACTCAGTACCATTTTAACATTCTCCGAATATCCTGAAGAGTGGAAAAAGACAAATGTTATCCCAATACTTAAGGAACAATATAGTAACTCTGTTGAATTTAGATAAATTGCAATATTGCCATTTCTATTTAAAGTATTTGAAAAGGCTTTGGTAAAGCAAGTACAGAAGCACATTGGTAAATATAGACTACTCTGCCCGGAAAAATCAGGATTTAGACCCAGCAGGAGCTATAAAACGGCCTTGCTTTAGTTGTAGATGAAATCATAAATACCTTAGATCGAAAAGATTTTACGTTTCTTACGCTTCTTGACTTCTCAAAAGTATTCAACACTGTGAACCATGATATTTTGTGCTCGAAGTTGTGTAGCTCGTTTCGTTTTTCCCCAAGTGCCACTAAGTTGTTAAAATCTTACCTGACTGGAAGACAACAATGCTTTGTAGTACATAACAATGTTTCAAATCCTTAACGTTTGCAGCGGTGTACCTCAAGGCTCAATTTTGGGACCAGTGCTGTTTTGTTTGTATATCAATGACGTTCTTGAGATTGTTAAAAACTGTGCTGTTCATGCGTATGTGGACGATGTACAGCTTTTTCTTAAGTAGCACCCTTTGCAGAATCCAAGAAAACATTAGTGCTATAAATGAAGATTTAATTTCCATTCTGTGTTGGGCGCATGGAAACAAACTGCTTAAATCCTTCTAAATCGAAAACAATTGATATTCGAAACCATAAAGTAAATCTAACCCAATCACCCCCAATAAAGTTGAGATTCACCTGCAATAAATACGTTCGGACATCCAAAAATTTAGGTTTTACATCTAATGAAACTTACATGGTCTGACCATCTGAAATGCACTATTGGTAGAACTTATAGCACCCTTCGCCTTCAATGGGCTACTCAACACTTTAACCCTATAAAAACGAAAATATTATTAGCGAAAACCTCATTGCTACCGCCGTTAGTATACGCGTGTGAAATTCATAACCATACGGACGCTGTCATAAAACGGCAAATAAATGTTGTCTTCAACAATATTGCACGTTATATTTTTGATCTTTAAAGTTGTGATCACGTCATTGCGTATGCAATAAGGATTTATTGTTGTTGGCTTGAAAAATACTTTACATTTAAATCACTTTGCCTGCTACTCAATATCATCATATCAAAAGAACCAAAATATCTCTATCGTAAAGTTGGATTTCCCACATCACAAAGGACATGTATGCTACTTCAACTCAGGTACTCTTGCTTGTTATCAGAACGCACATTCTTTTTTCAAACCATCCGACAGTGGAATTCTCTGCCAATTTCTTTAAGAAAAATCAGAAGCACAAACACATTTAAGTCTCGCCTCTTTAGCTATCTTTCTGCTTAACTACTCCACCTAATAATTGTTCTTTTTTTATTTATTTTTCTTTTTTTTTAAGGCAACCCCTACTTCCTCTTGCAATCTTTTAATATCAACAGGTAAAATAAGCATATTGTAAAATACATAAAGTCTTACACTATGTTGTAAGGTTATTCTATCTTACTGTGCAAGTTAGCATTAGAATAAAATAAATACAAATGGTGCTACTATGCGGTTTCTTGATAGTTTAATAATAAATAAAAACGAAAACAAAAATTTTGCTTTATTTGTGCTTTTGGAGCAAAGCAAAATTTAATATGTACTTTGCAGAGCTTTATGCTCACTATATTTAGTGCAAAAACAAAAAAAAAATTACAAGCGCAAAATGTAAAGGAACCAAAAATGGGCAACCAGCTACTTATACTTGTTTCAAGGACCGCTACGTCATATCTTCTGTAAGCTTTGTTAGCCGATGTTAAAGAGTCTGCAAACACACTATGTTTAAATTTTCGCATTGACCAGTTAAGAATCATAGCAAAAAACACAAATACGGTGCGACAAAACTCTACATTCTTTCCTCCTTCACATGCTTGTAAAAATTAAAAGCTAACCAACATTTTCTTCCTTGTATTATTAAAAGGAAATATTCAAAATTAATTAAATTAAAGAGTTCAAAGCTTTCCTTAGTTGCGATGGCGAGATATCGGGCTTCAAAGTTCAATTTTACGTTTTGCTTAGTTTTGTTTATTTCTAAGAGCATCTTCTCTTTAAAATTTACATTTCTAAAAGTTAAGACGTTATTCTGCATTTTGGTAGGGTTGGCAACGAGTTTAATTTTTTTAAGTCTCATTCATCTGCATCAAATAGTTGCTCATATATACAAAATGTTGTTTTATTCGCATATGGAAGGCGGGGTACCATTCATTTTTTCATTGAAGCTTTCGTTTGCTCGTACCTTCAACATATTGTTACGGATTTTCATTTGAAGGCGTAAGAAAAACGCAAACCGCTTGTCAACGCGATTACTAATTGTCAAAAGATACGGCAACATAATAAACTAAAGTTAACCTTAGCTACTACTGTTAATTTTATTTTCAGCCATCTATCGGCTACAGAAGAAACTTGAGTTTTGTGTCATGAAACTGAGTAAAATCAGCCGATAGATGTGTCCAATCGTAAACTGCCACCTGGTTTGACAGCTCAACCAATAGGAATGCGCACTTTGGCGTCCCTATTCACACCTTAAACTCCTTTTGCCTGATTTGCCTTTTAAGATGTTTTGATTTTTCATTTCAATACATATTATATACAATTACCCGGTATTCCAATTTGAATTGGGACGGAGTCTCGAGTGTGATTTTCAAAAATTCACTTGAGGACCTTTCTCCAACAATTTGCAATTTGTTCAACTCTATAATTGAAACTGGCATCTACCCAGACTCTTTGAAAATTCAATTAGTGATACCAATCTTCAAAAAAGGGGAAAAAAGTAACCCTAATAACTATCGTCCAATCTCAATTCCTCCCACTCTAAGTAAAATACTTGAAAGACTTCTCTATAATCAAATGTATTCATATAAAATACAAAATAAATTATTATATGAACACCAGTACGGGTTTCTTCGAGGTGTGGGTACTCAAGCTGCTCTGATTGAACTGGTGGACCTTTTGAACCAAGGACAGGGATTTCTTTTTACTTGAAAAGTTCGAGTAGGTACGGGTGTATCAAAAATTTTATTTATTTTACTTACAAAGAATTCCAATTTACGGTCAACAGAACTGTAAAACCAGCAATCACTCCAATTATATCGAATCAGTTCATCATAGCAAAAAGGAAGATTTATTCCACCAAAGTCACGGTAAGAAATAGTAGACGGCACATTTAGGCGACAAAAATTGATATCCATAGTGCAAAAAATTAGGTCGTGATCCGATATAAATTAAATTTGGTCAAACATCAGAAGTTTGGAGATATACGATACTATAAAGAGGTCCAGTAAGCTAGGACATGCATTAGTAGCAAAACGAGTAGACAATATCGAGTTGACAATTAATAAGCTAGCAGTACTCGCAAGATCATAAAACATTTCAGTAATATTGTCGCATACAAGCAAATTAAAATTGAAATCACCACACAGTACTAACTGATCATATTCTATGAGGCGAATGGTCAAATCCGAAAAAAACGAATCCATAGAATTGCATTTATTTGGATTATATATGCAAGAAATCAGCACTTTCATGTTGCTATCAAATAGCTCCAGACTGATAAATTCAATCAACTCGTTGCCCCCTCCTCTTTTGTTGGTTCTGTCGTTTCTGAATAATTTATAATTAGGTACATTTAGGTAACAATCACTGATTTCATTACTGACCCAGATCTCAGAAATACATATAACATCAACTAACGAGTTTTCAAACACATACTTAACATAATCAATTAAAATTTTGGGACTACATATAACATCAACTAACGAGTTTTCAAACACATACTTAACATAATCAATTAAAATTTTGGGACTACATATAACACCATTCCTAGAATCAGAAATTACCTCCATACTGCACAAGACAAACAACAACAACGGGGAACAAATTTACAAAAAACAAATAAAAAATAATATTATATAATATAAAATCAAATCAAATATGCAACAAAATGCATTTTTATGAACTGACAAAAAAAAAATATCCACACATCTTTACATTAAAAAGCATAAAATAAAAAAATTAGCTACTAGAAAAATAATATAAGGAATTTACTGTATACGAAAGAACCGGAAAATTATTAAATAAGCCAGTTTGTTTCGCTGTACAAACGGGCGCAATGGCGATCTATCGGTATTTTTTCGAGGAAATGGAATGAGCAAATTTAACGATATTCAATGCATTACAATGTTCGCTGACTATCGCATACCACAAGTGTTAGTCCATTTTCTCTCTTTAAAATATTCATCTGAGTTGCTGAAGGTGCTTAACTGTAACAAATTGCTGAAAAATAGTGATCAACTGGAGGTTGAAATACGTGGGACATACATTTACATTGTAAAAGTTGTCAAGGTTGCAGTATTAGCAGAACTTGAGACAAATCATCCGAATACATCTAAAGATAATGTTAATTCCATCTAATCAAATGCTAGTTTTCTTTGGGAATATCGCCAGAAATATGCGACGGAATTGGAGTACATTCCATTTCATAAGATTTTGAGTACTATATATACTTTGAATACTAGTCAAATCTTTATTTTTTTGTTTTGTTTTACTGAAAACTTACGTGACCAATGTAAAAGTTAATGAATTTATTAAAGGTCACACAAACGGAGTTATGGAAAAGTATTTTGTAAATTTATGTGATATTTATAGTTTTAGTTTTTTATTGGTGTACTGAATAACTCAAGTTTGGTTTATTTTTCGGTAATAAATAATAGTAGCAGCTATTGACTTCCACAATTTTTTTTAATTTGACATCTTTCGCTAAAATGCTCCCATGATAATAGAGATAGACAGTTTATTTTCACTTTCTGAGTGTCAAGCCATGACGGTCACTCCAAGTGTTGTTGGCTTGTAGTGTTTTTTTTCACGCACGTTTGCCACCAAGATATAAGAATACATTTGCAGCACTATTAGCCCTAAAAAAAATTGCGATTGCGATTATATTAGATTGGAGATATAGCCATCTGAAGTTCCGGACATAGTTTTTGTAAAAACGATTATAAGTTGGGAACCCTTGTATGGATATCTAAAGTATATTCGTCATAAGAAAGATAATTTAATAGCCTTAAATAAAGGCAAGAAAAGTTTTAAAATTTGAATTATAATTTTGGAAATATAACGATATTTGTGAAATTTTGACCAATTTTTTTTCAAAAAAACCTTTTTTCCGCGCTCAACATATTGATAAATTCTTGAACTGAACTGTACACCACACTAAACATTCAAGAAAATTGAGAGAGGCCGGTAAAGTAAATAATTACTTTATATTTTAATACCAAATTCACCAAAATTATTTTACTTTTTTCGATAAAAATAGGTAAAATAGAAAAACACCTACGCAAATAGTATATCATTTGAATGCAAAAAAATTAAGGTTTCTTGAAATGCTAATAAAAATATAAGTCATTAAGACATCTTTTGGAATAAATAACGTTTTTGTAAAAAAAATGTCAAAATTTCACAAAAATAGTCATGTCTCCAAAATTAAAGGTCTAATTTCAAAACTTTTGGTACCGTTATTGTAGGTCACCAAAATATATTTCTTATGACACCCATATTTCTGATATTCATACAGGAGTTCCCATCTCATAATCGTTTTTACAAAAGCTATACCCGAAACTTCCGACGGCTATATCTCCGAAACTAGATCCGAGCGACACTTTTTTCATATTTTTTATTTATTTTCATTCCCCTTTCACCGCTAAAAAAAAATCTAATGCACTAATTTCCTTACCCAAAATGATATAACGAATTTCTGGCGTTAGCCAAATACGATAAGCTTCTGTGATTGTAGTCATATCCGGCTTAAGTATAATTTTTATAAGTTCTGCGATGCCGTTAACTTTAAGCTTGTTGGGTGAATAATTTATGTTCTTGGTGGTATTCTAAATATGTCATATGTGTCCATATGTCTGAGTTTCCTGGTCAGTGTTTGTGTTTCGTAGTCAATTTTACACATGTATTTAGATAAGAAGTCTCTACCTATAATTCCGTCTGTTTCAATTGGAAAGTCATTGTTGACTGCATGAAAATAGTGTCCTATAATGTCATATTGGAAATCTAATCCTAGTTTGATTGATCCTAACATTAAAAATTCTTAATTTGTAATTCCTGTTAGCTTGCATTTACTTTCTATCATCAAATCTGTTTCATTTATTATGTTTTCTAGCTTACAGATTGAAATATCTGCTCCTGCATTGATTAAAAATTTTAAATTATTCTTAGAGTTTTGACATTTGACAATAATGTAATTTGTATTTTTATCCGATACCATTAGTTTTGCTGCCCCGGACCATCTTCTCTTGAGACCTCCGAGCAATTTTCCTTTCCCTGTTATTGTCGTTAACAACACACATTCTGTTATCATTATTTCGGTTCCTCATTTTACTGTTCCAATTCTTATGATTAGGATTAGAAATTTGCCTGTTAAAATTATTGTTCCTTTTGCTGTTATTGTTGTAACTATTTTGGTTTTGTCTGTATTCGTTGATGTCTCCTTGGAAATTATTGTTTCTGTTATTTTGCTGTTGTGTGTTCTTGGAGTTGCTGTTGTTTTTGTAATTTTTTTTTTCTTCTATAAGATTTATAAATGTTCCTACTTGTGTTATTTTGTTGTCTATTGTACGAATTACTATTCGTTTTGAAATACATCAGTTGATTGTTCGCTTTTATATTTTTTTATATTCTAGAGCAAGATTTGTTGCTTCTGAGTACTTGTGTTTTTGGTTGAGCAGCAAGTACTGTATTTTTCAGAACATCACTTGGTCTATTTTTAAAAATTGTTAGAGCATAGCTTTCATTCACTTTTATAATTAAGTTTCGTTATTCTGTACTAGCTCCAGTTGTTAACTCTTTCATTTGTAAATTATTAAGTTCTGCTGTTAAATTTAAAAGTTTGTCTCTAAAATTTTTCACTGTACAATTTCTTTGTGTCATTGAGGAAAGTTGTGTGCATTTGTGCAGGTGTTCAACTAGTTTTGTAAGAGTTGTTGAGTGCTGTCTTGAGCTTAGCAAACGTATTGTTGCCTGCCGTGTAACCTAGAGTTGTTTTTACGGTTGTGCTTAGTTTTAAATTGAACACAAGAATAATGAGTTGTTTTTTATGCTCATCCGTATATATGTTGTTTATAAGTTCTATCAAGGTTAAAAATGCGTTTTACTCTTTGTAAATATCGTTAAAAATCGAAACTGTTTTTAAAATAAACTTGAGGTTGAAGTCAACCATTTTCGCCATGAGTTGAAAAAAGTTCTCTTATTTGTTTTAATATTATGTAGAATTGCTTTATCAATTCATTCACTTCTAAAGTTTTAAAATATTTTGCCTGACTTTCGAAATGAACTTTGAATTTATCTTGAAACTGAAATTTTAGATCAACTGTTCCTTTTTTATGTTTCCAAAAATTACCAGTATGGATAGAGGTCCGCTAACAGCGGCAGAGATAAGCAACGCTGAAGAATACATTTGAAAAATGGTCCAGGAAGAAAGTTTCCCGAAGAAATCGCTGCGCTGAGATAATCACAGCCCATTCCAATAAAAAGTGTGCTGCGTGCGCGTTCGCCATACTTGGACAAAGATGGGCTCTTTGTTGTTGAAGGCCGTATCGATGAAGCTGTTAACCTGTCTTTTACCTCAAGAAGACCCATACTGCTGTCACAAAATCAGACGGTATCCAAGCTCATCATGCATCACTTTCTTGAATAGTGTCATCACCAAAGCTCAGGAATTACGTTGAATGAGGCGCTTCAAAGGTTCAGCTTCCATATATTCTTATTCTCTTCCATATGGTGTTGTTTGTGATGCATGAGTGAGCAAATCCCGCTCCACTTAAAATGTGGCAAATGCCAGCAGATCGATTGACGCCATATGTGCGCACATTTACGTATACCAGAGTGGACTCGTTGGGGCCATTTAACGTTACTGTTGGTCGCTGACCAGAAAAATATGGTCTGCTATCTATACCTTCCTAACGAAATGAGCAGCCCTTCTCGGACTGGCAGAAATTCTGTCCACGGTTTCTTTTATAAAATGTCTACGTAATTTTATTAAAAGCGTGGAACCCCAATAGCAATCCGGAGCAATAATGGCCCCAATTTAATTTGTGCACAGAAAGCACTTAAAAACGACGACAAATGGACTTTAGACATCAACGCCTTAATCAAAGAAGCCGCACAACGCATATTGAGTGGGTTTTCAACTGTCCTGCCGACCCCAGCTCGGGTGGGAACGCTCAATTAGAATCATCAAGCTGTTGCTCAGCAAAATATTGCATGAAGTTGCTCCTAGGGTAGAAATCGTTCATAGTAGTTTAATTGAGCCTGAAAACATCTTCACCTCTAGACCGCTGACCGATATTTCACTGTCATCTAAAGAAGACGAACTGCTGACTCCCAACTATTTTCTTCTTTCAATGAAGCATAGCCCAAAATTTGAAAGATCGCTTGTGGAAGCAGTGGCTTACGGAATATTTTCCACAACTGCTACATCACCCGAAGTAGCATGATGAGGCTCAACCACGTCAAGTTGATGACCTGGTTACCATTATCGACCACAATTAACCACGAAGGCGCTGGAAAAAGACTCGAATGACTCAAGTATTCAGAGCCAAAGACGGACAAACAAGTTTCGCTGAAGTGAAAACTCCGACTGGACCTCTTCGTCGCCCTACTACAAATATGGCCATCCTGGCCATCGATTTTGAATCCGGGAACAATTCATGCAGGGAGAAATGTTAGAGTTGCACATACCCTAACAAAAATTACACACTGCAACGATCAGTCGCCAATACAACAATAGAAAAATTGAAACGGTAAATGGTACCATTGAAACAAACTGAACTGTAAAAACAATTAAATTTAAATTAAAATAAAGTAGGTTTGTGTTTCTTTTAAATATATAAAGCATTCGTTCATCGTACGTCTTAGAGTGAGGTTGGAGTTTTCAAAGTGTTCTATTTTGTGTATAAGTACAGTCTGTTCTGTATAATTTAGTTTTTTTTTTTTTTTGTCTTGTACTTAAAGTACTTTTTACTTGTTTGACTGCTGCATTTTGTGTCAGCTGTTACTTAAAATAAAAGATACCGGCTTAAAGGTAAGTCGGTGAGATTTTTCATTATTTAAAATTAAATTGAGTGCCTGTAAGTTTTTGATATTTCATTGCTAATTTTTGGCTTTTTGAGGGAGCAGCATGGCTTCGGCAGCCATTACTGCGACTCAAAATGATTTTGAGGGTTTCTGCGCCGATCAAGAGTCCTTCCAGAGGGTAAAGAAAAAACATAAAAAAGAGGATAAGCACAGTGCCAATAAAAATTTGGTGACCTCAATAAAATTTGCTAACAAAAGAATTAATAAAAATTCTGCTTCTAACTTGCTGGTTAATAAAAATATCAGCGAAGTTCACAGTTCAGATTCTAAAAATAGCAATGGCGGCTGTCTTTTACAAAATGAAGTTGCTGGTCATGCAACGGTTGATCAAAGTTTTCTGGTAGACTCTGACATGGATACTGGTCTTTCGACAAATAAGAATTTTGTACAAAATTATTTGGAAAAAAAAATGAGCCGAGTGCTTTTATTTTCCCAGAAGGTCACTCAGGTGACGTAAATGTCCTGGTGGATACATCAAGGTCTGAAAATATTCGAAATAAAAAAATTAAAAATGGTTTGTACCTGTGGGAGAAAGTTAGAAATATTAACCCGAAAGGGATCAAATCCATAAAAGCGATTGGACTATCCTTATATAAGGTTAATTTTTCAGATGTCAAGCACGCTAATAATTTTCTTTTGAATAATGAATTAAAAAATATGAATATCAGGGCTTTTATTCCAAGGAGTTTCATCGAAACCTTTGGTGTCATTAGAGATGTTCCTTTGTATTTGTCTGAAGATGTGATTAAAACCAATATTTCTTCAAGCATTGCTATAAACTCTGTTATGCGGTTTAACAGGCGCGATCCTGTGGATCGCTCCAAATTTATACCTACATACACAGTAAAAATTGGTTTCCTTGGAAATGAACTTCCACAGGAGGTTGTGTTGAATTACACAAAGCTGACAGTGGATCATTACTTTCCACCGGTCAGGCAGTGCTACAATTGCTATAGACTAGGGCACACCCAAAAAGGATGTAAATCCACTAAAAGATGTTTACATTGTGGCATACAAAATGAATGTGTGCCTAAATGTAATGATTTTAAATGTATATTGTGCTCAAATACTGATCATGTGGCTACAGATAAGGTGAAGTGTAGCAAATGGAAAAAAGAAGTTGAGATATCTAAAATTATGACAATTAAAAAATTGTCGAGAAGGGAGGTTGTGGATTCTTATCCAGTCAACACTACGAATAGGTTTCATTCTCTTGAGGATTATGAAGCGCAATTCCCTGTATTGTCCGTGAAGGCCTCTAATGTTAAGGACAAGGATGTTGAAGTTAATAAAGTTCTGCGTACAAAAAAATATAGCAATGATGCAAAAAAAACAACAATGCCTAAAGTTCAGGAGCCTGTTTGCTATAAAAAAACTCAACAGGAAAAAACAAAGACGGTGGTCAATGTTAAAAATCTTGAAAGATTTTCACAGCTAGAAAATACAGTGGCTGAACTGACCAAATTTGTCATTGATTGTTTTAAAAAACAAAATAATACTGAGGGATTAAATGCTATTAGCCATTTCAAATCCAGAATTGACAAACTGACTTTAGATATTGACTATAATGTCATAAAAGAGTCCTTAAATCACTCAACCTCTACTGATGAAGATCCTACAGTATAACTGTCAATCTTTAAAAACGAATAAAAATTATATTGAACATTATTTAAATAACAACAATTTTGATATCTGTGTTTTAAGTGAGATCTTCTCTCATGATGATTCTTTCTCAAACTCAAATATTTTAAATTTCAATCTACTTAAAAAAACACGAAGTGATGGCTATGGTGGTGTGGCTATTGGCCTCAGAAGATCCATAGGCTATAAAAAGATCAACTTTAATTCTGATCATGATGTTTTGGTGGTTAAAACAAGTAATCTTGTCACCAACTTTACAATTTGCTCAGTTTATTTTGAGCCCAATCTACCATCTGAAACTTTTCGTTCAGAAATGGAAAAAATTATAAATTTTTTGGATCCAATGCCAAATGTTGTGTTGGCTGGTGATTTCAATGCCAGGGCTAAAGCTTTTGGTGATCACTGTGACACAGTCAAAGGAAAAATTATTTCTGAATTAATCTCAGGATCAAATTTCATATGCTTAAATAATGGGTCTCCCACCTTCAGAAGGAATGGCAATTGCCTTGAAACGGTCTTGGATTTATGCTTTTCTAACTCCTTTTTGACTCATTCATGGTTCACCTTAAATTCTTTTCTTGGTGGTAGCCATCATTATCCTGTTATTATAGATTTCCCGCTAGTTTTAGCCAGGTCTAAACATTTCTTGGCTAAAAAAAAATTATTATTGTCTCTGAATTCAGTTAAAGTTGATGCAAACTTTGATGATTTTGAATCAGTAATGTCGAAGGAAATCAAGTCTGCCTCGTACAACATAGCTAATAGTAAGAACAAAGTACCCAAATTCTGGTGGAATAAAGATCTTGAAAGGCTTTTCAGATTGAATTTGGCTGCCAACAGGAAGTGCAATAGATTTCCTTCTCCTGACAACTTTGATCTGGCGATTACTGCCTTGAATAGGTGGACGGTTGCTGTTAAGGAAGCTAAGAAAGGTAGTTTTGTGGACAGAATATGTGAGTTAAATATGCAACCCAACAGTAAAAAAGCTTGGAGATTCGTAAAAAATCTCAAAGGTTGTAAGATTTCTAATACTATGAACCCTTGGAACAGTGACAACAACTTTTCTTTTCTATGCTTTTTGAGAGATCAGGTTCCGGTCAACTCTGATGAGAAATTTACATTCTCTTGTAACATTTACAATAATTTTACTGATCCCTTTTCGAAAAAGGCAATGGATGCAGCACTTAATTCTAAAAAAAAATCATCGGCTGGTGGAGAAGATGGTATCACCTATGATATGATTAGGGCACTGTCTGAGGAGGTTAAAACTAATCTTCTTTTCTCTATTAATGAAGCAGTGTCTACGTGCTCAGTAAGAGACAGTTGGAGAGTTATAAAAATTGTTCCAATACCCAAAAAGGGCAAGGATCTGGCCAATTTTCAAAACTTCAGGCCTATTTCTCTGATTGTTACTGTTTTAAAGACAATTAATTTATTGATTAAAAACAGACTCACCAAATTTTTAAATGAACTTGACTTTCTTCCTGCAAGGTCTTTTGCTTACAGGAAAAAAAAATCATCAGCTATGTGTCTAAATGAACTGCTGCTTCATACTACCTCCCTAAAGAATGAAGGACTTAAAGTTGTTATGTTATCACTTGACATTAGTAACGCATACAACTGTGTTAGAATTTCTAAACTAAATGATATTTTGACTGGGATTAGGACTCCTTGCTATATGAGGAACTGGATTTACAATTTCTTATCACATAGAGTCTTAAAAATGGGTAACTCGAAAATATCTGTGAAGGATGGACTACCTCAAGGGAGTTGTCTATCACCCTTACTGTTCAATATATATACTGCCTCTATTCATGCGATGGAAGATGAGTCCACAATGATTTTTCAATTTGCTGATGATTTTCTGTTGGTTGCCTTTGACACTGTTTTTGAATCAGCAGTCTGTAAATTGCAGTTAATAGCAAACAAATTTGTTGGTATCTGTAAGTCTCTGAATCTGTCCATAAATGGTGATAAGACTAACTCTATATACTTTGCAAAAGGTGCTAGGAAAAAAATTTCACTCAATGTGGACAACTTTAATGTCAGACAAGTTAATAGTTTATATTTTCTGGGTCGGACCATTACGGCCAGTATGTCAGTAAAGGAGCACTACGATAAGGCGATCAAAAGTGCACGTAGTAATTGCAATATCATGAAAATGCTGACGTCTGTAAAGAGTGGTCTTTCACCCAAGGTTGCCTTAAACTTCTACAGGGCTTTTGTTAGATCGAAACTGGAATATGCACGCACGTCCACGTCACATGCACCTCATTCAATCAATCAAAAAATTAGGTCTTTTCAAAATTCTACACTGCGTAGATGTATGGGGCTCACTCCGTCCACTATAGTGCACATTATTTATGCCTTAGCCGGTGAGATGCCTCCTTTCGAGAGGAGCAGATTTCTGACAGCTAAGGAGCTAATCAGATTGAAATTTGCAAATCCTGTCTTATTTTCTAAAGTTAAGGCGGAAGCTGACTTAAATTGCAGCTACAATTGCACCTATAGGGATTTCAAATCTATTTTTGATAATCTTAACAGTAATATTGATTACAAGATTCCTTCATACTTTCATGTAAATCGCATTTTCTTGGGAGATAGGAAATCTAATGTGTCGACTGAAGTGGCTAGGTCTAAATTTTTAATTAAGCTGAATGAATACAAAATCAGGAATTTTGTTATTTTTGCCACTGATGCTTCACTGGGGCCAGCGGCCACTGGTTGTGGAGTCTTTAATGTCACTTTAAATCAGAAATATTATTTTAAAATAAACAGAAAGACGTCCTCAGTTTTTGGTGAACTAGTTGCCATCAAAAAAGCTATTCAAATAGCAATTGAGGATAATGTCCCTAAATTGGTGGTTTTCACGGACAGTTTGGGGTCTTGTAGTCTACTTTCTGAGAATGGTTCAGACAACTTCTGTGTTGCGGAAATTCACAATTCTATTATAAATTCATGTCTTAAGGAAGTTCACATTGTGTGGATTCCAAGTCATATGGGGATAGCTATAAATGAGACAGTTGACGAAATTGCCAAAAAGGCTGTTGAGGTGGGTGCCTGTCTAAACATTGACCTAACTCCTGGAGAGGCTCTTGATAGGATAGGTGATGAAATCTGGAAAAAGTGTTATGATATTTATGTTTCAGCTTCACAGCTTAAAGGAAAATTCTTCTTTAATTTTTTTTCTAGGCTACCAGATAAGCCCTGGTATGTGAATGGTGAGCTGAAACCTAAAGAGATTAAAATAATAAATAGACTCTTGTCTGGTCATACCTTTGATAAGGTATACTTACATAGGATTCGGGCTATAGAAAGTAACTTATGTGACCATTGTGGTGCTGCTGAATCTGCGGAACATCTGATCTTTCAGTGCACTCAATTCACCGACGTACGAAAAAAATTTAAAATTTTTAAGCTTTTTGCAAATACTAAATTTTTACTGATGACTATGAACCTAAAATTTTTCAAGTCTTTAACATTCTTTTTAGATCGAGCTAAAATTAATATATAGCTAACCATTTTGTTTTTGGGTTCGACTATACTTCAACCAAACTCTTGACGTTTTGTCGCGTCGCGTTTTTTGTTTTACTTATAAAATTTTTGTTATATCATTAATGTTCAATATATAACTATGCATTCATAAAGTATATCTAGTTGTTCTAGACGCAAGCAAAAGAAATTCAACTTTAAGTTGCTTCATAACTGAGCAGCTATCACTCAACTTTTTTCACACAACTTTATTGTGCAAGCAAACGAAATTCAACTCTATGTTGCTTCCTTGAGAGCAACTATCGTTCAACCTTTAATACACAACTTTAAGCAAGAAAAAGAAGACTCATTTAAGCTAAAAGAAATTCACCTCTAAGTTGCTTACGAGCAACGTTCGCTCATCCGTTTAATCCATGATTTTTCACAAGAAGGCATGATGTATTACAAAAGGAAACTTACAATTGCTGTGATATCATCTGGAAAAATTTTATTCATTCGGCATATACTACTACTTTTTTCGTCGTGGGATACATTGGCATTTTGAGAGACATTTCTCCGCCAACCATATGGTAGATTATTGGCATATAATCTATCACAGAATCAAAAAAAAAAAATATATAAAGGAAATCTAATTTTTGCGTTGCCGTCCTTATACTACCACTCGACCGAAAAAATTTTTGTGGTTGACTGTTGAATGACGAAAAAGAGCGGTCACACACGCAAACGAGAGAAATTTGAGCAAAACGGACGAACATGATCGCTAGTGTGTACTACATCTTAGCATCTTTTACTCCGATGTAAGGAAAACGAGTTGAGTAAAGCCAATATTCGTATGAATAATCATTTTTTTGACTCTGTTATAATTTTGTATAACAGAGTTTTAAATCGTCAAAATGAGACGTCAAAATGTCAGAACAAGTTTTTTTGACATGACAAAAAACAACTCTTTCGTTTTGTCCGTTAACGAGTACAGACGTGTTTTCGTGTGTTTGCGTTTGCGCTGGTCTTAGCGTCTGACCTGTTCCACATGTTTTTTCAAAGCGGTGAAACGTATAGGTTAAGTACGATATCATATTTAGCCTTTAAAAAGGCGATCGTGTAATTTAGTGTTCCACAATCACAACGATATTAAGGACTCAATTAAAACCTCGTGTATCTGAGTCCTTTCCTTAGGTTAATATATATACCTTTTGGAATGACTGGCATATTGTAAGAGAGAGAGAGAGATGACAAAAAACA
This sequence comes from Meiosimyza decipiens, assembly GCA_963680825.1. NCBI lineage: Eukaryota > Metazoa > Arthropoda > Insecta > Diptera > Lauxaniidae > Meiosimyza > Meiosimyza decipiens. The sequence goes on along the minus strand of OY804260.1, from coordinate 43,896,022 downwards.
GAATATGATGGAGATAAGCGATTTTCTGATTTTCTGCACATTAGAGATTGCGCCAACGCGCCGTTCCAAATTTTCATGTAAAAATGTTCCGCTAAATAGTCCACATTCAGACGTGTAAAACAATATAATTGTTTAAAGTTTTTATCGTCACCAAGTATTCCTGTCTTGTACTGCTTTTTTTCACGCGCAATATTTGCCACCACAATCGGTACAAGTGGTATGATATGAATCCATTTGTGGCATTATTAGCCCTAAAAAAGCTAAAGTGAATCTGTTCCGCTGATTTTGCTAATAAGTTTGCGGCTTAAGTTTCTTAAGCTGACATTCTCCAATTTTATTGCTTTTTTAGGCGTAAGAAGGGCTTACAAATAAATAAAATTTATGAAAACAAATGTCGCTTGGGTCTGGTTTTGGAGATATAGCCATCGGAAGATCCGGACTTAGTTTTTGTAAAAATAATTATAAGTTAGGAAACCCTGGGAAACTGTATTAATATCTAAAATATTGGTCTCATAAGAAAGATAATTTAATGTCCTAAAATAATGAAACTTTAAGCTTTGAAATCTGAGTTATAATTTTGGAGATAAAACGATTTTTCTGAAATTTTGACCAATTTTTTTTTTCAAAAAAACCTTTTTTCCGCGTTCAACATATGGATAAACTCTTTCTAAGCATACTGAACTGTTTAAAATACTAAACATTCAAGGAAATTGAGGGAGGCCCTTAAAGTAAACAATTTCTTTATATTTTAATACCAAAGTCATATCTCAATAATTAAAGGTCTAATTTCAAAACTTAGCGCACCGTTATTGTAGGCCATCAAAATATCTTTCTTATGACACCCATATTTCTTATATTCATACATCCGAACCTAGATCCGAGCGACATTTTTTTTCTTCACCCTAAAAAAAAACGAGAGTCTCAGCTAGAGTAAACCTGCTCCAAGTTTGCTTTTAAATTTTTGAAATTTGTTGATTTATCGCCGATGGTACACTAATTTCCTTACCGAAAATGATATAAAAAATTTCTGATTTTAGCCAAATATGATTATTTATAATTTTTATACGTTCTGCGTTGATAGCGCGTAAAATCAAAATTAAAAGGCTGAATGCGGTAAAAGAACAAATAACTCTAAGCAAAATAGTTAGAGTAAATACTCTGAGTCAACAGACTCAAGATTTTTAGAGTAAACGTAGCTTTTTCTGTTTTTATTAATTCAAAGCTGAGTAAAAGCTATCGCATAATAGAGTAAATACTCAAAATGACATTTTGAAATTGATTTTTCATACCAAATTGATTTACTCATATTTTTCAGAGTAAAAGCTACATTTCTGAGCACTTAGTTCGAGTAAAAGACTTAATTCAGTTTATCCATACGATGATCTTGTATCAGAAATATGGGTGAGTTTGGTATTAAAATATATGGTAATTATTTAATTTAACAGCCTCTCTCAATTTTCTTGGATGCTTAGTGTGTTGTACGGTTGTTGTACAACCCTATGCCATCTTACTCAACGCGGTCCGCACCGGCTAACTTGCGGTTTCAAGGAGGTCTTGAACCCGCCGCGTTGAGTCGAGGATACAACAATAAAATTTCACTTCCGCCGGAAGTGAAACTTTGAAATCAAAAACGAAAAACTCACAAAATCAAAAAAAAAAATATTCAGCAAAAAAATAAAAAAAATAAGAAAAGTTAATTACGTACATCCTTCCTCGTACACAGGTCTATCCACATCAAAGATGGGAGCGAGATGCAGCTCCCCACGCACTCGCTCATCCTGTGATGCAGCATCCATTTTGGTGCATCACCCACAGTAGAATCATCGCTGGAAATTCACCCACTAAACCAGCATCGGTCAGGTTAGAAACACCCCCTTTATTAAAAAAAATTAACACCTCATTTCAAATATCAAAATTACTCATAACATTTTTTTTTATTCTTTTCTCATAGGTATAACAAAATTTGACCAAAGATCAGAAGCTGAAAGTAAAAACTATGCAAACCAGGATGGTGAGTTTTAAGATTAAAATAACAACAAAAACTAAAATTTTAAATTTATGTGCTCGCAAGGTCGCAAACTAAACTTGCTTTAACAAACAAAAAAAAATTATATAATTCACAAAAAAAAGTTAACTTGTTTTAATAAAATCAAAACAAAGAACAAAAAAAAATTCGCGGATTTACGCTATATCAGCGAATTTTAAAATAAATGTTAATTTAAAAAAAAAATAAACTCAACCTCTTTTAAAATTTTAAAATAGGATTAAGGAACAACTGAAATTCAAAAGGTAAAGGAAAGTATAGAAAATTAAAAAAAATACTTAAATATAATATTGAAAAAAATATAAATACATAGAAAAAAACTCAAATATAATACTGAAATAAATATAACTAGAAATATAAAAATACAACTAATTTAATCTATGTATTCCGGAGAAATTACGCGGTTTAAATTTATGTTCCAAAAGGTTTTACCTTTTTTTTTACGCTAGAATTATTACTGGCCGACCTACAAGAGCTATATATAAAAAAATTAAGAAAAAAGTTCAAAAATTCCCACATAAATGGAATTCTCCGCGAATACGGGATTTAAAATATTGTCTAAAGCTATAAGGCACTCGAATTTCAACACAAATTCTAAACTTTAAATTTAACGAAAAACTAAAAGCAATCTTAAAATTTATTTTTCTAATTTGCAGCTTTTTTGTGCCACTGCACAGGTTCAATCGAACTTTTGGATTTTCGGTTCGCGGTGTACTTCTTGTGAACTTTGTTCGGCTTCAACAAAAATGGTCTTGCTCCGTGCCCGAGCCGTTTACAGGGCTTCCACCATTTTGTTTTATTTCTTTCTTACTAGTACAAAATGGACGTTTTGTGGACGCGACCGCTTGCGCGCGAAAAACTGATTACTTTTTTTTTTTTTAACTTCAAATTTACGTAGATATAAATAAATATATATAAAAAGGAATTGTGGCTGACTTATCTTTTCTTTTTTTTTTTGACCGGAAGTTTCTTACATCTTATTAGCGGCACAGTCGGTTTTCTCGGGGAGTCAGCCACACTAAGAAAATTAATAATTGTATATTGTGCAACAGAAAAAAAATTTACCATTTTTTCTATAACTTACATTATCTTCCTTTTTCTTTAATTTATTCTGGATCTCCAATTTCAAATTGGCAAGACACAACTGCCTGGCAAACAAAAATCTTCGGCTTCGAGGTTTCTGCAGGATTTCATCACTTTGTAAAATATTGAGTTGAAAAAAAATCAAAAAAATTGCCTTTCGGAAATAATTTCTTTTTATTTTAAGTTGATCTCGAGACAGCTAAGCGGACTTTCACTAAATTGGACGCGTTTATACTAAGCACACGAACACTTGCTTTGAAAACTTTTAGGTTACACTTTGTGACGTTTTAAACATATCTTTTAAAAAAAATCATAGCCTTTTCGGACTTTAGTTTAAAAACAACTGGCTGCCTCGAGATGTATTTCCTTTTTGAAAAATGGCCTCTAGTGACTGCGGTCGCTAAGCCGATTTTTGCCAACCAAAAAGTTTAGTGCCTTTACATAACGCATAAATTGATTAAAACATACATAATACAACATTCAAAATTCATCCCAATACAGCTCTACCCCAATCCTACCAACACCATCCTGCTTCGCACCGTCTTTGCACGAATTCGTTTCTCTCGTCTTACGAAAACTTCGTACCACAAAAGCTCAAGCGACCTTTGCTCTTTGCTGTGAACCTACGATACTCTAGTTGGAAAGACATCGCAGAACCACTTTATCGACTTTGATAAAGTGGGGATGTCAACTTTCATTTTGACTTTTGTGATGAGGCTTCATTTCCTTTGAAATTTTACATGTGATTTGTATTAGCCAACTAGCGAGATAAAAATCTTCTTTTTTTCTTCAATTTAATTAATCAATAAATAAATATTAAATGTGGCGGTACACAGGCGCTTCACGGATCTGAAATCCGCAACCACATTATGCGCAGCACCGTGACGCGTGCTTGACCGCATATTTTGAAGCACCCGAACTGGTGCCACTAACAACAAAAAAATTTGAGCCTGCAGTAGCTGTGAATTGTGGATAGATTTTTCCCACACGCAACACAGTTCAGTATGCTTATCAAGAATTTATCCATATGTTGAACTCGGAAACAAGGTTTTTATTTTGAAAAAAAAATTGGTGAAAATTTCAGAAAAATCGATATATCTATAAAATTATAGCTCAAGTTTCAAAACTTTTTAACTATTATTTAAGGCCATTATATTATCTTTCCTGCGACACCCATATTTTAGATACACATACTTTCGATGGCATTATCTCCGAAGCCAGATCGAAGCGACACTTTTTATTCATATTTTTTATCTATTCTTAAGTCCCTCTTACGCTTTAAGAACAATAAAATTGGAGAATGTCAGCTTAAGTAAACTTAAGCCACAAATCGGTGGAACAGATTCACTTTAAATCGCAATCACATTTTTTTTAGGGCTAATAGTGCCACAAATGGATTTTCATTTCATACCACTTGTGCCGATTATGGTAGCAAATAACGTGCGTGAAAAAAAAAAACAGTACAATCCAAGAACACTTTGAGACGATAAAAACTATAAACAATTGTATCGTTTTACAGTTGTAATGTGGACTATTGAAAATCAGGAACGGCGCGATGGCGCAATCTCTAATGTGCAGCAAATCAGAAAATCGCTTGACAACTTGGCAACTAAACTAATTCTGACGTTTTGACATTTCAAAACTCTGTTCTACAAAATTATTGCAGACTCAAAAATCTGTGTAAAGTAAAAGATTATTCATACGAATATTTGCTTATACTCAAAGCATGTATTATACTCAGATAGCATATACTCAACACTTTTTTCTAACTTCGTAGTAAAAGCATCATTTACTCAGTTTTTATTAATGTGCCCAATTTTGGTAAGCAATTAACCCGTCATTTTTTCACAATATACGGCAACATTGTTTTTGGCGATTCACGTATATTTTTGACAATCAATGCGTGTGAGTGAGAATTTTACCACTAAAGTGCTACACATATTTACGTTAGCTTTGCCAAAAATTTCAGTCAATAAATCTTTATTCAAGTTAATAATTTCACTAGTCTTGAAATAAAATTATGGATAACTTCAACTTTGGAGGTTCTCAGTTATCGCGAAACGAAATTATACAGCTTCTGCTAAGGGTATCAATTGCATCTGTCGTAACATTCTATTCTATCAAGTGGATGATGAATCAATTAGACCCCACGAGCAAAAGCAAAAGAAAAGCCAAGTTGCGTGCTGAAGAACAGTTAAAACGGTAAGTTGCAAGTAAAACATTTGGCTTAGCTTTACTTTAGGAACAATCCTTTTTTTCGTTAAACCAACATTCTCTTACTTAGTTTTGGACAATGTTTTCCTTAAATCAACAATCTCTTACGTTAATCAGTCTATGATACATCCAACACCCGGGTTGCTAGCCACAGTAATTTTACATAAGATTAAGGGTAACACATGACCGACTTTAAGGCTTTGTACCTGATTTCTATACCTTGAACATAAGTTTACTTTAGAAGCGAATATGGAATCAGAAGTTGGTGATGCGATTCACTTTTGAAGATATAGACATTGGAAGTCGGCGATAAAGCTTTCCAAAAAATCGTTAAACGTTGAAAATCCCAAGACCGATTTTCAAAATTAAGATATGCGAGAGGATATTTAATGTGTAGCATTTTTCGAATAATTACCAATATTTTATTAAAATTTCTAGATCTTGTTCATTATTTTCTTTAAAAAATTAAAATTTGTGCAAGGCCCTCAAGAAGTAGTGAATTTTAAAAAACTGTATTTGTAATTTCCGATGACAATATATCCGAAAGTAGATTTGAGCCACAATATTTTTTTGTAGATTTTATTTAAGTGAATAAAGTGCATTTCAAAACTATTGCTTGGTATAAAAATAAGAGATTTGTCGTAAGGTTTAAATTTACCAAAATGACATTTCCAATTTCTTAATTTAAAACTGTGAGCATCGAAAAACAATATTTCAAAAAGAACTATCTGGTTGATCATTTTGGAGATATTAAACTTTAAGATTCCATTTCAATCAAAAATTTCTCATTTATTTAATTGAATAAATTAGCTTTTACCAAAATATGTTTTGATACCAAGCTTTTTGTTATTTTGCTTCTTCTTACTGTTGCTGGAAAATATTTTATGAGGCAAGTATTGGGCAAATACAGTTGATATAGGCAATTTTCTTTCCCTCGCTTGTCAAAAGTGAGTCTCTAGTCTCGTTCCTACGATTTTGACAGCCTTCAAGTTTTACCTAAAGAAGTTTGTCTGAAAGATTAAACTTTTTTTTGGAGGGGAAGTGATCAGCTGTTTTTTTACTCTCATTTTTTCTCTCTCAATTTGTTCCGGATGATACACTTTTCGTGGTAAAACTTTATAAATATTTACCTATTTTTTTCGGATGATACAGACCTAATATAAGATATAAACTATTTATGAAGGAGGCTGTTGCAGTCGACGTTTAATCACGTTGGTGCTTGGCGGTCTTCACCTTTATGGCACTGCCGTACTTTTCTTTCTGAAATAAAATATCGTTTTTTTATATTAAATTAATTGTAAACTTTATTAAAAAAATTTTTCATGAAATATGTGCGTTTCCCTCGCAAATTTTAGTTTAAAAAAACTTTAAAAATAGAAGTTCAAAACATACTAGTTAATATTTAGTCAAATCAAATGCGGGCACTTGTATATTAAACAGGATTGAACTACGCCCGCTTTGTGTTCTGAGGGTTATCTATGTAAAACCGGAAATTCGTCTGTATACCCAGATTTTCTGAACTTTCCCTGAAAATCGAAATGCACATATCCATAGTTATGATATTTCGTATAAAATCTAAATTTCCATAACCAGCAGCTGACATGCAAGTCCAAACCGAAAATGATTTTACCTGGCTAGTAGTTCGCAAAAAGCTGTTCAACAACCAAAAATGTGAATGACCCGGTGACATATTCTGAAGAACCCTGAGTACTGGAATTCAATATTCGTGGGTGAGTCGAAATTCAACTTATTTGACTTAGATGGCATTTCGCAAAAGCCGAATACAATAAACAACAAGGAGAACCTACACGCAGTATAAAACATGGAGGTGGCAGCGCCATGGTTTGGGCTTGCATTTCATTTGCTGGTACCGAAAACTTGGGTTTTATTAAAAGATCAAGAGTAAGGATATGTGTCTTCAGACTTTCAAGTACAATTTGCTGCAAAGTGCCGAAAGTCTGTGCATGCAGATCAATTCATGGTTTCACCAAGATAAAAACACAAGCTTAATGTACAAGAGTCCGTATTTGATTGTACCGCCATCATAGTCTACAGACTTAAATGTGATTGTAAATTTATAAGCGATTTAGAAACAAAATATCCGAATACTCAACATTTCAAACAAAATCTACCTAAAAGAGGCGCTTAAAATTGAGTGGCGTTATATTCCGCCAGATACCACTAAAAAATTTACAGCTTCGATTCCAAGCCGCCTTTAAGCTGTAGTTGACCAAAGAGGCTACCACACTACATAGTACAAATTACAAAACTATTATTTTTTGACAGTGTTTTTACAGTTTATACACATCTGCATAAAATAAGCTGTGACTTGAAATTCAGTAGTATAATAATTTGATTTTCTATTTTTAAAGTTTCAGATAATGTATTTTAAGAAAGAAAAAACTTTTTTTTTAAACTATACTTTTTGCTCTTTCAAATTAAATCAATATTTTTTTTTCATATTCCTTTTAATTTCGAAGCTATAGAGCTAGAGCATTGAAATGAAAGGTATGCACTGCAAAAAAAAAAACTGTGAGCTACTGTAAGTGAGTATGTAAGGTTGATACATAAGCTAATAAATAAGAAATATGATTGAAACTGTTAAACATTGTGTCACTTGACAATTTTACTTTTTATACGCTGTCGGTGGAAACATAGGCGTTTCCGCGAAAACATATATATATATATATATTTATATATATTTTAGAAAGAGTAAAAGCTGAAATTTCTCTGACTAGTCAAATCACCACAGTTTCAGTTAGAACTCAAAAATGGGTAAAAATAGTAGACTAATTTAAGCGGTAGCCGATAATTGTCTACCAAAGCCGTAGGTGGCCGTTAAGCCGTTAATTGGAGGTAAAAGCAGTTAATTGTATAAGTTTTTTTAGTATTGTTTACCAAAAAAAAAGGTCCTGAACTTTTCCCTTTGTATTTTTGAAAGGCCGTCAATTTCTAATTTGCAACTTGGCAACTCCGTTCAGTTGCCTTAAAACTGCATAAGACGTGGGCCTTCGAAAAATTATCCAACATTTAAGAAGCTTAACTTGAGCTCATTTTAATTCTAAGGATAAGTACCTTTCCAATTAAAAATTATCATTCGAATCTAGTTTTGGAGATGAGTTATTGGAACAAATTCTGGGCGCGATTTTTCATAAAGACATTTCGCCTGAGGCGCTATTTAAACCCAAACCAATAAGGGGAGGCACGTTAAGACTTCACTTCCTAAACATTCTTGAAGAAAAAGATTTTTGAAGGGAAGGTACTAATACAATATTTAAAATATGGTTGGGAACTCTTTAACCCAATTTACAATAGGGAAATAAGTCGTCATCAATCTGATGATGACTGACGATTTCATGAGCGGTCATTTATAAAAAGTCCAGATTTCAAACTATTGCACAATATAGCCTGTTAAATTGCCTTTCATATGCCACCAACTTTGTGAAAATCGATTGAGAGATTCCATTTCACAATGTATTGAAATTGGCTGGTGTCGACTATTGACAAATATTGCCCTCATAATACAGGCGCTGACTGAAATCGACAAGTGTCAAATTAAGTCGTTTTTATTAACACTTATGATAGGCGCCATTTTATTTGTTTTTTGTCGACTAATTATTATTATTTAATTGAATTTGATCGAATTTCAAATATAGTTCATGGAAAGGGCGGGGAACAAATCCTATTGCAAATTATGCAAATCTAGTCTGATGAGTCTATGTAAGGACTGTCCCAGAAAAAACTTGCGTTTTGATTTTTAGCTAAAAAAAATCAAGTAAATTTTTTGGTCTGTTTTCATCTTTTATTAATAATGGCTAGTTTTCCGAATATAAATATCTTACTTTTTTCTTAAGGCCCTTCTTTAAATTTTGCACGGTTGTTTCATCGACAGTACGGTACGATCTTTTCAACCATTCCTTACTAGCTTTAGAGTAATGGGAGGTTGCTAAATCAGGCCAATACATCACGGTACCCTCATGTGTATGAATAAATGGTAGACGTTTTTCGAGACACTCGTTTATATAAACTTTGGAATTGATTGTGCTATGTTTAAAAAAAAAATCTGCTTTTGAGACCACAAGTGCATATGGCCTGGCAAACCATATATTGCTTCGGAGACTTCGAATTTTTTTCTTTAAATATGCTAGGCACATGCCTCTTCTTCGGTGATGTATAATATTCGAGCACAGGTAGCTGCTTAAAATCTGCTTTGACGTAAGTTTCGTAGTTCATAACACAGCAATCAAATTTAGTCAGGTACCTTTCATACAATTTTCGGGTTCGCATCTGAGCCATCAACTTTTCTCCTTTCAGTTGATTTTAATGTACCTGCTCTAGCCGTCATATCTCGCACTGAGATGTTAGGATTCTGCTTAAAAAGGCGCTTCATCTTAGCCGCTACCTGTGTGGTAGAAAATTCTGGTTTTCTTCCTGGACCCTTTTTCTGAAACAGGTAGACCCTTCTTATAATTAGAAATAGTCGTAAAGACAGTTTTTTCTGATGCACCAACTATTCTTGCTATAGCTGAATATTTTAACTCTGGATTTTGTAGGTATGTAGACAAAATCAGTTTGCGGACTTTTTGTTGCTTTTTAGATATCTTTGTCGTTAAAAGTGCTATCTTCAAGTGTTATACATCATATTAAATGTCACTTTATATAGAACAATTATTGTGTCTTTTTAGACGTATAAGATTATCAGGTAGAGCATAATGCAAAAAATAAAAAACGTAAGATTTTTCTGGGACAGTCCTTATTAGCGTTGCGATGCAAAAAAAAATTACGTTTCGCTTTGCCCCTCGGGTGAGGTAAAGCGGTATACGAAGTGCATTACAAAAATAAGATAATTATACATTTGTATTAATAATTTCCTAAGAATAAAAATCATGTTTTTTATGTGTGATGAATCGCCGCCCAAAAGTAGCAGGACTTTTTTATTTTTCTATATTGAAAACCCCTGTATGTTCATAAAGAACCTAATTTTATTAGTCAATCTCAAAAACGAAAATTAATGGTTTCATTAAATTCAATAAGACTTTATGAATGTAACGCATGTTACCATGCAATTACCCCTCTCATCAAAGGTACATAAAAAAATAAATCATTGTGTAAACTATTGTTCATATTATGATTTTCTGAATTGAAGTGATTTTTTGATTTTCTTACTAGCGGCCACGAATTTTGGCAGGGTTTTCAGTCGAAATTTCTAAGCTACGGTCTTCAATAATTTTTCTATATTTAAATGAAAAATAAGTCCCGTCTTTACGTCCAGATGTCTAAAATTGATAGATTGAAGTTGAGTAAATTTTTCGGTCGAATTTTCTAAACTACGTTCTTAGATTATCAATATGGCTTTTTTAATAAAATCTGAAACTATGAAGAATGAAAGAATGTTTTTTTTTAATTTAACTAGAGTTGGTGCAGTGGACAATAGATACCATTTCGGTACTTTCATATGATTAAATGCCATAAAATCTTAATGAACTTTTTAATGCGAAAAAAGTACTGAGTACGAAGCTGTGCATGTCCCAACACTGTGCATTCGTTTGTGTGAAAGATGGGCCAAACTGTAATCAAAAGCAAATCATTTACCGTATTTTCTTATGAAGCGCATATAAAAATAGCAAAGAATACTTTTTGGTATTGAAACCTGACATAAAATAAAAGTAATTTTTTTGTCATCGCTTCCAAAAATAAAAATTATGGTATTATGTTGCCCTATTACCAGATCATTGCAGAGTTTTTCAGGCGGAGGTTATAGCAATAGAGGGAGTAACATCCTGGCTAAGGAGGAATGTTGTATCCAAAAAGGATATAAATATTTTCTCAGATAGTCAGGCAGCTATCAAATCTCTAGAATCAGTCTTCCTAAACTCACTAGTGGCCCAACAATGTCGCTCGTCTCTAAACGAGATGGCTCAACATTTTCATATTCACCTCATCTGGGTGCCTGGGCATAGGAACATTGACGGCAATTGCAAAGCGGATGAACTTGCTAGGCAAGGGACTACTGCACAAATTCCTCAGGACAAGGAAGGTGTTGGCATGCCACTTGCTACCTGCAAGTTTCTGCTTAAAGAAGAAATGGTTAAAAATGCTAATAAAAGATGGACTGAAGGGTCAACTTGTAATATAACTATGCAAATCTGGCCGAAATGGGATGCTAAGCGTTCGTCAGAACTAATTTCTCGCACTAGACATAGTGTCTCGTCAGTTGTCGCAGTCATAACTGGCCACTGCCTCATCGGCAGACATGCGGAGAGATTAGGTGTTAGGTCCTTTGACTTCTGTAGAAGTTGTGGAGATGTGGAGGAAGAGGAAAATATTAAACATCTTCTCTGCTCCTGTCCCGCACTTGCTAGAAAACGCCACAAAGCACTTGGGTCGTTTTTATTTGATGACCTGGATGACCTTAGACATGTCAGTATAGGTCAGCTATTTAGTTTCATAACGAATTCTGGCTGGTTCAACGAGAGGGTATAGTAAAACACCCTGTGGTATCACAACGGATCATGTTTGGTCTAAGTGAGTCAGTCTTTCGTAACTGACTGCCACTCCTACCTAACCTAACCTATGTTGCCCTATGTGGGGTACAATATACAGCTATGGATACATAAATTGCAAATTTTTTTATATTTTCTTTCTTATGCTACAGTATCGTTAATGTTATTAACAAATAAGTGTGGTTTTTTTTTCAAAGGTATATCCTTCATATTTAATAATAATACGTGCTTCAGCTATAATACATTAACAAAAAAAAAATGATCAAAATATAAAAAAACCGATGAAATGAGCTAGACATAAATGTCGCAAACTGAAAAAAAAGAGAAAATATCGTGTTAAAATTGCATTGTTGACTTTTTGGTATGCACAAACGTTTAAATCATTGATATCTTGTGCTGTAGCCTCTGTTTTTGAAGCTTTGAGCTTTTAACGCGACCCCCTCCCACCTTTTCGCAATTTGTTTTGGATAAAGAATACCAATCTTTCTGTGAGGCAGACCAAAAGTTGTCCATATTTGTATAATATTTTTTTACGATTTTAACCTTCACTCCGTTCTAAAGGTTCTCTATTAGATTTAAGTCAGGGCCCCGGGCTGGCCAATCCGAAACGTCGATCTTTTCATCACAAAACCAATTATTTACTACTTTGGAGGAGTGTTTAGTATCATTACTATATACTGCAAAAATATCCACTTAATTGGCATGGAATGGAGTGCATATGGTTCCGTATGATATTTCAATTTGTCCTTCGACTGCCAACGCCATCAAAATCTTTCTCCAACTTAACTTTTCCTCGTATCTCTGCTTGACAACTGTCTGCCTTAGCCATGTACCTGCTTTTGGCTACAGAAAATTCAAATAGCTGTAAATACAATAAAAAAAATTTTCCAAATTTTATTTCGCAATTTCATCATACATCATTTTATTTTTTTGATCAAATGATCATACTTTATTGAGATTCTCTTAAGAACTGACTACAAGATATTTTTATTCTTAACTTAAAGAATTTTCTATTTTATTTGTTATTAGTCGACTGTTATTATTAATTAATTGAACATTATTTGATCGAATGTGAAATGTGGAAATAGCCGAAACATATGTCACCAATTACCAGGTTAAATTGTTCCATTTGTTGTCTCTGTCATGTTTGTTGAAAAGCATTGACCGATTTGTGAAATTTCACATAAAATATCGGTTTTTGCTAAGACCGTACAATTCGATCAAATTATGTTCAATTAAATAAAGAATTTTCTCTGCTTCTGCGACATCGGCAGAACTTTCGAAATAAAGCAAAAGAAAGGGAAAGTAATAATTACTGACCTAGCGTCGGCATGACAGTCAATCAGGTCGATTGCGAAATGTAAACAAATATATTTTATGATATTTGAAGTTTGGATTGTAAACCGATATGTCAACGACACCTCAAATGTTGGTTACTAAAATGTGAATCAATAAATTACGAAATTTGAAGTGTGGGTTACTTAAATGTAATCGAATACGTTTAGTGGAATCTCACATATGGATTACAAAATGTAACCAGACGACTGGAGCGGCATTCCGATAATTATTATGAAATGAGAGCGATTAATTTTGATGAGGGTTTCAAGTGTTGAAACTCTTTAGAATTAAAAAGAATTTTTCAATTGTTTAGATTGAAAATATTTTGTTAGCTAACTTACATACTGTGCTTAAAAGAGCCACGTAAACAAGGATGAGAAAACGAGTGACCATATGTTTTGCATTGTTTGTTTTGATATTTCATCGTCTATTTTGCGTATTTTGATGAGATCAGTGTTCATTAGGCTGCGTTTGCGTGAGAACTAAAAAAGTTTGCGCTTGATTTGCAATGCAAAACACTTGAGTTTTCATAGTTTTAACAAGTTGAATAAAAAAAAACTACAAAAAATTTAAGGAACGGTCATATGTTCTGCCACTGTGTCCGTTTCGGTACAGGCTCAAAAACATGCTGATTAAATTTTTTTTTATATTTTCCAAATTTTTTAAGTATTTTATCTTAGTTTCATAAATCGAAACTTTTTTGTAAAAGTTTTGGCATGATTTAAGGCTATAGGGTGTTTAATTTTTGCTTTTAATTTAAATTTAATACCGGGTAACCGTATGTAATTTGGATTTGAATGAAAGTTGAAAGAAAATGTTTTACAAATTTTAAAGAGAGAATTTAATTGTTAATAGGGACGCCTGAGTGCGCGTTCCTATTTGTTGAACTGTCTACCAGTTTAACAAAAGAGGTGTCAGTTAACGATTAGGCGATTTTATCGGTTGATTCTAATCATTTTCATAAATTTAATTGAGGTGTGTTCCCCTTTGGTAAATCGCAATTGCGTTGACAATCTATTTACGTCTTTCTTATCCATTTAAAAAAATGAAAAGTAATCCGTAACAAACCATAAACTTTTTTTTTGATTAAGGATATACTCGAAAAGTAGTAAATTTTAGAATTTTATGTGTATTTAGAATATGTCTAATGTGCACTAACTTAAACGTAAGGTATGATGGGAGTGAAGTATCCATCGGTAAGTTAGTAAAAATATTATTTTCAAATGCAATTTTAAAACATAATTTTTCTATTAGTATATGTATAAGTCAAGTCACAGTCAATTATTTTGCGAAAAAAAAAGTATTTTTTGAAAGTATGTCAATTTAATAACTTCCATCCAGTTACTTTAATTCAAAACTTTAAAAATGATATTTCTTACCTTCGAAATGTTCTGATACTGTTTGAGATACTAATAAATTTTGCTATCCGAAATATTCCAACTTTTTTAATGGGTTTTGTTGATAAGGAACAATTCGAAGTTGAGCACCGATAGAAAAACAATATTTTGAAAATAACTTGCTCTACATAATGGATACTTCAAAACTTCAATCAGAGCTTATGCTTAAGTTAGCGCACAAATAAAAATTAAAGTTCGTCTATAGTTATGCTCCATAGTATATGTCTTCCATTTCCAATTATATTTACGAGTAATAGTGCTGACTAGCTTAAAACTTTTTTTTTCAGGCTGGGAGACCATAGCGGCTTTAAAGTAAACCCTCAAAGCTTTAACGACTATGAGCTGATGATTGCATCGCACTTGGTCGTGCCTTCAGACATTTCTGTTAGTTGGGAAGACATTGCCGGCTTGGACACAGTCATTCAAGAACTTCGTGAATCCATTGTACTCCCTATTCGTCATAAGGACCTCTTCAATCAATCGAAGTTGTGGCAAGCACCAAAAGGCGTCTTATTACACGGTCCACCAGGGTGTGGAAAGACATTAATTGCAAAAGCTACAGCAAAAGAAGCCGGTATGCGATTTATTAACTTAGATGTTTCTATTTTGACCGACAAATGGTATGGAGAATCTCAAAAATTAGCTTCAGCCGTATTTTCATTAGCTTTAAAAATTCAGCCATGCATTATATTTATAGATGAAATTGATTCATTTTTACGAAGTCGAAATTCAAATGACCATGAAGCGACAGCAATGATGAAAACTCAATTTATGATGCTGTGGGATGGATTAAGTACTAATTCAGAATCCACTGTTATTGTTATGGGAGCAACCAATCGTCCACAAGATTTGGACAAGGCGATAATGCGCCGAATGCCAGCACAACTTCACATAGGATTACCAAGTGAGGTGCAACGTGTTCAGATTCTTAAACTTATTCTTGAAACAGAACAAGTTGGAAAAACCGTTGACTTTCATCGTTTAGCAAAATTAACTAATGGATTTTCAGGTTCTGACTTACGTGAAATGTGTAGAAACGCTTCAGTAGTTCGCATGCGTCAATATATGCGTGAAAACGAAGTGGAAATTGGTGCAACAACATCTACGGTGGCAAACTCTTTAAGAATTTTAACCATATCAATGGAAGATTTATTAAAATCGTATGATAAGATGAAAGAATCTAAAATTCATACTGGAAGTTTATTTTTAGAAAATCGCATCGAACTAGACTAGGTACATAAGAATTGTTAAAAGAATTCACAAAGTTCTCTAACTTTATTTAATTTATTCAGCCTATGTAACTGCTGGTAGATTTATTGCAAATAAAATCAAACCTTCAAACCAAAAAAAAATTTTACTTCATGAAATTATATACACATATTTTTCAAATAAATTGACCTTATTACCCATGAAGTAAATATTTCCTGTAGATTATTACATTTTATCTTATTAGTAGTTGAATACATATTAGACTGAAAACCAATATTTTTTCAAAACCATTTTGGATTGCATAAAAAGATTGTATTTAAAGATTTACGCTGTTAAATAATTACAAATATGAACTAACGGTGGTCTGGATCCGAAGTACCATCCCAAAAAATTAGGTTCCCTGTTTCATAGTGAGTAAAAATTGTATGGGAACGGGGTCCTTATGTGGTCACAAAATTCTTTTAAAGTAGTAGTTACAAACAAAGATTATCTCATAACTTTCTAAGTAATAGAGCTAGAGCAATTAATTGACTTGGGGGGCTTTTAAGTTTAAATCAAAGTTCGTGTTACAAACAAACTTGAATCGGGGATTATTTGAGATGTAACTTAGAGTCTATATATACCAAAAGAAAAGAAATCCCTAGAGATTGTTTTTCTATTTCATATTTACTGTTTTATGACACTGCCCACCTAAGGGAGCTAAAATTTAGGCTGTAGTGATGTTTTTTAAATTTCATAGGTATGTCTTACATATAAATACATACAGTGAACGACAAAAGTCTACATACACTCCACTTTTTGCTAGATCGAAAATCTGAAAACAATGGAAAAAAGTTATGATACAGTTTTGTTTGAAACTCTTTATTAATGATAATGAGCAAAATAAAATATTCGTCAATATAAATTTTTTTTTTTCGACCAATTTTGAGGGATTGACTTTTGGGCTTTAGCCTACTTCTTTTAACACCAAGCTGACATGCTCGTGAGATAGGCCCTTTTGGGCGGCCACTATGGTGCTTGTTTTCAATGGAATCAATATCCTCATATCCTCAATATCCAGCACAGGACTAATTTACTTTTTCAAATTTAACATTATCATTTGAAATTTCCTTTCGAGGAGTCATTATATCAATGAAATATAAAGTCCAAACCACAACTAAGTATATAATACCAAAGTATGACTCATATTATGGAAGGGCGATTTTCATCTATTTGTTAATTTTATGTCCCTTGGTGAATCCAGCTATCTATTCATAAATAAATCATCGCCTCCAAGTACGGGAGGCAGCGTTGCATTTTTCGAAGTCATTTCTTCCTACTTAATTTTATTGCAAGTTATAGTTTAAGTTTAGCTGATATTCAAAATAAACTTCAGTCACCAGAATAGTGGTGGGCCTGGTTGTGAGAGGCCGACAAAAAATATGTTGCTCAATAACTCGGAAAGCCAGATGTACAAAAATATATTGCGATCCATGTTGTAGAGGAGATTAAAGTCATCGGTTTCATGCCTTAATAATTTCCGTACGACAATATTTGACCAACTTTTCATTGGCTTAAAATTACTAATGACCGTCTCCATTTTCGGAAAAATACTGCTTTTATTAAAAGTTTTTAATTAAAATTACTCGGTTAAATCTGAAAACCACATTTTTGGCCCAAAATAGTTATTTTTAGTCAAAATTACAGTATTTATTGGAAACGTTAAAACGGTGAAAAGTGGGTCAAATATTGACTTTTGAGGATTTTTTGGGCATGAAATCGATGCGCTTTTTTTTTCCTTTACAACATTGATCCCAACATATTTTTGTACATGTGGCTTACTTCCGAGTTACTTTCCGAGTATCAGCTATACTTATATAGATTTCAAATAAAATTAAGTTGGAGAAAATTACTTCGTAAAATACAACGCTACCTCCCGGACTATCCCACATTTCGATATTTTGTTTTTCTTTAAATCCATAAAGAATCTAACCATAACTAGTAGATTGGCTTACTCTCACACTGGTAATGAACCATAAATGCCCCTACCGTGGCATGTCCCCAACATGAAATTGCCCAGCATTTTCTTCAGCCTCGACCCTCAGTTAATTAAAAACATTACGTCGACAAATTTATATTAGCTACATTATCCAATAAAAACTTCAAGTTAAACCGCATTTCCAAATAAGTAACTGAAGTTAAAACTTTGTCCCCGAGTTTGAGAGAAATTTTTTCATTCGTATTTTTAAGTTGTTACCGCCGAAGTATGATAAATATTGCACTACTCATGCCTCATTTATTGTTAAGCACACGTGACCCTATGTTTCAATTGCAAACAAACATCACACCAATACCTTGGAAGAATGTAATCGAGCAACGAATCTGATAAAATGGTATATCCAGAAGAGGTGTCCGCACCGTGGTACTCGTTATCTTTAACAAAAACCATTTTTTCATCAAATATATTTTCGACTGGAGTTTGTTAACGTTTCCTTAAATTGTTTCGGAAATTGCATAAGTTGTGAATAGTTTTTTCTTAGTGCAATTAATTATGGAAATGTCCATACCGTGGCGTGTTCGAACCAAGGCAGAGAATTACATATATATAGTGTGTCCACCGGGAATATTTTCCATTTTGGTAAATATAAGATTTTGACAGTTCATATTTGTCAGGCTTGGAGTAAAGATGTGCCAAATTTATTATGGAAAATTATTCGAAAAGTTAATGTGTTTTAATAGCAAACACATTTTATGCAAATCAACCATCGATTACTGTGTTGACGAACAAGCTACAAGAATTTTTTTGGAGAAATATCGTACCAACCGCTACGGTCGCCGAATTTGACTGCTCCAAACTTTTCATTGTGGTGATATCTGAAGAGGTAAGTGTATACAAACAAACCAGAGGCCCTCGAGCAATTAAAAAAAATATTCGTGGTGATTTTAATGAAGTACTGGGTGAAATGTGTCAAACTGGCTCAAAATATTTGTGCATTTGTGAGGCTAGCAGAGGCGGACATTTATCTGATATTGTATTTGAGAGAGTTGTTCAAAGCAGACTTTGAAAAGTTGATGGTTCATGAATGTTGAAACGTGCATCAAAAAGAATTTCTGAAAAGAAAAATAATTGCAAATCGTAGACTTCAGTGAATACTATACACGTAAATAAGTACCGAAGTTTACTTAGTACGTTTTAATGCGAGCAGAATTCAGTGCATTCTTGAAACTGGGGTGCTTTACTCTTCAGGCTATTCGCAAGAATTTCCCACCTTGTCAGAGTATTTGGGACTGTGACTTCGTGAGAATATTAAATAACAAGTTAGTTGTTCCTGTGATTATTTAATTCTGATTTATTGAAAAAAATTCTTGTCTTATATACTAAAATATTGTTAATGCAACCAAAAATTACTTATGTTGGATACATATTCATACAAATTAGCTTAACTCAATGCACTTAAAAAGTATTTAATTTATTTATTTTGTTTAATTCGCAATTTAAATAATTGCACCTTATGTTGATTTACTTTTGTTAAGCACTGTAACCAATACGTAAGAAACTTAATAATAAAAAATAATATGTGGAAACATGCTGGCACCCAGCGACTATTACGGCGTGTTTGTGACTTGATATTGTTGTCGTGTCATCGTGATTGGCTGTACTTTTGCTGTCTTCTTGAGCATTCTCATCCTGTATGTTGTTCCCAGGATGACAATAATGACCAGAGTAATGGCCATGTAACTGACAAGTAAACTATGTTTCATGGTGGCTTCATGTGGTAGAGTGGATGCACTAATGTGTGCAAGCTGTGTTTGAATCCTTTCGAGGTCATGTATATTTGGCTTGAATTAAACGCTTATGTTGTTTGTGGCATATTGCTTATTTCACCCAAACGGAATGTTGAATTTGGGTGTTTCAGCGTTGGTTATTGTAACCATTTGTGTACGACCTCTTATTGTTATAAAGCTGTTTTTGATGGTGCAGTCCTCTCAAAATTGTATTAATCCGCTATCAGTGACTTCAAATTGCTCCAGTTCATCTTTACATGATGCATTAAGTTGAACAGTGCTTATTGTGGCGTAAATCCAATGATTAGCATGTTTTAGCCACACTGTTTTATCGTCAAGTATTTAAAACTCAAATTTTGGGTAGGCTTGATTGTTGAAAAACTCGAGTTCGCATTCATTAACTGTGGATGCTATGTGATATTTTGGCTGAAGATTCTGGTACAGTACTTTTTCGTTACTTAGAGAAAGGCATGCATCAAGCTGTTCCTGCGGTATCGGTAGAAAGTCATCGCGATGTGGGCTGATGGCAAGAAACTTTGTCGATAGCCTTACTTCAGTTAGTGAATCGTTTAATGATGCAGCAATTGCAACGAGGTGCAATAATTGGAACTCCGTTGGATCAACTAGTGGTAATTGATTTTAATAGTTTTTCAATAAATATTAAATTCAATAGGCATTGGGATTCTACTGCAAATATCTTCTAAATGGTTAGAGTAATTGATTAACCACATGAGACCTTTTTTGTAGAGCGTTCAATTTCCTATATATAATTGAAGCTCATTTGACAATAATTATTTTTTAGTAAGTTACAAAATTCAAAACAAAAAAATAATTATCCTTAAAATACTTCAATCTTTGACCTTGAATATTTTTCAAATGGTAAGATTAATGAAAAAAGTGTTTGATATCATTTTTGTAGAGATTTTAATTTCCTGTAAATATTGACAATGCAACTGGTTTAACAATCTATTGGTGATAAGATATGACCATTTTTATATGAGACAAAATTAAAAATGGAAAACTATGATGAGCATAATCTTCCCGTTAATATTAAAAGCTCAGAATTGGTAAGTACTTCCTAGAGGTATCTAGGAACTAGTTTCCGTGTGACGGATTCAAAAAAAAAACATTTGATTTATTTGACCCACCCTAATGTACACGTTGCTAGTTCGATATAAATGCATATGTTAGAACACTTAACACTATCAGTTATAGCCCAATGTGCACAAAAACGGATGCGGATCCATAACGGACCTCAAAAACGGGAAAAAACCGGAATCTGCTTTTTCGTATCCGTAACGGATCCGAAACGGACCTCAAAAACGGGAAAAAACAGGAAACCGCTTTTTCGTATCCGTAACGGATCCGAAACGGACGTCATATTCGGATCCGTTTCGAATTCGTTTTTCGTGTCCGTAACGGATCCGAAACGGATATCATAAACGGAAAAAAACCGGAATCCGCTTTTTCGTATCCGTAACGGATCCGAAAGGGACGTCATATACGGATCAAATGTCGGCTGAAATTCCTTTCGAAAAAACGGAAGGATTGTCCGTTTTGTCGGATCCGAAACGGACGTCATAAACGAAAAAAAAACGGAGTCCGCTGTTTTTTATTAATATAAAAGGCAGTTTTCAAGATATTTTCAATAAACGAATACAGTTCTCTACTTTTTTTTTGCTTTTTATATATCTTTAAATACTCACTTTAAAACAACTAAAAGGTACGTCACCCTTTGCGACCTTGGATTTGAGAGCAATAGATTTGTTCGCGCCTATGAAAGTTTGACAAAACATGATCATGCCATTTTTCGGAAAGCGAGCTTGTTGCATCGTAACCGACGTTTGCATTCTTTCTTTACGAGAAGTGGGCAGGTGTTCGTGAGATTAACAACATCAACCGACGTTGCTGCTCTCGATAGGCTGTGTACAACAAATTTAGCTGATGGAAACGCTGTGACTGAGACGAGTGTGTTAGATGCAGGCAATGTTTGTTGAAGATGTTTGAGTATGATATTCTACTTATTTTTATTCGAACCTATTTGAATACTTGTTTTTTTGCAATTTTTAATTTTCTTCATATTATTGTTTTGTTGCTTTTCACTATCAAAAGAAATTATGTACTTTTTGGCAATTTTTTTTTTTTGCGTAGCTTTCTACTCTTATATTTGTTTATTTTATGCATTTGATTTTGAAGTGGCTAACGCCTTATATATTTACGATATTTCTTAATTTTAATTTTTTGGGGGAGTTGTGGATTTATTTTTTCATTTTCATGATACTCTTTTCTGATTTTGTGGTGATGTTTATAACCAATACCTACAATGCAGGGCGTGAACCCTGACATTGTGCGTAGCGTTCTAAACATTCTGTGTCGCTCTTTTAATGGATTTAGGGTCTGTCATTTAAATTCCTGCAGTATTAGGGCAAAATATACAATATTATACCAAATATATAGCGCATCTGAAATCGATGCAATTATGGTCTCTGAATCATGGTTAAACGATAGAATTTTTTCCCAATTGGTACATATTTCAGGTTTTAATCTTTTAAGAAATGATCGTGTTAACAGAGTTGGTGGTGGTGTATGTATATACATTAAGAAATTTGTAAAATCAAAAATTATTTGTAGCTCAAAAGATCCTAATATTGAATTTTTAGCTATTGAAGTCAATAGTAACGAAACCGCGTTCGTGTTGATTGTGGTTTACTATCCACCAAATAAGTTTCAAAGAGAAAATCTAGTAGAACTTGAAGAAGCTGTGCTGCGGCTTAATAATAAATATGACACGATACTTATCGGTGGCGACTTTAACGTAAATATTCTTAAAAATAATAGTTCAACAAACCTGTTTAAATATTTCTGTGACAAGACTTGTCTTTCTGTAGTGAACACTAGATTGCCCACTTGTTTTCAGTCATTTGGCAATCCCTCATTAATCGATTTGTTTTTAATAAGCCACAGTAAGCATGTGCAAGGTTTTGAGCAAATTACTCCCACTTCAGATTTCACTCACGATTTTCTGTTCTGTGCTTTACCTTACGCGTGCAGACGCGAAATTACTTTTACCTATAGGTCTTTTCGAAACATTAATTATGAAGGTCTCTACATTGGTTGCTCCAATCTAAACTGGGATGCCATTTATTATTTACCTGAAGTTGATAACAAGGTGCATCTGTTGAATAGTTTTGTCAGTGATTTATTTGATGCGTATATACCAATTGCGACGAAATGTGTCAAACCGAAAAATTGTCCGTGGTTTAACAATGTAATAAAGTCTCAGATCTCTGAAAGAGAACTGTTTTTTAGAAGATGTAAAAGAAATCCGACCGATTTTAATAAAAGTCCATATATTGTGGCCAGGAACAAAGTAACTGCTTTGATCCGTAGAGCTAAATGTTTATATCTTTGCAATAAGCTCAACCCATGTCTTGGCTCGAAGAAACTTTGGACTAACCTCAAAGAATTGGGCATAGCAAAAAGCAAGGGTGATCTTGCGTGTCATTATAGCGTTGAAGAAATTGCTCCATTTATTGCACCTCCTGATACCAGTGCTTCTGAGTTGGATGATACTGTTTTTGAGCATGATGGCGAGAATTCCTTCTCGTTCGAGTGCGTAAATACGTCCGATGTCCTCGAAGCAATAAGTGCAGTTAAGTCTACGGCTCAAGGTACTGATGAAATTTGTCCTAAATTTTTGAAGCTTGCCACTAATTCTTCAGTACTTGACGAATATTTTTAACTCGTGTATATTTAGCAGCCAGTTTCCCACTTGTTGGAAATCAGCAAAGGTTTTACCTTTGCCTAAAAAATTAAATCCTTGTCCGTCTGATTATCGGCCCATTAGTATCCTCCCTTTTCTTTCCAAGGTACTCGAAAAAATCTTGGCTAAGCAAATTCAACTGTATTTAAATCGTCATAATAAATTGAGTAAATTGCAATCTGGGTTTCGGGAAAAACATAGTTGCGAGACGGCGGTTATTAAAGTGACATCGGAATTGCGTTTGGCTATGGACCGTGATGGTGTTTGTATTTTAGCCATATTGGACTTTTCAAAAACATTTGATAGTGTCGACCATTCAATCCTTATGAATAAGCTGAAACACGTTTTTAATTTCTCAGGCACATCTATGGAACTTTTATACAATTACTTGCGTGATAGAACGCTTTCTATAGTAACAGAACAAGGGCCCTCAGCTCCTTTAAAAGCAAACTGTGGTGTAGTTCAGGGCTCCATCTTGGGACCAATTTTGTTTAGCTTTAGTCTTTCTATTATTGTAACTCACCCCTGAAGATGAGGAAGGATCTTCCTCGAAATATTGGGATTATGTTTTAAATAAATATTGACCTATAGCCAAAAAACAAAGTGTTTTAATATTAAAAGTATAATACTTGAATTAGCAATCGACAACTGCTCTAATTGAATCTTCACTTTTTCATTTTGATAGAGAAGTAATTAAATTTAAGTATGTCATAGAAATAATGGAAGTAGCTGAGTTGGTTAAGATGAGCATATTTGAAGTTGCATGGCGCAGAACGCGCAGGTTCGATTCTGTTCGGTGGTATTTAAAAAAAAATAAGTTTCCTTAATGCTATTTACTAATAAAACTAAGTTGATGAAATAGCATTAAAAAGAAATAAATAAATGGAAAATAAGTAAAAATTAAAAAAAAAATTAGATTTTGGAAGAGTAAAAAAATAATTTTTTTTAATTACGTTAATTTTTTTGTACAGTAAAATCCGCATTATTAAAGAAAAAGGTCGTCTCGAAACCGTTTTATTTAGAAAAACGAATCCGAAAAAGCGGATTCCGGTTTTTTTCCGTTTTTGAGGTCCGTTTCGGATACGGAAAAGCGGACGATCCTTCCGTTTTTTGAGAGGAATTGCATCCGACAACGGATAAATAAATAATTAAAATAAATAAATAAAAATAATCCGCAGGAACGGATCCGTTTGGCACATTGGGAAGAAGGCGAATACTTAACGTAGAAGTTTCGGTACTTATGTATTAATGGGTAGTTATACTAAAACTTACTACACCTCCCTTTTTATGATAAGAATGATCTTACAATAAGAGCATTCTTTTATGTAAAACTGATACATTTGATCCGTAATCGAAATAAATTATTTACATAATTTTACATAATATCTTTTATTTTAACTTTGGGACCAAAATTAAATTGAAATCTTAGCTCTAGGGATTAAATGTTTCTTCTACTAAACTCAATACAAAATTATTTAATTCATTTGTTATTATAAAAACTTTATATTTTATTTTTATCATTAGGTTATGAATAGGTATTATATATTCTTATTAATTTATTTATGTAGGTAGAAATTACATATATATATATATATATATATATATATAAAAAACAAAAAACAGGCTGGAAGAAAAAATATTTTGTATACTATTTTAACTATATAATATATGTGCAAAGTTTTATTAAGATATCTTGTTTCCTTCATAAAAAATAAAGTATTTCAAAAAAATTTTTTTTTTTCATTTTCAAAGTGTACTGTCCCCTTAATATAGCGTAAGCATGCTTACTTGTGGTTATGCAGAACTGTTTTTCAAAATTAGGACATTGCAAAATTAATGGACTCAAAAGTGAATTTTTTAAGAATTCGAAAGCATTTTCACATTCCTGTGTCCATACATATTGGAAATTTTTCTTGCACAAACGTGTTAAGTGCCGTGGATGTTCAGCAAAGTTTGGAATGAATTTCCTATAATAATTACAAAAAGCTACAAACCTTTTTGCTTCGTCACCGTTGCTTGGTGTTAGATAATTTTGAATTTACTGTCATCTGGCAAAATTCCCTTTTCAATACATTTGTGTCCCACTTCGTGGCTAAAGAAAGAGCATTTGTCCGGATGAAGTTTTAAATAATATTTCCTACAAACTGTAAAAACGTCATGAAGATTTTTTAGCATGTGGTTTTCTGAGCAACCGATTACTACCAAATCATCCATGTATTAAAATGTTTGTTGCGGTTCTAAGCCAGCAAAATCCAGAGACATCATTCTCTGAAAATAATTTGGTGCCACTTTGATTCCATAAGGAAGCCTTTTAAAGCGAAATGAACCTTTTTCGGTGGAAAAGAGGTGATATTTCTTGATGACACATTAGGTCAAGACCTGAAAAGTATTTTGCTATACCAAGTTGATCCAGAATGTCGTCAATATGCGGCAAAGGAAATTTATCAGATACCAATTTCTTGTTTATTTGTCTGTAATCAACAACGAGTCTCCATCGTTTTTCAGTCTGTCCAGGGAGGCTTTTTGGGTACCAGTATTATCGGGCTATTATATTCGAATGTTGAGAATTCTACAATGCTATCATGTACTAGCTTATCTACTTGTTTGTTAATTTCATTTTTTTGTGAATGAGGTATCCTGTAGTTTTTAACAAATACAGGATTTCTATATTTGAGGTGAAATCTCTGTTTATAAAAATTGTTTGCACTGAACTGATCTGTAAAATCGGAGCATAAGTTAATTAAGCGGAACGTTTTTAGACAGTTTTTCTAAAATTTCTTGACTGATATTTTTGTTGCTAAATTCTTTTTTTTCTTCTTTTTCTTCGGGTTTCTTATTATGATATCGTCATTTGTGGTATTAATAATTTTTATGAAAGGAAATTTGCTGTTAACAATCGTATTAGCACTAAATATACTTTCATGTATGTTTTGGTTTGGTATGAATAAATAGTTTTCGTCAGATTGAACGCAAAATTTTCGGACAATTGATCTTGCTGGTAGAGATATAGCATCTGGATATGGTGTATCATAGATACGAATATTTCATGGGCGTAGGATTAACCAATCTTGATTGTGATTGCAATCTAAAATGCAGTTAAAATTTTTAATAAAATCCATATCCAAGATACCATCATCTGGTATTTGAAAATGTTCATCTACTATTTGAAAATCATGAGCGATCCGAAAATTTTCAATTATAAGGTCTGCTGTACATTTTCCTAAAGATTTTATTACTCCGTGACCTATGCCACTTAATTGTGTTGCGGATTCAGAATTTATATAGTTATTATTTGTAAAAGAGTTCACCTTGTGAAGACGAAAGTCGGCAGGGCCTCATTTTCGACCACAACTCCAACAGCAGCAGCAGTGCTATTTCTTATTTCCTATTTTTTATTTTTATGCACTATTTAAAAATAATGAGTTTACAATCGCGTTGGATCGCGTGAGAATCAGACTAAGGTTGCATCGGATGCCCAGGTGGCAACACGAGACACTACTGTCAATACACCAGGAGTGTCAACAAACCAACGCTGTCATCAATCAGCTGTTACAGCCACAAAATGGTGAAATATTAAACCCAGCTGTTATAATGAAACGTGGTGAAAATTGAACAAAGCGACAGGGTATAAAAGTAGAAACTCAAGCAAAAATCGGGACAGTTGTTTCGAGCCGGCGAAGGCAACAGTAAGACAATAAGCAACAGCAGTGGTCGCAGAAGTAGCAGTGGTAGCAGAAAGAACAGCAGTAGCAGAGGCAGCAGGAGAAGCGGAGTTAAAAGCAGTACCGACAGCGAGATTACAGGTACATTGTCAATTTCGTAGTGAGTAGAGTAGAGGTTCTGACTGAGAAGGTAACATAGAAACCGTCGTGAGCGTCAGAGTTTGGGTTTGCAAGTGTGTGCACTATTATATTCATACACTTGAGGCCTAGAACTTGACACGCATATGGGCAAGCTAAGTTTGAGGTTTCCATAGTGACTTTCTCGCTACCGTATCAGTTAGTCACGATGGAGCCGAGAGCACGGCAGGGGCAAGGAGCATAAGGACCGTCGTGAGCGTCAGAGTTTGGGGGTGTGTGCACTATAATATTCATATACTCGAGGCCTAGAATTTGACACGCATACGAGCACGCTAAACTTGAGGTTTCCACAGTGACTCTCTCGCTGCCGTATCAGTGAGTCACGGTGGAGGTTGAGAGCAAGGCAGAAAGCGAAGCTAGTCATCGTGTGGGCAGTACATTCAGTCTTACCTTTTTCTCACAAATCTCACTACAACGACGCAGTGAAAACACGACGATCAGGATACGCTGACACGACGGCAAATACGTAGATACATTTAATCACATAATTTACTCATATATATATATATTTTATAAATAATGAAATAAAACAGAAAAAATCACAAAAGCTGTGCCATTCTCTCCTTTCAATAAAAGAGCCACTCCTCGCAAATTATAAATTTTTGTGACCGAACCTCTGGACTCCGGTGAGTCAAGATCCCCGGCCGAAGGTTCGTTACAACCTTAAAATTAGAAATATCGACGCCAGTATCAACAATGAAAACAGATTTGTCTTGATTGAATGTTGTTTTTAGTATGAGATATCTATAGAGATTTAGATTGAGGTTAAAAATGTTGCTTCGATTTAATTGCTTGTATTCAGGGGAACTTCGTAGTTTTCCGAACCACTTTGTTGATTAATAACTCTTACATTTCGATTCAAATTGTTATGGTTGCGGTTGTTGTTATTATTGCGGTAGTTATATTGTGCATGACCTCGGCCACGTTCTTGAAAATTTCCACCACGACGATGTCCTCGACCTTGGCTGGAATAATTGTTACCAGTTCAATTACTGTACCGAAGGTTTGGTCGATTGCGCTTGAAATGTTATATGGCATTTTGCTGACCAGTTGCCTCCGTACAACAAATTTGCTAACAGCTTCATTCATACTATTAAACTGTTCAGCTTCCATTATTACTTTTACTTTTTCTACGCTGCAATTTTTAATCATAGCCTTAACTGCTATTTGGGTAGAGTATTTGTTGGCCAAATCAGATGTCAAGCCATCTGATATGTATGCATTTTCTAAAGATTTTGTCAAATCCTCAATCTCCTTGGTGTAAGTGTTTGCAGATTTACTATTTTGTCGAACGTTCATAAGCTTCACAGATATTACTTCAACAGATTCATCCTTAACAAAATTTTTTAATTTAGTTCCTATCTATACTTGATTCAGTACTTATTAAGTTCCTAGCAGTTCCTTTAAGTTTTGTTTTTATCAGGCTTACAGCTAAATTTTCATGAGAATCTTTAATAGAATCAATTAGCTGTAAAGAATCCAAAAAGCTTCGTAAATTTTCAGGTTTGCCATCAAAATCAGAAATTAGCTTAGAGGCTTATCCCAAAATTGCTATACCTGACTATGCCATTTTGGTTTGTATATTTTCTTTAATGTTAATAATATCTTCCTCTGTATCTGAATTATCGCTATCACTGCTACCTTTTTTTTCTTCCTCTCGATTCACTAATGAATCTAATGTTGCAGGAATTTTGATATGGATACTGTGCTTTGCAAATATTTTTAAAAGATTGTCCCTTAAATGGGTAAACTGCTGTTTTGCCATAAGTGATTGTTCTGAAGTGATATTTTTATTACAACAAAGAAGTATTTTTACTATATTATTATAATTTTCTATTAATACCGAAACGTGTCTTTGGATTGTTTCTTTTGTAATTGGAATGTTTTTATTTAAACATTTGTATGATTTTTTGAAGTTAGTTCTGTAAATTTCAATTTGATTAAGTATTTCATGCCAAGTTTCGTCCATATGATTATATGCATATACACATACATATAAAAAATAAACATTTGATTTAAATTATAGGGATTGTAGCTTTTAAATAAGTAGTGGTTGAATATTTAAAATTTTAATTTTTGCTAAAATTAAATTCATACATATAAATTAAGCTTGAATTTGAATGAAGCATAAAAGTCAAAATTTTAATTAATTAATAATAATAATAATAGAGTTTAGCTACTACAGCTATTAGCATTCTTAGCTATTTAGCTTGAAGCTTTAAATCAAGTAAAAAACTTTTGAATAAATAATGAAGATAGAAAAAATTATACATGCAATTAATTTGTTATTTTTTTTTATAATTTTTTCTTAGCTTTATCACACTTTCTCAACATATCCACTCAGACCATGCGATATAGATATTAAAATAATTATATGTGTAATTTTACATGGTCCAAGGCGTAAATATTAGAAAAAATTATGGCTGTAGCCATATAATTTGTTCTACTAACCGGTTGATAAAATAATTGATTAGAGTTACGAGTGCTTCTCCGATTAGTATTAAAATGTATATAATCAAGAAGCTCTGGTGCAGCAAGAGACCCTGTTACAAGTTGATGCAAATAAAGTATATCCGCAATATTTCTACGGGACCTCAAAGACTGCAAATGTAATAACTTCAACCGATCCTCATAAGGAGGAAGGTTCAAAGAGTCAGTCCAATTTAAATCATTGAGAGCAAAACGAATAAAGTTTTTTTGAATTCTCTCAATTCTATTTATATGAATATTATAAAATGGTGACCATACTTGGCTGGCGTACTCTAAGTGAGGACGCACTATTGTATTATATAAAGTCACCGTTACTAAAGGGCTATTAAATTCTTTTGCCCACCTCTTAATAAAGCCAAGAAGAGATGAGGATTTTTTACAAATTAGATCAATATGATCATTAAAAGTTAATTTAACATCAAAATGTATACCTAGGTCTTTGACTAAATCGACACGACATATTTTCTTATCTTTTAATTGATAATCAAACTTTACCATATTTTTCTTCCTGGTGAAAATCATAGATTGGCATTTATCAGGATTAAGATGTAAGTTATTTTTAGAACACCAAACCTCAAAGGATTTCAAGTCAGACTGAAGTGGAATAGTATCGCCAACCCCCTTTACGTTCTGTAAATATTCATGTCATCTGCATATACTAACAGATGTGAGTTTTTAATTACATGTGTAACGTCATTAATTGCTAAAATGAACAGGAGCGGCCCCAGGTGGCTTCCTTGTGGAACACCTGATGCCGCGCTGAATGGGGAGGAAAACACTCTCCGAAATCTTATTTGATATGAGCGATCAGATAAATAAGATTCAATCCAGCTGACAAAACTTAAAGGAAATCCGAGCTTCTTTAATTTAAACAAAATCAAATTATGTGGTAGTTTGTCAAATGCTTTACTGAAGTCAGTGTAGATGCAGTCAACTTGCCCACTAGAGTCAAAAGAGCTTAAAGCAAAAGAAGTGAAATCAAAGAGGTTAGAAACTTTAGATCTGCCATTAACAAAACCATGCTGACGAGTTGTTATGACTTCACCACAGCACACTTTAACTTGATCGTATATTATGTGTTCAAAAATTTTCGGTATTGATGATAACTTAGCCACGGGCCTGTAGTTTGAAACATCATTTTTGCAGCCTTTCTTGAAAATGGGGCTAATGTATACATTTTTCCAAAATTTAGGAAAAGAACTTTCTCTGACTGATCTATTAAATAAAAAACTAAGGGGCTGACTCAGCACAGAGTTAACTAAAACTGTCGCAGGAATACCATCAGGCCCGGAACTGAAGTCATCATCAATAGACGAGATATATTTCTCTATGAGGTCAGGTGTGAAATATATCTCATTAACCGAAACTAAAGGGTCGTTACCCATGTATTCAAAATAGTTGATCTCAGGACTAAATAAATCAGTAGAAAATGACTCCTTAAACAAATTAGCAAACAGCCCAGCTATAATTTGGGGATCGCTAGTGAGCCCATCAACTGTTTAAAACTCAGATGGAAACCCGTCAGATTTTTTTTAGAATTAATAAAACCCCAAAAACTCTTGGGGTCATGAAGAATAGTCAGCCTAATTTTATTCAAATATTCAGAATAAACTAAAGCTGACATATCTTTGAATTCAAAAAACAGTCGCTGATAAGCAACTAGGTCATTTCGGTCATGGCTACAAACGTATTTGTTCCATGCCCTATTACGGCCATTACGAATTTTCTTCAAATCCTTTGTGTACCAAGGGTACGAGGAATTACTAACGTACCTCCGTGAATATGGCACCGACAATGCTATTTCCGAAAAAAGTTCACCATAGATAAGTTTAATGTAGTCATCGAATGTATTATTATTAAAATAAATAAAAAATTCATGTAGCTTATTTCTTAAATACTTATTCAATTTCAAGAAGTCAGCTTTCTTAAAATTGATTTCATAAACATTAATGGAAGGACATGCATTAGATAAATTTTCAATATCTGATTGATACACAATACTCAAAGGTGGATGATAGAAATCAACCGTAGAAAGAGCATGGATAACATTTATTACAACAACATTACCACTATTTGCAGCCAAGACTAAGTCAAGTTGACGTCCGTGACAATTAGTTATTCAACATACTTGTTGTAAATTCGAAAGTATTTCGTCAACAAAAATTTGTTGTTGTCGAGTTTTTGGACAAGATGCATAATAATATGTACCATCATCCGAAGGAGTCCATTTTAGGTCAGGCAGACTGAAGTCACCTAACAACAAAATGTCGTCATTAGCATCTAGTTCATTAATTATATATTCTACGGACATCGAAAGACATTCGTAGACATCTACGCCACTAATTGGAGGAACATAAACGTTAAGAGTACAAATATTGGAGTTACAATGTGTAACTTTAACGCATAAAAGTTCAATATTAGATGCGCAGGCAATTTCGATTAATGAACTAGTTAAATGGTTGTTTATGGCTATTAAGACGCCTCCACCAACAGAAGAAATATCTTCCAAGTGTCTGTCTCTTCTAAAAACATTGAAACCATTGTCAAAAAGTTCTAAATTGAGAAAAGTGTTATTTAACCAAGTTTCGGTAAAAACGATAATATCCTCAGAAAAATTCTGAGTTGATAAAAAGATGTCGTACGCCTTGGATCGCAAACCCCTTACATTTTGGTAGTAAAGGGATAGCCGCTTCAGTTTTTTGAACTGGAACGAACAGTATGTCAGACAGTCTTATTATTTTTTTTTTTTCGACTCAAATTCTGAAATAAAGATATTATCCACCCATGCCTTAGAATTAAGAATGGCAGAAACATGAGAAAAGGCCACTATTATTTTAAAAGACGCATGAGTATGTTTATTACCGATTTTCCTGCAAGAAACGAAAGTGTGTTAGAATGAAGTCGGGAAATGAAAATCGATTTCAACCTTGGCAATGCTTGCAAGGAAACAGGCGCCACAGAACCACCAACCGTAACAACCCCTTGGGGATTAGGAATGACAGAAATGGATACAGGAGTATTTAAAGTGGAGGAAAGTGATGGAGGGTTGTTAACAGCAGTAGAAGCGGGAAAATTAGAAGTAATGGAAAAGAATTTAGAGGGGGATCTAAAGGAGTTTTTTTACGGTTAACAGCTGCGTCACCTCTCCCCCCCACACAACCCAGATTCGCATTCGACTTTCGATTTTTTTGTAATTTTCGTTTAGGTTCCCTTTTCTTTTTCAGGGAAATAACTTGCTCGGGTAGAGTAGAGACCGAAGGAGTAGAAGAAATACCATAGCAGCCTCGGTAGTAGTTTTATTTTGCACCAAACTAACATCGGGTGAGACACCCTCATTAAGGCTTTTTTCAACCTGGGGAGTTATGTCTAAATAATTATTTAAAATATCTCTGAAATTAATATTCAAATTGTTAAGATTTTCCCCAAATTGCTTAATTTTGTCGAAAAAGACTGACGGGGACAGGGCCCTGCAAGATGGACAGTACCAATGCAGGCCCGAACGTTTGGAAGATAACAAATCAACAACGGTGTTAGTTAGATTTGCACAAGAGGCATGAAACATCTGTTCATAGGGACCTGAACAGGAAAACAAGGCATTCAATATATTTTGACTTTTACATTGATCTCTTAAGGAGTAAGCTAATAAGTTTTCAGACGAAAAATAATCCATCATGAAAAAAGAAAAGAAAAAGTTATAGCGAACAAGTTTTATTTTTATATTGATTTAATAAAATATCAAAGAACAAATTATAGTTAACAATAAATATAAAATAAAAACAAACCAAATTTCTACAAACACTCAATCATAACACAGTGACAATTATGTACTCAAAGGAATACCTTTATTATTGTTTAACAACTATTTAGGATAGAAAGAAAATACTTATTAAAAACAACACAAAAATACAACCCACACTGACAAAGAGACGAGATCAACTGAATTAATTACGTGAAAAAAAAAGATAAAATAAAGATTAAACAATTGCAAAACTATGGAAAGTTTGAAAGAGATAGCAATTTAATCAATTCTAATAACTCAAATCATAATTTTACTAAAAAGTTAATTTATGTTACTATTTATGTGCACCACTGAATTTTTTTTTCTTTTTTTGTTGATTTAGTTTTGATGTGAGTACATACATTTTAAATTACCGTTTGATTTATTTTAGTTAGTACACGCTTACATCTGCTTAGTATCAATTCCCTCGCTGCAGTCTAATTTGCTTAGAAACAACTTCTTCGCTGCATTAATACATAAGTGCATTAGGTCTGCATTAATGCACACATTAGGTTAGGCTGAAAGTCATTAGAGAAGCTGCAGTTAGTGTCGTCTTGCTGCATTCTGTTGAAGTTCATGTCCGCCAATATTTAGTTTCTGGTTTTAATTACTTATATAATTTTTAGTTCCATGATACTAAATTTCTCTTCCATCTATCTAGGCTGATGTTCAATTCTTTCTGGATTTATTTAATTTTAATAGTTTTTGTTTTTCATTGTTCATACATTTAGATTTTTCTATGTAATATATATCTTTAAGTAAATTGTGCACTTTTCACTATGATGTTTCTGATTTTCTTTTGTAAAGTGGAATTTTATGTTTCATTTTCTTGTTACAGATCATTTTTAATTCTTTTAGAATATTTTTGATTAAAAGCTATAACTGCGTTTAAAGTTTAGGCAGGATCGTCATATAGTATAGTGAAACAATCAGAGGTTCAGTTGAAACTAGATTTTATTATTCATATTACTTAATGCTATGTTTAGTTTAGCTTAATGCTTGGTTGTTATATATACATATATGTATGTACATGTTGCTAGTTCGATATAACTGCATATGTTATAACACTTGACACTATCAGTTATAAGGAGGATAATACTTAACATAGAAGTATCGATACTTAGGTATTATTAGTTAGATATACTAAAACTTACTACAATAGAATCCATAAAAGAAATTCTGCGCATAGGTGCGGCACCCACACATCTATTTAAAATTTTTAAAGATGACCTCTGAAATTTCTCACTACCAAATATTTAAGTTGCGGCTTGATACTGCAGTTAATTAACGATTGGAGAGGATAATTTTGTTTTTATTTAGAATAGTTGCTGAAGGATCGCAAAATACTGTTGACCTTATTAACGTTAAGCAATATGCAAAGAATTTGTAATGGCAACTGAATTTCCGATGGATAGGAGGTAGAATTGAATTATTTTTATTTTTGTGCACCCCACCGAAGAAATTTTCTGGTGGCAGACCAACTAAAGAATTTGAAGAATGCACCGGAAGAACAAAAAGTAAAAATGCCTGCGGAGTTGCGAAATATGATTCATAATTCGTTTTATTTGAGTGCTTCACAACTGTGTATGAATGCATTCGTGCACATCTCTGCTCTGTATCCAAGTGAATGCGCCGCGTATATGTACAGGCGTCTCTCGTATAACACGGTACTTGTAAAACATGGTTTCGATATTACACGGTACAAGAATTGATATTAATATAACACGGTTTCGATATTACACGGTAATATAACACGGTTTTGAAAAAGATGCACTGGAAATTTGAATTTTTTTTCCGTTCAATAAGGGAAATACCCCAAATTCATTGCTACAAAAAAATATCTCATTTCGTTTTGAGAAGTGAAAGTACATATGCGTTTTGTCCTTTGTAAATGAAGTTGATAAAGTTTTAGCTTGCTTTGTTTTTAACATTTTAGAAAGTAAAGTAAAAAGTGATAAAAAGTACATAGTAAAAAACCCTACTTTTGCAAGTTTATAAGTGCCTGATAATTTTAATTTGAGGTATGTAAAACATGAAGTTGTAACGTTTATTGTAAATCTTATTTTGGACCCTAAATTTAGATAATGTCTGACAAGATCAAGAAGCAAAAATTTAAACGAAAATTTATTTCACTCGAAGAAAAAATTGGAATTTTAGATCGTATAACAAGCGGAGAAAAGCCTACTTCGATTGCAAAATCATTAAATTTAAACGGAGCTACTATTCGAACAATATTCAAAAATGAAAGCGAAATTAGAAAAAAATGTTGCATTTGGTTGCTCGCAAGGTGCAAAACGTGTGTCCCGCAAAAGAGATATAAATATCGTAAAAATGGAACATGCTCTTATAATATGGATAGAAGATTGCTTAGATAAAAAAATCCCTTTGAGTACAAATATTATTAAACAAAAAGCCCTCAGAGTTTACACACATTTAAGGAAAGATGAACTTTCTTCTGAAGAAGAACCAAACCTATCATTTTTGGCAAGTAAAGGGTGGTTTGAAAATTTAAAAAAAAAAAATTTCTTTGCGCAATGTAAAATTGCAAGGAGAACAAGCTTCAACAGATGTAGAAGCTGCTCAAAAATTTATATTGGAAATACCACAAGTATTAAATACTCTCCAGCAGATCAAATTTTCAACGCCGATGACACAGCTTTATATTGGAAGAAACTGCCGTCTCGAACTTTTATTTCAAAAGATGAGAAGCAATCACCAGGTTATAAAACTTGTAAAGATCGTGTTACCCTTCACATGTGTAGTAACCTATCAGGAAATTTTGTAGTAAAACCAATGATAATAAATCGTTCCTTGAATCCCAGAGCATTGAAAAACGTTGATAAGTCTTACCTACCAGTCCTCTGGCGAGCAAATAAAAAAGGCTGGATGTTTGAAGACTGGTTTAAAAATTGTTTTATTCTAGAAGTAGAAAAGTTTTTGAAGAAAAAAAATTTGAGCTTAAAAGTTTTATTGCTCATTGATGCAGGTAGCCATAGTAGAGAGCTGAATCATCCTAACGTAAAAATTGTGTTTTTTCCTCCAAACTGCACGTCATTGATTCAACCATTAGATCAAGGAGTCATTGCAACAACCAAGGCATACTACATACGACTAGCATTCCAAAAAATTTTCGAAAGACTGAAAAACGATAAAAATGTAACGCTTACTTAAGCTTGGAAAGAGTTTTCTATTTTAGATTGTGTCACAAGTTTAGCTGTGGCTTGCAAGGAATTAAAACAGTCTACACTTCATGCGTGTTGGAAACCTTTGTTACCGCAAATGGCCCAGAGAGGAAGCTGTGTCCCATTTGAGGAAGCAGAATTTAGCAGAATAATATCGGTTGCTTCTAATTTAGAAGGGGACGGATTTTCAGATATGAACATTGATGATGTTCGGGAACTATTTAAAGAGCAAACTTTGAATGAGGAAGAACTAATTGAACTACTAAATACCTCCAACTTCGATTACCCCGATGAATCGGAAAAAATTTGTAATATTACAACTTTTCCTCATTTAAATTTAATTGATCTGAAGGAAGGAATAGCTTTAGCTAAAAAATTGGAAAATTTTTTCCTTGAAAAAGATCCTTTAGTTGTACGTAGCGGAAAATTTAAAAGACAATTGAATAGTTCTTTAGCTCCTTACAGAGAAATTCTGAAAGAATTGCAAGATCGAAATAGGCAGGTAGTTTCTACTACGTCAGATAACCTTTGTAACGATGGAGAAATAACTAGTGAAGAGGAGTTTCAACCAACCTGGAGAAAAAAAGTAGATTAGCTGTAATTTCTGATGAGAGTGATGATGAAAATTAATTTTGTAATCCTAATAAGCTATTTCTACTTGTTTTATAATATGTAATTATAATCATTAGTCTTTGAATATATTTTTTGTTGTATTTTTTAATTTTTGTATTTCATCATAAAATTGATTTTAATTTATTTTTCTTAATAAAAACTTGAAGGTAACTTCCTTGTTCATTTATATAGTATTTGGAACGAAATTTCAGCTATCATAAAATTTTACACCTTAAGATTTGGTTTCGATATAACACGGTACACATTGCCTTTATTTATATTATTTCAAGGTTTCGTATAACACGGTTTAGATATAACACAAGACATATTGGCCAAATGTCAGAGGAAGTCAAAGAGAAAAACGTCAAGGATTGATTGAAATACTGATTTGATACATAAATTCTTGATAACATATATTCCATTCATAGCCAGTTTACGCAAGACGCCTAAAAAGAAGTATAGAGTGTTAAGTCTGAACACGATGTAACTGCTTCAAATGGAAAACGATGATTCGAGCGATTTAGATGAGTCTTTGGATTATATTGATTCATTTTTAATGATGAATCTAGTCATAAAGACCTCGTACCCATTTAATGATATCAAATTTGAGAGCAGCATCCCTGAATTAAAAAGCATATAAAAATTGTAACACATATTTGTTTTTTGAAATGAACGACAAAAAACAAATAACTTTTTATGTACGAGTACATAGTTTGATTTTTATAACATAATATGCTATTCATTTCGGAAATATTTTCCGGATTCGCGTCAAAACCTCAGCTAAAATCACCATAACTCCGGAAACTTTAGCTATTCATGTATAATAGAAACACTAAAAAAATCACTTTTTTCCATTCTAAAACTTTCATAAATGTCATCTTTTTGTATTTTATGCAAGCTGAAAGTTATGTAAAAACAGTTTTCAATTCCAAAAACAGTTCTAAGGAAACCACGCGATGAAATATTTATTTTTATTGCTAAATGTTCGTCAGACACTAAAAAATACCAATCTACTATGAAATCAAACGTTGCCTACTTTTTTATATAGGTCGTCTTTTAAGACACCAAGGCGGGAAAAATGGGTTATATGGGAGCCTAATGCTGCAAAATAAAAGTTTCATTGACCTAGCTGCTATAGTTTTTGAGATATTAGTTACTGTGCGCCGCAGTCGCGCTTATTTTTAAATTGAAAAGTTTACAAATCCTCAGTCTTTTTGACGTTGACTACGATGATACCATAAACTTATTATAACGCAGATCTCCACCGTGTGAATTGATTGATTAGTATTTCCGTAATATTAAATATATTAATTTTTATTAATTCACAATGGTAAAAAAGTGAACAGTTTTATTTTTTTAATATTTCGAGTAGCAAGATTTTATGCTGAAATGGCTTAAATAAAATGTTTTGTTATTGAGCCACATGTTAACGACGCAAAGGTCCGCTTTTCATACTGTCTGTAACAAATGTTCCCTTTTATAGAGTTTACCTAATTATCCAGTTTTTTAGATGTGTACAATAGAAACAACATAAGTCCTAAAAGTTTACAAGCATGATTTCATATTATTGAATACAAATAAAAAAGTTGTATTATGTTACACAATTTAAATTTACTAATTGTAAATATTTTTATTTGGAACTGAGATGATTCATTTTCGTTTTATAGTTGACGCTTATTTGTCTTCGTCTTCGCTTTTTGTCGACTTTCGATAGCTATCGACCAAGTTCGTACAGACAACGCATTTTCGCTCATTTAATTATTTGTGTATGTTTTACATTTTGTGTTGAATAAAAAAATTAAATGAAAAAATCCAGACCAGTTATGCAAATTGGAGGAGCTAATGCAAGCGAACGACGAAGCCCGCAAGCGTACAAAGGCCAGTGATTTAATAGGGAAGTGGCCGCTATTCAGCTGGATGATTTTATCGAAAATACAAGGCTGACGTCATCAAACCTGCTCAATTCGGAATTCATTGGTGGAACTCACAGAAAAGGAGGTCCTTATCTCCGTTGGAAGCACCGAGTTGTCGAGAACCTGAGCATGCTTAGTATTTCTAACTGCCGTCAATGCGCGAGTTAAATGAGTTTCAAATTCACAAGACAATTTTAATTAAATGTATTTTTTTGGTTTGCTGTCAATCTAAAACTAAAAACCATCTTCTACTAAATCTTATTAAGTAAGTTGGGATTGTAAATGCGAAATGTGCTTAGTTGCATTTTATGACAATTCCAAGGCCAGCTGAGCATAAACATTAATACATACGATACATCAAAAGAATGTTGTTTACTTCATATTAGCAAGAGAATATAAAAACATTAAAACAATATGAAGTATCAAATTGTAGCTTAAAAAAAATTGGCGATAACGAAGGTATGGCTGCGTTAACTCGTGCAAAGCAGAGGCGAATGGCGCAGCATTGCAGAGAAATATTGGCCCATTCGTGATGCTGATGGTTGGTGAAAAGTAAAATTTAAAAGTTTTGCCATTTATAAACCAAAATAAAAACGTTTTATCCTATATGATTGTTACCTATCAATTGGAAGTATTTAATATTTCGTCATCACTGCCTGATGAAACCCAAACTGCATTTGAATCCATATTTACTTTTACTTAAATTTATTAATTTTTCCAATTATTTGGCATTAATGAAATTAATATTAATAACAAATTTTTCACACATCAAGTTTTCGATTGTTTTCTATGTCGAATGGCTTTTGATACGCGATACCAAAACTGACAAGCAAATCGAGATAAGAGTCGTCGACGACTTACAAAATATGTCACCCATATTTTTTAAGTAACTAAAATAATATATGTATATTTATATTTGCTAATAAGTAGGTCTATTCTGCTCAATTCATTGTCCTATTTTACTTCATAAAACTCCTGGCAGTGAAACTTCCTGATTCCTAAATACTTTAAGTAAAACCATATTGACTTGTACGTTTAATTTTTAAGGATATTATATGATTTCAAATTAATCATTTGAACAACTGGAATCATTTCTTTATCACTTCGGACTATCTTGTCATTGATTGAATCGCAATATTCTACATTAGCTTCAACATATTTAAAATCTGTCATTTCACATTACCACCACCTACCGAAGCAAATTGGCATATTTTCCCACACTTGAAGCAAATCGAATTGCGATATCTGCAATCTTATTTTTTGTGGTGCTTAATCTTAGCAGCATGGAAAAATATTCTGTGATTATAGTTTTCTACCTTGTCTACTCTCCTTTCTGTTGTTAATTCTGTTAAAATAGTTTTTCTATTCCTGTGCTCTTGTGGATTGTCCTCTATATTAATGATATTTTATACTTTGATATTTGAAGTACCTCTAACAAATTCCAATGATTGTTGAGTAGATCCAAAAGTATCTTGTATTCTCAATGTCTGCTGTTAAAACGCGTATTATTTGATCCCCAAACTCAGTATTACGGTTTGAACTTTTGCAGTAGAAAAGGCAAACGTGCTAAACTAAAATTATATATTTCTCTCCTTGTCTCATCCGACGGTTGTAGAAATTAAATCAAGCAGCCAGAACATGTAATTTTAATTTAAAGTAAATATCCAGCCTGAATGTTATATAATCAAAAGCCTTGATTTTAACTCCCTCGAAGCCCTACAATTTCCTCTAAAGCTTAAACAATTAAAATACGAACTCTCCTCTACTGAAATTTACCACGCCATACGCTTTTAAATATTCCGTGAATTAGCAGCACATGTTCCAAAATCATCCCGTTCAAAGCAAAACTTACAAAAAACTGGAACTGTGACTTTCAGCAATGTTTTTTTGTCGCTGAGCCTGAAAG
The DNA here is from genome assembly GCA_963680825.1 of Meiosimyza decipiens. NCBI lineage: Eukaryota > Metazoa > Arthropoda > Insecta > Diptera > Lauxaniidae > Meiosimyza > Meiosimyza decipiens. The sequence continues at coordinate 43,854,965 of OY804260.1, read as the reverse complement.
CTGTGACATATTTTCTGTTGGTCTACTAGTTTTCGAGAGAAAAATAATTTAACAAAAATATAAAGCTTTTTTAGTTCAAAAATTTATTTTTTTTAAACGAATTGATCTCCTCAATTAAAGAGACTTGAGAAAGAACGAACCCTTTAGTGTGCACATTACGCTGATTCAATTTTTATTTTTCATACAGGTTTAATGGTTGCATATACATGAAAGAAAAATTCTGGTTCGTAATATAAATATTTACTGATGGTGCATTAAACTGTTTAGTTTCCCAAAATAATCACATGGCAAAAATCGATTTTGTGAAGTTTTTAATGAAACTAGTTTTCGTGTAAAATGATTCTTCACGAGATATAAACGAAACTGGTAAGTAAAGTTCCAATTCTTATAAAAAACTAAAAAGCTCAAAGTAAATATTAATATTATGAACTCTCCTTGGGTCAGGACTTTTATTTATTACAAATATTAAGTCTGTATGAAAAAAATATTTATACAAATTAGTAGTTTCCTGATTTACTGGCCGACGGGCGCAACAAGAAAACTAATAAAAGTGAATTTTTAAGTCTTTATTTTACACGTCTGTGCTTATAAAATGAAATCTAAAAACTAAAAATAATGAATAATATTCTTACATAATAAGCGCTAGCCCCGTTGACTCAGAATAATGCTGAATTTGCGCCTCGTGCAAGGCGTCGCATTACCGCAGCGGATACAGCTGTCTGCTGTATTTGCCCAGTAGAGCGCTGGGGTATCAGTTGTTAACTTACATACGATTTTATTAAACCAAACTTTTTTCACAGATATTTGTCAACTGCCATAGAATACTCGGTTATAAAGAATATATTTATTTTAGTTGGATACATTTTATAACATTGTTTGCCTAACATAAAATTTGGAATGTCATGTGTGAACAGAGTCAAAATAAAAATTATTATTTTGAGTACATTTTTTTTTATTTGCTAAATTTACTGTACAGTCCAAAATTCTTCGTTGAATGTTAGCTCGACACATTGGGCAATACTCCACCTGTTCTATACATGTAGAACAAAATCCTCTGAAAAAAGAAAGAATTAAATCAATTAATAAAAATATTTTTAATTTGACTTAATAAAAAATAAATATCGATAATTTTGTAAATTAACAAATGCTTTTTCGTACAACAATTTGTAAACTTGCAAGAATATTCATCGAAATATCAGTGAATTTAATTGAAAATAGTTTCAACTGCCATTCATAATCTGCCGACAGTGAAGTGAATTAATAGCCCAGTTCAACACAAAGAAGTGATGTCGAGTTACAAACTAAATTAAAGATTTACAGCCGAATTATGTAAAACTCAGTGACACTTTGCAGTGTCAGTTTTTATTACATAGAATTTTGTATTACTCCAATGAAGACAATTTTTTAGTCATTTTTGTGTGTAAGTTTATCAAGTTTACGGTTTTTCTAATTAATTGCGATGATTTTTTTTTTGACGCGGTTACCCACTAAACTTGACACACTAGTGGTTAGTAATGAGAAATCCTTTGCACGTAAGGAATTCGTCCTGACGGCGTTCCTAGATATTGAAGGAGCATTCAATAATGTCAACCCAGATATGATAATATCAGAACTGCTGAAATTGGGCATTAACCGTTCCCTAGTTGAGCTGATTAAAACGTTATTGACAAACAGAATCATTACCTCCAATCTTGGCAAATCCAAGACAAATAGGTTCGTTTGCAAAGGAACGCCGCAGGGGGTGTACTATCTCCTCTACTGTGGAATCTGGCAATAAACAAGATGCTTATGTCACTAAAAAGGCACGGCTGAAGAGCTGTTGCCTATGCAGATGATGTAGCATTAACTGCATGTGACAAATTCTCCAACACACTGTGTGAAATTCTTCAGAATGTCTTAAACATACTTGTCTCATGAGCAGATGAGGCAGGTTTAGGTGTACTCTTTACTAGGAATCACAAAGTTCCAATTTTAGAACCACCTTCGCTAAACACCACAAGACTTGCCTTTAAGAGATAGTGCAAGGTATCTTGTTCTGGTATTGGATAGGAAATTAAGTTGGAATATGAATGTGGTAGAAAGCGTTAGGAAAGCAACTGATGGCTGCTATCACTTCGTAATATTCACTGGATCTACACAACGGTCATTCGACCGATCCTATTGTATGGCATTGTGGTGTGGTGGCCTGTCTTAGACAAGGTCACCTATTACGAACTATTGCAGAGGGTTCAAAAGACAACTTCCATGTGTATCAGTGGTGCTCTGCGGACTATACCGATTGACGCCTTGGTTCCTCTTGACCTGTTAGGTAAACGGATGGCAGCTTGTGCTGCCGTTAAGCTCAGGAAAACTGTTTGCTGGTCCGAGGGTAGAATAGGACACTCAACTATCCTTCCTAGTTTGAGTTCTGTACCCTCCAATAAGGACTATATTGTTCCAGTAATCACATTCAATAGGGATTACGTAACTCACATTCCATCTAGGGATGACTGGAAGAGAAGACACCCGGGGAGAAGGGGCCATATTAATTTCTAGGCAGATGGTTATAAGCTAAATAATCAGGTGGGTTATGGTATTTACTTTAAGAAACTGAATATAAGAATTGCTGCGAGGGAAAAATACCATTGTAGCGTTTTTTAGACAGAGGGTATAGCGATAGAAGATGTGGCAACAACATTTATTTTGATAGTCAGGCTGCTATCAAATCTCTAGAATCAGTTTTCCTAAGCTCTTTAGTGGCCCAACAATGCCGCTCGTCTCTCATCTGGGTGCTTGGACATAGAAACATTGACGGCAAATTATTGCTTAAAGAAGAAATGGTAAAAAAGAAAGGCTCAAGGGTCAACTTGCAATATAACTAGGCAGATCTGGCCGAAACGGGATGCTAAACGTTCGTCAGAGCTGATTTCCAGCACTAGATATAGTGTCTCGTCAGTTGCGATTGGCAATACAGTCTTACAAAGTTTCTAATTTTCAATCGAAAAAGTCAACAGGCCAAAAAAAAAAAAAGATATTTACATTCGAAAGTTAATTCAAAAAAGGGTAAAGCTACATATAAAAATGAAATCGTAAAGAAAAAAGGTAATTATTTGAATTATCCGTAGCATATATTTAGATTTTCGATTTTGTTCAATTGTAATTGTGGTTATTGGGACTTTTGATTTGATTCTTTTATTGTTGTTCTATGGCAGTGCTACCAAATTTGCTTTACAAAAAATTAAGTGTCGAAAGCCGTTTATTTGACACCGAGATAACTATCTTATATCCGCTTAACTACAGTCCAAGAGCTCACAGTTGGAGAATAGTCTTCATTCATTTGCGTGTACAGCTGTACAAAATAGACATCCTACCAGTTTTTGTAACCATTAATTTCTTACCTTACACTTAGATGTAAGTAAGTGAAGGAGTAATGTAATAAGCAAATAATAAAAATCACAGTAAAATTACACTACCTTGTTAAATAGATATCTGTAAGACCACATACAGCCTGGCCAGATGGTTAGGACTGTGAGCTCTTAATTAAAAGTACATGAGCTCGATACTCGATCTGTAAATTGATCAATACAATCTTACAAAAACAATTGTTTACTTTTGTAATAGTGATATTATTGCTAAGTATGTAAAAACTGCAATTGTTATAAAATACGTCGCTCCATAATTCGGCAGTAGAAATACTCTTTCTTCTCTAATTTTCATTTCAATTAACAACTTTGCGTAACTGCATTCCTGAAATCAGACCAGAGGAGCCTTTTCTGTTTCAACTTTAGTTTTTGGTTTTAGTTTTTAAAACTAAAACTGCAGTCGGCTTATGTTTGTTATTTATTTATTTATTTATTTACGTCTATGGACAATTATCCTTACAGACTTAGCACTTAACCTAAATTATTATGTAATAATGAAAACTAAGTATATGAATTAATAAATATTCAACAAAGATACAATAGTACTTTTAAAAGCATCCTTAGATATACATAAATCTAATTCAGTGTTACTATATATATTATTTAAAGATAAAAGAACTCTATTTAATGGCTCATTAATAGCATAGTTTGTTCTATGAATGTTTATGCAGAAATAATAAAAAAATCGAAACGACCTTGATGGAACATAAAACGATAGTAATTCAAGTAGCTTATCACAGATAATGTTAGCAAATGGTCAGATCATATATGATCATTATACTGTGTAGTAATCTTCTAATTTCAAGTGTAGATAAATTTATGAGCATACAACGGGCTTTGTAAGAAGGAATAGGCTCAAACACGTTCTAAATGCTTTATATGCACCGAATAAAATGGGTTCCAAATAAGATGCGTTTTCGAGATTGGATCTAACGAATGACGTATGTAGCTGTTTTAAAGTGTAAGGATTAGAAAATCCAGCACTACTTCGCTTAACGAATGCCAAAAGTGAGTATGCTTTGGGGACTATGCGATTCAAATGTTAAGACCTGAATTGAATATGACACCCAAATCTCGAATTTCGTCAACACGAACTAATTTCGTATTATCAAAGTAGTAGTCAACAGGAAATAGAAACGATATTTTAGAGAAAGTAACTAGAACACACTTATTAATATTCAAAGATAGATTGTTGTAATTAAACCAAGAATAATCATTATTTAAATCAAGCTGAAGTAAAACAGAGTCAAATTGATTCTTTATTTTAGAAAAAACCTTTAGAGGTCATCAGCATAAAGTAAGATATTTGCAAATTTGAAGCATTTTGAAATATCATTGATGAAAACTATAAACAGTAAGGGGCCAAGCATACTACCCTGAGGCACCCCAGATGTTGCAAACAAAGGATGAGACTTCACATTCTTAATGACAACATAGGACACTCTATTAAAAAGATATGATCGCAACCAAGAGAGAAAATCTGAGAGAAACCCAATTTTGGCAAGCTTGAGTAATAGCATATTATGAGGTTACTTATCGAAAGCCTTAGCTATATCCAAGTAGATAACGGAAATATTACACTTGCGAATCGTTTTTTTCGAAAATGAAATTGATCATACACAAAACACGCTCAAATATAACGAATCCTAATCTGCAACACCAATTACGATGTGCAAATACTCATAATGAGATCGATTTGCAAAAGCTAAGTGAAAAAGTGGAGAAACAAATAGCACACTAGTAAAGCAAACATTTATAAATAAATTCATTTTTTTTATTTCATTTCTACTTATTTATTTTTTATATTTAATTTTTAGTGCTATATATTTATTTACAAGGTACTTTTAGTTTCATTATTACATTATCTATATTTACATGTAAAAATAATAGCAAACGCAATAATTAAGTCATTATGTTCAAATTTTTCACTCCAAAAAAATGTCTATAGTATACCTAAATCTAATTTGGGATACATATATAGCTTTATATGTGGCCCGCGGAGTTATGATACACTTCCGAAGTGGACTGCAAGATCATTTGGGTTGGCCACCCCAACTAGGGCGTGGTGCGCATTAAAACACCAAACCTACTCAGGACTTAGTAACGAACAATTAAGAGCACTTCATTCCTTACATCAGTTTGTTGTGTGCAATATGATAGTGCTAGTAAATAAATAAATAAATCATTGAACATGTATTAACATACGCCGCATAAAACAAAGAATGTTACTAAAAAATTATCCTGACTCACTTTTAAAATAAGCGAGTAGCTTTTGTTGAATTTATTGTACGCTACACTTAAGTGTTCGGCGTTAAAGTCAAATGGATTCCTTGAACCAAAATCCATTAGAATAAACGTATTTGTAAAAAAAAATTATACAGTGACTTAAAATAACACACAAAATCTAAAATTAAAAAATGGAGCGCCTCGAAATTTACCGTGTACCTTTGCACACTGTGCCTGAACCAAGTAAAAGTTCGACCAAAATAGATCCAAAATCGATATCCGCACGGTGGGTCCGTACCATATCACGATTAAATTCCGTAAAATTGAAAATCGGAGCTGCTGCTTTCTTCGAGAAATTGCGAATTCAATTTTGCATGACCATGACAATACAATCTATGCAGAAGGGCGACAGAAAAAAAATCGACTATTTGAAATTTTTAAGCCCTCTAGTCTGAAAAGGTTACATTAAGTAAACCTCAGTAAGATTTCAGCCAATCTAGTAAGATTTAGAGGTCCTGAGTTTCATTTGAAGTGTTTTAAAAAATGTTTACTGCCGAAATGTAAGTTTGCTTCTAAAATACGCTGACTATTGCATTGCCCAAAATATGTAAAAAATATGAAAAAACTCGAAAAATATATAAATTCTTTCTGTCGGCCCATAAGTTTTAAAAAAAGTTTTCTTTTGTTCTTTTTGTGGGCTTTAAAAGTATTTTAACAACAAAGCCCACAAAGAAAAAAAAAATGTTTTTTTTGGTTTGTTACTAGCAGCAATTATTTTCATGGCAGAAAATCAAAAAAATGCCGAAAAAATTCTTTGAGTGTTCGAAAAAAAATGTTTAATATTTTTGTTTTGTGGGCTCTTCTTTTAAATCGTAGTGTATTTCAAGTTTAAGAAAGAAGAAAAATAAATATCACCATTTTTTTAATAAAATCACTAGCAAATCGCTAGTATACAACAAATTTTTAACTGAAAGAAAGCTGTATGCACAAGATTTTAACTAGCAGGACGCCGTGTACACAATTTTTGCTGAAAGGAAAATCAGCTAAGAATGTTATGTTACATTTTTTAACCTAAATAACAGAAAAATAGAGAAAAAAGGAGTCAATGCTATGTTTTTCGAATTGTGATCATTTAGTATTTCTTTGAAAAAATAAACCGAAAATTAAATCTATGGAAGCTGTTCCTAAATTTAAATTAGTAAATTGCACGTTTAACGCTATTACTTCATTTGATGGAGATAAAACTCCGTCCTAAATTTGAATAACAAAATTGAACTATTGATTCCAACGTTTGTCGAAAGATAAAATAATAAATTACCGAGAATCCAGAATTTTTACAAAATCATTAATGCATTACTTACTGTGTAGATTGAACAGTGCATTGTTCTTGACAGGAACAAATGACTTAGACGTAAACAGCAGTTAAAGAATTGAAAGGTTTTAGTCAAGGCCTGCCTGAACCAGTTAGAAACATAATAGTAACCAAAAATCTCCTGACGTCAAAGGATATCTACGACACACAGTGTCAACCGCTGGATTATGCGCTCTGGTTAACCCGTTTGAAAGAAAATGCGCTAAAGACCAATTTATTTTTCTTATATATATCCCTGGATTTTATAAATTATTTTATATATTGTGTGTGAAACTATGGTTAGCCAAAATCCAAAGTTCCAGCTGCATTTTTACATAATTTTTTTTCAAGTTTTACTTTAACTAGTTTTTGAAGGAACAAAATGTACTGACTTTTATAAGATGCTCTTATTGATTTATTTGTAGCAAAATTCATTAAATCAGCATATTGGCAAAAAAGTCCGTACATTATTGTTTTGAAAAGTCGTTTGTTTGTAGTTTTATACTTTAAATGTGCATTTTGCTGCTTTATTGAAAATTAGATCAAAGAAAGTCATAGTTGAGATTTTTCGCAAATTTTAACATTGAAAAATAAACTAAACAAATAAATAAATAAACCCATAAATCCTGGGATACATGGATTTCCTTATCATTTTTTTTATTATGTAACCACCTCACATCACCTCACCTCACTTCAGTTCACTTCACCTCACCTCACCTCACCTCACTTCACTTCACTTCACTTCACTTCACTTCACTTAATTTCATTTCACTTCACTTCACTTCACTTCACATCACTTCACTTCACTTCACTTCACTTCACTTCACTTCACTTCACTTCACTTCACTTCACTTCACTTCACTTCACTTCACCTCACCTCATCTTACCTCGCCTCACCTCACCTCGCCTCACCTCACCTCGCCTCACCTCACCTCGCCTCACCTCACCGCAGCCATGAACGCGCTCAAAATGCTTTCATTTCATTGGTTAAATCGTTTTGCATGGGAGAATCATGCGGCTATGTTTTACTTGCCTTAACGGCACATATTATTAATATTATTTATTTCCAGAAATTGGCACAATAAGAATATATATCTTTTGCTGTACAACATATAACAGTGGTCAATTTAAATTTATAATCAAACGATGTAAAACGAATGTTAAATAAATGTTCTTAAGATTAGTTTCACAATAAATAAATTATTTGTTAAAAAGCATTGACCGATTTATGAAATTTCACATAAAATATCGGTTTCTGCTAAGACTATACAATTCGATCAAATAATGTTCAATTAATTAATAATAACAGTCGACTAATAACAAATAAAATTTCAATATCATATAATTAAACAAAATTGAGATGAATGGATATTTTAAAAGAGAGAAAAATTTTACTTTAAAATTAAATTTTCGATTACAAAGACGAAAAATTATTGATGATGAAATGATTAAAGTTGTTGAACCCTTTAAATTATTTGGCAACGAATTCAAAATTCTAATGGTGTTGATGAAAAAAAATCTTGTGGAATTATAATATGTGTGCTTAGGAACAATGAAATGAAGTGATCTATTTGATATGCTAAAACGTAACTTTTCATACAGGTAAAATGGAACTTTCAAGTGTATTAATTTATGCAGGAAAATGCAGTTTCTAGCCATCATATAGTTTTCAATCGAACACCCAAGAATTCTCTTCTTCCAAGAGGAAATATGATCATATCTCCGAAGACCATATACATAACGTGTGGCATTATTAAACGCAATTTCCAACTTATGCAAAGAACCACTGTCCAATTTACTGTACACAACCGAAAAATAATTAATAAAGGGAACAGTCAGTTGCACAACTAGTGTTCGCTTAGATTCAACCGGTGTGAACCCAGCAGACCTTCGCAAACAACGCAGGGTCAAATAAACTTTAGTTATGACATTGTTTACATGATCAGTGCATGTCAGTTAAGAATTGAGGTGAAGCACAAGACAGCAAATTTTATTTACGAATTTAAGTTGAGAGGCACCAATAAAGAGAGGTGGAATACCATTAACATCAAGCTTGGCTCGTGAAATCGGTAAGACGTGCGACTTAGCAGGATTCAAACAAAGACCACTTTGAGTTGCCCATTCGCTTATAGCCGTCAAATCTTCATTGAGCCTATAACTCAAATCATCAACGAGATTCATGCGACGTGACAAATATAACTGTACATCATCGGCGTAAGCATGCATTTTTACATTGCTTCAGACCGAAGAAATGTCGCTTATGAACATACTGAACAAAAGGGGGCCTAAAATAGAACCCAGAGGAACACCTGAGTGACACAAATTGTAGTCGGAGAAAAAATTACCCACTTTAAATTTCTGAAACCTATCCTCTAGATAGCTATTCATAAGACGAAAGAGCTATCACAAAAACCAAAATATAACTTCAACTTAGAACACAAAATTGTGTGACTGACACTGTCAAATGACTTCGAGAAATATAGCAGGCAAAGTAAAGTCATTAGATCAAGATCATAACAAATACGGATATCATCAAGTATTTTTAACATAGCAGTATTGCAACTATGACCAGTACGGAAGCCCGATTGTAGCGAAGATAGAAGTTTATTGCTATTTAAGTGTTGAATAATCTGTTCAACTAATAGTGCCTCACATACTTTAGACAACACAGACAGAGTTCTTATTGGCCTAAAATCATTAGCTTTGAAACAGGTATAACAACAGCTACTTTCCACACTTTTGGAAAGTAGGAGCACATTAGGCAAAATTATCTTTAGAAACTTAATATAAATTCCATCTTCTCCTACAGCATTTGACTGATATTTATTACACCCTTTAACACATCAAACTCATCGACTACCTGAAACTCTAATGAAAAAATCATTCAGTGAATTTGGTTCAACCCTACACTCCACTTTTTCATTCTTTTTCACACATAACTGCCCCAGATTTTTCTACAGCTACTTAGTCGGAAGTGATGTGTTGAACTTAGAACAGAAATATTCTTTTTAGCTTGCCTTACAGTAGTAATAGCTGCATTACGTGCAAGTTTGTATGCCTCCCAGTTTTGAGTAGTAGGCCTCTTCTTCCATTCTGAGTGCAATTTATTCCGTTTTTTAATCTGCTGTTTAATATAGTCAGTTAACCAAGGACAGGATTTTTTTTTTATTCTAAATGTTCGAATAAGAACATGTGTATTATAAAAATCAGTAATCTTTTCAACAAAAAAATCGAGTTTTTGATCTCCGGAACTATAAGACCAACATTCATTCCAGTTAGTTTGAATCGTAACATTATAAAGAAAGGTAGCATTAATCGAATTGAAATCTCGGTAGGATATATGTGTCCAAAAAAAAAAGGTGCCATTGTATTTATTTTGAAAATTCTTCATTTATTCTTCAAATCAATTTCATCCCTTTCAAAGTAATCCCCGCCCGATGCAATGCACTTATGCTAACGGATTTTCCAATCTTCGAAACATTGGTTGTAGTCACTTTCCGGGATGGCCTTCAGTTCCATCTTCGCTGCGGCTTGAATCTCCTCCATCGTATCAAAACGGTGTTTCCGGAGCGGTCTTTTAAGCCTGCTGAACAGCCAGAAGTCGCACGGCGCCAGATCAGGTGAATACGGTGGTTGCGGAACGATATGGGTTGAGTTTTTGACGAAATGATCACGAATTACGTGTGCAGTATGGGATGATGCATTATCGTGGTGTAAAAACCATGAATTGTCTTTCCACAATTCCGGCTTTTTTAGACGCAAAATTTTGGAAAATCCGTTGGCATAAGTGCATTGCATCGGGCGGGGATTACTTTGAAGGGGATGAAATTGATTTGGAAGAATAAATGAAGAATTTTCAAAACAAATACAATGTCGCCTTATTTTTTGGACACAGTAGTAGTTGTTGCCTCATTTTTACGACAAAGTTTAACATCTAGGGTGCAGAATATCAAGTCGTGGTCCGATAAAAAATATATTTGATCATAGATAAGCAGTGCTGAAGTATCTGATACTACAATAAGGTCCAGTAAGCTAGGACAAGCATTGTTGGAGAATCTAGTGGGCATTTCCGAATTGACAACTTACAATCCAACCATAGTTACTTGATCATGAAATCTGTTTGTGATATTGTCATTTACTATTAAATTGACGTTAAAATCACCACAAAGCACATAATTTTCATAATCAATAAATCTTAAATTTAAATCTGAGAAAAAAGATTCAAGGCTGTGGGATTTATTCGGATTATAAACACAAGATACCATAATTTTTTCGTTACTATCATGTAGCTCTAAATTTATGTATTCAACAATTTCAGTGGTAGATTTACTAACAATCTTAAATCTTAGATTTGACTTGCAATATATTGTAACCCCACCTTGTAACTTGGCAGGTTTAAATAACAATCATCTACTTCTTTACTAAACCAAGTTTCAGAAATGCATATCACATCAATAGACGAATTCTCAAAAATATACCTTATGTAATCCATTTTAGCTGCATTTAAACTTCTGGCATTAAAATGCACAATTTTCAGACCACAGTGCTGCTTGCACAACACATCTATTAAGATTTTATGATTCCATGCAACACCATTACTACCATCAGAATTCAAAGTCATAAACCAAAGTCACAACAACAAAAAGCATTTTTAGATATAAAAGAAATAAAAATGAATATCCAGACATCTTTACAACGGATTTAAGATAAAATTAGCCAAGAAAAAAATTAAAATTAATGATCGTCAGCAATAGAAATTTCTTGACTGATATCAAGTTCGCGTAAATCGGTAAGATTAGCCAATTAAAACTGCACCTGTGTTCCTGCGCTGTCTAATATAAATAGCTCCACGACGGGAAAATACAGAAAACAGCTTGTTCTGCCGCTTTAGCTTAACTGCTTCTTGCAGAATTTTCCTATTATCAGCGCTCAAGCTTTCGTGAATATTTACGTTGTTACTGGAATCAAAACCAGCTTCACTCAAAGTAGGAGCTTTTTTAAACTTTCTCCTATAATTACCAAATGCACTTAAGACACGGTTTCTGTCAAATGGAGTAAAAAACTTAATAATGACAGCCGAGTTCAGAGTATTCCAATTCACTTTGGTGCCAAAAATGTCTCGCACTCGGGGTGGTGTAAAATCTACTGTGAAACAGATCCGATTAAAAATATTTTTCAGGTTCTCAGCTTCACTGGGAGGAATACCAAAGTTGACCGCGTCAGATGAGATGTCATTCTTAACATATATTGGCTCTTAAAGTTTTCACACTGCAGTTTTAAATCTCTAAATTCAGCTCATATTTGTTTTAGGTCAGCCAATTCTGACTCAATTAATAGCACTTTAGTGTCGATTTCGCTAAGCCTGCTTTTCAAAAGATTGATTTCAGTCTCAATCTTACGCGTGAGTTTCGTCTCTAGGCTTGAAAGCTCAGAGGAAATTTTATTAAAAAGCTCAGCTGTATGTGACTGCAACCTCGACTCCATTGATTTCATTTGGGAGAGAATTGAATTGGTCAATTCTTCCTCTCCCTGCAGAACAGGCGATTTTCCAGCCGTAGATTGCTGCTTAAGACGACGCGATGCAGTTTTTCGCAATTTTATAACTGGTGATGACATTTGTGTGCACTTATGAAGTTGATATTTTACTTCTAAAGGTCTTTTTTAGCATAAATTTTTAATTTTTTTTTTAGAAATTTTAAAGTTTTTTTAAATTTTTTATGCAACAACCTGGCAACTCACATGAGTGACAGTTTAAGATAAAAGTTATCGTGTGCTTTCAGGCTAATCTGGTAGTCGACAATTTAGCCACCACTGTTAATTTACGAAAGGCTCAAAAGTCTTGGAATAAATTAGACAAGTGGCTGTCACTTCAAGTGATTTTATTTTGGCGGAGTCTCAGTTTTTTTTTTTTGTTGTTTACTATCCAGTATATTCACGAAACCGATATACCCGAATATTTAAGTAAATAAACACTCTTCTCACTGCACTCGACTACCACTCGATAACGAAAAATTAACTTTTTGAACCTGTTGAAAAAAATTTCCGGCTCCGCACTGAAAAATTAGTGTAATTACAAGAAATCAATAGAGCGCTGGTGAAAGAAGAAGCTTTTGTCAAATTAGCTTTTTTACAAATTATTTTTTTTTGTGCATATCTACGGAACAGTACTTTTCAAATGATATCAGTTTCATTCCCCTCTATTTATAAAGGGTGTTTTTTTTAGAGGTACAGAGCTTCGAATTGAAATAAAACACAAGAAAATCGTTTTAATGTCCATCAATTTGGCTTTATTGGAAGGATAATTTTATGCCATTAATGTTTAAATATGATTTCGGGCATGTGGCTCGAATAAAGCCAATTTTGAACTACTTTTTCGAGCATATGGGGCCGTATGTCGGCAATAACGCCACGAATGTTGGCTTCCAAGTCCCCTAACGTTTCTGGTTTGTTGGCGTAGACGAGCGACTTCACATATCCCCAAAGAAAATAATCCAATGGGGTCAAATCACACGATCTTGGTGGCCAATTGACAGGTCCATTCCGCGAAATTATGCGCTCATCGAATGTTTCCTTCAATAAATCGATTGTGACGTGCGCTGTGTGGCATGTAGCGCCGTCTTGTTGGAACCACAACTCATCCACATTCATGCCATCCAATTCGGGAACAAAATAGTCGGTTATCATGGCTCTATACCGGTCTCCATTAACGGTAACTGACTCTCCAGCATTATTTCGGAAGAAGTATGGCCCAATGACTCCACCAGCCCATAGAGCACACCACACAGTCAGTTTTTGTGGATGTAATGGCGTCTCAAGGGTCTCATGTGGATTCTCTTCACTCCAAATGCGGCAATTTTGCTTGTTGACGTAGCCATTCAACCAAAAATGAGCCTCATCACTGAACAAAATTTTGCGATGAAAATCAGCATCGAGATCAATCTCATTTTCGGCCCATACACCAAAATCACGACGCATTGCATGGTCTCGCGGCTTTAATTCTTGCACAAGCTGGATCTTGTAAGGTCTCAAGCCAAGATCTTTGCGCAAAATCTTCCATAAAGTTGATGGACAAAGCTCCGCGGATTGAATATTGCATGAAGGTGTTCCATCGTAGTTTGTTGCGAGGGTCCGCTCAAGGAGTATGTTTTTAAGCTATTGTTGCAAGGAATGCGTGGGCGTCCCAGAAAAGTCGTGAAAAGCCATGAAGTGCATTTGAAAGCGCATAAATAAGGGTTGGAAAAGTTGATCTATGTTGTTGAGATGCACATTAAAGCTTTGACGGAGCAATTGTTGGATGTGGGGATGAGGCGCTTCCAGTTTTTTTCAGAATACCACCAAGCAATTGGAGAAACAGTAGTGAAAACTGGTCCTGATTTGAATAATAATATTCTGATTAAAATGACACGCTTTAAGTTTATTATCAAAATGTATCTGATATGAGGATTAAGTCTGAAAATATTTTTGCTGCTACCTCTCATTTTAACTGAAACTTGGTTAAATGGTAACTTTCATAATGCGGAATTATGTGATCCACAAATATATAATGTACATAAATCGTAAAGATCGTGATGTGAGTTCAACTGATTGTCATCGGGATGGCGGTGTGCTAGTTGCTTAAGACGTGATTTTTTGTCTTCTAATGTGTCGTTTGCAAATATAAACGTGTTACTGGATCAACTATGTGTAGTAGTGAGAGCTTAATCGGTATTTTACTACATAGTAGTGTGGTATTTGCCGCCTTATAGCCTTTTGAAATTATACAGAACATATCTTAATAACATGTCTAAAATCGATTGACTTTTCCATTGACGCTAATAAATTGATGATTGCTGGCGACTTCAATCTCTGTGGTCTGATGTCTGTGGTGAGTTTTATTTCACACCATCTAAAATAATTAGTGGTATTGAAATGTATGTTGTAGATATGTTTTTAGATCTAGGTCTTATGCAAATCAATAACTGTTTTAATTTCCTAGGCTACTAGATTTAGTATTTATAAGTAGTAATATAATTTGAAAAATTTACGAGCCCCCCATTTTCCTATGTCAGCCATAAGTACGAATCATGTTCCGTTGTGCATCTCTATATCATTTTATAAATTTGCCACTGTTGAATCTTATGTTGATGCATTCCACTTTCATTTAAATAGATGCAATTTTCATTTGTTAAATAATGCTCTTAATCAAATTGATTGGCAAAAGGAGTTTTACCTTTTAGACACTGAGCCTTACCGTAACATTTTTATGACCTTGATTCATAAAGAGTTTATTAATATTGTTCCAAAAGATACAAAATATTTTTTAAATTGTCCTTGACACACTCGAGGGTTGAAGAAATCTTCGTTCTAAGTTCTTTAAAAAATTTATTTGTACTAATCAAAGATTTTACTTTGACATTATTTGGGAGCATTCAATTTGTTGGGAAATACTTATACAAGCAATGTACTACAGAATATGAATCTAACATTTAATCCAACCGTAAGTCTTTTTAACGTTATGTTTAATCCAAAAAAGGCTGCTCGAATATACCAGCATCAATGTTTTTGGGAGCATAATCTGCTATTGATACCTTGTCCATTGCTAATAAATTTGTTGTTTTTTTTAAGTCTAACTTGAACCCACTAAAAATTCAGATAATGTGCGTCCAGTAATAGATTTTGTCAACCTGTCTCTAACACAGGGTGATATTTGGAAGGATATCCAAAATCTTAAACCATCTATAAATTAAATTGTGCATTAAACTTACTTCTCCCTTTCATCGGCGATTTGCAAGGATGACAGGTTGCTGGGGTCTATACTTACTCTTCTAAGGCGTTTGATTGCATATCGCATGCTCTTTTAATAAAAAAGTTTGAAGCTTTGGGTTTCCATTCTAGTTTCTTGAAATGGTTTGAGTCTTAATTGCACAATTGCCCATGTGTTGTAGTTTAAGGTATCACGAAATCTTCTGTTTATTTTGCAATTTGTGGTGTTCTTCAAGGAAGCATTTTAAGGCCATTGTTGTTCAACAATTTTATTAATGATATTGCATCTCTATTTGTGAAATGTAAACGCTGATGATATTAAGCTTAAGCAATTTAGAGACGCAACTAATTTTGCACTTCTACATTGTGATTTAAACAAACTTCATCTTTGGTCTATTAATAATTTACTTCCTCTTAATTTACAACAATGTGTTTGTGTCATTTTCTAAGTAACATCTTTCTTTCAACCTTGTATAATATTGCAAGCTTTCCGCTTATGCCTGTCGTTGAATTTAAGGACCTCGGAATAGCATTTGATTCAAAGGTTGCTTTCGTTCCCAATTAGTCTTTGTCATTGCAAAAGCATCTGCAATGCTTGTTTTTATAAGGCGTAACAGCTCCTCGTTTAGTGATCCGAACCCTCTTAAAGTTTTGTTAACCAGCCTTGATCAAGGTTAGAATATGCGTCAATTGTGTGGTTTCCTTTTTATGAAATTCATATTTTTTGTTGAATTATTATATGATTTTATTCTAGTCTGCAAGAACTTTTATGTTCCATAGACTTAGTTAATACCCATAAAAAATTTCAATTTACGATATTTTAGAGAAAAAGGAAGATATCGAAATAGTTCAAAGTGTATTTTGAAAAGAAACAGTAGTTCTTTTGCACCCAATTAATGGCTTCATAAATAAAAATAACCTGTTTTGCAACACATTTGAATATTTGCAATTTCAATACTAGTAATTCCCTTTCCAACTAACAAAATCGAGTAGTTAGACAATCCGATAAAGCAGGTGCTAGTATTCGGAGACAAAGAAAGAAGATGCAGTTATGTTGCAGAGTTTTACTGCGACTTGTTTGTTCCAACAAGAGCTTAGACACTGACGCAAGCACATTTAACATTACTTCTTTTTAAACAAACTCAAGTTAAACAGATAGCCGCCAACATCTTTAAAGTTTATAATGCAACACCTTTTAATACTAATGAAGATTTCGTACTAACCGAATGTGCCAAACGGATCCGTTCCTGCGGATTATTTATCCGAAACGGAATCCGTTTCGGATAAACGGAATCCGTTTCGGATCCGTTGTCGGTTGAAATTACTCTCGAAAAAACAGAAGGATCGTCCGTAAAGGATCCGAAACGGACCTCAAAAACGGAAAAAAACCGGAATCCGCTTTTTCGTATCCGAAATGGACGTCATATACGGATCCTTTTCGGATTCGTTTTTCTAAATAAAACGGATTCGAGACGACCTTTACAAAAAATTTAACACAATTAAAAATTTTTTTTTATTCTTTCCCAAATGTAATTTTTTTTTTTTTAATTTTTACTTATTTTCCATCTAAGGACTGTACCAGAAAAAACTAACGTTTTGCTTTTTAGTTATAAAAAAATACCCAGTAATTTTTTTGGTCTTTTTTCGTTTTTTATAATTAATGGCTAGTGTTCAGAATATAAATAACTAAAAACTAAGTCACAATTTTTTTTTTCTATAAAAATTTCATACTTCCTTCATTAAATTTCAGTTGTTTCATCGACAGTACGGTACGATCTTTTCCACTTATGTCTGAAGCCTTGTAAATTGTTTGTAGTCTTATCACTCTTTCGAAGATCTCTTTTCATAAGAGCCCAATATCTTTCAATTGGGCGAAGCTCTGGGCAGTTGGGCGGATTTGCAATTTTTGGAATAAAATTGATATTTTTACTTGCATACCATTCCATCGTAGCTTTAGAGTAAGGAGAGGTTGCTAAATCTGGCCAGCACATCATGGTACCCTCATATGCATGAACAAATGGTAGAAGACGAGGCAGTCGTCTATATAAACTTTGGAATTGATTGTGCCTTGCGTAACAAAAAATGTGGTTCTGAGACCACAGGTGCAAATGGCCTGCCAAACCGTATATTGTTTCGGAAACTTCGAAATTTGTTTTTCTTTGAAGACACATGCCCCTTTTTCGGTGATGTATCGTCGTCCAGAGCACAGCAATCAATTTTAGTGAGGTACCTTTCATACAATTTTCGGGCTCGCATCAGAGCCATTAACTGCTTTTCATCAGAACGGTCTGGTACTTTTTGAACTCTGTATGTCTTTAGCTTACTTTTCTCCTTTATCTTTTGCACAGTAGATTTTGATGTATCTGCTCTAGCCGCCATATCTCGCACTAAAGTATTGGGATTTTGCTTAAAAAGGCGCTTCACCTTCGTCGCTACCTTTATCTTAAAATATTCTGGTTTTCTTCCTGAACCTTTTTCGTGAAACAGGTAGACCTTTCTTATAATTAAAAATAACCATAAAGACAGTTTTTTCTGATGCAACAACTATATTTGCTATAGCTGAATATTTTAATTTTGGTTTTTGCAGGTATGTGGGTAAAATCAGTTCGCGGACTTTTTGTTGCTTGCTAGACATCTTTGTCGTTAAAACGTCACTTTATGTAGAACAAATATTGTATGTTTTTAGACCTATAAGATTATCAGGCAGACCATAATACAAAAAATAAAAAACGTAAGTTTTTTCTGGGACAGTCCTTATTTCTTTAATGCTATTTAACTTATTTTTATTAAGTGAATATGATTAGAAAAACATTAAGGAACTTAAGTTTTTTTACCTGCCACCGATCAGAATTGAACCTGCGCCATGCCACTGTTCAAAGATGCTAATCTTAACCAACTCAGCTACTTTCATTATTTTTCTGACATACTTAAATTTAATTACTTCGCTATCAAAATGAAAAATTGAAGATTCATTTTGAGCAGTTGTCGATTGCTAATTCAAATAATATACAAAAGTATAGCCAGCAGAAAACAAGTAATGCGTGGCTGATGTTGTTAAACTACGCATGCAACAACTATTGGATAAGCAGAGGGAAGGTACAGGTTCAAACCCCGGCGACGACACATTTTTTTTTTAATTTTATATTATTTTTTTAATTTAAAGACATATAAAAAACAAAAAAGGAGTAGAGAACTGTATTTGTTTATTGAAAACATCTTGAAAACTGCCTTTTATATTAATAATAAAAAAAACGGATTCCGGTTTTTTTCCGTTTATGAGGTGCGTTTCGGATCCGTTACGGATACGAAAAACGAATCCGAAACGGATCCATATATGACGTCCGTTTCGGGTCCGTTACGGATACGAAAAAGCGGATTCCGGTTTTTTCCCGTTTTTTAGGACCGTTTCAGATCCGTTACGGATACGAAAAAGCGGATTCCAGTTTTTTCAGTATTTGAGGTCCGTTTCGGATCCGTTACGGATCCGCATCCGTTTTTGTAAGAAATATTTTGATAAAATAATGTTAGTTAAATATTTTCAACCGCAAAATTAAGTGTTTGATTTTAACTCTTACGTTTTTCACTAATTTTTGAGCCGACAGTAAAGATTTTGGTTGGTTTCGTATTTTTTCGTTTTAATGAAAAATGATGAATAAGGCAAAAAACGTACAAATTTTGGGCGAATTAGTGGAACCACCAAAATAAATAAAAAACAATGGTAGAGCGTATTTTAAAGGCAAATCTACATTTTGGTCGATTTTACAAGCATTAAGAGAAAATAAACCTTTTTAAAAACACTTTAAATTGAACTCGCAACCTTTAAATCTTAATTGAATTCACTGAAATTTTACTGAGCTTTACTTAATAGTTAGGGAGCCGGTGGCCTAAATTACTATATGTTTTTTTCGAGCAAAAGAAGGTGAATATCACGAAGTTCCAAATCATTTTGCAGATTTTTCGAGTTTTTGACAAGTCGAAACGAATTTTTAAGAAAAAGTTTTAAATTCATTATTTCACTGCTCAAATTATGCTAAAACAGTCAGTGCCTCTAACTTAAGTACCATTAACTGTGGTGTACTAATGTGGCTATGAACTGATAGTAAAAAGTATTACGAGTATGGGACCTTAAGAAATTCAAATTTTTTTTGGAATGTTGTCATTTTCTGAAAAATTAACGGACTAAAAACAAATTATAATTTAAAACATTTACTTATGGTTGCAAGGTTCCAGTCTTATAACAGCTTTTTTATCACAGCACAAACTGCACGAATCATCACAAACACTCATTTTGCGTAAGTTTTCCAAAAAAATGTGTCGGGGAAGGATAACCTAAAATGAAACAGAAAAGTAAATTGGAGTGAGCAAGTATATAAATCCTTTGTAAGAATTATTGATTATGCTGTGAAGACGATATATCAATGCATAAAGAAAAATGTCTTCACCATATTTCATACCTTTAATTACGTAGGCTGATTTAAATTCAAATAAAAAAAAAACGAATGGTCACAGACAATTCTTTATTTAATATCTAGTAGCTACGAAAGAATAAATTGTTTAAAATACGCAGTATGCGGTGTATTGCGACGATTAAATATTTATTTTTATATCTCATACATATTGTTTAATGTTTTTTTACATATTTTTATAATTAATTTATTTTAGGCTTTTTAAAAAAAAGTTTAAGAATATTTTTAAAATTTGGGGAAATTTTAAATCTTGCGTGTTGCGTTTGTGTTTGAAATTCGTGTCGTGTTTGAAAAAATCGACACGAGCCCATCTTTGGTTTGACCTATTATATTGTAATTGTACAAAACAAAAATTGTTTAAAGATTTGGGTAAGAAAGTGTATTCCCCAAAAGATTTTCGGAAACTAAATATCAAAATATTACCGTACGGGACCAAGAAGCATTTTTTTAACTATGACTGATAACAGTAGCAGGATCTCATTTTTAAATTTATTGAAGAAATTTTTCTACTTATAAAAGGACGTGAATCCTTCGACAGAATTACTTCATTTTAAAACTGAAGCATCTTTTAACAGCAATTAATATTACCGCAACGTTTTATTTAAATTGCATGAATAGATTGGAAGTTATTGATTTTTGACTGTAAGTTTCAAATTCGAAGCCACTGTGCGTCGTCTGTAAATAACAATACTAGCTTACAACACATTTAAAGATATTTCAACGTGGAAGCAACGGAATGTCAAAATGAGCAATCAACCGCAGAAAATTAAGAGCATCGCATAGTTAGCAAAAAACAAAAAGTACTAATAGTTATAATAAAGTTAATTACGAAAGGAAAAGTAAACTTTTAAGCAAAATAAATCCGATTAAAATTAAAAGAAAATTTGATAAAAATCAAGCGCGCAAAACAAAAACTACAGCTGTCAGTCGCACCAGTGTTGCCAGTTGATGAGTTGTTTGATCGTATATACACCTCTAATGACATATTTCAATGTCAGGGTCAGTGATCTTTTGCGGTGGAGCAACAGGGACGGCAACACATACGAGCCTCGAGTCTCGATAATTATAAAATTGTGTTGCGGAAGTGTGTCAAACAGTGTTTGAGGAAGTAATAACTACAATCAATATTTTAATTAAATTTAATAATTTTTTTAAATATTCTAAACTTTCTTAACTATTTTAATCACTAATCAAATTAAAATATTCAATATATTGAATTTAAACTTCGAAGCAAATAAATTTATTTAATTAAAATTTGCATAAAATTGAATTTTCTATTTTATTACACAGATATTGTTCTAAGACAGTTCATTTTATGTAAAGTATACATTTCCAAAGTTCCACCGTCTTGAAATATTCTTTTAAGGACATAATATTTCACTTAAAGGTAAGGGTGTAGTGAACTTGCATATTCACTATGCCATCCACTGTAACCTTTAAATAAATTCCATACCAAGGGAAACTAGCAAATTAAACGTTTCCACCAAATTCCACTAAATCTGAAAGCAATAATGATCAACCCATATTTTACACATCAAATTAAAAGTACTTAAATTCAAATTCAGAATTTTCATTTTTGATTTACGGAAAACAAAAATAAGCCAAATAGATTCAAATCACACTTTCTTGGTCAAGCAATAAAAATCTAAATTTATTACGTAAGCGACTGCAAGTCAAATTAATTTTTGGAGTTTACTCCGTTAGAATTGATTTATAGCCCGCGGTACGAAAAAAAGGTGAGGAGTGAAATCGAATGTTAACTAAAAGTGAAGTCGTTACGTTGTCTTCTGCGCACCGTATTTGCGCAACTCAGACTGTGATGCGCATAGGTTCTCAGGGGGAAGGTTAGGCTGGTTTCAGTATATGTATTGAATATCAACGGTCAGTTCATGAAATTTCAGAGTTTTGGTGTTTTATTTTTATATAGAGCTATTCTGATATTTATTTATATTTATACTGAGGAATTGAATAAAGTTAGTGAAAAAAGTTAAGGAATTAGTGTAAAATATGGAAGAAAATAATTCAAGTGATGATGAACAAAAATCAGAAAAACAAGTGGATGCAGTTACCAGGTAGGTTATGTACTAATTTCTACGTCACCAATTTCTGACTGTTTAAAAAAAAGTGTGAAATAAAAAAGTTTATAATTAAAATGTACTGTGTAAGTTTCACTTCTGTCGATAAAAAAGTTTGGAAATAAAATGTGCTGCATATGTTTCACTTCTGTCGTGTCTTTATGACGCACTTTTTTTTATTCTGAAGGAGTAAAATCCAGTCGCGCGTCGGAGCTGACACACATGTTTTTTTACTCTTTTCTTTTTTTTTTGTGCTTGTGCCGCTACCCGTTGAAGCCACCAGCACAGACAAAAGCAACAACAAATAAATGCAGATATTTGGTTACTCCTATTTGAGGGGTGCCTCTTGTTGCAATTTATTGAAAACTTGTGTGGCCCCATTCTGCCATAAATGTACAACAACTTAAGAGTCTATTGATCCAGTATCGGATGTGTTGATTGACACGTGCTTTTTCCATTTTCGTTATGGCTGCGTTTGTTACGTTGTTGAAAGCGCCTTCTATGTCTGAGAAGGCACCTAATGTGTATTCTTTGTGTTGTAGTGAGGCTTCTATGGTCTGTACTTCCTCATTCAGAGCTGTTTCTGTTGATCTACCCTTCTGATATGCGTGTTACGAGTTTGAAAGAAAGTCACTGGGCCAAAATTATGGGCTGAAAGCCCTTTGGTTTGACATGGCTGCTTTCACTGCCTTTTGGAATATAAATAGCCCGTGCCAGCCGCCATGACTTTGGAACTAGTTGAAACTTTAAGCATACTTCAAATATTGCTTTAAGCCAGTGTTGTATATGGTCCTGAACGTTTTGTAACATTGCAGGAATTACATCGTCAGGTCCTGCGGATTTGTAAGGATAGAAGGAGTTTAAAGGCCATTTTATGCGACTTATTGTAAAAATGTTAGGAACGATATTATTGACTGTGTAAAATCAGATTTTCATCCTGGAAAGTGAGTTTCTAACAATAGCTCACTTCTTTCTTTAGGATCAGAGGTCCAGTGTCCTTCTTCTGATTGTAGAAGTGAAGGTGATAATTTCTTTTTAGTAAGGATCTTAATTAGTCTGGCTGATTTAAGGTTAATAATTCAACATAGTTATAATATTAGATTATCGATGAAAAAATACTGTTACGTTACTAATTGTTTTGGGCTCTGGACACCTACACACATAAGTAAACGCACTGCAAATTTTTTAATTTTAATGTTTTAAAGTTTTGCATATAAACCAATTATTTTATATGATTATCGTTATAAAACTGAAAGATTTTAATTAAAAATCGTCCGCTCGATTGAAGGAGGCGTTTCCGCGTCCACAAACATAAGTATATATTTTTGATTAGCAATCCTAAAAATAATACCTGTTACAAGCTTATTTTTTGAAAAAGAAAAACAGTTTTTAAAAACACTTGGCCAAATTTTCAAAACAATCCTTATATCTTCAAAACTATAGGTTAAATTTTAAAGATTTGTGCTCCATTATTGTACGACATTAGTTTTCTTTCTTATGACATCAATACGAAAACAACGAGTGCTGTCGCTAAAATAGAATTGGTAGTCTTTTTTGTTTTGTGGTGAACGTCTGCCTTTTATATTTTCCTCCTTATCACACAGGTTATAATAGGTCTGTATCATCCGAAAAAAATATGTAAATATTTATAAAGTTTTTCCACAAAAAGTGTATCATACGAAAAAAATATGGTGGTTGAGAGAGAAAAAATGAGAGTAAAAAAAAGATTAATTTTTCACCCAGACAAATTTCTTGTGGCTAAAACTTGAAGACTGTCAAAATCGCAGGTAACGAGACTAGAGACTCACTTCTGACAAGCGAGAGAAAGAAAATTGCCTGTTTCAATTGTAACTGCTCAGTACTTGCCTCATAAAACATTTTTCAACACTTAATTTTTTTTCACTTGTTGAATGCTTGTGCTAAGAAGTAGCAACATAAGAAAAAGGTTGATATCAAAACATTTTTTGGTAAATTCAATTAAATAGATGAGCAATTTTTGATTGCAAGGAATCATAAAGTTTAATGTCTCCTAAATGAGCAACCAGATAATTATTTTTGAAATATTGTTTTTCGATGCGTTAAGTTTTAAATAAGATCTTGGAAATGTCATTTTGGTAAATTTACACCTTACGGCAAATCTCTTTTTGGGTGTTTGCTATATCTCGCAGTAATTCAGAACATTTTTGATGTCATTAGCTAAATTTGGCCAAAAGTAATATCTTCAAATTCTTTCAACCAGGGTTTAAAAAGCTACCAGCAAAATAGCAACAGCACTGAAAAATATGCTGCCGCTGTGCTGCGAAAGCTATTTTTTTAACAGAAAACATTATTGGCGTTGCTTTACTGCGCACTTTTCAACAGCTAAGCTGAAGTACAGCTGAAATCGATTTTTCGTTCAACTGTACTATTGCTTTGCTGCGCAAATTGAAACAGTTCAGTCGCAGCGGAGCTGAAATTTTTTTGGTTGTATAGATGTGCTGCACCTTTGACTGCAGAAGAACGACAGTCATGAAAACAGCACAGTACAAAACCGATTCGTGTAACTGCTGCTCGTAGGCTGTCGTCAAATGCCGAAGGCTGTTTAATTTGGAAACTGAGTGAAATCGAAGAATATACGAAACTTAGATGTTTATTAAGTGATTGCCATTGATAGTTTTTAAATATAATTTTTTTTACTTATTTTAATCATGTCTTTGCGTAATACTACTTCTAACAATATTTGGGAATATTTCGAGAATAAGAACGAAATTGGAAATCCAGTGTGTAATTTATGCAAATTCGCATTAAAAAATACCAGGATTTATAATTTAAAAAGTCACTTGTTCAAACTACACAAAATTGACTTACTTCTAACAGGCTACCATGGAACGAGCTTTTCTTTCATTAAAGATCATTTTAACGGACAACCGCAACCAAATGAAACATGAGACGTTAGAAGATATATTATTAGTGGAGCTAAGCCTAAGCCATCGAAATTCTTTTGTACACCTCTTAATAAAGCCAAGCAGAGATGAGAATTTTTTACAAATTTGATTATATTTATATTTATTTCAAATAGAATTGTGCAGTAAGACTTAGTCTTTTATAGTACATCATTGAATGAAAAATACAAGTGAAAACATTTGCTTAAGTAATAAGTTGTATATAAAATTAAGATTACAAAAATATAAATGTATATAAACTTTAAAATACATGATACAATGGAGAAAGTCTTGTAAAAAATAAAAATAAATTTAATGTTAAAATTTACTGAGTTCAAAAAAGAGAAGACGGAAGAAGATGAATTGTAAAAAGTAAACGGAAAATATGAAACAAGGAAAAAGATCTGCAAATTTTGAAGAAAATAATAATGTGATAGAAAAAAAATAAAATTAACTAAAATATTACAAGTTCAAATCAAGAATCTTTAAAATAATCATGAATGGCGCGTTTGAAGTTGCTTCCTAAAGTTATTTGTCTTAAAGTGTTGGGTAACGCATTCCAAAGTCTAATAGTGCTAATGAAAAAGTATCTAGTGCTGTTAAGGTGAATGTACCTAGGGATAATAAAATGTAAACACCTATTTGAGCGTGAAAAACCTAGTTTCTCATATAGATATTCAGGTTTCCGAGAGAAAATGAGTCTGTGCAGAAAAATAAGGTTTCGAATATTTAAATAATTTATCAAACCACAGCCAAGAATGCCCCTACTTATTAACGAGATATGATCATACCGATGTACACCATAAACATATCTAGCAGCGTTATTAAATGCTACTAAAACTTTATGTTTTGACTGAGAGTCGAGTTCAGGATATACAACATCAAAGAAATTAATATGTGGCATAATAAGCTGCACGACAAGTCTGCGTCTAGTTTCCGTAGGTGTAAAGTCTGAAGAAGAACGTAAATATCGTAATATTCCATATATTTTTCCAACTGTCTTATTAATATGATCAGTACAAGTGAGCTTAGAGTTTAGTACAAATCCAAGGCTCTTAACTTTGTTCACAAAATCCAGCTGATCGCTTCCAATGAACAAGGGCGGTATATTCTCAAGATAAGGTTCATTCCTCATAATTGGAAGCACTTTAGATTTTGAGGGATTAATAAGCAGTAAGTTGCTTACAGCCCATCTGTTCAGTAGGGATAGGTCAGAGTTCAGTCTATAGCTTAAGTCTTCAATTAGTCCAATCGGTCTAGAGAGATAGATTTGTATATCGTCAGCGTAAGCATGAATTGAAGCATATTTGCACACATTAAAAACATCATTAATAAAAATTGAGAATAAAAGAGGACCTAAAATGGACCCCTGAGGAACACCAGTGTTAATATTTTTAATGCAAGAAAAATTACTACCTATCACAACACGTTGTTTTCTCCCTTCCAAGTAATTTGACAACAATTTAACTGCATTGGAACTGAAGTTAAAGTATTTTTTTAGCTTATCGCAAAGTAGAGCATGGTTTACCGAATCAAAGGCTTTCGAAAAATCAATCAGACAGAGGAGAGTTAAAAAGTTTTGATCATAAAATACCCTTATGTCATCAATAATTTTCATTACAGCCGTTGAACAACTGTGACTAGTACGAAAACCTGACTGTAAAGGGTGCAATAAACTATTTAAATTTAGATATTCAGTAATTTGATTTGACATAATCCTCTCAAAAACTTTCCCTAGGGCCGGCAAGATGCTAATAGGTCTATAATCATTTGGTTCTAAAGCAGATGCTTTTTTAGCGATGGGAATCACGGTAGCTATTTTCCATAAATCAGGGAAACGGGAGCAAGTAATACAATAATTTATAATGTGAGTTAGCGGTGCTGTAATATAAGATATAATTAATTTAACAAATTTAATTGGCAATCCATCAATTCCAACAGCATTGGAGCTTATATTCACTATGCATTTAATCACATCATTTTCATTTACAGTGGAAAATTCAAACGAGGTAAACGGAAAATTAGTGTGTAGTTCAGAAGTTAAATCATTGGATACAGCTGAAGAACAACTAGGAATGCCACTTGTCAGAAAAAAATTATTTAGCTGATCAGGGTCTAAGCCGCATTCAGAAGACTCTTTACTAAAAACTCCATATTTCTTAATATTTTGCCATAGTTGCTTGGAATTCAAGTTGGCATTCAGTTTAGAGGAGAAAAATCTTCTTTTTTCCAGTCTTAGCAAGTAAGTTGCTTCATTACGAGCTCTTCTAAAGTTTTCCCAGTTCTCATCCGTACCGTTTACTTTCCATTTCGAACGGAGTTTATTTTTTTTCTTAATAGCCAGCAACACACGACGCGTAAACCAAGGACAACTACTGTTTGTGATTTGTACAGTACGCATTGGGACATGACGACAAAAAGCTAAATTTAAATTATTCATAAGCACTCTTAATTTTTCATCAACTGAATCATACCACCAGCATTCATTCCAATTCATACCAGACAAGTCACTCATTAGTGCACTAAAATCAATTGATTTGTAGTCATGATAAGAAAAAACAGATGGTGAAGCTCTGCCCAGATTAATATTGAAACAACCAAAGATTAAATCATGATCAGATAAGAACGTCATTTGATCCAATTTTAGAAGAAGTGAGGTATCAGATACTAAACAGACATCCAACAGGCTAGGCTCACAATTGTGTCCATTACGAGTAGGAATGTTTAAATTCGCTATTTTTAATCCACAAGTAGAAGAATGGTGATGAAAGTTATCGGCAAGAGAGTCATTTAACAACAGATTGACATTAAAGTCACCACAAACAATAAAAAAATCATAATCAATTAGCCTTTTCACGAGATCATTAAAAAATAATTCAAAATTGTGACATCTGTTAGGATTGTACACACACGAGACTAATATTTTCGTACTGTTGTCAAAAATTTCAACGTTTAAAAATTCACAAATCTCATTACTCTTGTTTACAAACTTAACATTCAGATTAGACTTACAGTATATTGCAACACCACCACCCCTTCTTTCAATTCTATCACTCCGAAAAAGATTGTAACCATTGATTTTATAAAAAGAATCAGACACTTCACGCTTAAACCATGTTTCTGAAACACACAACACATCCACAGGCGAACTTTCAAAAATATATTTAACATAATCTAATGTAAACCCATTCAAACTCCTTGCATTAAAATGTACCACATTCAAACCATTATGTTGCTTGCATAAAATATTAATTAAGGTTTTATAATTATTAATTGCATTAGAACTAGCACCATTAGACAACCCATCACTACGTATCAAGACTAAAAATAACCAAAATGGAAGAAGCTTCATAGAGCAACGGAACTAAAAATAAGGCACGGGAGAAATTATTAAAGAAGAAGTGCAAAAAAGCATATAGCAAAGGAGAAATTAAAGAAGCATAAAGAAAAAAATTGAAAATGAAATAAACATAGAACTACCTAAAATATACTTAAAAAAATATATAAAATAATAGTAAAATACGATAAATAAAATTACTTAAAATAAAATTAAATAAATACAATACAGTAATTTAGAACCACCCTGGTAATCACTTTTATGAAACACCCTAATTCCTTTTACTAGTGATGCACTCAACGCTCTCCTTACTGATTACTGCTACCGCGTCTCCTTCCTGAGTCGCTCTCACATATACTTGACCACGCAACGTAAAAACAGCAACAATTTTTCTTTCGCGCTTCATTTGTAATGCGTGCATCAAAATAGCGCGATTTGATTTAGTAAGGCTCTCATGTAAATAAAATTTCTCACCACCACCGCATCCAATGTCATGAAGACTCAGCTGCCGTTTATTTACTTTACGGAATAGAGCGATCGCTCTGAGTATTTTGTTGCGTTCGTGTGCAGACACAAGCTTAATTATGATTGTAGGTTTTTTGTTATTGTTGTTTTTTTTCGTTCTAAACGCATTTCTTAGTATAGGCATTTCACACTTAACCGCAGAACAAATTCGAGCAAACAAGTTTTCTATATTTTCATCATTAGAGGAAGGAACTCCGTTGATAATAATATCAGCTGCCACAGACTCATTCTCATGTTTTTCAACTCGTTTTCTTAGGTCATTTACTTCCTGGTTAAGCGCATTAGAGAGGGGGGCATTAGATGAGTAATTACGTTTCATCATTTCAACTTCAGTTTTCAAGTCTATGATCTCTTGCTTCATATTTTTAAATTCACTACATGTTGCTTCAACAGCTGATAATCTTGTTGTCACATTTCTCAACAAGCTCTTAATATTGGAAAGCTCTGCAGATACCTCACTAAACCTTTCCAGAATGCGCTCTTCAGATGTTTTTAAGGCGTTCGTCAGCTGATCAACAATACTCTCTTTCAAAATTATTAGTCTGGCGCTTAAGGCTTCTCCATCACACATAGGAGAAGATGTTGACGATGACTCACTATGGTTTATGGATCCAAGAGGGGTTAAGGGACCGGTATTTTGCTTTTTTATGATGCTGGCGCTTCTGGTATTTTTTTGGATTGAAGACATGTTGCCGCGCAATTTATGTGAAATCCGACTTTGCTCAATTTATTTAATTAACTAATTAAATTATATGCCTTTGAATGCAAAAATGCAACAATAATCCAATAGTAACTGCGAAGTTTTAAGCGATTTGAATAATTTAGAGACTTAATTCGGTAATTATCATAGAAATAAAGCGTTTTAAAATGCGAGCACTAGTTAATCACGTCTACTCTTTACGACACATTCGTGGAAATTTAACATCAAAATGTTTGCCTAGGTCTTTGACTAAATCGACACGACAAATTTTCTTATTTTTAAATTTTTAATCTTTTTTTTTGAACACCAAACCTCAAAGGATTTCAAGTCAGACTGAAGTGGAATAGTATCACCAACCCCCTTCACGTTCCTGTATATTTTCACGTCATCTGCATATATTAACAGAGTGGGGTTTTTAATAACATGTGTACTGTCACTAATTGCTAAATTGAACAGCAGCGGCCCCAGGTGGTTTCCTTTTGGAACACCTCATGCAGCGCTATATGGAAAGGAAAACACCCTCCCAAATCTTATTTGATATGAGCGATCAAGCTGACAAAACTTAAATGGAATCCAAGCTTCTTTATGTGGTAGTTTGTCAAATGCTTTACTGAAGTCAGTGTAGATGCAGTTAACTTGCCCACCAGAGTCTAAAGAGCTTAATGCAAAAATAAGTGAAATAAAGGAGTTTAGTAACTGTAAATCTGCCATTAACAAAACCATGCTGACGAGTTGTTATGACTTCACTACAGCACATCTTAACCTGATCTTATATAATAGTTGTATTCACACCGACCTCGTTACTTTGTTAAATCGTTAGTTGGTAATTCGGTAAAACTTTTAAATGTGAAGGCATCACTTTAGTTTTGTTTCGTGCCACACACAAGCGCAAAATCTAAAAGAGTTTTTAAAATTTTTTCCATTTTATGTTTGCACAACTTTTATTTATTTTTTTGACAGTAAACTAACAAAAACATCAATTGACAAACAGCAAGAATCAAATATTGTCTATCAAATCAATTGTAAAGGCAACAACAACCCTTGTAACAAAATATACATTGAGACCACAAAAAGATCTTTGGAAACACGCACAAAAGAACATGGACCAGACATAAAAAACGAGAAAAAATCAACAGCGTTAGCTCAACACATTAAAAACACTGGACAGCTGATCTACAAAATGCAAAACCAATTGATAGAGAAAAAACATAAACATAAGAACAACATTAGAGAGCCTACATATTCAAAAAACATAAACCGGACGATAAACAAACAAGAAGACTTCGACAGCATAAGCTGTGTTTATAACATTTTATTAACATTCTCCTTAGCACTGTTACAATAGTTTTTCATATTCTTGGTGTAAGTAAGTACTTGTTTCTATTGTATGCTTGATGTTAATTATATTATTTAGGAAAACCACTTGTTTAGTTTGTAATTGTAGCCCTGAGCACGAAGTCAATAAAACTTCGATGCGTCGGGAAATTAACAAATTATTTTAAAATAAAAATTTAAAATACGAATTAAGTCAATTTTTTTCAAAACTTAGTCTTTTAGAAAAGAATTTTTATTTTTTAATTTATTTTTAAGCGGTCTCTACAACCAGGCTTTTTAGAAAATATTGATCAAAAGTATTTCGTCAATAAAAATTAGTTGTCCAGATTTTGGTCAAGATGCATCCGAATAAGTTCATTTTAGGTTAGAGAGATTGAAGTCACCTAACGACAAAATGTCGTCATTAGCGTCTATTTTATTAATTATGTATTCTACGGCCATGGAAAGACATTCGTAGACATATGCGCTACTATTTGGAGGAACATAAGCGTTAAGAATATAAATATTGGAGTTACAATGTGTAAATTAAACACATAAAAGTTCAATATTGGATTTGCAGGAAATTTCAATTAATGATCTGGTTAAATGTATTTTAATGGCTATTAACACGCCTCCAGCAACAGAAGAAATATCTTCCAAGTGTCTGTCTCTCCTAAAAACATTGAAACTATTGTCGATAAGTTCCAAATTGAGAAAAAACGATAATATCCTCAGAAAAAATCTGAGTTGATAAAAAGATGTCATGCGTATTGGAACGCAACCCCTTATATTTTGATAGTAAAGGGATAGCCACTTCAGTTTTTTGAATCTTACTAACTTTTTGACTTAAATTCTGAAATAAAGACATTATGAACCTATGCATTAGAATCAAGGATGGCAGAAACATGAGAAGAGGCCAATGTTTTTTTAAAAGACGCATGGCTTGGTTTATTACCGATTTTCCTGCAAGAAACGAAAGCGTCGGCAGGAATAATTTGATTTCCACTGATATAGTTTATAACATTGCCAATGGTAGTGTTAGCATGAAGTCTTGAAATGAAAATCGATTTCAATCTTGGCAATGCTTGCAAGGAGACAGGTGCCACAGAACCACCAATCGTAACAACACCTTTCGGATAAGGAACGACAGAAGTGGATAGAGTAGTATCGAAGGTGGAGGAAAAAGATGGAGGGTAGCAGTAGTAGCAGGGAAATTGGAAGTAGATTAAGAGGTATTTAGAGGGGGATATAAAGGAGTTTTTACACGATTAACCGCTGTGTCACTCCCCCTCCCTTCCCACTACCCAGATTCTCATTTGAGTTGCGATTCCTATTTAATTTTCGTTTAAGTTTTCTTTTCTTCTTCAGAGCTTGCTTGGGTAGAGTAGAGATAGAAGGAGTAGAAGAAAAAGTCATAGCTGCCTCGGTTTTATTTTGAAGCAGTCTAACATCGTCTGAGACAGCCTCATTAAGGCTTTTTTCAATCTGGGGAGTTGTGTCTAAATAATTATTTAGACTATCTCTGAAATTAATATTCAGACTGTTAAGATTGTTCCCAAATTGCTTAATTTTGTCGAAAAATACTGACGGGGACAGGGCCCAGTGAGGTGGACAGTACCAATGCAGGCCCGAACGTTTGGAAGATAATAAATCAGTAACGATGTTAGTTAGGTTTGCACAAGAGGCATGAAACATCTGTTCACAGGGACCTGACCTTAAAGAGTAAGCTAATAATTTTCAGACGAAAAATAATCCATCAAAAAAAAAAGAAAAGAAAAAGTTATAGTGAAACAAGTTTTATTTTTATATTGATTTAAAATATTTTTAAAATCGCTTACAACGGGTTAATGCTATGAAAAAATGTACCTGTTGAACAGCAACAACAACACCCTATTGAGATTAAGGTAAAGCTTTGTCTGCGAACAAAGCAAGAAAGGGAATGAAAAAAACAAAACTGATCACTGTTTACACTACTTGTAGCAAAAAATGTACTCATGTCTGTATGTATATATAGAATAAATTAAAGTAAAACTAGTAAAAGTGTTATCTTCGGCCAGGCCGAAACTCACATACCCTACACTGCATTGAAAGTACTTTTTAAATAAATGTTAAAAAAATGTTGAAGAGGTTGAATAATTCGAAAATAATGTAAACAGGTTCAAAACTGTTGAAAAGTGTTGGAAAAAACTGAAAATGTCAAAAGAGTATGGGAAATGTTGAAAAAAATAGACTAGACATGAAAAACACGAAATATATCACGCCCACTTCTCCAAATCCGCCCACTTTTGTTTCAATAAATGGCATTCGTGATTGACATGCACAAACCAAATTTTAGCACAATAGCTTGTATAGTTTGCGATATGTGCCGTAATTATTCTTAAAATTTAGGGCGGTGACACACCCACTGGTACAATCGATTCAGATTTTGGTTCACAAATAGTCTTCCAAAAAACAAACCTCTTACACCAAATTTCAGTATGATTGCTCATTTATTTCGATAGTTATGCCACTTAAGGTATTTTAATTGTATGGGAGGTGCCACGCCCACCGTTGAAATTTCGCCAGCTTTTGATTCGTATGTACCTAATACCCAGTAAACCCCTTACATCAAATTTCAGATCAATTGCACCAATAGTTCACTTAAAATAGCACTTACAACTTTATGCTAATGAGGGGGGTGACACGCCCACTGATGCAATCTTGTCAAGATTCATTGAATTTAAAAGCGTATAGTAACCGGCACCTCTACACAAAATTTTATGAAGATTACTCTCATAGCACACTATCTATATCATTAAACGTATTTTGCTTATATGGGAGGTGCCACACCCACCGGCACCATTGCACCAAAATTTTGCAAGAAGAAACCTTTTAGCGAGTATATCTGCCATTTTAAATTTCATAGCGATTGCTTTGTTAGTTCTCTTTTTATAACGTTTATAAATATTGCAGGCTGTGCCACGCCCTTCAACAAAATTTTCCAGAATATTGAATAAACTTGTATTGATGACTACTTTCAGTGGTATCATCCCTAAAATGAAAATCGTGTGTGCCAATTTGGAGTTATACGAAATCCAAATTTTCAATTGCTAACAAGTGCCACACCCACTTTTACAATTACGCCCACTTTATGCGCAATTCAAGATTTATAAGATCTGTATTCGTGTACCAAATTTCATCACAATATCTTGCACGGTTTACGAGCTATGGCGTTATAAAAGTTAAAATTAAGGGCTGTGCCACGCCCCTTTAAGAGTCTTTGCAAACTTCAAACCTAGCCTAATCTTAATTTTGTTCTCATCTTCAACAAATCACCAAGTTTCATCAAAATCGCAGCAACTTTTTTCAAAATGGACTTGGGTATATTTACATAGAGTATGGGCGGAAGGCGTGGCCGTGAACCGATTTCGCCAATTTTTATATGCTAGCAGCTTGCAAGAAGGTTTGACCTGTGTGCCAAATTTCATTAAGTTAGCTTGCTTAGTTTTCTCGTAAACCGGATTTCAACAGACAGACAGACAGACGGACACAGCTATATCGACTCAGGTGGTGACGCTGATCAAGAATATATATACTTTTCCATACCTGCCACGCCCCCTTCTATGCGTTACAAACGGAATGACAAAGTGAATATACTCTCTGTGTAGGGTATAAAAATACAATATTAAAACAAATCAAATTTCTACAAACAGTATAATTGAACAACTTATTAAACAGAAAGTAAATACGTATAAAAAGCAACACAAAAACACAACCAACACTAAGAAAGGGACAAGATCAACTGTTGTTGTGAATGATGTTGCAGAAAGAGGTGTTAAATTCATTCACAATTACCATATTATTCTCACAAAAGGTAAGATTGAAAAAAAAATTTGTTTTACATGTCGTTGCCGAAGACCGTAAAAAAATAACCAACTGCTACTAAATTCTCTGTTAGCAAAAAATAATAATAATATAAAAATGCGGTTTCTCTTGAAGAATTTGTATGCGTCGTTATTAACAAAAACGTCGTAATCATAATATTATTAAATAATTGCTTGGGTTGTCTAGATGTGTCCACATAAATTTCTGAAACAAAATGTCGAGATAAGAAAGAGTAAACAGCTATTGAATGGAATTACTCGTTACAGATGGTATGTTACTACTTCAAAGCGTCTGAGGGTCGCCTAGCAGTTGTCCGATTGACCTTAAGTTTTTCACAACTCAATGTTTTGTTGATTGGATCAGGATTGGAAGGTGGGCACAGCTTTATCTTTCGAAAAATTATCTATAGCTGAGGGCCGCCCTAATATATATTGTATGTATGTAGTACTTACCTTTTCACTTGTTTTTAGAATCGCAACATTGTTAAGGTTTGAAAAAGGTATTGATGGAGGGTATTTAAATGATTCAAGTCCAAAATTAAATCTGCAATGTTGAAACGACATAAAACTAGCGGCAGCAAAAAATCCATCGCTGTAAAATAAATATTAAAAAAAAAGTTTAGACATTGAAACGATTAAGTATTCTATTAGGTTTCTATTTGTACAATGCTCTAAGGGAAATTTTTCACTTTCTTTATCATAGATACACGATAGACACAAAGCAAAAAAAATATTGAATCAATTGAAACATGGCTACGCCAGCTTGTTGTAAATACATAAGCAAGGTGTTATAACGTGTTACAATGATTTAAAATTTTATGACTGTTTTAAAAATTTTGTTGTTGTCTTCCATATGAAAATAAATGCGTCTTATATTTTCTGAAACTTGTATTAGTTTTCTATTTTGGTGAGAAAATTGTATGGGAAAAGAGAGCGACAAAAAAAATGTCTAAACAGTGAATTTTGCTAGACTGTTAGTTGAAAATAACGTGAGATTGACATATTCAAAAGCTGTAAAAATTTTTTTTTAATTAAAAGATTGCAAAGCTCCGATAAAACATTAGGAAGAAGGTTGGACCATGCCTTCCAATTCAGAAGGTTAATCAACAAAAATGACTTATTTAATTTATTTAAATCTGAGGGATCTCTCATTTCAAATTCTGCCAGCTTTATATTAATAGAAACACCTTCACTGCTTCCTGAATTATCTCTCTCATAGCATTCATCGGTTCTCTATCTTAAGGAAAAAGTATAATTTGTGTACCAGTCATCTAATAGAAATCCTTAAAAATGTACATAGCATATTAAGACCATTGTATGCCTTGACGTCCGCTTGAGGTCATCCGTAAGGAATCTGGCTGATAGATTCATTGTTGGGAGAAGTGGTGGGCAAATTGCTTATATTAAAGTAGATTTGCGGGCTACTTTAGCTTTTAATCTTAAAAAAAAGTTTAAAAACCAAGTACCACATTTCTGTCCATATATATGACACATAACACGTTGCCTATTTGCAGCTTGCCTCTTTCTTTTGGTAAGATAAAACTCGCGATCCAACAATTTTAGCTTGACAAATCACCAGCTTGACAATTTCCCAACCGAAGCAATAAGAAATAGTCTTACTTTAATGGCGAAACTACTTCTTCCTGTGATTGGAACCTTTTGGACGAATAACGTTGTGCTTCTTCCCTATAGTTGTGCATTAAGTTAATCCCAATCGCATTCAGAGCAGACAGAGCAAATCGTTCGAAACGTGCGGATCAAAAAGTCACTCTCAGTGTTATCCATGAGCAAATATGCGAATTACAAGCTAGGCTTCATGTATGCTTCGTAGACTTCACTACTGTCATAATTAGCATACAGAAAATGTCAATTTAGAACAATATAGATTGATAGTTTTTTTTAAGGTGCAGTAAGACCGCAACAGCAATTTCTCACAACCAATCGAATAACACTGGAGTCAAACAAGATTTTTTGATATTATCTTGATATTTTTAGTTGCCAAAAATGAGCTAAAGCGGACTCATCATTAACTATTACACCCATTAGTAAGAATTTGTAAGCCTAATATTTTTCCTTATTTGTATAGATCTGTTAAGAACCCACGCCAAAGGTGAACAAAGCAAAGCAAAAATTCTTTTTTCTGTTTGTTTTTAACTCCTTTGATATTACACTTCTTCTGACCGGCGCTTCGTTACAAGCTTTATTGGCGAATCAAAACGAAGTAACGAGCGCAAATAGTATCGGCAGGCTTTTCGAAAGGTAATTTTTTTGTGGAATGTACGAAAAGATGGAGAAGCATTTTTGTGAAACTAACTTACAAGGGTTGCTTTAACAAAGCCCATTCCGATGTCCGAACTTTGTTATTTTAATTAAAAGTGTATAGCTTGAAATGTATGTTAAATGACAGAGCTTGGGTCAATTTTTTTAGTAAAGATTACAGCTTAAAATGTATGCCAAGTGATAAAGCTCGAAGAGCCTTGTTAGAATATATCGTCTATGTAGAACAAAAAGTCACTGTCTAAATTTTCATGTTATCGTGTTATCATATTATCAAAATTTAATATGACCGAAACAAATCTGTTGAATCATACAAGTTCTTTATTATTAACTGTTAAAGTGCAAATAACAACTGTCAAAAAGCCTTAAAAAAGACTTAATTGAAAACATGGAAATGTAGATAGTGACTTTTTGTTCTACATAGACCCTGTCCCAAACATGAGTTTCCACCGGTTTTTTTGAACCAAGTTTTCCTAT
Organism: Meiosimyza decipiens; assembly: GCA_963680825.1. Taxonomy (NCBI): domain Eukaryota; kingdom Metazoa; phylum Arthropoda; class Insecta; order Diptera; family Lauxaniidae; genus Meiosimyza; species Meiosimyza decipiens. The sequence goes on along the minus strand of OY804260.1, from coordinate 43,817,290 downwards.
ATGACAGGCAAAATACATCCAAAATATTTCTGCGAGAGCTCAAAGACTGAATATATAATAACATCAAACGATCCTCAGAAGCAGGAAGGTTTAAAGAGTCAACACAGTTTTGAAAGTAAAACCAGTAACATTTTTTTTTAATTCCTTCTATATTCTATTTATATAAATGCTAACCGTACTTGGTTAGCATACTCTAAATGAGCGATAGTACAATTGTATTATATAAAGTTAACGTTACTAAAAGGCTATTAAATTATTTTGCCCACCTCTTAACAGAGCCAAGTAGAGATGAGGATTTTTTACAAATTTGATTAATATGCTCATTAAACATCAAATATCGATACGACAAATATCCTTATCTCTAAGTTGATAATCAATCTCCATAATATCTTTCTTCCTGTTAAAAATCATAGTCTGACATTAATCAGGACTAAAATTTAAGTTAGTCTTAGAGCATTTAACTTCAAAGCATTTCATATCAGCCTGAAGTGGAAAAGAATCACACTCCCCGTTAGCAGATGGGAATTTTTAATGATGTGTGCAACATCATTAATTGCCAAAATAATCAAGAGCGGTCCATGTAGCTTTCTTGCGGAATACCTTATGTTGCGCTTAAAAGAGAGGAAAACACTCCTAAATCTTACTTGATATGAACGATCAGATAAATAAGATTCAATCCAGCAGAGAAAACTTTAAATAAATTCAAGCTTCTTTAATTTAAACAAAATCAAATCATGTGGTAATTTGTCAAATGCTCTTTTGAATGCACTTGTCCACCAGAGTCGGAAGAACTTAATGTAAAATAAGTGAAATTAAGGAGGTTAGAAACTGTTGGTATGACTTCACCACAACACACCTTAACTTGATCGTAAATAATTCGTTAAAAAAGTTGATAACTTAGCCACAGGCCTGTAATTTTGGACATAATTTTTACACCCTTTCTTGAAAATGGGGCTTGTGTATGAGTTTTACGAAAATTTAGAAAATTAGCTTACTTTAATAGATTTATAAAATGAAAAACTGAGGAGCTGAGTCAGCGCAGGGCCATAGTACAGTCGCTGGAATACCATCAGATCTTGAGCTCAAGTTATCATCAGTAGATATTTCTCTATGATATCATGCAAGAGAGATATATCATTACGCGAAACTAAAGTGTCGTTATACATACATATGAGGCATTTAAAGCGAAGCTTGAGTGAGGTCGTGAAATTTATTTATTTTTTCTGGTTAGTTATACATTTGCTAGACATAAATGTGTGCACACAATTTTTTTTTAAGAAAGTCCCAGATCCCATACAAAATGCGGCACGAATGCACTTCAATTCATATATCTCGTAAACTAATGTAGATCACATTTTAAAACTTTAAAATATTATCGGTATATTTTATGCTATATTTTAAAGATAAAGTATGAAAAATAAAATGTGTCGAAATTGATTAAGTTCTGTTCACTTCCAGGTTTCCACAATAAAAAAAATCAAACTTTAATTCTGGTTTAATATTTTATTGAAAATTTGGTAAGTTCGCAAAACTGCTTCCGAAAAATCCATTCTTCATTTTACGTCAATTTTAAGAAGTTTATAATTTGTCAGCAAAGCCCTATATAACAAGAAAAATAGTGTTTGCACCTTCTAGAAGTACAGTTAAGCCGAATATGTACAAATTTCAAAATCTTATTTTTTGTCCATTGTCCGCTTCACATTAAATGCCCAATATGTTGACCCCACGGCTAAATAATTCAATAGATAATGATTATTGAAACAAGTTAGTAAACAACCCATTTATAATTTGGGGGTTTCTTGTGAGCCCATTAACCTAAAAACACAATTTTTATATATACGAGTATTTAAATTGCGTTGGGAATGGGTCATACAAGTTGGACATACATATATATGTATGTTTTTAAAATGATGAAATTAAACGACGACAAACCAAAAGAAAAATTACCGATGGGTACTCCCACATTGTCAGGAGACAACCGACCCACAGTGGCGACATTTCTAAAAAGCGGCTGCGAAAATCAATTTTGGTGTGGCGGAAATTCGCAAATCTAATGATGCAGTTTGATAAATAATCACTCTAAGCTCGCGAATGTAAAATTTTTACTTATTTGGAGAAATGGTTCGCTTTATGGAGCTGGTGGAAGTTGATGGTTTTTTCGAGTTTTTTATTTCTTTTGTAGTTCAAGATGAGGTTTAAATTTGCTGCAAGGAACATAAATTGTTTTTTTTTGAATATTGTCACATATCAATTAAGCGTAGTTATGTAAGCATATCTTAAGTTCACATGTGAATAAGTAGAGTCATGTAAACATACTTTTAAATTATGTATACCTTTGTCAAAAGCAGAAGATTTTAAAGCTCCTCTTCTAATATTAAGACTGATTAAGTTCTGTATAGTAAAATTGTTTTCAAGCCGTGAGAAAACAAGCAAACAAAGTGTTTTGTAGCGGCAGTATGACATACGGTGCGTAAGATCTCTCTATAGCGTCTATTGTTCTAGACTTTTCTTTGCGCGTTGCGAATCAGCCAATCAGAAGACTGAACAGCGCGTCGGTTGCTTGATTTTGGGGAAACAAAGGAAAGTTGCGAGGACACAGGGAGTTGATTTTGACGATAGTAGCTTGCGGTCATGGCATATAAAAAAAAGAGTTGAATTTTGTGCATTAGAGAACTAAAAGAAAAAAAAGTTGAACACATGCAGTGTTAACAAAAATAAAGATTTTTATTTAAAAATATAAAAAAAAAAATTTCTCATTCTTTCAATTTTTGAACATAGAGAAAATCATCATTTGTAAACGTTTTCATTGCGTGCCAGAAAAAGTGGCATTAAAACCGAAATTGATAAAAGAGTATTCAAAAAATAAAAATATTGAAAGTTCAATAAATTAAAACAAAATATTTAATTAACTTAAAGAGAAATTTATAACCTAAAAATGAAAGAACCATCATTTGAAAATTCCCCAGGCTACCATAGCAAAACACATTTTTTTGGCAAAATTCGATCAATTTATTCCACATAGTTTCCTTTGAGGCCGTACACCGAATATAGCGATTTTCCAATTTTTCGATACCATTTTTGTAGTAAGATGCTGGTTTGTCCTCAAAATAGGCCTCAGTTTCGGCGATTATTCCCTCATTGTCGCTAAACAGGAAATGAGGACAGGAAATAGTCGCTCGGGGCCAGATCTGGAGAATACGGTGGGTGGGGAAGCAATTCGAAGCACAATTCGACCATTTTTGCGGCTGTTTTGATTGGCTTGTGACATAGTGCATTGTGTTGATGAAACAGCACTTTTTTCTTCTTCAAATGGGGCCGTTTTTTGCGATTTCTTCCTTCAAACGCTCCAATAACGCTATGTGGTAGTCGCTGTTGATTGTTTTTCTTTTTTCTAAATAGTCGATGAACAAAATTCCATGTGCATGTGCATGTGCATCCATGTGTTCTTAAATTTGTTATTTCACTTTTTCCTAATTTTTAATTATTTTTAAATCCCATATACTCAACGTATGTTATTATGATAGATTACATTCAAAATTTTTTAATTGAATTTTTGTTTTCCTCAACGTGGCATTAAATACTGTTTTTTATACAAATAATGTCTCATACCATTTCTCATAAGTTGTATTTTTTTACTAAAATATTCTAAATTTTGTTTTATTTATTTTTTAACTTATCAATTGTTGTTTTTTAAAACTTTTAATTTGTACTATTTTTGAAGAAATGTGAATAAATATGCATACATACATACAAATACAGACGCCATCACCTTGCCAGCTGACTGTTGCGTCTTTCCAAGCTTTGGATCCAGTTTACCGCGTGCCGTCCATTTAGCTGACTATCGATTGGACTCCGGGGTGAATTGATGGAGCCATGTTTCATCCATTGTCACATACCGACGCATAAATTCAGCTTTATTACGCTTCATGAGCCTCAAACACTCCTCAGAATCATCAACTCGTTGTTGTTTTCGGTCGACTGTGAGCTCGCGCAGCACCCATTTTGCGCAGAGCTTTCGCATACCCAAATATTCATGTACGATATAGCTAACACGTTTCGTTGATATCTTTAGGGTGTCAGCTATCTGGCTCAACTTCACTTTACAGCAATTCAAAATTATTTTGTGGATTTTTTGTATGTTTTCTTCCGTAACCACCTCTTTTGAGCGTCCAGTTCGTTTGCCGTCTTCGGTGCTCATTTCACCACGTCGAAATTTAGCATACCAATCTGTTACGGTTGCTTTTCCTGGCGCAGACTCCGGAAACTCTTGATCAAGCCATTGCTTGACTTCAACTGTATTTTTTCCCTTCAAAAAGCAATACTTGATCAGCACACGAAATTCCTTTTCTTCCATTTTTTGCACAATAACAAAAGTTGCTTCACTCAAAATGCTATAACTCACGAACCAATCGACCGATTGCTGTCAAATTTTGACACTGATCATTTGAAGGTTAGTACTACCTGAAAATCATATGGATTTAATTCAAGTGGCGCCATCTATGGGTTAGCCTGGGGAATTTTCAAATGACCTGTTAGTCATCGCCGCGTTCGCGGAAACAGTAGTGCTCCGTCACCTACTACAAACAAACAGATACACACACATTCAACCGAAAACAAACAAGTGACACAAACATAAAATCTGTCATAAGGGTCATTCCATCTATAATGGGCCTGTCATTGCCCTCATGTTTTTTAAATAGGCTGAAACTTTTTTGAGTGATTGGTCTATCATGTAGAAGATATAAATAAATGCGATAAAATATATATTATTGTTTGAAAAAAAAGTTTTTAATTGTGTGAAAAAAAGGTCGTAAGTAAAACAACATTCATTAATTAATATAAGCAAACCAACACAATTCAAATTAGCTTTTATATTATTTAAGGTAGTTGTGTACTAGTAGATGACAAAAATTCTGCAAATCTGAATAAATGAATGTCTCAACGTTTTCTATGTGCTAAAAGATAAAAAAATTGATTTTTCAAGAAAATATCAATTTCCCAAATACTCCATCACAGATTTCAGATTTTTTAGTTTCAAAATTTTTAGAACATACAGGAGTAACGTCCCTGAAAATTTGATTCATGTTTTTCCACCCTATTTGATTTTACAAGCATTTAAAGCTAAGATTTATGATTTGCAATGTAAATTGAAACATTGAGAATGAGAGCGAGGGAATAAAATTTGAATTGATTCAGCCTTTTTAGGTTCAAAATTTTCAGAACATACAGGAGTACTACAATCTCTGAAACTTAAATTTCTTTTTTTCACCCCATTTCATTTTACAAGAACAAAAATGTTCATTAAAAGAAAATTAATTTTTTGTTAAAATACCTCCGTACTCATATTTTATTGTAATAAAGTATTAATTTGCAGCAGTATTTATAACTCGACAGCCGGAAATCATGACAGATTTTTCGCAATCAACCCCATATATCCGTGTTCGCAATGAAACTATCTGTACTATGACATAAGTTTTATTTATTAAACATACGAGTGCAAATTATTAGTATCGACTTACCTGCCTACCCAATAGTTATGACGAGAAAAAAATAATCAACTTAACGTCTTACTTTCGATTGACATGTAATTTGTCTGCTAAACAAACATGTGTAATGTTTAAAAAAAAATCATTTTTAAATTTTTCATTAATCATGTACTGGATTGAAGTTTTTTAGTGAACCTATGCGCTATTTATTATTTATCTTATAAAATTGGAAGTAAAATACTTTTCCTCCATTAAACAGACGGGTGAATGTCATTTCCTACTCGGATTCTCTACTATAAACTTTACAAGTGTGAAATTTATATCATTGAATATATAATTTTATTTGAAATCTATTTTTATCTTTGACTTTTTTTATTAAAATGGAATTGTGAGTTTTCCAGTCACTACTTTGAACCGTGCAGGGATATTTGAGACAGACCTTAACCTAGTTTTTTTTCTTTTGGTAACAGAATGGATGGGTATAGGCGAAGAAGGCAACACTTCCTTTATAATTCGTATGCATAGACCTTTAGGGTTTTGCTTTGGAAAGTGTGCAGCAATCACCATAATGTAGTTTCAGTCTTCAATTTAAATTCATGTTAACAACTTTTTGTACTATATATATTTCGATTGTGAGACGTCTTTCGTGACTCATAGCTAAGAATGCTTCATAGGATGTAATTACATAACAATTTCTTATATGTACCGCTTTTCTTACCCTTCTCAGTGGTCAGATATATGCATATAGATACTTTGTATGGGAATTAGGCGTGTAGGTTGATGCATCGTGCCCAACAAGCATGCAAAATTTCATTGTCCTAGGGACACTCCTTTTTTTTAACAAAAGAATGTCCACCTTGTATGGGAGATAGTCGTGTCCATTGACGCACCATGCCCATTATTAGAAGTTTTCTTAATTAACTGTAAGTTAGCAAGAATGCAAAATTTTATTGCCATAGAAGTACCACTTCTTTCAAAAAGAAGCTACAAGGATTTCGTGATCAGAGCCGATGATTCTCCTGACTCTCACGTCAAGAAGGATATTTTTCCAAGGTCTCTTTATGCAGGAATGGTCAATCTGACTTTTTGTCCGGTGATCGGGCGAAACCCATGTGTTTTTATACTTAACTTAAGCTAGAACAAGACCCTTCCAATTATGTATAAGGCTTATGTCACTACAGAACTGTGTTCACCAATTTTATTTCTGGTGCCGACGTCATGTCGACTCATTACGTGCTTGAGGTCGCTTCCCGCTTTAGTGTTGAAGTCGCCATAAATATATATATATAAATTTCTAGCACTGCTTTTGAAGCGAGCCCACATTATTTCATAAGCCCTACTTCAATTATGCTCTACTACAAGAGAATATTTTGTTTTGTGCTTTGAACATTAAGATTTTGAAATGCTAAATGTGAAAATAACATCAGTTTCGAAATTGGTTTTGATTACCTAGAATATACAAACAATTCACATATTTACCAAGTGTTGTTGAAAATATGCTTGTATGGTTCGGTAAGCTGACCATCTAGTGAAAATACAACTTCCTGCGCTACAATGTTCAATAAACATCCAAGTATGGATCCACTTTTCCAAACAGGTAAATTATGTGGTGCAGACTTTGCGTTATGCCAAATCAATTTTCGACATCCATCAAAAGCTATTGAATATTTGTCATCACCGATTCCATAACCATCGTGACTAAGAAATTTTGAACTTTTTGTCGCCCATCCAATTTGCATTACACCAGGTGTTATAATATGTACTTCGTAATACCAGCAGCCGGATGTTGTCTGAAATTGTAAACAAAGAGATTATTGTTAAGAGAATTAAAAATTTCTCAGCCTAATACAGAAATGAAAAACTAGTTTTCTAAAGAAAAAACTTGCACCCTCTTGACTACCTCCTCGGTCTCTCAGATTTGGAAAATATAGGGAAATTTAAGAGTCTCTGGGAGATTTTGAGGGAAGAAAACCGTCTGTAAAATTTCAAGGGAATTAAAAATTTTTAAAGGAATTTGAGGCGAATAACATTTTTTTAAATATTTTTATGTACATATGTAAGTACATAGCTCATACCGGGGAAAATTTATTTCGTTTATTAGAAGTTTTGCAATGATTATGATAAAACAATTTTTAATGAAACTAAACTTCAGTCGCACTATTCTATATACATTAGAGTTGGTCATAACAACCAAATTTTCGGTTCAATTTTCAACCTTAAAGTTAAATTTTGTTAAAATTTTGACCATTTTTTACTTCTCGGCTGGGAAGACAACCAATAGAAAGCTCTAATTTAGTTGTAGATGGCTCAAAACTATCGGAAAGTATGTCATTATAAGGTCGGATTTCTACCTTATAATGCAGTTCATTTAATATATGCTTTTTTGGCAAAATTAAATTTGATCAACAAACATAAATATTTTTTTATTTTAAATTAATTAAAATTAAGTTTTTATGGTGTAAGATATCGACATGGCTGACTATCAAAACCGCCAGAAAACTAAAATAGATTGTGTTCCATTTTATTTTTCAACTGAAAGTTAATGCTTGTGTCACTTAAAAATAAGACTTTGGCGAAACAAAACTTATTGGTATTGCTTATTTTTTATATTATAAACATAAATTTATAATTATTAATTAAACTGTAAGTAAATATTCATTATTAATGGCGGATTATAATAAAGGTAATGGACACAAAATGTCCAATGATTATGTTTGCACTTAACTGTGCAAATTCATTTCCTTCAGCATTTCAAAACCTAGCTATTTCAAAAGTGCTCGTAGTGATCAGTTGCGCACGTAAAAGACGGGAGCTTCGGAATTTATAACCAAAAATACGATTTAGCGATTGGCGTACCTTAAACTATAACGAAAAAAATTAAGAAAAACAAAATTACAACGCGGAATATGCAACGGATATGCATGGGACGGTTTTTGATCACTTATTATTATAAGAATTTAAAAAACCGCCATCGTTTTCAGCATTCTAGAAAATAATTGAACAATATTTTGATCGAATTGTACAGTCTTAGCAGAAACCGATATTTTGTGTGAAATTTCACAAATCGGTCAATGCTTTTTTAACAAACATGACAGAGACAACAAATGGAACAATTTAACCTGGTAATTGGTGACATATGTTTCGACTATTACCACGTATATACATATTCACATACATATATATAGTACATAGCCTCATCAGACCAGTTTTGGTTAATTTGTACACGGATTTGAATCTCATCATGGCAAGTCTTTGAGTTTTTTTTTTGTGACCTTTCCGTTTCGGCCACGGCTTTAGGCTTTGAAATCAAGTTTCGTGCATGCTCGGGCCTAGCCACAAAAGAATGAAATGCATTCAATTCTCCATGAAATAAGATCGAAAGAAATAGCGGAGACACTAAGCAAAATTAAAGATAGCATTGTGTAGGCTGAAATTGACAAGGAAATGCTTAAAAATGAGACTAAAGAACAAAAAGAAGGCTAATAAGCATTGTAAGTAAAAATATAAGTGGATGTTTGGACTAATGGATGACAAGGATCAATCAACTAGGCATTGAAGACCACCTCAAAGTAATGGAAGAAAATTACCACAATGCAATTTCCGTTATAAATAAACAAGTCATGATCTAGATACGGATAGAATCAAATGAGTAAATTAAGATAGTTAGAAAGCAGAATTACTGAAATAGAGGAGAATATTGCCGGAGCCAAATATAATATTATTAATCAAGGAATATTAACAAATGAAGAGATAGAATATTTTGGCATTGATTTTTTCAAATTAAAACTTGCTAAGATTGGTGTGGTATCATACAAAAATTAATCCTTAGTTGTAGCCATTAAAATATCAAAAAGTTGTTATACTGTAGATTCGTAGTTGATATTACCATTGCCAAATAAAAATAATCTAGAAATAATTGAACATGATGAAGCTATAGTGACGATATAGAACAAAAATTATCAGTTCAATAACGTTCTCGTACCAAAATAACGGTCGAAGTAAGTATCACAATAATCGAAGAGTCCCACGTGGATATATCAATAATAACAGACAAAACCACAATATACGAGTGGTGGAAAACAACACGGAGACGGGAATCACCGAGATGACCTCTCAAAATTAAAACACAAAGTCTACAGTCTGAATCTAAGCCTCAATAGCGATGATTTCACAAAAATCTTCCTTTTTAATTGATACAGGTGCAGACAAATCGTTATTTAAAGGAAATTGCGAAGTAAACATGGAGGTAGGCACGTCACACAGAACCAGTCTAAGCGACATAGGTCAAGGAACAACATTAACAATAGGGGAGAGTTTCTGCAGATTTAGCAATAGAAATTTTGCTCATACGACATGATTTCCACATAGTAAAAAACGGTTTTCCAATACCAACCGATGACATACTAGGGCGAGATTTCATTAAGAAGTACAATTGCACTCTTGACTGTCAACATGATGGCCGAGAGTGGTTATTATTAAGTCCAAACGATTTTTCAGAAGACATTGCAGTTCTAATGCAATGCATATAGTTATGTATATTCCAAGTCAAACAGACTGAATTCTTGGTTTCTTCTGCGGAACTGAGAATGATTTTTACTGTGCGAACTTTAACTAAAATACGATTACTCATCATTATTATTATCATATCATAACTTAACTTATCGCATCTTAGCACACATTTAGTAAAAGACTTAAATTTAGAATAAACAAATCATGACTGTTATTGTTGTTGGTGTTAATTAATGTGTTGCAGAAAGTATAGTGAAGGGTTCTATTAAAGATACCAACACCTTATCTGGCAGTTTTTCTTTCATAATTTTTAACAGGTCGCTCTTTGGAGTTACGTCTATAAGTATTCTTATTCTGTTTCTGTATAAAAGTTTGATTTTAATAGCTTCTTTTTCGGAGTTTTGCAAAATTATTTGCATTTAAAAAATGTTAATGGGATTTTTTGATATTTTAATGAAGTCCAAGCTATCAGAAAATGCCAAAATCGAACTCGTTAAACTTAATTTTCCATCTTTGAAGTTTTGAGTTAGGTTCTTTTAAGTTATTAAACCCTATAAGCGGACGGTGATCAGTTTTTATTATGAGTTTACGGCCGAACAAATAATATTATTTTGTATCATCATTTTGCCTAGCATCAGTGACCAGCGTGAAAATTAAACTGAAATCAGGGTAAGCTAGTATCGGATTAGACTTAATAATTTTTTTCAACTTTTCAAAACTTTGAGTACATTCTGTATCTTTTACGTTAATTATGATAAATTTTTAATAAGCCCACGGTAAAATTCAGTTATACCAAGAAATGAATTTATTTGATTTTGATTTTTAGGCAAACTAATTTTATCTATTGCCTCCATTCTTTTCTGGTTGGGCTTTATACCTTCGAATGTTATTAGATGTCCTAAAAACCCTGTCTTTTCGCTAGAAACGAACACTTACCTAATTTTATCTTGAGCTTATGTTTGTTTAAACAATTCAAGATTTTATTTGACGAATGCAAATGTTCTTCAACGCTTGTTGAAAAACGAGGATATCGTCCATGTATACAACACATAACACCTCTTCGCCAATTTCAGTGTAGTAAAATATTGGTACAGGCCCAATTTATCAAGTATGTCCTCCATATTTGGTATTGGGAATCGCTCTTCTACGGTGATGCTATTCAACTTTCGGAAGTCAGATACTATGCGCCATTCTTGCTGATTAGTACGATCTAATTTTTTAGGAACTACCCAAATTGGGCTATTATATGGACTGAAAGACTCGCAAATAATACCATTTTCTAGCATTTGATCTATTTGCTTATTGACTTCTTCTTTATGAACCTATATCTATAAAGTTTCGAATATGTAGGAATGTCGTTTAGTTTTAATTTTATGTTTGATTTCACTGGTAAAACTAACGCTAGTATCATTCTTGTTATAAAACACATTTTTATATTTTATTAGGGTAAATTTTAATGTTTCTGATTCAAATCGACTAAGATGATCTGTATTGATATATTGTTTGATTTTTAAACTTTCTACTTGGTTACTAAAAATTTCTATAACACAGTCTTTATATGCTAGCTCATCATATTCTTCCTATTCTGTGCTTTTATCTGTCATTAACTGGTATTTGGTTCTTATGTTGTGAAAAATTTCGTATATTATTTTGTCTGCTAATTGATTGTCTGGAATAGTTGTTATTATATGGAATGTTGTCAAAAGAGTTTTCGCTGTGATAATAAAATGTTTTTCAGTTCTATTCAATTTTCTGGTGGATTGCATCTACGTATGGTTTGTCTAGTTTCCCCTAGTTACGCATTTATTTTAAATGAAATCAAACAACATATTTTTATCTCTATTGTTAAAACTGTCTAAATTCGGCAAATCATTTTCAACCTGCATAATAAAATCAGGAGCTGATTTTTGTCTGTCCCGTCGAATTTCTCGATATTTTTGATGCAATTCAAAGTTAAATTCATTAATACACGAGAGTGTAAGAAATAAAAATTAAACTAATGTTTAGTATACATCTAACATTAACCTTATATAATAAAATATATGTATAATATGATGACAAAAGAATAAAAAACGTACTATAACAGTGTGTAATATTTCGCCCGTAGTAACTCTTCAGCAACATATATTACATGTGCTCCAATCTTCTCAAATCTTCCGAATCTTATCAATCTTTGGTTTTCGGTAGCTTAGGTCCGCTTTTCCAAATTATTTAGTAAGCGATTTCAACAGTTTTACTTTTATCATGTGGTGAAAATTTTTGTAAAGTTGTGGTCACCATTTGTTTCATATTTTATCTTGTTGTTTCATGATATGCAAGCAAAATCGGAAAACTTTTTATTAATATAGCATTAAATAAATTAATCACTTTTCGATTTATTACTAGTAAATTTTACTTTTTTATATATAATCGTACAAACGTGCGGTTTTAATTTTAATTTTCCTCGTCGCCAGTTATATTTCAAGTCAAACAACCTGAATTCTTGGTTTCTTCTTGGGAGCTGAGAATGATTTTTACTGTACGATCTTTACTAAAATACGATTAACTTAAATCGTATATTTTGTATCATAACATAACTTAGCTTATCGTAACTTAGCACACATTTAGAATAAGACTTAAATTCAGAATAAACAAATGAAACATTAAATCATAATTGCAAATTGATGGTTGTTGGAGTTAAATAATGTGTTGCAGAGAGTATAGTTAAGGGCTACCATGTCACTATATTCAGTATCACTACCAGCACGATCAGAAGTTAGTAGACTTGCGCAAATCAATTCATAAGAAACTGCTCTATTTATACCACAGCAAGGATTAGTCAAACAATCACAAGCTTTGGTAAGAGTAATAAACACTACGAATGAAAATGTAATAGTACAAAATATTAAAGAAATCATCAAGTAAATTAGGATCCAAAGTACAGTCAGAAGATTCTTTACTTAACACTTTAAATTTTTTTATGTTATTCCATACTTTTTTTAACGCTAAATTAACATTTAGTTTGGAATAAAAAAAATCTTTTTTTTTTCATGTCTAATTAAAACAGTTGCTTAATTTCGCGCCCTTTTGAAGGTATCCCAATTCAAAGCAGTTCTACTAGATTTCCATTTGGAATGTAATTTGTTCCTTTTTCTTTATTGCAGGCAAAACGCGATCAGTAAACCATGGACAACTACTATTAACAACTTTTACTATACGTAACAGTATTTGGCGATTAAAAACCATATTCAGACTGTTCATAATCACATTAAGCTTATCATCTACCGAATCGTACAACCAACATTCATACTAATCCACACTAGACAAGTTCTCAGAAAGGATATTTGATCAAACTTATTAAGAAAGGCGGAATTAGACACTAAAAAACAGCTAACAGACTAGGCTTCGCAAAGCGAGTAGAAAACAATAATTCAGAAATTTTAGGCAACACGTAGAGGATAAATGGTGAAAATGAGTAGAAACGAAGTCATGCAACAAATTGACATAAAAATCCCCACAAACAATAAAAAAGTCCTAAGATATTATTTTAGCAGAAATAATGTTAAAGAACGATTCAAAACTATGACATGTGTGCGGATTATAAACGCACGATACTAGTATTTTTATATTATTATCAAAAACTTCAAAGTTAATTTATGCACAAACATCATTACTTGTACAAACAAATTTAAATTCAGGTAAGACATACAATATATGGCAACACCACCACCCCCTTTCTCACATCTGTCACAACGAAAGAGATTATAACCATGGTTTCATTATATCAAGCGGGAGCGAATCCGAATTGAGCCTCTTTCTTTATTATTTGATTCTTTTCCAATTGTCAAAATCGAACAAAACAAAACGTGATAATTTGGTTAAGAAAAAAAAAAAACATTTGGTGATTCGCAAAGATTATTGACTTTATATTTCGTGCGATTTTTTCTTTAAAATAATTATTGCACTCAATAAGTATGCCGAATTTTTGTGAATTTTTCCGCGTTGTTGCTTCGAAGGAAAACCTGTAATTTCAAGGCGGCGGCAATGAATCGAAAGCTGCGGCAAGGAATTAAAGGATCATCCCGTGTTTTCCAAAAGCACTTCGACCAATTTGAATACTTAGCTGAGCTCCGATTGAAATTTATATTCAAATAAAAATAAAATAAACATTTGCTTGACAACGCAACTCTGTGTAAAGTTTTTTTTTAATGCGTGTAACATAATCACGCGAATTCTTTTACTCAGGCTCTCATGCATGTAAAATCGTTCACGTCCACCACAGCACATATCATTGAGCATAAGATGCTTTTGTTCAATTTACAAAAAGAGGAGACTGCTTTAAAAAATTTATTTCGTTCAAATTCTGACTCAAGCTTCACTATAGTAGGAGATAAATTGTTGTTGTTTTTAATTCTGAACACATTACGCATAGTTGGCACAGCATAGTTACAAGCAGAACAAATGCGCTCAAATACGATCTGCAAATTTTCACTTGCAGAAGATGGAATACCATGGATGATCATATATGAGTCGTTCTCATATTTATCGAGCTGTTGTCTTAACGCACAAATTTCTGCATTGAGTGTAGAAGAAAGGGAAGTTCCAGGCAAATTATTGGATTTGCGGAACCTCAAGATTTAGCTGGCCGTATGCGTGTCGGGTTTTAGGTGACACTCCGCACCGCCTGAATGCGGTGCTTACCACCAAGAATGAATTGGAACGTCAAACAAAAACGCTCATAGAGCACTTACGACGCGCGGCTGGTAAAGCCACTCTTCCTCCAAGAGAAAGACCAGAACATGAAATCAACTATCCAGCTGAGATTAGAGAACTGATTAAAACCAGGAGAGTTTATTTGAGCTATTTTTCTGTTAATTAGAATTTAAGAATTATTTTTTTTAACCATATTTGCTAATTGACCAAAGGTAAATATATTGTGTAGCAAAAGATTTTAAATCTTATCGTATTTTTGTTTTGCCAAATTAAAAATAAGAGCAAGGCGTATCTGGCGTAGAGCTAGAAGTCCTGCCGATAGTTTTCGATAAGGTGAGCAATAATGTTAGCCATAAAATTAAAAATTACAAACAGAGCTGCATTGACAATTATGTGAGTGAGTTGGGTCCTGAGGCAAACAAAAATTACTTACTGTGGACAACTCCAAGACTTAGACGTCCCTGGGTTCAAGTACCGCCAGTAAAAAATACACTGGGTAATTAGATAAGAAAACGCTATGAAAAAGATTAGCTTTTTATATAACATCTAGCGACAGGATTTCAATCACATAATATTCAAACTAATATAGATTCGCCTCCAGTATATCAACCAAGCAAAATAATTGAACGTGTAACCTCGATGGAAGTGGCTATGGAAATAGACAAAAAACCTTGAACCTGGTATTGATGAAAGAACTATCGCGGAAACCACTTATTATGTTAGCATATTTATTTAATGCTTATTTTCGGTTGAAATATATTTCCAGTTGCTTCAAATCAGCGCAAATTAATATGCTTAAGTTAGATAAGCCAGCAGAAAGGGTGACATCTTACAGACCGATATCACTATTACTATCTATTTACTCCTGGTTTCCAGTTTAGATTCAGAAATAAACACTCGACCATCGAACAAGTACATCGAGTAATAACTGTGATTGAAAAGGTACTTGAGGAAAAGAAATACCGTCGTCCAGTTTACTTATACGATTCTCAGGCTTTTGACAGAGTTTGGCACCATGACCTATTGTCAACTTTTGGAGTCTTACTTGTCTGAGCGGCAGTACAGAGTTTCACATCAATAAGCGTATACGAGCTTCTACCCAATCTTGGCTGGGGTACCACAGGGAAGTTTTTTTGGGACCTCTCCTCTCCTTATGTATACTGCATATATTAATGTAACAGAAAACACATTTATTGCAACCTTCACTGACGACACTTTTATTATGTCTACAGGAAATTCTCTACACGGTGCAATGAAGAGCCTTCAACATGCACTTGATAAAATTAATCTACACACCTACCATCATGGGGTACGAAATCCCCAAGAAGGCTCAGTTTCAGTTGAATTAGCGACAGAAAGCTGAGCAAATAAAAACCAAACAAAGGCAAATGCACTGGCTAATAGGTCACTACTCTAAATTAAGCATACGTTTCAAAGTGTTACTTTATCAATCCATCATTAAACCGACCTGGACATACGGCATATAACTGTGTGGCTTCACAAAGCAATCAAACCGTGATATCATCCAAAGAAATCAAAATAATGTTTCAATAATGGTCACTTATGCTTAACGCCTAGTGACGGACGTGTAATTCGTGAGTATGCAATTAAACATGAAATTAGATTACTTAACCATTCAAATGTGAAGGCCATCCAAGGGCAGTAGAAACAATGCACCAGCGATGTCAACGTCCCAGCGATATAATCGATCAACCGTTAGAGCCATGCAATGGTGAAAACTAACAGAGCTTGCTCCAGCAAGCCGGCAAGCACAGTCGCAGTGGTAGCAGCAGTAGCAGCAGCGTGGAACCAGGTTAGTGTTGTTAGTTTGGCCATAGTGAGTAGATTGCGGTTGAGACTGATTAGGCAGTATGGAAGCCGTCCGGAGTGTCACCTAAAACCCGACACGCATACGGCCAGCTAAATCTTGAGGTTCCGCAAATCCAATAACTTGCCTGGAACTTCCCTTTCTTCTACATTCAATGCAGAAATTTGTGAGTTAAGACAACAGCTCGATAAATATGAGAACGACTCCGTAGCAGCTGATATGATCATTCATGGTATTCCATCTTCTGCAAGTGAAAATTTTCAGATCGTATTTGAGCGCTTTTGTTCTGCTTGTAACTATGCTGTGCCAACTATACGTAATGTATTCAGAATTAAAAAGAACTAGTATAGGTGTTATCTTCGGCCAGGCCGAAGCTCACAGACCCTACACTGCATTGAAAGTACTTTTTAAATAAATGTTAAAAAAAATGTTTAAGAGGTTGAATAAGTCGAAAAAAATGTAAAAAGGTTCAAAAATATTGAAAAGTGTTGGAAAAAACTGAAAATATATAAAAACCATTGAAGAAAGTTGAAAAAAATTGAATAAGTCGAAAAATATGAAAAATGCTGAAAAATTAATGAGAGTCGAAGAAAAAGAAAATTTCGAATGAAATCATATGGGAAAAGGTAAAAAGTTGAAAATGTCAAAAGAATATGGGAAATGTTGCCACGCCCACTTCTTCAATTCCACCCACTTTTGTTTCAATAAATGATATTCGTGACTGACATGCACATACCAAATTTTAGCACAATAGCTTGTATAGTTTGAGATATGTGCCGTAATTATTCTTAAAATTTAGGGCGGTGACACACCCACTGATGCAATATAGTCCGATTTTGATCCAGAAATAGCTTTTTATAAACAAACCTCTTATACCAAATTTCAGTATGATAGCTCATATATTTCGATACTTATGCCACTTAAGGTATTTTAATTGTATGAGAGGTGCCACGCCAACTAATGCTATTTTGCCAGCTTTTGATTCATAAGTACTTAATACCCAGTAAACAACTTACATCAAATTTCAGATCAATTGCTCCAATAGTTCACTTAAAATAGCACTAACATTGTTAATGAGGGAGGTGCCGCGCCCACTGATGCAATCTGGTTAAGTTTCATTTAATTCCGAAGCTTATAGTAACCGACACCTCTACACAAAATTTTATGAAGATTACTCTCATAGCACACTATATATAGCATTGAACGTATTTCGCTTATATGGGAAGTGGCACACCCACCGGCACAATTGTGCCAAAATTTTGCAAGAAGACACCTTTTAGCAAGTATATCCGCCTTATTAAATTTATTTGTTAGTTCTCTTTTTATAACGTTTATAAATATTGTAGGCTGTGCCACGCCCTTAAAATAAATTTTTGAGTATATTGATGTAGCTGGTATTGTTGACTACTTTCAGTGGTATCATCTCTAAAATTTTAATGAAAATCGTATGTGCCATTTTGGAGTTATACGAAATCTAAATTTTTAATTGTCAAGAAGTGCCACTCCCACTTTTACAATTCCCCCCACTTTATGCGCAATTCAAGATTCATAAGATCTGTATTAGTGTACCAAATTTCATCTCAATATCTTGAACGGTTTACGAGCTACGGCTTTATAAAAGTTAAAATTTAGGGCTGTGCCACGCCCCTTTAAGAGCCTTTGCAAACTTAGAACCTAGTCTAATCTTAATTTTGTTCTCATCTTCACCAAACCTCCAATTTTTATCAAAATCGCAGCAACTTTTTTTCAAAATGGACTTGGGTATATTTTTATACCCGTGAACCGATTTCACCCATTTTTATATGATAGCAGCTTGCAAGAAGGTGTGAACTGTGTGCCAAATTTCATTGAATTAGTTTGCTTAGTTTTCCCGTAAACTTGATTTCAACTGACAGACAGCTATTTCGACTCAGGTGGTGACGCTGATCAATAATATATATACTTTTCCATACCTACCACGCCCCCTTCTATGCGTTACAAACGGAATGACAAAGTGAATATACCTTCTGTGTAGGGTATAAAAATAAATATGAAACTGTGCGACCCCCTAATTCGTTAGAGAGCCATTCTTTGCAAAACACAAATTTTTGTGAACGAACCTCTGGACTCCGGCGAGTCAAGTCAAGGCCCCAAAGGTTCGTTACATACTCAATAAAATTGTTTGAAACAAATAATTTTAATTATTTAATCTTGAAGTGAGTCCTCAGACGCTAGGAGCGTTGCAAGCACACTTTAAGTCCTTGAAGGTTTTTCTTGTTCAGAAACTTAGACTTGAGGGAGTAAAAATTTTATGTAATTATTCTACACAGGTTCACTTAGTGTTGCATAAAAGTTAACAAATCTATTTTACTAAGTCACTAAAATGTGCAGTAAAAACAAAGACAACAACTTATTCTGATCAATAGTAGTGTTATTAATCGATGCGAATTAAAATTAACCTTCAATAAGTAGTAAATTTATATAACATATACTGTAAAAGATTAAACTTATGGCCAAAATCCAAATTAAGATCAGTGTCGACTTCTTTGCCAAATTTGGACAGATGGCTACAAACTCAAATTTTTAAAATTGTATTCTCCACAACAGTTGTCATCAACCTGTGTCCTCGAGTTTACCAAATATTTTTTAGGCTACTCCAACGCTAAAATCAACAGTAAGAAGAACTTCGCAAATAGAAGCAGGTTGATAGGCTTTGCTTCACAATATAACTAAAGTTTTTCCAAATTGTAGTACTTTTCCTACCTGGAATGTACACCTTACACTTTCAAATGTGTATGCATCGCAGCGAGCTTCAAGTCCATCCGGAGAAATTTTTAAGTATTCACTAGCATCTTTTGCATTTAGCATAGCATTTACTTCTGATGTGTTAACGGTTTGGTATGAATACTTGCGCCCTTCAACTGTGACTGAAAAATAAAAGCAGCATTTTGTATAAATCGCACAAAAATTCTTTAGAAATAAAACTACAACATACAAAACATTTGAGACCCTTGACCGAGAACATTAGGATAACTTTAGAATTGCTCACAGTGGGCTTTATTAATCAAGTTTTATTGAAAGTTCAAGTTACAATAAATACTTGAACTTGGTATTATTTAGGATGTGATTTAGAAACAAAATAAATCGTTAGAGCTTTTAGTTTAGTTCCACATTTACTGTTTTTTAATAATATTACAGTACCAGGAGACAGACCATAGTTCGGTTTTTTGTTTTGAAGTTGAAAATGTCGAACAAATATGCACTTGTTGAAAAAAGTTAATGAGATTGAATTAGTCGAAATATTTAAACTTGGGAAATGGCGGAAAGAGTCGAAAAAAAATGGTAGAGGTTGAATGAAGTTAAAAATCGAAAAAAGTTGTATGACGTTGAATAATTCGAGAAAATATGGAAAATGTTGAAGCAGGTTCAAAAATATTGAAATAAGTCGATGAAAGAGGTTGAATAACTCGAAAAAAGTTGAATGAGATTGAAATAGTTTAAAATCGCTAATGAAGAAAATAAATTAAAAATGTTGAAAAATGCTAAAACGCCGATAAAATATGGAAAACGACGAAAAAAGTTAAATACGGTTGAAAAAAAAAAAAAAAAAAAATTGAAAGACCATGATAAAAGTTGAAAGCAGTGGAAAATTTCGAAACACATTGAAACAGGTTGATAAAGTCAAGTTGACAAGTCTTGGTGAATCCAACTAAGTTGAAACAGGTTAAAAAAGTCGATAGGAAAATGTTGAAAAAAGTTGAAATAGTCAAAAAAATGTTTTTAAAAATCACAAAAGTTTACAACTTTCTGTTAAAATGGGAGTTGCTACGCCCAGTGATGCAATCTCGTCAAAATTCATTTAATAAAAAAGCATATCGAAACCGACATCTCCATACCAAATTTTATTAGGATCACTTATATAGTAAACAAAATATAACATTTAACGAATAGTGCTTGTATGGAAGTTGCCACGCCCACTGATGCAATTCTGTTGAAATCCACTTATTTTCAAAGTTTATGGTAACCGATATCTCTATACCAAACTTTGTTAGGATCACTCATATAGTACACTAAATATGGCACTTAACGCTTTTTGCTTGTTTGGGAGGTGGCACCTCCACTGATACAATCCCGTCGAAGCTCATTTAATTTCGAAGCTCATAGTAACCGACATCACAGCACCAAATTTCTTAGTATCACTCGTAAAGTGCATTAAATATAATACTTAACGTTTTTTGCATGTATGGGGGTGCCACGCCCACAAGTGTAATCCCATCGGACTCCATATAATTTCAAAGCTTATTGTAACCGACATCTTCACACTACATATAACATTTAACGTTTTTGACTTATATGGGAGATGCCACGCCCAAAGGTACTATTGCGCCCATTTTTGACCCTGAGATACCTTATAGCAAGTTTATCTACCATGTTAAATTTCGTTAGACACTGCGTTGTTAGGTGTTTTATTATAACAGTTATAAATATTGTGGCCCTTCAACGAGTTTTGTCAGTATAGTAACATAGATTGTTATTATGACTGCTTTCAGTGGCACTATTGTAACGGCAGTAGTCCGATGATGGAAACTTTCATCATTAAACTAGCAGCGGACATCTATCTGGCGTTGCAATGCAAAATTTCGAAACATAAAAGTCAAAATGACATATAGTGCGTCAAATCACTCTATCGCATCTGTTGTTCTAGACTTTTCTTTGCGCGTTGCAAAGTTAACGTTTACACGAGCAAATTCAGTCTGAGAAATTCTTGTCTATTCTCTTTTGTGAATTTCTTTTGCGTTTACACACGGAAACTAGAATTTGTTTGTGCAAGAAAATTTCAAAGCAATTACTGCGTCAACCCGCCACAACAAACGTAAATTCAAAGCATAATATCAGCTAAAGAATAGAACGAAAGGGATTTCGCGTGTACGACAAATTCTGTACACCACCCTTTCGTTTTTCCCTTCTGGCCTACAGACAAGGAAACTTTCTTTGAAGAGTTTCCTCGTGTAAACGCTGTCTAATCAACCAACCAAAAGACTGAAGAAGAGCGTCAGTTGCTTGATTTTGGGCAAACAAAGAAAAGTTGAGAGTGACACGGGGTGTTGATTTTTGAGGATGGTAGTGTGCGGGCTGAAATTGCGAACGGAAAAACCAACGCAACGAGGTCGAAAAGGAATCAAAATTTTCGCCGTGAAGATAAAAAAAATGTTATTTTGATATAATTTGTGTATTGCGCGCTGTGTACCGATAGTTGAATTCTCTTATTTTTTTGTCGAGGTTAATTTTTTTGTGACATTGTAATGTGAAATAGAAATATCCTAATGCCATGCAGTAAAAGATTAATGTGGTTGAATTTGTTTTAAGCAAAAACTCATAATAAAATGTGTCTCGCTAACTGAATCGGACGAAGTTGTGTGGTGCAATTGCAAAAAAGAAACTGTGTACACTCAAAATGGTTACAGCCCTTCATATAACTTAACCTAAACGACAGTTCGCGGAAGCGGCAGCGCTCCGCTACATACTATGTAAAATTAAATACATATACATTCAAACAAAAAAAAAAGGAAGAAAAAAGAGGATAGAAGACTTTGACAATGAAACAGTTCCAAAACAGTGGGACAACAGGCATAGTGACTAAAAAAAAGGCAGTGTTATTGACATTAAATATCTGATATTGAGACAAGTGGACATTGAACATTAAAAATCTGGACATTAAAACAGTTAACATGTTTAACAGAAATAATGACATCTAAAACAAAAAAAAAAATATAAAAAGAAAAAGAAGTAAAGTGTAAATAAATACAAACATAAAAACCTAAAACGAACTAAGAAAGTCCGCACCAATAACAATAATTTCAGACTGTCCTCAATAAATTCAACAAAGGGTGAATCCACCAACCATTCAAAAAGAAAACAAAATACTTGACACCTATAATTATACGAGCAATGACAACATGTTTAAGTCCACCAATTTTATTTGATTTTTACCAGCAATAACAACTATACTTGGACCAGCTTTACTTTTAACAACAAAGTCTATCACACCATACAATACCAACATCAATACATACATACATACATTTATTATTTTTACCTTCATAGTATACATTTATTATAAAAAGGAACAATGGAATTAAATTTAAATAAAACGAAAAAAGAAGATTTTAAGTAGGATTTTTAGGTGAAGATTAGGTTACAAATCAAAATTTATAAAAAAAAATGTAGTTAAAAAAAATAAAAGTTAATAACAAATTAAATTTAAAATTGAACAGAAATGTAATTGCAAAACAAATACTACTGCCAATAAAAGATGTATAGCAAACTATTTATTTAAAGTGTAATGTATACACAAAAGAAACAATGTAATATTTGTTTTGTACAAACATAAATCAGCATAGTTAAGCTAAATGTTTCAAACATAAGAATTTAATTTTGTGAAGTGCTTTTTGGTAATTAAATATATCTCATATCAGAATATGCAAAATTCGCATATTGTATAATTCGCGCAATGCATTTGTATTATCTTTATCAATTAAAAAAAAAATTTTTAATTAAAGCCTAATTTAAAATTTAATTTGATTTTTTTTACTTAAAAAGAATGGAAATGACAGCATAAACCAAAACGTAGGTCCTAGATTAATAGGTAACAGAATTTTTTTTGGTTACGCGCAAATTTTAAAATTTTTGACTTTAGAGTTTTGTTTGCTGAAGAGCTCAGCAACCCAGTTCAGCACGAGTATAAATTTGTACGGTAAAGGTGCAATATGAGCAGCAGCGATCCCATCCCAAGTTACCGAACATCGGCACACCAGCTCGTGCTGCCGCTGTTCATAAAGCCTGAACAAAAGCACCGATCGCCGATGGCGCTAACACTGTCTTTAAAATTGTTATGAAAATCGTCAGCGCCGTTTTCGAGTAATATTGAATCAAAATTATATTAAGAATTATTACATTGAACTTGCAGTCATTTTGCAAAGACCAATATGATCGTAAAATTTTACTTAATTGATCAATGCTTTTTATTCAACAAACATGACAAAGATAACAAATGGAACAATTTAACCTGGTAATTGGTGACATATGTTTCGGCTATTACCACATATATACACATTCTCATATGTATATACATAGCCTCATCAGACCAGTTTTTGGTTAATGTTGTACATGGGATCGAACCCCTGACCGTTCTTGAATTGCAATGTAATTTTTGACGGTCGCTCTTAACACTTGAGCTGTTGGGGACATGACCTTGAGGTGTACAATGTGCGCTTATATATTTCAATCCACACACAATGTTCCATTTTTTTTGTTATCTATATACTTGTCACTTTCTCGCTTGTTTGCATAGCCGTTAAGCCATTGGCTTAAAGTCGTGCTATGATTTATTTTTCGAAATTGTGGCATTGCCAGCCATATATTTATTGAAAATTGGCGTGTTCTCCTTATGTTTAAGAATATTAGTTTTTAGCGACTGATAATTTATTATATTAAGAATTATTACATTGAACTTGCAGTCATTTTGCAAAGACCAATATGATCGTAAAATTTTACTTAGTTGATCAATGCTTTTTATTCAACAAACATGACAAAGATAACAAATGGAACAATTTAACCTGGTAATTGGTGACATATGTTTCGGCTATTACGACATATATACACATTCTCATATGTATATACATAGCCTCATCAGACCAGTTTTTGGTTAATGTTGTACATGGGATCGAACCTCTGACCGTTCTTGAATTGCAATGTAATTTTTGACGGTCGCTCTTAACACTTGAGCTGTTGGGGACATGACCTTGAGGTGTACAATGTGCGCTTATCTATTTCAATCCACACACAATGTTCCATTTTTTGTTATCTATATACTTGTCACTTTCTCGCTTGTTTGCATAGCCGTTAAGCCATTGGCTTAAAGTCGTGCTATGATTTATTTTTCGAAATTGTGGCATTGCCAGCCATATATTTATTGAAAATTTTCAATTATTGAAAAGAGCTACGTGCATTTATCCGATTCCGCCCTCTTTTGGCAAAATTTAAGATATCATAGAATTTTACAATTCAAACAATCTGCTTGGTTAAAGCTATATATTTACCCTAACAAACGTCTCCGATCAGCTGTCAAGACTAAGTTTGAAAAAGATATTTTCAAGCCCATCAATAATGCTGTGTTTGGAAAAACTAAGGAGAATATTCGTAAACACAGTATTGTTAAGCTGATAACAAAGTGGTTCGGTCGATATGGTGCTGAAGCTCTAATTTCCAAGCCAGTATTTAAGACCTCAACAATTTTTGAGGAAAACTTGGTTGCAGTCAAAATGCAGTCTATTTTCATAAACCAATCTATGTAGGCATGTATGTATGGTGTCTTACAATTATTTTATTTTATTGCAATCTTTTGTTTATAGATCCACAAATTTTTATTTCAATTTGAAAATTGAAAGTCTAATAAAAAATTACTTAGTTTTTCAAAAATTCAAAAAATTATTTGGTGTTCAGTAATATTTGGACAAGTGTATTAGGTAGGGTAACTGAAGGATTCTACATTATTCCCCCATAGAATTTAATTGTGCTGTTAAGGAGATTAAAGTGTACTTTTTTTGGTAGTTTTGTTTGGAAGGGAGAGTGTCTGTGTATTTTCTGTATTTAGAAAAACTGGTTTAAGTCTGTCTATATTGATTGTAGTTAGTTATGTATTGTAGGGATGTTGTGGTGAATGTCGTATTGTATCGCTTCGTATGAAAACGAGTTTGCAATCTTTTATTGTTGTGATGTGAAATATTTGATTATATGTTGATTAAGTTTTCTCTAATTTTGAAAAAGGTCTCTGATGGGTTGAAAGGTTCTATTTTAAGAACTGTGATTATTAGAGGCAATTAATGAAGCTTTAAGTTGTCTGTGGAACCATTTGCTTATGGGTGATATGCTGAAGTTGTGATGTGGTAAGTACCTAGTGTTTTGATAAATAGTATAAATGTGTGAGATGTGAATTGAGGTCCTCGATCAGAAGATATTTCGGGTGTGACTCCAAAACGTGAAACGAATTCTCTGTTTAGGTTTTCAACAATTGTGTTGGCTTCTGTAGTTTTTATAGGGTACGCTGCTGACCAACATGCATTCCTGTCTATGACAGTGAGTAGATGTCTACAATTATTTGATATTGGTAACGAACCGAACAGATCGATGTGTACATGTTCGAAACGACCGTGTGGGATGTGTATTTTGTGAGGTAGTGTCATCGTGTGTCTGTGTACTTTTGTTCGTTGACAGTTGACACAGAAGTGTTGGGCCAGAAGTAGCGTTGTGTTATAACAGACGACTTATAAGTCGTCTGGAAACTCTATTTCCGGGGCGAGATATGTTGTGTATTTGTTCGAATATTTTCTATGGTGGTGTTTGTGGAATGTATGGGCGGGTATTTTCTGTTGAATGTTCGCACCAAATTTTTATGTTTAAGAATGGAATATTAATTTGAAATATTGTTGATTTCTTTATTCTGGTGCTTGTTGAAGGTATGAACTTTGAGTGTTGATAATACTGATGATCAATGTAAACTTGTGTATTTGATGTGGATTATTGAATATTGTAAACTGTTGTATTTAACTGTTGATTGTTTTATGTTAAGACTGTTGAATTGTTTGTGCACTGCTGCGTGAACTTATGATGTTTAATTATTTGTGAACATGTGATATTGTGTTGCTAATTGTTTTTTGTTTCATTTTATAAGCGGGAGGGTTCGCTGATTCCGGGATCTTCTTGTAGATGACGAATTTTTTTTTTCCCCCGTTTTACTCATTTTTCCTGTGGCCGGTTGGCTTGGGGCATTCGATGTAACCACAAAGAGTAAAGATAGCAAAGGCGAGAAGATATGTAGGTTTCAAATTTATTGTTCAACTTATTAACAAGGCAAAAAAAGTAATAAGCAAAATAAAATTCTAATAGATTTTTAACACAATGTTATTGTGATATTGCTTAAAGTGATTTTCTTCGGTGCTTTGCAACAACACACTGTTGTTCAAAGAAGAATAATAAAAAACAGTTACGGTATGTGCGACATTATCGGTGTAGCTGCTATGCTGCTGATTAGTTCTCGGTCACCGAATATCAACAAAGCGGTTTTAATGATGACCGAATATCGCAAAGCAGTCCATGACAAGCGAAGCAACTACGATACCATGCGCGGTCTGATAAGCTTTGCTTCTCTGAGTTCTTCGTTCACGAACTACACATACAGCTTGTGCAGCGGTATAATCAACAAACAGATTATATTCATGCAGGGCTCTAACTCATACTGAGATTGACAAATAATTTGAACAAAACATTTCAGAGCGAAATCCCAAATTTTACAAACTCCTGCCTACCGCCAGAAGCTATTATAGCATTATAGTGATGCACAATTATGTAAATATCGAGAAAGAAACAACAAAAATTTTTAGTAATTAAGGGAGAAGCAAAAAAACGTTGTTCAGATTTAGAAATCAATTTTCCATCTTTTCAGATTAATTTCTGAAGGAAAGGTTTTTTTTCATGTATTTCGAGCTATGTTTGTTTCGACTTTTTGGATTTGTTTTTTCTGAAACAAAATGGCGTAACAACAATGCAACGTTTGTGTATTATTAGTCCATTAAAATGTTACAAAATTTTGGCTGAAACTTGCATTTTGGGTAGGACAAGATTTTTTTTTTGTTGTGTAGGGGGTTCAGCACGAGTATAAAACTCGGTTTTCGGGGTTGAAAGTCCCCTATTTGGCCGCCATTTTGAAAATGGAGGTAAATAGCTTTTCCGCGATATCTTGAGAGCCGTAAGTTTCAGGGAAATTTTTTAGATTTTTTTTTATAGAAAATCAAATTTTCTTTAATTTTTATTAAAACACTTTTTACTTTTAAATTGAAAATGCAAAAGTTATAATTAAAAAAAGACTGACATTTTCGAGTAAAATATCATTTAAGGGCTACAACTATTTTTCTATTGATTTTTTTGGAAAAACACTTTTGATATTTTTTATAAGCCATTTCATTGCGAACAATTTCCCAAACTAATTTTTTAATTTTTTTTTCATTTAGTGAGGTGTTAGGATCTTTCAAAGGAATCAAACCATGAGATAATCTGAAATAAATATTTATATTAAATTTCAGTTGATCTCGTCTCTTTGTCAGTGTCGGTTGTGTTTTTGTGTTGTTTTTAATACGTATTTTCGTTCTATTTTAAATAGTTGTTAACTAATAATAATAAATTTATCGTTTTGAGTACATAATTGTCACGTGTTATGATTGAGTGTTTGTAGAAATTTGGTTTGTTTTAATTTTGTATTTATTGTTAACTTTAATTTATTCTTTAATATATACAAACGTGAGTACATTTTTTATTACAAGCAGTGTAAAGCAGTGATTAGTTTTGTTTTTTTCATTCCCTTTCTTGCTTTGTTCGCAGACAAAGCTTTACCTTAATCTCAATAGGGTGTTGTTGTTGCTGTTCAACAGGTACATTTTTTCATAACATTAACCCGTTGTAAGCGATTTTAAAAATATTTTAAATCAATATAAAAATAAAACTTGTTTCACTATAACTTTTTCTTTTCTTTTTTTTTTGATGGATTATTTTTCGTCTGAAAACTTATTAGCTTACTCTTTAAGAGATCAATGTAAAAGCCAAATATATTGAATGTCATGTTTTCCTGTTCAGGTCCCTGTGAACAGATGTTTCATGCCTCTTGTGCAAACCTAACTAACACCGTTACTGATTTATTATCTACCAAACGTTCGGGCCTGCATTGGTACTGCCCATCTTGCAGGGCCCTGTCCCCGTCAATCTTTTTCGACAAAATTAAGCAATTTGGGAAAATCTTAACAATTTGAATATTAATTTCAGAGATAGCTTAAATAATTATTTAGACATAACTCCCCAGTTGAAAAAAGCCTTAATGAGGCTGTCTCACCCGATGTTAGTGTGATTCAAAATAAAACTATTACCGAGGCTGCTATGGTTTTTTCTTCTACTCCTTCGATCCCTACTCTACCCAAGCAAACTATTCTCCTGAAAAAGAAAAGGAAACCTAAACGAAAATTACAAAAATATCGAAAGTCGAATGCGAATCTGGGTTGTGTGGAGGGAGAGGTGACGCAGCTGTTAATCGTGAAAAATTTCCTTTAGATCCCCCTCTAAATACCTCTCCAACTAATTCCAATTTTTCCGTTTCTACTGCCCTTCATCACTTTCCTCCACTTTAAATACTCCTGTATCCATTTCAGTCTTTCCTAATCCCCAAGGGGTTGTTACGGTTGGTGGTTCTGTGGCGCCTGTCTCCTTGCAAGCATTGCCAAGGTTGAAAACGATTTTCATTTCCCGACTTCATTTTAACAGTAGTTAATAACTTCAGAAATTTTATAAGACAAAATCAAATTATTCCTGCTGACGTCTTCGTTTCTTGCAGGAAAATCGGTAATAAACCTACTCATGCGTCTTTTTAAATATCAGTGGCCTCTTCTCATGTTTCTGCCATTCTTAATTCTAAGGCATGGGTTGATAATATCTTTATTTCAGAATTTGAGTCGAAAAAAAAAAATAATAAGACTGTCAGACATACTGTCCGTTCCAGGTTTGCGATCCAAGACGCATGACATCTTTTTGTCATGTCAGAATTTCTCTGATGATATTATCGTTTTTACCGAAACTTGGTTAAACAACACTTTTCTCAATTTAGATTAGTTTTTCAATAAAAAAAAATGCCTATTGCATTGGGATTCTACTGCAAATATCTTCTAAATGGTTAAAGTAATTGATTAACCACATGGGACCTTTTTTGTAGAGCGTTCAATTTCCTATAGAAATATTTGAAGCTCATTTGACAATAATTATTTTTTAGTAAGTTACAAAATTCAAAACAAAAAAATTATTTTCCTTAAAATACTTCAATCTTTGACCTTGAATATCTTTCAAATGGTAAGATTAATGAAAAAAGTGTCTGAGATCATTTTTGTAGAGCGTTTAATTTCCTATAAATGTTGACAATGCAACTGATTTAACAATCTATTGGTGATAAGATATGACCATTTTTATATGAGACTAAATTAAAAATGGAAACTATGATGAGCATAATCTTCCCGTTAATATTAAGAGCTCAGTTTTGGTTGTACTTTCTAGAGGTACCTAGGAACTAGTCTTCGTGTATCGGATCCAAAAAAAAATATTTGATTTTTTTGACCCACCCTAATATGCATACATATATATATTTTAATGTTTATTTTAATAATAACAATAATAATAATAATAAAATAATATAAATAGCTACTACAGCTATAAGCATTCTTAGCTATTTAGCTTGAAGCTCTAAATCAAGCAAAAAGCTTTTTAATAAGTAATGGAGATGGAAAAAATTATACGTGCAATTAATTTTTTATTTTTTTATAATTTTTTCTTGGCTTTATCACACTTTCTCAACATACCCACTCAGACCATATGATATAGATATTAAAATAATTATATGTGTAATTTTACATGGTCTAAGGCGTAAATGTTAGAACAAATTTACCCTTCATGCTGTGGGGCTCAGACAACACAAACATAAAAATACAGACCACCATTGAGCTACAAATTTAGCTACAGTTAGTTTTCAATCTAAACTTGAGTTGACCTTTTGACAAGCTAATGTTATAAAAATCGCAACTGTTAATAAGAGTTGTCATGCGATTAAAAGGAGCTGTAACCATATAATTAGTTCTACTAACCGGTTCATAAAATAATTGATTAGACTTACGAGTACTTCTCCGATTAGTATTAAAATGTATGTAATCAAGAAGCTCTGGTGCAGCAAGAGACCCAGTTACAAGTTGATGCAAATAAATTATATCCGCAATATTTCTACGGGACTTCAAAGACTGCAACTGTAATAACTTCAAACGATCCTCATAAGGAGGAAGGTTCAAAGAGTCAGTCCAATTTAAGCCATTGAGAGCAAAACGAATAAAGTTTTTTTGAATTCTCTCAATTCTATTTATATGAATATTATAAAATGGTGACCATACTTGGCTGGCGTACTCTAAGTGAGGACGCACTATTGTACTATATAAAGTCACCGTTACTAAAGGACTATTAAATTCTTTTGCCCACCTCTTAATAAAGCCAAGCAGAGATGAGGATTTTTTACAAATTAGATCAATATGCTCATTAAAAGTTAATTTAACATCAAAATGTATACCTAGGTCTTTGACTAAATCGACACGACATATTTTCTTATCTTTTAATTGATAATCAAACTCCACAATATTTTTCTTCCTGGTGAAAATCATAGATTGGTGATGGGGAGGAAAACACTCTCCGAAATCTTATTTGATATGAGCGATCAGATAAATAAGATTCAATCCAGCTGACAAAACTTAAAGGAAATCCAAGCTTCTTTAACGAAAACAAAATCAAATTATGTGGTAGTTTGTCAAATGCTTCACTGAAGTCAGTGTAGATGCAGTCGACTTGCCCACCAGAGTCAATAGAGCTTATAGCAAAAGAAGTGAAATCAAGGAGGTTACAAACTGTAGATCTGCCATTAACAAAACCATGCTGACGAGTTGTTATGGACTTCACCACAGCACACCTTAACTTGATCGTATATTAAATGTTCAAAAATTTTCCCAAAATTTAGGAAAATAGCTTTCTCTGACTGATCTATTAAATAAAAATCTGAGGGGCTGACTCAGCACAGAGCTGCAGTTAACTAAAACTGTCGCAGGAATACCATCAGGCCCGGAGCTGAAGTCATCATCAATAGACGAGATATATTTCTCTATGTCAGGTGAGAAACTGAAAATAAAGCATCGTTATCCACATATTCAAAGTAGCTGATCTCAGTTTAACAATAACATCATCAAAGTCTTTCATCAGTTCACAGCCAGCATTAACGAATCCAACAACTGATGCTGAACCGCAGCCAGGACCTTTTAAAAGACAAAAAAACTGCTCAATAATCAGTCCTTCGTGGATTATGCCTACTGGGGAACCACGTTAAAAATAAATGCGCTTTCAAACTCTACCTCATGGGTGGTAGGGAAAAAAGTTATTATTAATACATAAGGACTGTCCCAGAAGAAACTTACGTTTTTTTTTTTTTATATTATGCTCTACCTGATAATCTTATAGGTCTAAAAAGACATAATGTATGTTCTATTTAAAGTGACGTTTAATATGATATATACCACTTGAAGATAGCACTTTTGACGACAAAGATGTCTAGCCAGCAACAAGAAGTCCGTAAACTGATTTTGTCCACATATCTGCAAAATCCAAAATAAAAATATTCAGCTATAGCAAAAATAGTTGGTGCATCAGAAAAAACTGTCTTTATGGTTATTTTTAATTATAAGAAGGGTCTACTTGTTTCACGAAAAGGGTTCAGGAAGAAAACCAGAATTTTTTAACATAAGATAGCGACGAAGGTGAAGCACCTTCTTAAGCAAAATCTCAACACTTTAGTGCGAGATATGGCGGCTAGAGCAGATACATCAAAATCTACTGTGCAAAAGATAAAGGAGAAAAGTAAGCTAAAGACACACAGAGTTCAAAAAGTACCAGACCGTTCTGATAAAAAGCAGTTAATGGCTCTGATGCGAGCCCGAGAATTGTATGAAAGGTACCTGACTAAATTTGATTGCTGTGCTGTGGACGACGAAACTTGCTTCAAAGCAGATTTTAAGCAGCTACCTGGGAACGAATATTATGCATCACCGAAAAAAGAGCATGAGTCTAGTAAATTCAAAGAAAAAAAAATTTCGAAATTTCCGAAACAATATACGGTTTGGCAGGCCATATGCACCTGTGGTCTCAGAAGCACATTTTTTGTTACGCAAGGCACATTCAATTCCAAAGTTTATATAGACGAGTCCCTCGAAAAACGTCTTTTACCATTTATTCGTGCACATGAGGGTACCGTGATGTTCTGGCCAGATTTAGCAAGCTCTCATTACTCTAAAGCTACGATGGAATGGTATGCAAGTAAAAAGATCAATTTCGTACCAAAAACAGCAAATCCGCCCAACTGCCCAGAGCTCGCCCAACTGAAAGATATTGGGCTCTAATGAAATAAGATTTTTGAAGGAGTGATAAGACTGCAAAAAATCCACAAGACTTCAGACTTAAGTGGAAAAAATCGTACCATATTGTCGATGAAACGACTGGATAAAATTTAATGAAGGGCCTTACGAAAAAAGTAAGAAATTTTTATAAAAAAAAAATTGTTTCTTAGTTTTTAGTTATTTATATTCTGAACACTAGACATTATTGATAAAAAACGAAAAAAGACCAAAAAAATTACTGCGTATTTTTTATAACTAAAAAGCAAAACGTAAGTTTTTTCTAGAACAGTCCTTAGAATCAACTAAATAATTTTAAAAATGACCATCATAAAGCGAATCCGGTAATAAGTATCTATGCATACATATATATATTTAAATATTTATTTTAATAAATATTTATTTCAGATTATCTCATGGTTTGATTCCTTTGAAAGATCCTAACACCTCTTTAAATAAAAAAATTTAAAAATTAGTTTGGGAAATTGTTGGCAATGAAACTATCAAAAGTGTTTTTCCAAAAAAATCAATAGAAAAATAGTTGTAGCCCTTAAATGATATTTTACTCGAAAAAGTCAGTCTTCTTTTAATTATAACTTTTCCTTTTTCAATTTAACGGTAAAAAGTGTTTTAATGAAAATTCTAGAAAATTTGATTTTTTACTTTGTTGTTTTATTGTAAGTTTAAATCAGTAAAATATGATTATTACCTCTATGAAGATCGAAACCTTTTACTTTACCACTAAAAACGGAACTAACTTAATTCCTTACTTAACTAAAGCTAAGCTGTCTCTTGCGTTATTTTTTGAGTGACCAAAGTTTCTGCGCTTGCAGAAAGGGTACCCTGCGAATATGCAGTAGCCAAATTTGAATGCGATTGCAAATTCACATACTTGGAAATCCACTGCAACATAGTTTGATCCCTAGCTTGATGAGCAAAGGACATAGCAAATAAAAATTGTTACGCGCGGCTTGTGACGTAAAGAAAAACTCACGAATTTTTAGTGCCAAACACTTTGATTTCCCGGCTAGGGCGCGGTTTTCTCATTGCCGCTTACGGGCGTACGCAAAGAAAATAAAAACTACCAAAAAATACGGGGAGTAGAAAAACCCCAGGTCACGTTACCTGGCATCTCCCCCTAAACCTGCAACCTAGCAACTCTTTATATTCCTTTAAATTAAAAAGAAAGTAGTTTTAAGTTTAGTTCAAAACAAATTTTAATTTTTAATCTCTATTCTTTACACATTTTCTTTTTTCTTATTTCTAACCGAATGAAATACATTTTAGTAAAAATAGTTAAAGGAAAGGTTTCTGCTAAGACGGTACAATTCGATCAAATAATGTTCAATTATTCAAAGGAGTATGTATAAGAAAAATTATTTTATTAAATATCTATAAACATACTTAAATGCGTTTTCTGTTTATTTTATAAATAACTAGATCTCAAACTGAAATGAGTTCTTAGCTTTTACATAGTCGCTTAGCAAGTTAGAAAAATATAAATAACATTTTTAATCCTTAGCGAATAGTTTAACTTTGTAAGTAATATTTTGGGGTAACACTTATATAATTTTTTTTATTTAATTATTTTGATTTGTACACAAATTGTAAGTGCAAAGACGAGCGGATGGCAAAAAAAAATATTGAGGTAAATAATCTAAAAAACTATATTAGGTTTTTTTAATTATAATAAAAAAAATACATGATAACTAAAATTAACTTAGCTGGTGTTGTTGTCGACGACCCTGGTGGCTGTTTTCGTTGATGACGTCGTTGTTAGTGTGCAGTTGTTGTAGCCTTTGTGTTGATGTTGTCAGTTGTAGTTATTTATGGTAGTTTAGTTTAATTCGATTTTGCTTTAATGCAGTTTGGAAATTTTTTTTTCAACTCATTAAATTGTTGGATTTAGATTTCTTTTATTTGTTTATGTTACTTGTAAAACAAATTTTCAAATTTTTATTTTTGCTTGGAAGTGGATTTGTCATAGGTAAACACAATGCACTTATGATTTTGTTGTTGAAGGTGCTTAATTTATACGTCAAATGTTTGAAATCGAAGAATTTAGTATCAATTGCACTTTTACAAGATATTGTTCAAATTTGCTGTAACACTGATACCACTCTCGGTAAAGGCATCGTTATTTTCTTGTTGCACAAGTTGTTGGCGTCGCCAACACTACACTTTAAATTTTCACTTAGTTTATTGAAATTTTTTATGCTTTAGTATCTATGTAGTAGTGTTTACTGCCTTTCGCCTTCACTTATGTGAGTTTTTAACTTCACATGATCATCACCTGTATCATTTGATTTTTAACTTTAACAAAGGTTACAGTATTAATTGAGATAATTATTTATTTGTTTTTCAGTTTATTGCATAACACTCTTTAATGTTATGTTTTGTTTTTTTTTTATATTTTGCATGGATTTTTTTCACCAAACTATTGAAATTTTTTTTTTTTTTTTTCAAACTTGTATTTTCAATCAATCTTAAGATTATAAGCAAATTAAATAAAATATCTCATAACAGATACAGAGATATTATCCATTGATAATACCCATGATTAAGTTACACAAAAAAAAAGAGTTGGTTACGCTGATGTAAATATTATGGCTAATTATGATTTACTTAGACTATTTATAAAATAAAAATATTATATTATGTAAAATTCAATATATATACATACATATTAACATATAATTTAC
The DNA here is from genome assembly GCA_963680825.1 of Meiosimyza decipiens. Taxonomy (NCBI): domain Eukaryota; kingdom Metazoa; phylum Arthropoda; class Insecta; order Diptera; family Lauxaniidae; genus Meiosimyza; species Meiosimyza decipiens. The sequence goes on along the minus strand of OY804260.1, from coordinate 43,782,033 downwards.
ATTAATGTTTTAATTTATATACATTCAATTTATATAAACGGAAGATCTAATGGATGTCGTCTTTTAAGTCTAATAGTTTCTAGGCTGTCATCTAATAGGCAGATTGCTAAACAATTTTTGTGATTACTTAACCTCTGTAAATATCTCGAGCTAAACTTCGTTATTTCCTCTTTAACTTTTGGTATACCAAGATCCTTATGGATATTGTAATTTTTTATAAACCATGGGGCCTTCGTTATCATCCTTAAAGTTTTTGATTGATAGCGCTGTAAGATTTCAACATTGCTATTGCTTGCGGTCCCCCACAGTTGAAGTCCATATGTCCAAATTGGTTTCAACAATGTTTTGTATAAAAGTAATTTATTTTCGAGATCCAATTGTGACTTTGGACCAAGTAGCCAAAAAAGTTTTTGCGTCCTTATTTTGAGTTCATTGCGTTTTGTTTTAACACTTTCACTTTTAGGAATATTTGCGCCATTAAACAATATACTTGGACAGTCACCTCTACGAAGTGAGAATGTAACATGAGTTGATTTTTCAGTGTTAACTTTTATGTTCCATTTGTTTAGCCGTGAAGTCATTGTGGTAATTTGGTTTTGTACCATTTGAGTGGCTATAGTAGAGCTTTCGCTTGAAGCAATGACCGCGGTGTCATCAGCGTATGTAGCAATTGTGATATTTTCTTCTATAGGCATATCAGATGTATATATAGTATAAAGGACGGGGCCTAGGACACTGCCTTGAGGTATTCCTGCTTTTACGTTAAATATATTTGAAAATTCGTTTTGTATTTTGACATAAAATATTCTATTTGTTAGGTATGATTTGAATAGTATGTAGAGTTGAGCCGGCAATATCTTCTTAATTTTAAATAAGAGTCCATTATGGCTGCTAATTACTTCGTTTATGACACGATGGCATTGTTCAATAGTACCGTGACCTCTTCTAAATCCAAATTGACAGTCGGGTATTGTGTTGTGTTTTTCCAAGAATGGCAGCACTCTTCTAAGAAATATTTTCTCAAATATTTTAGAGAACGTTGTCAGCAAGCTTATAGGACGGTAAGACGTTACTTGATGCTCTGGTTTGTTTGGTTTGCAGATCATTATAACTTCAGCGCATTTCCATTGCGATGGAAAGTAGCTGAGTCGTAACATCGCATTATAAATTAGAGTTATGAACGATATAGATTTATTACTAAGTGCTTTAATAGTTTTTGCATTTATCATGTCGTAACCAGGTGCTTTTGAGATATCTAGTAGGGAAACTTCTTCTTTAACCTCTGTTGGAGAAAAATTTTTAATAGGCAAGTCCATTTGGCATGCAACATTTAAGAATTCATTTATTTCTGTATTATCCATGTCAGTGTTCAAGGAGAATGGTTGGAATATATCTCTTAAGTGCACTGCAAAAGCTTCTGCCTTTGATTTTTCGGTTCGGTATTTTTCGTTGTGGTGGCCGTTTTAGATACCGCGTTGCTCGCCAAAGACTTTGTTCATTATTCTTTACAGCACTAATGTTTTTAAGGTACTCACCGATGGACTTATTTCTGGCTTCAATTAATCTTTCTTTTAGATCTGCTGCTGCTTTGTTGAATATTCTTTTGTCTGACGGATTTCTGCTGTTTTGCCAGACTCGTCTGAGTCTTCTCTTCATTCGAATTAAGTTTCTATTTTCTAAAGACAGCAGCTGAAAGGACGCTGCTGAATTGGGATAGGTGTTGATAGGTATGCCGCCTGATGAATAATGTTAGTAAAATTTTCAACTGCTTTGTCGATATCTTCACCAGTCTTAAGGATAGTGTTTAAAGTGATTGACCTATCTATCCAGTTGTTAAATGAGTCAATAGTAGATTTATTACTTAGAAGATTATATTTTGGCTCCACCGTGTCAATAGAAGTATTATATGAGATTATAAGAGGAGAATGGTCAGAACTAAGTTCATCTAGACTTTCAATGTGGAGCAATTGAGTGGGAATACCTGAGAAAACTGCGAAATCTAATATATCAGGTATCTTTTGGGGATCTGTTGGGTGGTATGTCGGTGCGTCTGTAGATAATATATTGAAGTTATTTTTTGTTACACATTTGTATAGTTCTCTTCCCTTAGGGTTCGTTAACCTTGACCCCCACCATGGATGTTTAGCGTTATAGTTACCGCCGACTATAAACCTATGTCCCAGTTGTGAGAAAAATTGCTCATAATCATTGCTTTTAATGCTGTGTCGTGGAGGAAAATATACTGAGCTTATCTGCATTATTATGTTGTTGCATTTTATTTTTATTCTGGCTGCTTGAATTGATGGCAATACAACACTATTTTCTATTTCATAGTTAATTAAGGACTTAACTAAAATTGCTGATACAACGTGAGCTCTATTGTTCGGATGATCTGCTCATATCCATTTATTTTGAAATATGATCTTGTCGTAAAATGCGTTTCAGATATTAAAAGTATATCTACGTGGTTCATTGATAGGAAAACTTCAATCTCATGTGTGTGGTTTGACACGCCATTCGCGTTCCATACTGCAATGCGTAGATCTAATTGCATATTTTATTTAACAATATCGTTAGCATGCTCAATAGATTATTTGTTAGATCAATTTGCTTGTTGAGAAGTTGCTCAATCTTTTTGAAAGGTTCTGCACTATCAATCTCAGAGCTCTGCATTTTCAACATATCTGCGTATGTTTTGTTACCATTCATGCTGTAATTATTTTTGTTTGAGTTGTTTGCAACCTGTGGAAAGTCTTGTTGATAATATGCATGTTTTGACTGCTCATTTTGATGACGTGTGTTAATTTGTGGAGTTTTGACTAAATGTTGATAAACTCTGCAGCCCTTATAACTAGCTGGATGATTTTGCAAGCAATTAACACATCGCGCTGGGGTATCTATGTTTTTGGAGCAATCTGCGGTAGAATGGTCCATGCCACATTTTCACACCTGAACGGTTTTTTACAATATGACTTTGTGTGTCCAAATTGTTGGCAGCGCTGACATTGAACGAGATCGCTAACCTTTCGCGGAGGCTCTATCTTGACTATTGCATAATTTATAGTTTTAATGTCGTAAGCAGTTTTATTATTTACATTGGGTTCTAAATCTACAAAAAACATAGGTAGCGGTTTTTTGGTGATTCTACTCTGTACATTTATAATATTTCTGACTTTGTGTCCATGTTTTTCAATATCTAACTTGATCTCATCAATTGGTGTAGAATGGTGCAAATTTTTAATAACTACTCTATATGACCTTTCTTGTTTAATTTGATAAGTGTGGAAAGTTACATGGTTTGCTTAAAGAAGTTTTATCAATAATCTATAAGAGTCAATGTCTTTGATCATTAATCGAATTTGGCCGTCATTCATTGACTTATATTTAAAGTTTTTGTTTGTTATGGCTTCTGAGATCCATGAAATCATATGCTTAATGTCTTTTACATTGGGTATAACTATTGGTGGGGGTTTAATTGCTGTTGTCGGTTGATCTGCGATATCATTACAATCATTGTTTACGTTATCTCTAAGCGGTAAGAACCGGTTTTCAGTGTTAATGACTAGTTTTTTATTTTTATAACTTAACGGGGATTGAGCCTGTCTTTTCTTGTAAAGGGTGTTTTTTTTAGAGGTATAGAGCTTCGAATTGAAATAAAACACAAGAAAATCGTTTTAATGTCCATCAATTTGGCTTCATTGGAAGGATAATTTTATGCCATTAATGTTTAAATAGGATTTTGGGCATGTGGCCGCCGCGGCTGGCTCGAATAAAGCCAATTCTACAGGTCCAATTTTGAACCAATTTTTCGAGCATATGGGGCCGTATGTCGGCAATAACGCCACGAATGTTGGCTTCCAAGTCCCCTAACGTTTCTGGTTTGTTGGCGTAGACGAGCGACTTCACATATCCCCAAAGAAAATAATCCAATGGTGTCAAATCACACGATCTTGGTGGCCACTTGACAGGTCCATTCCGCGAAATTATGCGCTCATCGAATGTTTCCTTCAATAAATCGATTGTGACGTGCGCTGTGTGGCATGTAGCGCCGTCTTGTTGGAACCACAACTCATCCACATTCATGCCATCCAATTCGGGAACAAAATAGTCGGTTATCATGGCTCTATACCGGTCTCCATTAACGGTAACTGACACTCCAGCATTATTTCGGAAGAAGTATGGCCCAATGACTCCACCAGCCCATAGAGCACACCAAACAGTCAGTTTTTGTGGATGTAATGACGTCTCAAGGGTCTCATGTGGATTCTCTTCACTCCAAATGCGGCAATTTTGCTTGTTGACGTAGCCATTCAACCAAAAATGAGCCTCATCACTGAACAAAATTTTGCGATGAAAATCAGCATCGAGATCAATCTCATTTTCGGCCCATACACCAAAATCACGACGCATTGCATGGTCTCGCGGCTTTAATTCTTGCACAAGCTGGATCTTGTAAGGTCGCAAGCCAAGATCTTTGCGCAAAATCTTCCATAAAGTTGATGGACAAAGCTCCAATTGCTGTGCACGGTGGCGAATCGATTCGTTCGGGTCCTCTTCAACATTTTGCTCTACAGCGGCAATTGTTTCTTCGGTGCGCACTGTTCGACGTCTCTGCGGATGCGTATTATCACATAGAGTAAACGTAGTGCGAAAACGATCCATGGTTAACCGAATTAATTGCTCTGATGGACGATTATGTCGACCATAAAATGGACGGAGCTTGCGGTAAACTTCGCGAACTGAACCATTATTTTCGAAATAAATTTGCACGATTTGCAAGCGTTGTTCTTTTATCAACCTGTTCATGATGAAATGGCAAACCAAACTGAACATAAATGACATTAGAGTTGCCAGATTTGACCATAAAATGCCAGTTTTATCTCTATTCGAAAAACAAACCTCTAAAAAAAACACCCTTTATGTTATTGTTTGCCAGGCAACTTCACTACCGAGGTTGCTAGCAACCTCGCTATCGAGGCTGCTAGCTTCACTCATTTTGTTTTTATTTTAATATATATATATGTATATATATATTTAGTTTTTCTCTTTATGTACTTTAAATTCACTAGACCTATTGTTTTTATTATTATTTTACTTTACTCTAATACTGTAATCACAGCGCGCACACGTCTTACTCCTTTAACGGTTCGATGAGAACTCACTATTGAAATTAAATTCTTTCATGTGGACGCCGCACGACTGCTGGACGACTTTTTTTTTGCCTAAGTTAGCGACGCCGCCCGCTGTAGAATTTTTTTTTTTGCAACTGAGTGCTCGTCTGATGCCGCTTGTCCGTCCACCACTCACACTTTACATAAGTAAATTAAAAAAAAAAAACTAACCGGCATCCTTGGCCCATTAGTACCTACTTTGCATTATTGACCTGTTTGATTTTTTTTAACTTTGACAAGTTTGATATGACTAATTATGTTCAACATTGTGTTTTAAATTTAGCATTACTTTAATCTGAGTTCCGGGAAATGGTATGTTATATGTATTGAAATGAAAAATCAATAGATTACGATTTCAAATTTTTGTGGTACCTACTTGCATCATAATCAATCAATCAATCAATTTTGAATTTCTTGATGATATGTGTTTTTGGATGTTAGATGCAATACATTCATTAGGGGAGTTCACATTATTCTTTATACTGTCCAACATGGCTTGACAACACGAATAACTGTAAATATCGTTTTGCGTTCACACAATACAACATGCTGTCAAGCATCATTTGCAGAACAATTTTGAGGCATACAAATGTAGGGAAGTAGATGTCGTCGATGCCTGAGCCTGATATTTCATGTTCTAATTTTTTTTAATTTCTCTACAGTAGCAAATTCATAAAGTGCAAGTCTTTTTTTAAAATTTCAACCGTAGCATCTGACTCGATTTCTTTTAATTTTACTAAAAGTACTTCATATGCCATTTTATGCATTTCAGGTTTTGTATATTTCACTTTTTATTTTCCAAGTCTCGTTAAAGCTTTTATAAAGTTCAAAAAAATCCTGCCAAAACTGTTATCATTCACGGACGTCATTGAAGTTCACTCAATGAAATCTTTTCTCTCTCTCTCTTACAATATGCCAGTAATTCCGAAAGGCATATATCGGCGTGGGAAAGGACTACCATAAACTTAAAGGTATCTTTGTATTCTTATCGTTGAAATATAAATGCGAAGTTCCTTATTAAGGCTGTCGTAAAGACCTTTGTATAATCTGATGATTATGTGTATAGATGTGCATGTAAAGATGATTAAGCGATACATAAAATCGCACGTCATTATTGAGACTAATAAATCCATATTTTATTTTGTAATTAATTTGCCAACGACAACTTTACCGTCAATATATTTTTTTAAATTTTTATAAGATTCTTTTTGTTTTTTTTTATTCAAATGTATATCAATTTTATGTATGCATGTACGAAAACATAATTTATTGAAATGTTCAAATTATATGTGTAAAAAACTACCATCTTGTTTATACATATGGTCTGATGTTTAAAACATTTTTTTATGTACATATGTATGCATGTATCATAAGTCTTCTAAAACGTTTATGGAATGATTCTAAATTATTAAATAAACTTTATTCAGTTGTTCTTTATAGTTTGAATACTTAACGTGGAAAGAAATAAAAGAATGAAAAAGAGAACAGTACACACGTTACCAGAGTTGCCATTTATATTTAACACTCTTCCTTAACGTGAATGTTGTCTTACAGATGTTTGAATTTAATTTTAACATCTTTACAAATTGACAATGCTTCGCCCTAGATAAGTTTTTCGTTAAAATATCAGCTACCATGTCCGCTGATGGGCAATACTGCAACTTTACCAGCTTGTTTTGAATATCTTCTCTTATATGATGAAACTTCATGTCAATGTGCTTGCTGCGTTTCTGATAGACAGGGTTCTCAGCTAACTTCTGTGCACCTTGATTATTTATGTGCAACACTACTGGATTCTCCACACCAACACCTATCTCCAACAAAAGTCACTTTAAATAAACTGCTTCTTTTGCCTGAAGATGCCATCTATTCGGTCTCTGTACTGCTGAGAGCAAACGAATTTGGCTTTTTAGATTCCCATGAGATGGGACATCCACCATACGAAAGAAAACGTGAAACCTGTATAGGACTTTGTATCCAAAACGTTTCCACCCCAATCAGCATCTACAAACCCCTGAAGGTTGCTTCTTTCTGGTTCATAAATTAATTTCAGATCAACTGTAAATATCTCAGTATATGTTTTAGCTTGTTTATGTACTCCACGTGTGGATCGGAATTGCGCTGCGCCAGAATGTAAAATATCCGGCCTTGTTGTAATAGCAAGATACATTAGTGGTCCAATAAGAAACTGATAATCTTGTTGATTGGCCTTTTCGCAACCATTGTCACAATTAACCAGCATCTAATGGAACTGTCACTGGTTTATTTTCACGTTCGATTTCGATGCCTAGAAAATGACGAAATTCGCCTTTATCATTGAGCGCAAATTCATTTGAAAGTTTATTTTTAAGATAGTGAATTATTGATTTATCTCTGCACCCAATAATTATATCGTCAACATATACGGCTATCAATACCAGTTCGTTGTTCTTCTTCAAATACTTATACAAACATGGCTCATTTTTGCAAGGAATAAAGTTTAATTTACATATAACACCATCATGTTTACTGTTCCATTTTTTGCCACTTTGTTTTAAACCGTAAATTGCTTTATCTTTTGTCAATGAAATGTTCTGGCTGTTTCATGTTAACTTCACCTTGCGAGCTACTATTCAAATACGATGTCCTAACATCTATTTGATGCAAATGCATCTTCCTTTCAAATACTAAAGCCAGAACTAGATGTATTGTTGAATAACGTGCAACTCGAGAAAAATTTTCTTTAAATCTATTCCAATCCTTTGATTCCGGCCTTTGGCCACCAATCATGCGTTATGCCGTACAACTTTCCCATTTACATCCTTTTTTAGAGCATAAGCCCATTTGCATGGAATAGCCTTATGTTCATTTGGAAAATCTACCAAGGACCACGATTGGTTCTCATCTCGCGTAGCTTTTTCCCAAAGTATTTTATTTTCACATGATAAAGCTTCTACAGCTGTTTGTGAACATTTTCATCAACAGCACTACACAATTCTTGTCTATTATAAATTTTCTTTGGCCTACCTGGTTTATCATCACGAATTAGCTTCGGCCGTCCCGGTCCAATCATTTGTTCTTTTTCAGCTTCAACAATATTTAGGACTTCATCGCCTTCATCATCAGTATCGAAATTATGGAAATCTTCAGAATGCTGACTGCTATTATCGTTGTAAAAGTCATCATAAATTTGTCATTCTCTGCTGTACTGCAAAGTGGAACGACTTCCCCGTAAAAAGTCAAATAATCTTCTGCTTTATTGACTGATTTATCGTTACTGTCATCAAACAATTCTTCATTAAACAGCACATCACGGTATGCAAGTACTCTTTCTTGTTTCGCATTAAAAAGTCGATAAGCTTTCGAAGTCAGAGAGTAACCAACCATTATATATTCCGTGCCTTTGGCTTCAAACTTTGATCGATTTGATGATTTATTGAGACCGATAGACACTGACCCAAAGGTTTCAAAATGTTGTACATTAGGCTTTAGACCACACCAGACTTCATTTGGAGTTTTATCTTCTAAAATTTTTGTGGAACATCGATTTCGAATTTAAACTACAGTATTCACTGCCTCTGCCCATAAATATTGCTTAGCTCCAGCGTGGACCAACATTGATCTTGCCATTTCAATAATAGTACGGTTGGCACGTTCTGCAACACCGTTTTGTTGTGGCGTATATGGGACTGTTAATTGTCTACTGATACCTTCTTGATCTAAAAATGAATCAAAAATTGAACTAACGAATTCACTACCATTGATAGTACGCAGCGTTTTTATTTTACGTCCAGTTTGATTTTCAACTTGCAATTTATAAGTTTTGAATTTCTCAAAAATTTCGCTTTTTGATTTAATGAAGTATATAAACATCCTTCTGGACTTGCTATCAATAAAAGTGACGAAATATTTGGAGCCTCCAAGCGATGGAGTTCTAAACGGACCGCAGACGACAGAGTGAACAATCTCTAATAAATCATTTGATTTATTCTCTGATTCCTTGGGAAATGGCAATACATGTATGTTACTCAGCATGCATGTTTTACAATTTTGTTCACTGCTGCAATCAATGCTCAATCCATTTACAATACCTTTATTCGACAAATCTTTTAAACTTTTAAAATTGAGATGTGTATCTATTATGCCAAACACAAGTTATATTATGAGCAGCAAAGACAGTCTCTATAGCACAACTTTATTTACAGAAATAAAGTTTGCCTGCAACTCAGGAGAGTACAAAACATTTTCAAGCGAGATATTGAAATTATAATATTGAATTGCTACATCACCTTTTCCGATAGCAGTTATGTATTTGTTGCCTGCTAACGCAATCGTCTCCTTGTGTTCTTCGAAGCGCACGAACATTTTACGACTGTGCACATGTGAGATGTGGCGCCGCTGTCTACATAACATTTTTTTGAATTTGAACACTGACGTCTCTGTAGCTGCCAACATCGTCATCGCCTGATTATTGTTGTTATTGTTTTTTGTACACACTGGTTAGCATAGTGTCCCGTTAGACCGCACAAAAAACATTTTCTTTTGAATTTCATATTGATTTTGTGATATTTTTTGTCTCCTTTCATTTGCGTTGATTTCGCAATAAACGCTTAGCTTGATGATGCATTTCCATTTCATTCCATTCTTTTTTTGCCTTCTTTTAGAAGTTTCAGTTTCAATATGGAAAGACTTGGTAAGGATTCAAACGTTCCCATAGCAATGACAAAATTATCGAATTGCCTTGGAAGACTAGATAAGAGCATTATCACTAAACGCTCCTCCTGAATTTCAATTCCACTTCCCGCAAATTTCTACGATAGTTCTGCAAATCCATTTAAATGCTGCACCATACTGTTTCCATCTAGCATAGTTAGACTCACCAATCTCTTGTAAAGCGAAACCTTTTGTACTGGTCCTTTTGGCATATGAATTTCATCTAAAATTTTCCACGCTTGAATAAAGATAATGACCCGAAATATAAGGTTAGAATTACAACGAAATAGCTCCGAGGCCAAAATATTACCTGTTTCGATTGGCCAGCACAGTCTCCAGAAATAAATCCCATTGAAAATAAAAAAAAATTTATGAAAAAACCAACCCCACAAAGTCTGGTGAGCTATGAAAGGTCGCCAATGAACAGTGGTCCGCGATCAGCATTCAAATACTAGACGAATTGATAGCGAGTATGCCAAAGAGAATGCAGCTCATCATTAGAGCTAAAGCGGCCACAATATATATAAGAAAATTATTTAAAATGTGTTTAAGTCACAAAAGTGTTTAGATAATGAAAATATGAAATAATTTGGTTTTGATTTTTTTTAGGTAGAATAACGCATTTGCAAGATTTCTGTAAGCGATTTTTTTAAAATTTTTATTGCAAATAAAAAAATACAACCTTAAAACTAAAGAAAATATTTTTTTTTAACGGTTTTGTGACTTACTGTAGGGTACATTTTGACTAACTGGGGCTCATTTGACTTTGGTATATTCAGTGTGAACACGGAGAAAGGCGTTTTTTCTATTTTCATGATAGCTTATGTATTTTTCGACACCCAGTACGTAAGCGTTTTTGAATTAGATATGACTGCTTTTAAAAATCGAGGAAAAAAATTAAATAGCTCTTTTTAATAAATAGTCTAAAAAAAGTTTCACACAAGCTTTTAAGACCAAATTCCAAATTTAAAGAGTCCCCCTTTTATGTAGTCAAATGTGCTTCGTGTCGGGGTACTTTTAGCAAAAAAGACATTTTTGGAATAAGTTTAAAAAAAACGGTGTAGTCAACGTTTGAACAAAAACAACAATTTTTAAAGTCCATCAATTCTTTTGGGAAATATAGGCCTTTATATTATAGCGTATAAAAAATTTAAAAGTGAGTGATCTAAAAAAAAAGATATCGATTTGAAAAATAAAAGAGTAAATTGGATTTCAAAAATCTCAAATCCTAAACCCTCTGAAATAAAATCCTGAATACGTCCTTGGTTTGAATACTTAACGTGGAATGAAATAAAAGAATGAAAAAGAGAACAGCATACACGCTAACAGGATTGCCATTTATATTTAACAAAGTAAACTTTAGCATTTTATGTCTTTTTAATCAAAAGCGTACATATTTTCTTTCTTTTTAAACTAGTTTTCATTAGAAACAACACTATATATTTCCTTTCTTTGAAAACTATGGTTTCAAATTTCACCGCACTTCATTAGTGTTTTGTCTCAAAATAATTGTCAATATATTTTTAGATGAAAATTACAGAAATGGAAAAAAAGGGACAGTAAAGCAAAATTTTAAAAAGGGACGAGAATCTAGTATTACTCCGGAAAAGGACGAAAATCTACACAGTATTGCTCCAATATTAATAAACGCTCAGGGGATGTGAACCGCCCTATTGAGGTCAAAAATATTTATGTTGGTCCTAAGGCAGAGATGATTCATCATGAATTTTGTGATATTGCTGGTATAATATGTGTTCAAAAAAGTGTTATGCAAAACTATGTTCTAAAATTATGTGATTGGTGTCCTTCCAAAGATTTGCTAAGTAAATATTAATCATGTCATTAAAACATATCGCTTGTTTGCTGGAAGGCCGTCATAACTCTAAACAAAAAATATTCAAATTAATTATGCAAAAAGAACCATAATTTTCATTGCGTGGAGAAATAACTGTATCTAATGAACTTGCGTTGTGAGAAGAGTATATGTCGACATATTTGCATTTTTTTACAGGTAAATTGATGGTCTTTTTTTTAGTAAACATTTTTCCTATAGAAGAGGGCGGCATATTAACTATTTCTACGCCCAGGGCGACACATTTCCGCGCTACGCCACTGACGTATGACAAATGGTTGAACTATTTTGCTATTGGAATTTTTTACAATATTTTACGTAGACGCTTATTTCCCATGAAAAAATGATTTATTTAGGGTTCTATATGTATGTACTAGGGTGCGCCATTTTGAGCAATTTTATTTTTTCAACTAAAAAACAGGCTTAAAACTTTCAGAAAGGTGAAAAAAGAAGCCTCTAAAAATTTGAGCTCTTAATATTAACATTTTATTTTTGTAGCTTGACATGAGAGCATTGTAAAAATGAAATGAAAGATTATTTTAGTAGGAAATTGAACGCTCTACAAAAAAAAAAAAAAAAAAAAAATACATTATTTGATTAACTGCTAAACAAAAGTAATTATGCATTAGGTTCAGTAAAATTACAGACCATAATTTTTTTTTTTTTTTTTTTTTGTAGAGCGTTCAATTTCCTACTAAAATAATCTTTCAGTTCAGTTTTACAATACTCTCATGTCAAGTTACAAAAATAAGAAAAAAAAATAATTTTTTTTCCATGTAATTCATATGGAAAATGGAAAGTTATGAACAGGCACCTCTAAATGTTAATATTAAGAGCTCAAATTTTTAGAGGCTTCCATTTCCACCGTTCTGAAAGTTTTAAGCCTGTTTTTTAGTTGAAATAACAAAGTTGCTCAAAAATGGCACACCCTAATATGTACATATGTAAAAAATGTGCTACCATTTGAAAGAGTGTTCATACACGACAACTGAAAACTCAATAACTCCAAATTGTAGAGGAGATGAAAATCGTTTTTAAATTTCCAATAATATTAACATTTTTCGAACAAAAATTGTTATTGAAAAAATATGATTTTAGGTTTGATTCAGTTACGTGGGTAAAGTTAAAAAAAAGAATAAAATATCCAAAAATCTCTTCTACTTTAGTCTAACAGCCATTTCATGGTTCGCTATTACCTCGTTTTAGTCGACGAGTACAAATTGTCCATATGGTTGGCGACATTGGCAAAGTATCCAGAAATGTCAAAGTTTGTAGACAGCGATTTTGATATCGCCATAATGGAAAAGTTCACGTAAATAAAAAAGTATTTGCAATTTATATAAGAAAAATGTATTTGAGAATGTTCTTTCAGTACAAAAATCATCACCAAAAGGCAATTCAAACGAAAATTTGAAATTCTGGAAAAAGGCTTTCTGGCTGGCTTTCTAAAAGAGTATTTTATTTCGTTAATAACGTACATAAATATTCTTTGTTGAGACAAAAATTGGAATTGAGTCAACAAAAGTTTAACGGCAAAATTTATGTTATTAAATGTTGGGCAGAAATGTCTACTTTCACTACAAATGTCAATTAAATCCATAAATGTCAATATTGCCATCCACAAAGTGTAGAACTTAATACTATACTATCACGGTAAGCTGTAGCCAACCACGAAACCAAAAATTAAACTGTTTCCATACTGTATCGCCTCGGAGATAAAAATAAGTAGCTAGCCATGAAGGGACTGTAAACTTAGCTAAATCGACAATCTAAGCACGATACATAAGAGATAGGTGTTCTTTTTATTCAATTACTTACAGCAGTTATCTAAACACCAACGAGCACAGAATCCAATTTGCCTTAATAAGTAGTCATCATCATTTGCATATTTTTCTAAGCGTAAAAGAGGATTTGCATCCAATTCTGTCAGTTTTTTCTAAAAATATATAAAAAATTGTGGTTAAAAGAAATTTTGTAATAATTTTTTTAGTCCAAAATTTTACAGCAATATAAATTGAAAGTGACTCTTATTTCCAAATTTATATTTTATAGTATGTATTTCCTTTTATAATGTCCTACCGTCTTTAATGGTTTCAAAGTTCAAAAGTCGAGTGGCCGAAAATAACTGATGACAGGTAGGGCCGCCGTGTCAGGGAACCGACCATCATAGGAAAAGATCATATTACGGTTAATAATACAAGAAGAAGGTTTGTTGTGAGAGAAACGCTTGATGTTATAAATGTTTTCAGATGTTCTAAAGAAGACCAGCAGAGACGACTGTTTGGCAATACTTTACTAATTTTTAGGAATAGCAGAACTATTTTGACATTCGCACAGTTAAGATGAGTTTCTAGAACGCTGAGACTCGCTGCGCTTAGTTTATTTTATGCAACGGTAAGTCACAATTAGTGCACAAGATGAGTGAGACTGCCAAAAAAAGTGACGCTTCACTTATAATTCCAACATATATGTACATTAAACATGTTCAAAATAACCTCATGTCCTAGAATTCTTCGGGAACGTTTAACATTGGAGTAGAACATTTGTTATTCTTGTTTAATAGTTCAAATTCTGTGATATTATTTGAAATTGTCAATGCCACTACATGAATATCGCTGAAAAATTTTAATGAAAAAAAAATTATGTTTAGTCCAAAAATTATCAGAGTATTTTATAAACAAGTAATTACAATATATTTCTTCACTAACACTAGTTTACAGCCAAAATGAACTTTGATTACCATTGTTCATTTTACATGTAAAATCAGCAGCTGATTTTGATAATCACATTATTTTTTGTTTCTGTCACGTCGTTTTCGAGACATGGGTCATTTTCGGTTTATATACCAAAAGAATAGGTTCCACTTATTAAAAATATCTCAAGAATTAATATTTATATTTAAATGTCAAAATTAAAGATAATAAAATTTACTTTCAATGACGTTATATCGCTTTTTGGTTGGATTGTTAGTTTCGGCGAAATAAATTGATTTCTAAAAAAAGTGTTATATTTTTTTAGAAAAATTAAAAAAAAAGTCAAAATCATCTGCAAATTTATGTGAGAAAAAAAATCTTACAAAATCATTATGTTTGTTTATATCATAGTCTATATATTTATAAAAAAATAAAGTACAATTTACGAAAATCGATTGAGAAATGGAAAAGTTATATGAAATTGATTGAAAAATGGCCGAATTGCATTTTTCCCTATTTTCCCGACTTTTTATGTATTAGTTGCATAATTGTGAAAAACCTCTTCAAAAATTTGCATTTATGGTAGACCTTATTTTCAACATATTCATATTCAGGTAAAAGGTTGCCGATTTCCTGTCTGCAGACTGTCAGTTACCTGCAAAAGGAAAGGATTCGAAGAAATTCCAGGCAAATATGCGCTTATACCTGAAGACACTCCGTTCGCTGTCTAAGTATTTGGAAATGTACATACATTATACTATACATTTTATCAAATGAAGTTAGTTCAAAGTAGAAGTCAGCAAGTGTCTATTAAAAAAAAAATGAGTAATGTATTCATTCAGAAGCAGCAGCGTGTTAAATTTTCACTCTTGTGTGAAAAAATTATGTATTAAATTAAATTGAATTGAATTTTGAAAAAGTGTCGACAATGTCAGATTGCGATGAGGAGAATTCCACACGACCAGCTGCTAATAAAAGTCTAGGCAGTGAAAGGCAAAATCCAAGTTCCCTCGTGGATGATCGGCGGTAACCGAGACCGTGGAGATTCACGTCGTTCGAATAATGATTGGCGTTCAGGGGGCGGAGATTCATACAGGCGACAAGACTAACTCCTATGTTCAGTTTGATTTAATCAATATACAATTGTTATCTGTGAAGTTAACTTGAAATATAATTAAATATGTGACTGCGTTTTTTTATAACAAATATAATTTTTTAACTATTTTGGTTTTGCGGATGATTGGGGTCGAAAAAGTATGTATTGGGATTTTATATTTTTGTGTGATCACATTTTTTTATCTTCCTTTATCTATTTATTTTTTTTTATTTAAATTAGACGATACATGAAATTTAACGTGCCGATGAAATGGAGACAGTCGTTTTGTCATTCAGAAGATTGCAGTTTTTGTCTAGCCAAAGTAATCGGCATTGGGAAAAAACAGATGAGTAACATGCACCATTGTCCCAAGCGTTTCATTGCCAGTTTCTTATTCTGACGCCGTTATGCATTCTGTTAGTCCCGATTCAACACAAGATAGCAGGCAAAACTACCAAAAATCAGTTATCTCGCAACAGTATTACCAGCGACCTTTCAACTAGCAGTGCAAATGAACGATTGGGTTAGAGATTTAGAATTGCCAAAACAAAAAGCGGAGTTGCATGCATCTCGCATGCAACAATTCAACTTTTTGAAACCCGATGTAAGGTTACATACTTCAGAAGTCGTGACAAACCATTTTTCAGACTTCACAAAAGAAGACAATGTGTGCTACTACAAAGATTTTCCATTATTATTTAATACACTTGATCAGCCTTACGATCCCAAAGAGCGTTGTCTGTTTATCAATAGCAGCAAACTGAGTTTAAAGGTTGTCTATTGCATCTCGGCAACAAAAAGCCATCTATTCCAATCGCACATGCAGTTAACATAAAAGAAACATACGAAACTATGGTGAACCTAATGAGATACATAAAATATGAACAACTCAATTGGAAAATATGTGCTGATCTCAAAGTCGTTAGTATGTTATGTGGTTTACAAAGTGGTTATACTAAATACTGTTGCTTTCTCTGCAAGTGGGAAGCACTACCGCCAAGAGGATTGGCCAGAACGAATTGAAATTAAAGTTGGAGAGAACAATATGAAATATGTTCCACTCATTAAACTCGGCCATATTAAGAATTTTGACAAAGAAGGCAAAGCATTCATCTATCTAAAAAAAAATTTTCTGAATCTTTCTGAAGCCAAGATAAAAGAAGGTATCCTCGTTGGGCTGCAAATAAAAAAATTGCTGATCAATATTGAATTTTAAATATTATTGTCACCAGTTGAGGCGGAGGCGTGAACTGATGATTGATTCTTCTTTTCTTAGAAACAGCAAAAGTGAATCTTACGAGAAAATAGTGATCGATTTCTTTAAGAACTATGAAAAAATGGGTATGTAGAATTTCTTGCTTCTTTTTTTATTATTTTTATTAAATACTTCATTCATCACTTACTAAGAATCTTTTATTATTTTTTTTAAATTTGACGTCTTTATCATTAAATTTAGGTGTAAATGTCTTTAAGAATTCATTTCCTACACTCTAATTTGAATTTTTCGCAAGTAATCTTGGCGACGAGAGTGATGAGCATAGAGAAAAATTTCACCAACAGATGAAGGCCATTGAGAAGCGCTGCACAGGATTCTGGGATGAACAAATGCTAAGCGACTATTGCTGGTTTCTTATCAGAGAAACAAATCCCAAATCGTATAACCGACAAGACAGGGGTAGTTATTATGCCAATGCCAGTTCAAAATGAATAATTTATAAATATACTCCTATTCTTCTATTTTATGTTTACAAATGTAAAATAAATATATTTATAACCTACTTTAAAGTATTCTAACAAATAAAAAGTAAGAAAATCTAAATAAAATAAGTAAGTAAATGAATAATTGTGTGTTTTATTGCCAGTTGTTATGACAAATAAAATAAAAAAAGTGCAGAAATGACATTCGGTTATATTTCATTCCATTTTATATAAATTTTCCATTTCTTAATCGATTTTCTTCAACAGTATTTTATTTTCTTCATAAATATATAGACCATAGTATCAAATAACAAAATGTTTTTTACAATTTTTTTCTTGTACAAATTTGCAGTTGATTTTGACTTTTTTTCTTCATTTTTTCGAAAATAAATATTTTTATTAAATCAATTTATTTCGCCGAAACTAACTAACCAACGAAAAAGGAATATGAAAGTCATTTATAGCAAATTGAATTACCTTTAATTTGACATCTAGCTCAATTAAATATAAATATTAGTTCTTGAGATATTTGTAATTAATAGGAACCATTTTTTTTTTTGGTACAAAAACCGATATCTTGAATACGAAGTAAAAGAAAAAAAAATAATGTGATTCTCGGAATCAGCAGCCTATTTTACATAGGGACTGAAGAGTGGCACCTAAAGTTCACAAATTTTTTAATTATTTATAAACTAGTGTAATTAGTCACTCTAAGCAACAACGCATGTACCACTCAAAAAAAAATTTTTTTTTAATTTTTGGGCCAAAAAATTATATATTTTTAAAATATTTTTTTAATGTAGTGGCGTTAACAATTTCGAATATTAGTGCATTTAAGTAAACATATAGAGAAACTATCAAAATATTTGAGCTTTTAAGCAAGAATAACTGCAGCTTTTTTAAATTGTCATATTTCATTTATTATTTTATTTATTTTAATTGCTTATGTTATTTTTTTTTATTATTTATTTTTTCTATTTATTTTATTTATTTATTTTTTTATTTTTTTCATTTTGTTTATTTTATTTATTTTATCTATTTTATATATTATATTTATTTTATTTATTTTTTTTATTTTGTTTATTTTGTTTATTTTATTTATTTAATTTATTTTATATATTTTATTTATTTTATTTATTTTATTTATTTCATTTATTTCATTTATTTTATTTATTTTATTTATTTTATTTATTTTATTTATTTTATTTATTTTATTTATTTTATTTATTTTATTTATTTTATTTATTTTATTTATTTTATTTATTTTATTTATTTTATTTATTTTATTTATTTTATTTATTTTATTTATTTTATTTATTTTATTTATTTTATTTATTTTATTTTATTTA
Source organism: Meiosimyza decipiens (assembly GCA_963680825.1). Lineage (NCBI taxonomy): Eukaryota > Metazoa > Arthropoda > Insecta > Diptera > Lauxaniidae > Meiosimyza > Meiosimyza decipiens. The sequence continues at coordinate 43,763,482 of OY804260.1, read as the reverse complement.
TTTTATTTATTTTATTTATTTTAGTTATTTATTTATTTATTTTATTTATTTTATTTATTTTATTAATTTTATTAATTTTATTAATTTTATTCATTTTATTTATTTTATTTATTTTATTTATTTTATTTATTTTATTGATTTTATTGATTTTATTTATTTCATTTATCATTTTAATAATTTTATCCATGTTTTTTCACCCTAATTGATTTTAAAAGCATTTAAAGTTAAGGTTTATGATTTTCAATATAAATTGAAAATTTTTTTTAACATTTCTTCTTTAAGCAGAAACTTGCAGGTAGCAAGTGGCATGCCAACACCTTCCTTGTCCTGAGGAATTTGTGCAGTAGTCCCCCGCCTAGAAAGTTCATCCGCTTTGCAATTGCCGTCAATGTTCCTATGCCCAGGCACCCAGATGAGGTGAATGTTAAAATGTTGAGCCATCTCGTTAAGAGACGAACGACATTGTTGGGCTAGAGATTTGTTGATTCTAGAGATTTGATAGCTGCCTGACTATCTGAGAAAATGTTTATATCCTTTTTGGATACAACATTCCTCCTTAGCCAGGATGCTACCCCCTCTATTGCTATATCCTCCGCCTGAAAAACGCTGGAATGATCTGGTAACCTTGCAGCAATTCTTAACTTCAGTTCCTTGGAGTAAATACCATAACCCACTTGGTTATTTAGCTTGGAGCCATCAGTGTGGAAATTAATATGGCCCCTTCTCGCCGGGAATCTTCCCTTCCAGTCATCCCTAGATGGGATATGAGTTACGTAATCCTTGTTGAATGAAATTCCTGAAACAACATAGTCCAACTTGGAGGGTACAGACCTCAAGCTATGAAGAATAGTTGAGTGCCCTATTCTACCCTCGGATCAGCAAATAGTTTCCCTGAGTCTAATGGCAGAACAAGCTACCATCCGTTCACCTAACAGGTCAAGAGGAACCAAAGCGTCAATCGGTATAGTCCGCAGAGCACCACTGATACACATGGAAGTTGTCTTTTGAACCCTCTGCAATAGTTCGTAATAGGTGACCTTGTCTAAGACAGGCCACCACACCACAATGCCATATAATAGAATCGATCGAATGACCGTTGTGTATAGCCAGTGAATAATACGAAGAGATAGTAACCATCTTCCACCTACCGCTTTTTTGCAAGAGTAAAGCGCTAAAGTTGCTTTCCTAACTCTTTCTTCAACATAAATTTTCCAACTTAATTTCCTATCCAATACCAAACCAAGGTACCTTGCTCTACCTTTGAAGACAAGTCTAGTGCCCTTTAGTGAAGGTGGTTCTATAATTGGAACTTTGTGATTCCTAGTAAAGAATACTAGTTCAGTTTTGTTCGGATTTACACCTAAACCTGTCTCATCTGCTTATGAGACAAGTATGTTTAAGGCATCCTGAAGAATTTCACACAGTGTGTTGGAGAATTTGTCACATGCAGTTAATGCTACATCATCAGCATAGGCAACAGCTCTACAGCCGTGCCTTTTTAGTGACATAAGCATCTTGTTTATTGCCAGATTCCACAGTAGAGGAGATAGTACACACCCCTGCGGCGTTCCTCTGCAAACGAACCTATTAGTCTTGGATTTGCCAAGATTGGAGGTAATGATTCTGTTTGTTAATAACGTTTTAATCAGCTCAACTAGGGAACGGTTAATGCCCAATTTCAGCAGTTCTGATATTATCATATCTGGGTTGACATTATTGAATGCTCCTTCAATACGCCGTCAGGGCGAATTCCTTATATGCAAAGGATTTCTCAATACTACCCACTAGTATGTGGAGTGCAGTTTCTATAGATCTGCCTTTCGTGTAGGCATGCTGAAAATTGGACAGCAAATCAGGTTTGATACTGCTTCGAATATACATTTCTATAAGTCTTTCCAATGTCCTTAAAAGGAAGGAGGAAAGACTTATTGGACTAAACTCCTTTGGATTTATGTAAGACCTCTTCCATGCCTTTTGAATGAAGATGACTTTGGTCATCCTCCAAGCTAGAGGGTTATAGGAGAGGTTAAGACAACCTTTGAAAATAGCTACCAACCATGGTATAGTTAAACGAATAGTTCGTTGCAGTTCAACTGGTGTTACACCATCAGGTCCTGGTGATTTGTAGGATTTGAAGCTAATTATTGCCCAACGAATTTTGAAATCCGAAACAATGTCGCCAAGAAGGTTTGAAGACCTCTGGGTTTGCACATTTAATTTCTCTGGAATATATAAGGAGTTACCAGGGAAGTGTGTTTCGAGTAAGAGGTCTAAGGCCTCTTTGCTAGACGTCCAGGAGCCATCAAACTTTTTTAAAAGACCTGGCGTACTGGGCGAGGTAGAAAGAATCTTCCTTAGTCATATGCTTCTTAAGTCTCTATGTTTTCACAGAAGTTACGCCACTAGCTGCGTTTTGCCTTTCTTAGCGAACTCTTTTATATTTTAAGACTAGATTTATATTCGTTCCAGTCATTTTCTTAACCTGATTTTTTGGCTTTGTTAAATAAAGTCCTGCAACTATGTCTAAGGACTTGGATCTCTGTTGACCACCATGGGGTTTTCTTCTTTCCTTTGGGCTTACTAGGTGGACATGATGTCTCCAGAGATTTATTTAACCCACCCGTTAAGTTTTGAACCAAATTGTCAATATCCTGAACAGTGGGCGGCTCAACGGCAGTTGAGATAGGCAGATATGCCGCAAGTTTCCTGTTATATAAGCCCCAATTTATCCTTTTTACGTTCCGGAGAACTATAGGATCTTGGGAGCTAACAGTGAGAACAAATTCTATATATCGATGATCTGAAAAAGAGTGCTCAGTTGAAACTTTTCAGTCAGCGATGAAATCAAAAGCGAAGTATGAGACAAGTGTTATGTCGAGGACTTCTTCTCTATTCTTTATTATAAAGGTTGGCTCACAATCTTTGTTACAGGTAAAGAGGTTAGTATTTAAAATATATTCAAAAAGTGACTCACCTCGTTCATTTACATCTGTGCTACCCCAGACAGTGTGGTGTGCATTTGTGTCACTGCCTATGACTAGCCTAGTTTTATTTACAAAGGCCTGCCATACAGTAGCCTTTAATGAAGACGGTGGTAGCCTACCTGCCATATCGTGAGCTATGTATGACGAAGCTAACCAGAAGCATCCAGCTTCAATTTCCAGCCAAGCAACGACCGTATCTCGGTCACTGTAATTAGAAAGCAAAAACAAGTTAAGATTGGTCTTTGCCAAAATGCACGCCCTGGGTTGCCTGCCACATTCGTCACCAGTAGCTTATATCCTAACATCCTCAGCCCACAGACTCTCCCAGCATGAACCCAGGGTTCCTGTATGAGCACTACATGATCTGCGCTTTTACTTAAGCGGATCAGTAGGCCAGCAGACGCTGCTTTAGAGTGGTGGAGATTAATTTGGAGTACCCTCGTCGGATTTCAAATCAACTCCTCCGCTTCATCTTCATCAATCTCCATGGAGTTTCCTTCCAGAGACGACTCAGGTTCACCGCTTGGAGCGCAGCTCTCCTCCTCTGGTTCCACCTCTTCCTCCTCAACATCCATCTCCACTGTCACTGGTGGTGTAGTGTCGATGGTTTCAGAAGTAAAGGTGGCCCCTTTGGAGGCAAGCTCTTCATCCTTACGATAACCCCTCAGGTGTATTATTAAGGGGCATACGCCGTTTTAAGCCGCCACAAGGCTTTGTGCATAAAATAAGCCGCAAAGACTGCATTTGGTTGATCTAACCACAAAGGCTAATTTTCTAAATAAAACGAATTTATTTACTTCTGGCAGTTTTGTCTGATCAATTAATAATCCTCTTTAATTGCAATTTTTCAAATATTTATACTAAATAAACTAGTATTTTCTTAACGCTATTTTGCCGTTATTTTACCATGACTCATCCTCTTTTCCATTTCCCCGCTGATCATGCAATTTCGGTTGCCTCCGATTTCCAGACTCAATATGCAGTATTTGGTAAGTGTGAAAGGGTCGCAAAGCTAATTGACTTCAATCAGTTGTTCTCAGCTTTGAAAGTACGGCATAAGGGTGTTTACTTACAATATGCATTTGGGTTTGTAATTATTGTCAGTTGAGGTAGTCAAAGACGTTGCCTTGAATGCACTATGTCAACGATGTGCGGGTGAAATATGAATCTGCATTCACTTTTTCTTGTTTTTTGTTGTTGCGAGTGGTGGTAGCGGCACGAGTACAAAAAAAAGGCAAAGGAAAAAAATGAAAATGACTTGTACATGTAAATCGTTAATGTTACTTTTTAATGACTTGACCGAAAAGTGTCATATGAATTTGTTTATTTTTGATTTCCGTAAATCAAAAATAAAATCTAAATTTCAGTGGATTTTTTTTACTGTGAGGAATTTAGTTTTAATCAAGTGGAAATTGGTGGGAACGTTTAGTTTATTTGGTTCCCTTATTATTTGAATTTAAAGAGAGTGTTAGTGGTGGTCATGGTGATTAAGTGGGTTCACTACAACTAGCACCAACTCCAGCACCGCCGCAGCCAACACAATATCTGCACTTCACCACCGTCACTAGCCCCGTTGCAACATCACCATCATCTGCATCGAAACCGTCATCATCATCGTCACCGCAGCACACCAGCATCAGCATCATCGTCGCCGCATTCATAATCACAGCACCGTCATCAGAGCTGCAAACATCTGCACTCAGGAACTCCAGATATTTTCTTTGCCTTAATTTTTTAAAAAATAAGTTTATGCCGCCCGCACAAGCATTTGGTTCTTCGGCCTTCTCAGGGCTTGTACCTAAGTATTCATTATTGCTTTTTTTTTCTCAAATTTGTTATAAAAAGTATATCCTCGAAGTTTTCTCAAGTACTGTTTGGATACTTCCTAGAAACTGTCTCAGATATCAAAACATCAGTTTTGTATCAGCACAACAGATCGCAACCAATTGTTCAAAAACCGCAGAAATCAGTTAACTCCTTCTATAATAATGTTGAAGCTTCTCAATGCAGATTATGCAAAGAAACACATCCTCTTCGCGCATGCAGTCAATTTTTAAAACTGGGCGGGCAAGAAAGATTTTTGATTGTTAACAAACATAACTGATGCATTAACTGCTTGGTGTCATCTCACGAGTTAAGAGACTGTAAGACCTCATATACATGCTCTAAGTGTAAAAAGCAATATCACACACTGTTGCACAGGGAAACTAGTCAACTAAGCGCTCAATTCAAAAATTAAAATTTTTCAAATAAATTTGAAAATCAGAGTAAAAGCGGTAATCGCAATGCTCAAACTTATGGATCTACATACAGTCCACTCGCTAAGATCTGACTACGTCAGAAAAATATTCTTCAAACTTAGCTGAGACAATCATTTAGTAGTGAAACTACTGCGACAAAAAAAGTGCACCTTGGCCAGCTCCCATTGATATTTAAAACTTGGGAACAACGTTTAAAGCACAAGTCACAGGACTTTATGAAGCTGTTAGCATCAAGCCGTCTATGACGTCATCTTTTTACATCGGTTCTCCGCTTTATAGAGATAACCCGATAGAAGTCATGGCGCTCGTGGTGCCAAAAGTAACTTTAAAATTATCATCTCTAACTTTTGACATCTCTCAATTTGCGAATATGCCAACCTTCAAGTATACTGATCCGAATTTTAACCGGAGCTCATCAATATCCCTTAATTTTACTCGGTGGGGTTCAAAATAGTGTCTATGGAACACCTGTGGCTCAAGAGACAATTTTTGGGTGGATCCTCACAGGACCCGTACCACCGCAGCAATTAACGTCAGCTCAAACAACAGTTGTCTCATATTTCACAGAAATATCTCTGAACTTACAAAATTTTGAGAAATTGAAAAACTCCAACAAAAAATCGCTAAAACCTACTAAAAGGAATTTAAATGGCAGATACATTGTCGATTTACCTTTCAAATTAGAAATTCAAAACTCTCTGGTTCTTGGGCAATCGAAATTCATTGCTCGAAGCCAATATCTCCAAAATGAAAAACTTCTTCTCAAAAAGCCCGATATTGAGACTCAGTATGACAACGTCATATCAGAATATCTGGAAATTAACCATATGGTCAAAATTGACTGTCAAAACTTGCAACAAAATAGTGCATACTACTTTTCTCACTATGCTGTGCTCAAACCAGAGAGCACGAGCACTAAGATGAGAATTGTATTTAATGATTCCTGTCCCTCAACAAATTCAAAAAGTTTAAATGACGCTTTGTACACTGGACCTGTTCTTCAGGCTGATTTGATCTCACTTATACTCAACCCGAGATCTTCTAAATTTGTTTTCAACGCGGAAATCCAAAAAATGTACCGACAAATTTTAATAAATCCAGCCTAAAGATTATATCAAAGGATAATTTTCCGACCAAATCCAGAAAACGAACTTAGCGAATTCGATGAAGAACATAATTTCCCTTGTCTCAAAGACAAACGTAGCTTCAGTGAAAACAATTTCTTTGCCCAGGCTAGAATTATGTGGCGCAGTTTTGCTGGCAAAATTAGTCAATGCTGTGGTCCCACAACTTAATCTCGGAAATTGTTATTATATTTTCAAATGGACAGACTCGGTAATTGTGCTCTCTTGTTTTCAAAAACCACCATGCACATGGAAAACTTTTGTTGTGAATAGAGTTACAACTATTCTATACAAAGTTGGAATCGAAAGCTGGTCTCATGTCGACATACACGACAATCTCGCCGATCTAGCAACTCGGGGGCTTCATCCTTCGGACTTGAAAAATAGTAAGTTTAGGTGGAATGGACCTTCGTATCTAAAACTTCAAAAATCTAAGTGGCCACAAAGTGCTCTATCAGCACAACCGGATACTACGTTGCAATTCAAGTCATTCACGTCTTTTTTCACTAGCTCGGCGGTGAAAGTTTCTCTTCGTTGTCCAAAGCAATGCAAATTATCGCATATATTTTTCGATTTTCACCAAACTCGACAACCTCAAAAATCAAATTACTTTTTTTCTCTTCTGAAGAGCTCTAGTTTGTAAAAATGAGACTCATAAAAAGTGCTCAAGGGGCTTTAACCCCTTTCTAGATAAGGAAGGAGTTCTAAGAGCAAATGGACGCCTAGCATCGTCCCCAGCTCTTGACTACAACGAAAGGCGTCCTATAATTCTCGCTTATGGCAGTCGTTTTGCTCGCTTGCAGATAGAATTTATTTACCATATTTCTCTTCACGGCGAAAATCAGCTAGTTCTTCGACAAGACCGCCGTGAGCTCTGGATACCTAACTTAAGAAACCTAATTAAAACTTGTATTTAATTGCAAAATTTGTGTAATTAACAAAAAGCGGTGTATCGGCTAGATTATAGCAGCTTTACCTCCCGAACGCGCAACCTTTTCACGCCCATTTACAAACACTGGCGTTGACTTTGCTGGACCCTTCGAAATAAAAAGTATCACGGGCAGATACTGCAAAATCACCAAAGGTTATGCATGTATTTTCGTATGTTTCGCAACGAAAGCTATACACCTTAACTCTGTTAGCAACCTCTCATCGTGGGCGTTTTTCGTATGAGCTGCTGCAATCCTTAAAAAACCCTTCAAGCGGTTTATTTAAGCAGCAAAAGACACCGCAGTCACGAAATATGGTTACCACAGCCTCTCATGGCATTTTATTCCAGCTTCAGCGCCTCACATGGGTAGCTTATGGGAAGCAGGCGAGAAATCTTTCAAGCAACACTTCTAAAAAATCGTCAGCCAGTTGAAATACACTTTTGAGGAGTCTGCTACTCTGCTTCCTCGAATAGAAGCATGTCTCAACTCAAAGCCTCTGAACGCTTATTACGCCTAAAGTACATGCAGTATTTGGCCATATTTTTGCAATAAAAATAATAGAGGGTTTTTTTTCGGAACAAGCGATGGAATCAGATCATGCAGACTTCAAAAAGATTTGGGCGAAGTACAAGGTGGATGAGACTCACCCAGAGTACGCAGAACGTTTACAGAGGGCAATTACGGAGTATAATAGTCGCCATATATGAAATTTTTAGTTCAAAACCATCAATATTAAGATATTTCCAAGAAAAGATTTTAAAACTAAAAATGTGAAGTTTTGATTAATTTGTTGCACAAGATTTATGTAACTAGTAATAATAAAAAATCAACAATATATTGAATATTTATTGAAATCATTTTGTTGGTAATGAATCATTTGCTGAACTAAAACAAATTTCATCTAATTTTCAAATACTGATGACACATCACCAAGCAGATAATTGAGTTTTTAAATTTTTTGTTCACCGCACCTGGCTAAATTTGAAAAATAAGTGTCACACTAATATTTTTTGTTAATTTTGCATGAAAATGCGCGATTTGAGACCGTTTTATTCGACAAGAATGTCAAAAATCGCATTACAATTGTGATACCCAAACTTTTTTCATAATAATTAATAAGGAAAAGTAGTTAACAACTTTGAAATAAATTTTTTAAAAAACGGCTACCTACCGGATTTTAAATCTTGCGTTTTTTACTCTAAGAGCTCTGTAAGAACAAACTTTAAAAAAAATTTAGGGTGGTATGAAAAAAAAATTAAATTTACTTAAGCCTGCCGTGTTTGTGTCACTCTAAAAATGAGTTAAAAGTTCACCGTCGGCCCATATCGTGTTTGCGGTTATTGTTGTCGTTTCCCACTTTAGCGTTGAAGTCGCCCATAAGACCAAGTAACTGCTTAGCAGAAATAAATTTTTCAGCTATAATTTTATTTGTCACGAGCAACAAAAGGCTGCCATAATGAAGTTCAGAAATATTTTTGATTTATTTACTAATGACATGAAGTGAGATTTGTACTGCCTAATACGAATAATGCGATTTTCAGTGTTTGTGGATGAAACCACAATGAATTTGGGGCTAGGAAGAGAGTTTGGGAATAAGAAGATCAATAAAGGCTGACATTGCCCCTAAATTAGGGAACCTAGGAGCATGTTATCACAATACATTACAATGAATAATATAAAGAATGTACAACACGTGAAAAAGAAAAAAACAAAATGAGTTTTGACACAAAAAAAAAATGATGACGAGGTATCACAATAACAAAAGAGAAGTTGGATCACAAGAAACGAGGAACCGCACTCGACGAGAGATAGTCGAAGACTCCGGAAGTTTTTAATCTCATACGTATGCTACCTATGTATATATATGTATGTAATATTATTAGAATATAGTAAATATGCAATAACAAAAAAAGCTCACGAAATTTTATTTAAGTTTGGTCAAAGCCCACCACGAACAAATGAAAAGTACGTTAATTAAATAACTCTATTGGCCACTTATCGTAAAAACTAGGATCTAATTTCCACTGAGCGAAAAATTATGGAAAACTCAGTGACACTTTCCGTTCGTGATATTTTCAGTCACCTTGGGTCATAAGTTTGAATTATATAACTTTCTAAGTCATTTCTTTCGACGATTTATGTTTTCAGTTGTGAAATTTTACTTTGTGATGAGGCCACCTTTTTTTGTGTTATCCTACATATTTTTATATTGGTAATATCACAAAGTATGTTTCTATCGGTTTTGCAGAACAAACAAACTAAGGTCTACAAACAAAAATAAGCTGATTAAAAATAAAATGTGCAAAAAAAAGGTATTAAAAATTATAAAAAATTGAACAAAATATTTTTCTACATTCAGAAAACAATCTAGCTAATAGGAATTATATAAATGCTTAATTTATTTCCTCTGAAATGATAAATTCATACAACTAATATACCGTAAATTTTTTAAGGAAAAACAGGATAAATTGGAGAAAAAATGTCATTTTACAGAATTTATTACAGGATAAAATTTTTTCCATTTTAAAGCAGAATACGTAATTGTTGTGTACGAATAAATATTTTGACACTTCAATTTAATCAGAGTCAACTTTATCATTTTAATAAAACATTTTCGTCTCATTCTACCGTTAGTTTTCAAAAGGTTTCAATTCTACCACGTGGGAACTGCACACATGATTTTGTTTTTAAATATACCATGGATGTTTTTCCACTAACCTCAGCCTAATAGTACCGGAGGACACTTGCAGCCCCAGCTCAGCAGCAGAGCCTTTAAATGGATCACGTGTTTCCACTAATTTGATAAGATCGTTACCTTTTTTATCGTTTTACGTGGTCTGTCTTTTTTAAATTGTGATTATATTGATTTCAAAGTGTTGTACTTATATAAAGAACGACCAATCGATTGAGCTACTTTTCGTTGGCTGTTTTCTTCATTGCGTTATTGATTAATGTATGTATTAATGTAATGTATTCTTCTTAGTAAAATTCTTAACTAGGGCAATATTTGAATGACCTAAAATTACTTTTTTTTCTTAATTAACAAAATATATAACTGAAACAAGACTCACAATGTATACTTTAATCAAAAAATTAACAATTTAATCATATTAAAGACGATGACCGATGAAATAAATAATTTACAGTTCGATTTCAGAGTTTTCAAATAACAATTTTCAGAACCATAATACCCATAAATAATTCCCCTAAAGCTTTCGTTTGGTATCGTACAAGGGTTGCCAAAAAATTTAATATATATTTTTAAGTTATTAGTGACCCTATTATATTGTCCATATCTGTATATCTGAGAAATATAAGCTGTTATCATTCAACAGTCGAGACTCTGAAATCAGTGAAAAATCACGACAAATTTCCAGCACGGGTATATTGGTTGTGTGAATTTATACTCTTTGCACAAAAACAACCATCCTTTAGACTTAAAATTTCATCTTTTATAGAAAAATTTTTACAACTTAAAATATTATAAAAATTTCTTTTCTTAAATGCTCTCATTTGAGCAGGCGGAGCTGACGCATCCGAAAATTATATGCCGTAGGAATTCCTTCTTTGGAACATTTAAGAAGATTCTTACAAAGTTTGAGCAGAATTTAAAATTGTGGAGCAACGATTTTTTGTTTTTGGATTAACTCTTATTGCAAGTCGTACACAAAAACTTTCTAGTGTATTTTATTTTAAAGTAGTATATTTTAATATTGAGTAGTATATTATATATTTACTACTATTAATTAATCTTTTACTGCAAAACTACTGCGATCTTCATCTTGTATTGTTGCTAAGAAACATGTCAAAGCATTTTTTCGCCTTAACCTTCGCACTTCGGACCTGACAGTTTTAAGGTCAAAAAACTAAATGGAGCGAACCTCTACAATGCTTCAGCAATAAGGAGCTTATGACAAAGATTCGCCACCAGAGGAGGTGAAGTGTCTGGTTTATTGATCAATATTAACTTAATTTTTAGTTGATTTCGTCTCTTAGTCAGTATCGTTTGTGTTGTATTATGATTTTTATACCCTACACAGAGGGTATATTCACTTAGATATAGCAGTGTCCGTCTGTCTGTCTGTCTGTCTGTCTGTGTGTCTGTCTGCGTGTCTGGCTGTGTGTCTGTCTGTTGAAATCAGGTTTACACAAAAACTAAGCAAGCTAGTTCAATGAAATTTGGCACACAGTTCACACCTTCTTGCAAGCTGCTAGCATATAAAAATGGGTGAAATCGGTTTATGGCCACGCCTTCCGCCCATACTCTATCTGTTTACGCCAATAATGAACACCCTATGCCGTTAAGTTTTTTGGGCAGCGCATCTCGCTCCCTCTCTTTGTTTTTATTACAATATGTAAATTCACTTCGAAATTATCATTAGAATAATAAAGTTGTATAGTGCAAGTTGAACCGCCGCGTTATTTTTTCTCCGCCGTTTTTAGTTTTCCTACGAAAGTTTTAATTTGAAAGTTTTAAATAAAAGTGATTTTCCCTCCTAATTTCCCCCGAGAAAAACATTTGGTCCTTCTGGATCCGTTTTTTAAAGTGCCGCGCTTTTAAAGAAAAATCATATAAAACTTTTTTATTGAAATCTCCGCGAGTGATTTTGTGATTCACAAAAAATAAAAAAAAACAATAAAACTTTTTTAATCAAAGACATTTTGGTGTTTTAAGCCAAAATCAACAACAAAAGTACCAGCATCTGAAACCAGCATCAACTGCTCCAGCATCATCTGCAACAGCAGCAACCACAACAAAATCAACAAAAAATTTTGTGTTTTGCCGACGGCATTTTAGATTTTATATTTAACAATTTTCTACCAACAGAAAATTAAAAGGTACGTTTCGTTTGAAATTTAAAAAAAAGTGAAACTTTATTGAATTTGAATTCAACCATTATTTCTATATTTTCAAAGTCTCGGTTTCGAATGCCGCCCATAATTTCGGTTCGGTTCGCTAAGTTTGAGTTTTTTCTTTTTTCAAATCTGTGAATTTTGTGAAACAATTTTTCGTGTGCATATGTTTATTTCAAAAAATAGCTAAAAAGATATATAAATCAAAAAGAAGAATTCGATATATATATTCATATATATAGATTTATTTTTTGGCGCTATTTTTTGTACATACATACATATGTTCATATATGCATAACGTTTCTGGAGTTCATTAGACTTTTTTCCCATTCTTTTGTGGTTTTTTGTTTCAAAAAGAGATTTTTACTCTTTTGAAAATTTGAGAATCGGGTTAGAATCAAACGGAATAATAAAACCGTGTTGTTGTTTTTTGTTGTCTCAGAAAAGTCGAGATTTATTGGTGATAGAGTACAAGCAGCCTTTCTGCACTCTCACCCACGCAATTGTTTTTGCCTTAATTTTTTGCGACATAAGTAACTACCGAAGCCAAAGTTACACGCTGTGCTTGGTAAATTACAAATTCCCACCCCAATTTTTGTACCGAGTGATCTTGCTCTTGTACACAATATAATAGGCTCTTTTTCATTTTGCTTTGTGTCGTGTCCGTTCTGGTCAAAGCTAACACAGCGCTTTGTGCTTGGAAATCAACAAACTCACTTGCTGATATTTTCGGTATTTTTTTTTTGTAAGTGAGAGTAAGTTTGTTGTACAGTGGGACTAAACCCAGCAATTTCAGGCAAATTTAAAAGAGTTTAGTTTCTGGAGCAAGTTGCACAGTGGGCAAAAAATATTTTTTTTCGAAAAAAAAATATTTAAAAATTCAAAAATTTTTTTCTAAATTTGTTTATTTTTGGTGTTTTTATTGATTTCAGGTGCAGTTTATTAGCATTATAAAAGTGCTAAGTGATAAAAAACTTCTTAAATTTATTTTTTTTTGTGTTTTTAAGCTTCAAGGAAAATTTTTCCTAACAAACTATGATAAAAGTTTTTTTTGACATAAAATTTTTCACAGTTTTCATATAGAAAACTTTATTTTTCATATTTTTTTCCATACGAGCTGCATACAAGAAAAAATAAAGCAGTAACCATGACTCATTTAAAGACATTTATTTGTCTGACGGATTCACTTATTGAATTCGAAACAGATTTCAATGCTGTGGAGTCACATCCAGTATTTTCTCTTGATGCCCAGAATGAAGAGCTGAAAGCTCAGTGGAGCAAAGTCAAAGCTGCTTATGATAGTTGCTTAGACAAATTATCAGCGACAACTGAGCAAGCAGAAATTGACTCTCTTAAGAAAAAGTATCGCAGTTGCTACCAAGCATATATAAGAGTAGCAGGAAAAATTTCGGAGCTTTCACAAGCAAAGTCTTCCCGTCGTACAGGTGATGCAGAGCTTGCGCCTGTACTGGGTCACACCATGCCTGTTCCCCCCTGCGATACTGAGGTATTCGATGGCGATTACCTCACATGGCCGTCCTTTAGGGACATGTTTACGGTCATTTACATAAATAACTCGCGGCTTACTTCAGTGGAGAAACTTTTCCACTTAAATCAAAAAACACTTGGCGAAGCAAAGGAGATTGTGCGGAAATCTCCTTTAACAAACGAAGGTTTTGTTCAAGCTTGGCAAAATTTGTCTGACAGATACGAAAATAAACGTATCTTAGTCAACAGTCAGCTAAAAATAATGTTCAACTTGCCTCAAGTGCCAAAAGAATCTGGCACTGAACTCAAACAACTCCAAAGAGATATCAATAGTTGTATTTTCGCGCTCAAAACGCACAATGTTGATATCTCGAATTGGGATGCAATCCTTGTGTACCTTTGTTCTACACGATTGCCAGAGGTCACGCTTTCATTATGGGAGCAATCCATTCAAAATAAGAATGAAATCCCAAAATGGACAGACCTTGACCAATTTTTGACAAGTCGGTTTCAAACGCTAGAAACCGTTTCTGACATTCGCAACTCAAGTGGTGCGATTTCTCGGCAAAATTCTATGCCATCCTCCTCCAGACACAATAACGCTCATACCAGTAAGCGATTAAATAATTAGCAGATTAAAATCTCGTCAGCAAATTGCAAATTATGTTCGTCGGAACAGCATGCGCTGCGATTTTGCCCTTGATTTTTAAAATTGGATGCAAAGGAACGCTTAACAATTGTTCGCAAGTATCATTATTGCATCAATTGTTTAGCGAATTCCCATGAAGTAAAAGAGTGCAAGAGTCTGTATACTTGTGCAACGTGCAAGCAACGTCACAATACACTTTTGCATCGCAATTCGACTCCAGCCCCATCTCCTGCTTCGAGTGTGAACTCAAGTAACACGAATTCGCGACCCAACCCTCAATACTCAAACACATTCCACTCAAATACAGTCCACTAATAACGACATCCAATCATGCTTCGCGTCTAGTACCAAGCACGTATTGCTAGGTACAGCAATGGTGACCGTATGTCACTTAGGTACGGCGTATACAACCAGAGCGCTTATCGACTCTGGCTCTGAAGGTACGTTCGTATCCGAACGTTTGCAGAAGTTGCTGAAGCTCCCTACTCGTGCTGTTAATGCACAAGTTTCAGGGCTTAATAATGCAGTATCAGCGCAGGTTACTCAAGCTTGCGATCTGATTTTAAGCTCCCCAAAAAATAGACAGTTTCAGATTGAAGCTACTGCTTTTGTCCTACCCCGCGTAACTGGTAATTTGCCCTCAGTTTCCATTGAATCAACTTTGTTGAAGAGCCTGCCTGATTTCCAACTGGCAGATCCACATTTCTTCCATAGTGAGCAAATAGATGTACTTATCGGTGGCGATTTGTACCCCGCTATAATTCTCGATGGCATTCAACGCAACATTCTTGGGACACTTCTTGCCCAAGAAACTGTTTTCGGTTGGATCTTTACAGGCCCTATACCTCGTAGTGAAATATCCAGTTTCACTACATGCCTTACTCATTTTAGTGAGGTTGCGATCGACAAGCAGATCGCACGTTTTTGGGAGTTGGAGGAACTTCCTAAAAACAGTTTTTAACACAAGCTGATAGATTTTGTGAAGAAAACTACTAGACGAGACGAAAGTGGTCGCTATATAGTCACTTTGCCTTTCAAAAGTGGCTACCCCTACGAAATCAACTTAGGATTTTCTCGAGGCATCGCCTTTAAACATTTTCTTAAAGGTGAAACTCGTTTAACCAAAAATCCAGATTTCAAAGTTCAATATAACGAAGTGGTTAACGAGTATTTTGAATTGAATCACATGAAAAAGGTCTCCCCACCGAGATTCGAGATTTCGCCATCTCATTATTATTTGCCGCATCACGCGGTTATTAAATCAGAAAGTACTACAACAAAAGTTCCTGTACACAGGCCCAATTCTCCAAGCTGATTTGACGCTTCTTGTTTTGAAATGGCGTTTTTTCAAATACGTTTTTAATGGTGACATTCAACAAATGTATCGCCAAATACTTGTAGATTCGAAACATTCCACTTTCCAACGAGTTCTTTTTAGAAGCTCACCTGATGACGACATTCAAGATTACGAGCTTAAGACCGTAACTTTCGGTGTCAATTGTGCACCATATCTAGCGATTAGAACCATGCTGCAATTGGCAGATGATGTGCAGCAGCTCACGGTGTTGAAACTGCCTTAAAAGCTAGAAATGAGCTGATTTCTGCTCTTGACTCTGCAGGTTTCACAATGCGCAAGTGGACAGCTATTGCGGCATGCATATTAGCTGATCTTCCTGTTGAGCATCTTTTACGTGAAAACTTTTTAAAATTAGAAGATGAAAGTTGCGCAAAGGCTCTAGGAGTTCGTTGGAATGCCACTTCCGATTCATTTTATTTTACTGTTAAACGTCTCGAAATTAAGTCATCCTATACTAAAATTGAAGTCCTTTCAGTAATTGCACAGTTATTTCATCCTGCAGGTTGGCTGGCACCAATTGTTGTGACAGCAAAAATTTTAATGCAGCAAATATGATTGGATGAAATAGATTGGGATGAAAGTATTCCCCCGCACAGTCTCCGTTCCTGGCAATAATTTTTGCAGGAATATGAATATATTGAAAATATTCGCATCCCACGTTACGTCAGTTATTCGCCAGCCTCAGAAGTAGAGTTTCACGCATTCAGTGATGCTTCTGAAAAAGCTTATGCTGCATCAATCTACCTCCGCGTTAAGCAAGGTGACTGTATTGTCAGTCATCTGCTTTATGCTAAAAGTAAAGTTGCTCCAGTCAAGACGATCTCATTACCTCGTCTTGAATTATGTGGCGCTACATTACTTGCGGATATGGTCGATTCATTGATCTCTCACCTTGATATTGATAGGCACCGATTGTATTGTTGGATAGATTCCACAATCGTCCTTGCCTGGCTTTGCAAGCCCCCTTGTTCTTGGACAACGTTCGTAGCCAATAGAGTTTCGAAAGTAGCTGAAATGGTTGGCAGTCGTAACTGGTTTCATGTTGAATCACATGAAAACCCCGCTGACTTAGCTACTCGTGGTGTTACACCACAAGATTTAAAAGACAGCTCACTATGGTGGCATGGACCGTCATGGCTGACAATTGAAAGTTCTTCATGGCAAAATAAACCTCAGCCTTCAGTTTTTGACACTACGCTCGAGAAGAAAACTGTTAAGGTTAATTTTTCATACTTTTCAAAATATGAAGACATATTGGAACGTTTTTCATCGCTTCCGCGTGGCTTACGGGTATTGGCATATGTTTTTCGCTTTCTGAATCACACCCGGCCACATAATCATGCGTCATTTTCACATAAATCAAAACGTTTAGATCATGCTGAAATCAAGCAAGTCCGTTTCTGCATACAGACGCACTATTGCGTGTTGGTGGACGGCTAGCCTCTTCACCTAAATAAAAACAGCTTTGCACAATTGCAAGACTTGTGTGATTCACAAAAAAACAACAGCGGACTCAGATTATGGCTGCTCTTCCGGCAGAACGAACTGTGATCTCACGTCCTTTTTCATTCACTGGTATTGATTTTGCTGGTCCATTCGACATAAAAAGCTATATTGGTAGAAGTTGTCGAATTAGTAAAGGCTATGTTTGCCTTTTTATTTGCTTTTCAACTAAAGCAATTCATCTTGAAGCCACAAGCGATCTTTCGACTGCTACGTTTTTAGCAGCTTTTGCAAGATTTGGCGCAAGACGTGGCTGTCCAGCAAATCTATACTCAGACAATGGCACTAAATTTGTCGGAGCTTCTAAAGTTCTGAAAAAGGATTTCAAAGCTTTTTTAACCCAGTCTCAAGATGCCGTATTAGCACAATATGCACATCAAGAAATTTCTTGGCATTTTATTCCAGCAGGTGCTCCTCATATGGGAAGCTGGTGTAAAGAGTTTTAAGTCTCATTTCAAAAAAATGGCCGGAAGTATGAAATATACTTTCGAAGAATTTCTCACGTTGCTTAGTCGAATCGAATCGTGTTTAAATTCACGACCACTTAGCGCCATGTCTGAAAATCCAGATGATTTTCAGTCTCTAACTCCAGGTCATTTCTTGGTTGGCGGTCCACTCCTATCTCAAGTGGAGCCAGAAATTTTTGATCAGCCTCTAAAACTTGTCAATCGTTGGCAACAGCTAAAGGCTATGCAACAACATATTTGCCATAGAAGGAAAAGCGAATATCTCAAAGAAATGCACCGTCGCGTTAAGTGGAGATCACCACAAAAAGATCTTAATATTAACGATTTGGTCGTGGTTAAAGAAGACAATCTTCCCGAAAACATTATATATATACCCAAGTTCATTTTGAAAAAAAGTTGCTGCGATTTTGATGAAAATTGGTGATTTGGTGAAGATGAGAACAAAATTAAGATTAGGCTAGGTTCTAAATTTGCAAAGGCTCTTAAAGGGGCGTGGCACAGCCCTAAATTTTATCATTTATAACGCAATAGCTCGTAAACCGTGCAAGATATTGTGATGAAATTTGGTACACGAATACAGATCTTATGAATCTTGCGCATAAAGTGGGCGGAATTGTAAATGTGGGCGTGGAACTTATTAAAAATTAAAAATATGGATTTCGTATAACTCCAAAATGGCACAAACGATTTTAATTAAAGTTTTAGGGATGATACCACTGAAAGTAGTCAACAATATTTATAAACCTTATAAAAAGAGAATTAACAACGCAATCGTTATGAAATTTAATAAGGCGGATATAATTGCTAAAAGATGTCTTCGTGCAAAATTGTGGCACAATTGTGCCGATGGGTGTGGCCCCTCCCATATAAGCGAAATACGTTTAATGCTATAGATAGTGTGCTATGAGAGTAATGTTCATAAAATTTTGTGTAGAGGTGTCGGTTACTAAGCTTCGGAATTAAATGAAACTTGACAAGATTGCATCGGCGGGCGTGGCACCTCCCTCATTAACATAATGTTGTAAGTGCTATTTTAAGTGAACTATTGGAGCAATTGATCTGAAATTTGATGTAAGTGGTTTGCTGGGTATTAGGTACATATGAATCAAAAGCTGGTAAAATAGCAACAGTGGGCATGGCACCCCCCCTACAATTAAAATACCTTAAGTGGCATAACAATCGAAATATATGAGCAATCATATTGAAATTTGGTGCAAGAGGTTTGTTTATAAAAAGCTATTTCTGGATCAAAATCGGACTGGATTGCATCAGTGGGTGTGTCACCGCCCTAAATTTTAAGAATAATTATGGCTTATATCGCAAACTATACAAGCTATTGTGCTTAAAATTGGTTTGTTTATTTAACCAAAAGTGGGCGGAATTGGAGAAGTGGGCGTGGCATATTTCGTGTTTTTTCATTTCTATTCTATTTTTTTCCACATTTCCCATATTCTTTTGACATTTTCAATTTTTCACCTTTCTCCTTCAATTTCATTCGACATTTTCTTTATTATTTCAAGTTTTTTATCAATTTTCCAGCATTTTCATATATTTCGACTTATTCAATTTCTTTCAACTTTCTTTAATGTTATGCTTTTTCAACATTTTCAGATTTTTCCAACACTTTTCAACATTTTTGAACCTTTTTACCTTGTTTTCGACTTATTCAACCTCTTCAACATTTATTTAAAAAGTACTTTCAATGCAGTGAGGGTATGTGAGTTTCGGCCTGGCCGAAGATAACACCTTTACTAGTTCTATTTTTTTTTTGTTTTTCTATTTAGTTATCGGATAACAAATATCAAAGGGACAGGAACAGCCTCCATAGCTAACATAACCGGACACACATCAGTGATACTCACTTTTCATTAAACTTTTCCATACAAAATTAATTCCGATAGCCGGACGCTCCCATAACATGACACGGACACTAAATTCTATATCATTTTGATCATTAATCTCGAAGAGATCAGGAGATCTGTCCTTCCTGAAGGGCTCTTCCCGTTGATTTTTTCGACAAAATTAAGCAATTTGGGGAAATCCTTAACAATTTGAATACTAATCTTAGAGATGTTCTAAATAATTATCTTGACTTAACTTCTCAACTTGAAAAAGCCTTAATGAGTCTGTTTCGATGGATGATAATTTCCATCAAAATAAAACAATTACCGAAGCTCTTTTGAGACTCCCAAACGAAAATTAACTTCGTGAGAGCGAGTGTCCTCCTCTTAATATCTTTTTACCAAATACCAATTTTCTCACTAGCAATTCTGGAAACAACTTTCAAACCTCTTCCTTCTATTTCTGTAGTAGACAATCCACAAGATATTGCAACGTTTAGTGGATCTGTGGCCCCTGTTTAATTGCAGGCATTCCCAATGTTAAAACCAATATTTCTCTTTAACATTCTAATACTACCACTGATAATGTTATACATTTATTAGCATTGATAATGCTTTATAATTCACTAATAGTTTCATAATTTAAAGTAATATTAATTAAACATTTAATTATAAGTTATAATATTTCATTTAAAAGATGTGTTTTACAAATGCCTGTAAAATGAAATAGGATGAATAAAAATGAATGAAATTTTCAGAGATGATACTCCTGAATATTCTAAAAATTTTGAGACTAAAAATGCTGAAATCAGCTCAAATTTTATTCTCTCGGTCTCATTCTCAATGTTTCAATTTACATTGTAAATCACAAATCTTAACTTTAAATGCTTGTAAAATCAAATAGGGTGAAAAAACATGAATAAAATTTTCAGGGATGGTACTCCTATATGTTCTTAAAATTTTGAGCCTATAAAGGCTGAAATCGATGATGGAGTATTTGGGAAAGTGACGTTTTTTGAAACGGTTAATTTTTTTATCTTTTAGCACATAGAAAACGTTTAGGAGTCCATTTTGAATTGTGTTGGTTTGTTTATATTCATCAATTACGAGTTTTTTCAACACAATTTGAAACTTTTTTTTTAAGCAATTTTTTTATATCTTCTACATGATAGACCAATCACTGAAAAAAGTTTCAGCCTATTTAAAAAACATGAGGGTAATGATAGGCCCATTATAGATGGAATGACCCACATATATTCGACATGTTCGTTAAACTTTAATTCATCATCTATCACACCTCCAAGATATTTTATTTTGTTTACATTTCGATATTACAAAGTCATATTGTTAATTTTCCTGCCAAAAATGAAATTAAAAATATTGTAGATTGTTTTTATTTTTTTACCTATGGTTTAGCATGAGGCTTGAAAATAATTGCTACAAAATTTGAGCTTCCTAGCTCAAACCTGTTAACGGCGCAGACAGAGTTCGTGTCGGATTTCATTGAAATTTTACGACAAACCCGACATACTATGATGAAAAAAAATCTGCCTTAGGTGCCAAGATACAGCGTTTTATGTATTTTATTTGTATGGGAGGTGCCACCCGCTGTTGTCAAGCCACGCCCACATTTCACGTGTGGCAGAATATGCTAACAATATACATCCGACGAGGGTTTTTTTTTGCGGTCCCACAGGTCTGTAATATATGTATGAACATAAGATTGAGTTTGAAGAAAATTCTCCCAAAATGTGTGCAAAAGAAAAAACATTTCTCCGCATTTTCAGCCATACGAAAAATTAAACTAATGCATGTTCTTCTAATAATGTATAGGAATTAAATTTTAAGAGAGCTGACTCTTTAAAATTTAATTAGAATTTAAGAAATAAAATATGCAACTTGTTTATTTGTTTTAACAATACATTTGATGATCAACTACTTTAAAATATAATTTTAGCTAATGCGATATCTTTAACACCTGACCTAATAGAGAAATATATCTCACATGTTGATGATGACTACAACTCTGGACCTGATGGCATTCCGGCAGCAGATTTAGTTAACTACAATTCCGTAATGAGTCAGTCCTCAGTTTGTTTAATGAATAAATATTTTAAAGAAAGCTTTTTCCTAAATTTTGGAAAAAATCATACATAAGCCTTATTTTAATGAAAGAGTGCAAAAACTATTTTTCAAACTACAGACCTGTGGTTAAGTTATCATCAATATAAAAACTCTTTGAACGAATTGTATGCGATCAAGTCAAAGTGTGTTATAGTGTATTCATAAAAACTTGTCAGCATGGTTTAGTTAATCTCATATCTAGTTTTTAATCTCTTTTGCATTAAGCTCCTTAGGTGGATAAAGTGACTGCATCTACACTGACTTCAGTAAAGCATTTGACAAATTACCACATAATTTAATTTTGTTTAAGTAGCTTGGGTTTCCTGTAAGCTTTGTCAGCTGTATCGAATCTTATTTATCTGATCGTTTATATAAAATAAGATTTCGGCTAAAGTTGCTTTAATCGCGTGACAACTTTTATTAACAATTGTGAAGATTATTAAGTTCATAGCTTAATATTTATGTTTGTGTTGTCCGATTCCCACAGCATGCATGGTTAATTTTTTCTAAGCTTCATGCCTTGGACTAAAAAATATAAAAATTTTTAATTTTCTTGTATAGGGTTTTATGGTTTTTGGTTGCAGATCAATAATGCAGTGCTCATTTTAGCCTTAAGTGGTTCATGTTCGAGATATTAACTATTTTTGAAAACTTCTCATGTAACAAGTCATAAAAAGCCAGCTTCCAAAAATATTTTGCACCAAGATTCCCGTCGTCGCTGTAGAAATACAATTTTCAATAAATCATATTTAATAACTGGCGATTTTAACTATTGGCACAATATGTGGGGCTGCCCAAAAAATTATCGTAGAGGCAAGACTCTAGCAAAATGTGTATGATTATAGGATAAGATAACCGAATTTTGTCATTAACACATATATACATTTGTAGTGTATTACAGCTCGAAATTTATGCCAAATGATAAAACTCGAAGAGGCCTAAATATAATACATGAGGTTGCATTGTTGAATCCTATCCCAAACATGGGTTTTCCCTGGTTTAATATGCGTTTGAAAAGTTTCTTCTTTTTTTTTCGTTACATAAATCATATGCTTTTATTTAATTTCAATTTTATTTTTGCGAATTCGTAAATTTTTTCAAATTTACATTTCTAAATTTTAGTGCATAATGCGTATGAAAACACAACGTTATAGTTTAAAATTCTTTTTACGGTTCAACGGGTCTCTATTTTATTTGCTTTGTTAAATTATAGTATGATTTGCAGAGTGAAATGCGCAACAATTAGGAATACCCAACAGCGCGAGATCAATATTTAATCGTACATACGATGAAATGTGATTTTCCTTTGATTATGTGGGAATATCATTTACGAACGTTCCCTACGTGTCTACTAAAGTAGACTCAACAAAAGTTATATACGTTAATAGTAGTTCCCATAAGAACTACACAAAGAACATCTCATTAGGAAATACTTCAAGATTATGTAACATAATTATATATTTTCTTACTTTAATTGTGGTTTTATTTTCACTTGTCTGAGCCAACTTCTCTAAAGCAATTAACGACAGCAGCTTCACATGTAGGTTTACCTCCTCCTCCAAGTTTTCTATCAAGTACTGAAGTGTAGTCTCGTTCAGGATTGCTATACTACTTGGTCCAGCCAACTTTTCAGCAAGGCAACCGAGAATGACACACAAATTGCGCTCTTTCTGTGAACAATGACGAAAATAACGTGATATTATATCGGTTACTTTAAGGACAGAATCCTTGTTGGGGAGTGGACTGTCATCTAAGAGAAGCGCAATGACACTTGGTCCCAAAGGATGGTCTACCGGAACAACACGAATCAGTGATTGAACCAACGCAATCCAACCTGAAGGCTTATCAGTAATAATGTGCAAAAGTAATATTGAGTTTGGAGGATCTGGCTCACTGTAAGAAAAACAAAAAAAGAATCATTATATATGCATGTGTATAGTTTATAGCTTTTAAAATGTTAATAAGGCTACTTCATTAGTCGGCTAGTCAAAGTGTTAATGAGAACCCTTTTTTGTTTCTGCAATGTGCGCATTGCAATCCTATTTTTGATTTGTGACAAATCTGGGTAAAGTAATATCTACTTTAGTAATGGTTACAAATACAGTTACTATTACATAGAGGTGTTAATTGAATGGTTTAGATTTCAATTGCAGTAATTTTTTATTTTCATCTTAACTACTTCTTTAAATCTTTTTTATAGAAGCAAACATAACCAAAAGATACAAATGATGTAAAACATTTGAAGATAGCACTTTTAACGACAAAGATGTCTAGCAAGCGACAAAAAGTCCGCGAACTGATTTTGTCCACATACCTACAAAATCTAAAATTAAAATATTCAGCTATAGGAAAAATAGTTTTTGCACCCGAAAGAACTGTCTTTACGGCTATTTCTAATGATAAGAAGGGTCAACCTGTTTCACGAAAAAGGGTTCAGGAAGAAAATCAGAATTTTCTAACCTAAAGGTAGCGGCTAAGGTGAAGCGCCTTTTTAAGCAGAATTCTAACACCTCAGTGCAAAATATGACGGCTAGAGCAAGTACATCATAATCTACTGAAAGGAGAAAAGTAAGCTGAAGACATATAGAGTTTAAAAAGTACCATACCGTTGAAAAGCAGTTGATGGCTCAGATGCGAGCCCAAAAATTGTATGAAAGGTACCTGACTAAATGTGATTGCTGTGTTATGGACGACGAAACTTACGTCAAGGCAGATTTTAAGCAGTTACCTGTGCTCGAATATTATACATCACCGAAAAAAGGGCATGTGTCTAGTAAATTGAAAAAAAAAAATTTCGAAATTTTATTTGTTTATTTGTTTAATGTCTTTGGATAACAATATCCTTACAGACTACTTAAAATTAAGATATAGAAGTTGATATAAAACTATTAATCAACTAACAACTAAATGTAACTTAAACAAAAAAATCCAATAACTTAAACAATATATAAGCTATTTAGCACTTTCTTAAAGTTCATTATATAACGCTAAAGCACGAGTTATAGGCTCATTAAGTGCATATTGAGTTCAGTGGAATTGAGAATGAAATAATACATAGTGGCGCAACGTTCTTGTAGGAATATTAAAATTAACACATCGCAATATATGAGCACAGTCAATATTACCTGAAATGAGATCGTGAATAAAAACTAAGGATTGAATCTTTCTTCTTGTTTCAAGAGATTTTAAGCCCAGTAACATGATACGTGCATTGTAGGAAGGCACATATTCTTCAAAATTCAAGGAACGCAAAGCGAATCTTGAAAACGATTTTTGAATTTTTTCCAACCGAAAGCAATGAATCATATAGAAAGGACTCCAAATAAAGGAAGCATACTCTAACCTTGACCGTTCAAATGAGTTGTAGAGACAAGTCAGAGTATAAGGGTCTAAAAATTCAGAACTATTCCTACGAATGAAAGCAAGTAAGGAATATGATTTTGGAACAACATAATTTATGTGGTCAACAAAGGTGAACTTAGAGTCAAATATAACATCTAGGTCTCTAATTGAATTAGCAAACTGTAAAGGAATGCCAGAGAGATAATACGTATAGATGGAAACAATTTTGGACTTCGAGTATGACACATAAAGGCATTTATTGATATTTAATGGTAAACAATTTGACAAACTCCAAGAAAACAAATTATTAAGATCCCTCTGAAGAAGAGCAGCATCATTCAAGTCGGTTACTTTACTAAATAACTTTAAATCATCAGCATACAGCAAAGCTTTTGCTGAATGGAAACATTGAAAGACATCATTGATAAATAGGATGAAAAGCAAGGGGCCAAGAATACTACCCTGTGGTACTCCTGAGGAAGCAATGAAATAGTATGACTTAACACGATTTATCTCCACAAAACATACTCTAGACTGAAGATAGGAATGGATCCACTTTAAAAAAGTAGAATGGAAACCCATTTCAGAAAGTTTAGTTAATAAAACATTATGAGGGACTTTGTCAAAAGCCTTAGAAAAATCCGTATAGAGAACATCAACTTGTTCAAAAGATGAAATGCAAAATTTCGAGAAAACTGCTAAGTTTGTTATAGTTGACCGACCAGCAAAAAAACCATGCTGTTCAGGGCAAATATGACGCTTAACTAAGAAAAATAAATTATCTTTAATAACGCTTTCAAAGAGCTTAGACACATTTGAAAGCTTAGAAATAGGTCTGTAGTTGGTGATATCATTTTTACAGCCACTTTTAAATACCGGAGTAATTGATGCAATTTTCCAACAATCAATAAAATTACCCAACATTAATGATTTATTGAAAATTTCACACAAAGGCTTACATAAAGCCTTAACCGAAATTTTCATTTTAGACATAACATTAAAAATTTCCACTTCAGACAGGATAACAGATCCAAGGTCCAAAAATGTCTCAACATTATCTAAAATTGACTCGTCAAACTCAGAATTATTAATTTCAAAATTCGACTTAAAGTAATCTGCAAACAGATTCGCCGTGTCTTCAATTGCGACAGAATGATTACCATTATAATATGTAGACGTTGGAATGCAAGAGCCATCTCGCTTGGATTGAACAAAATTCCAAAATGATTTAGGATTAGTTTTAATACTATTTTCACACCTCAAGATATATTGTTTATAGAGAAATTTATTTAAGAAATTGAATTCCCTCATATAATGAGAATACTTTAAAAAATACTGAGAAGCATTAGTAGACTTAAATAATTTAATATATTTATTGCGCAGATTTTTTAATTTTTTAAGACCCTTAGTATACCAAGGTAATTTATACACTCTTGGCGCAAAAAATGGGACATGCTTGGTGCAGATAGTGAAAATTTTTTCTTTGAATACATTAAAACAAGAAGCAACATTTTGATTTAAAACCAACTCATTCCAGTTAATATTGTCAAACAAATTATTTAAGAGATCAAAATTGCATAGTTTGAAATTAAAATAATTATTTTGAGGCAAACATTGAAGAAATTCATAAAACTCAAAATCCAAAACAAGCGGAACATGGTGCATATTTGACGGAGAAATCGGGCAAAAACATTCAGATAAATGAACCTTGAAATTTTTTGAGATAAATATTAGATCTAAAATTTTATTTAGCTTATTAACAAAAGAGTTAATTTGGAATAAATCGATACTAAACAAACTATCTATAAAATTAATCTCATGAGAATGATTTATATTAGTAGGAGTAAATACATCGGCAAGAAAGTTCCAAACGATTTTGTTTAGATTAAAATCCCCTAAAATACATAAATGACTATCAGCATTTTTAAATGATGATTGCAAGCTTACAATATTATTGACATGTGCAGAATATAATTCATCCGAACTATTTGGTGGAATGTACGAAGCACACAGGTAAATAGCACCCATAGGATCATATATTATGACACAAAGTTGATCAAGCAGACTGTCATTATTCTGCAGCACAAAAATTGATGAACAAAGCTTGCATATAACAGCGATCAAAATACCACCACCTCGAGTGAGACCAGTTTTAGCAGCATCTCTATCCTTGCGATAAACATGGTAAATAATTGGATTAAAAAACTCCGCATCAAAAAAGTCAACATTGAGCCACGTTTCAACAAAAACGATTATGTCGTAGTCACCTTGCGATGTCCAGTAAAAAATTAAATTAGCTTTAGTTCTAATTCCAGACATATTATGAAAATACAACTTGAAATTAGAGCGTGCTCCACCTGCATTGCATTGGTTTTGAACAAATGTAGTTTGTTGTTGCTGAACATTTCCAAGCGTATCAAGTGCGGACAAAGTTTCATTATGTATTGAATTGGATGTAGAAGGTAGGGCTTGCGATGCGAGCTCCGGTACCTGAACAGCATACGAATCATTTGATGGCAGTGGCAAAATTCGTGGAACTACACGACCACTTGAGTCACCCTCGTCAACGGAAAAAAATTGAAAGAACGAACTTTCACAAGAGAATTATTAGTATCTGAATTTTTACCAACAATAGCATTATCATTATTTTCAGTAGCAGCAGCATGTGAAATAGATAAACGACGAACACGTGATAGAATAACATTCGATAACGATAACACACCAGTCAACGAAGATGGAGGAGGAATAGCACTCGACATAACAACAGCATCACCAGTCAGATGTGCACTGCCATCAATGTTTATGTTATTATTATTATTAACTGCAGGCAAAGCAGCAATAGCAGCAAAAGACAGTGGTGAATTAATAGTCGTAATAGTGGTGGGAGATTTCGTTTCATTATTATCATTAGAAATAAAAAGGTACAACAAGATTACAAGAAGACTTCGGCGAACTTAAACTGACTTGTCGGTCAGTGGATGAGTCATCAAAAACAGCAATTGGAATAACACCAACACCCGAAGCACTTGAAGCAGAAGAATCACAATTAGAGAAAAAGACTTCGTCTGGTTGCGATTTTTTATGTAAAGCATTGTTTTTGTTTTTTGAAGCAAATGTACTTTGGTTAGAATTTTTCGGCAAAAGTAGATTTATTGTTGCTTTGAGGTCTTTAACCTCAGAAACTAAAGCAGCCACAACTGATAACAAATTGGAAGTTGCGTTCAAGCAATCATCACAAGTAAACGTAATATTAGTTGTATTCTTTATAATTTCAAAAGCTTTATATTAATGCAGGACTTATGAAAGCCAGTATTGCAGATAGCACAATTTATAACATTGTCTTTATTTATTGCATTAGCACAAGTAGCACAGCGCGATCTCAACGACATAGTCGACCGATTAGGAAAGCAATCACGAGAAGACTGAAATTTTCGAAGCAATATATGGTTTGGCAGGCCCTGTGGTCTCAGAAGCAGATTTTTTGTTACGCAAGGCACAATCAATTCCAAAGTTTATATAGACTAGTGCTTCGAAAAACGTGTTTACAATTTATTCGTGCACATGAGGGTACCGTGATGTTCTGACCAGATTTAGCAACCTTCAATTTCGTTCCAAATATTGCAAATCCGCCCAACTGCTCAGAGCTTCGCCCAATTGAAAGATATTGGGCTCTTGTGAAAAGAAATCTTCGAAAGAGTGGTAAGACCGTCCATGAAACAACTGTGCATAATTTAATGAAGATTTTAAGAAAAAAGTAAAAAATTTTATAAAAACAGAAAATTGTTAATAAGTTCTCAGTTATTTATATTCTAAACTCTAGCCATTATTAATAAAAAATGAAAAGAGGCCAAAAAAATTGCTGGATATTTTTTTATAACTAAAAATCGAAACGTAAGTTTTTCTGGGAAAGTCGTTAGCAGCCGAGGTTCTAAGTATCCTATATCATCGTATCATAGTTAATTTTTTTCTATATTAACAGTATATATATATATATAGCTATAAGAGTTTCTTTTTATAACAATAAATAAATAAAGTGAATTACGAAACTAAAAGAAATATGTAAAGCTTTCAATAACTCCCCGCTTTAGCACCTGCAAATATAAATTTTTGTACACGAACCTTGGACCCGACGAGCCGAGACATAGGTTTTTTCGTACCATAGTAGAACCATTATCTGAAGCAAATCCATGAATATTTTCTAACGGAATCATACTTTCGCTAATTGATGTTATAATGGTTCTATAATTAGTTTCGCGTTGTTAATTTTCTGGTTGAACTATTTGAAAAATATATCCATGGTCTTACAAACGATCAAAAATCATACATATATGGAGAAAAGGTGTTAAATAAAGACAATTTAAAAATAGTGGGTGCCACGGAAACAGATTGAAAAGAAAGTGTCCAAAATAGCACTTTAGTTTACACAACGGTTACACTGAACCTACTCAAAGCTACAGTTTGTTTTTGCGCATGGGCAAGATTTGTATGTGTTGGTTTTTTTATAGTAGCAATATATTTAGAAGTAAATATTACATACATGACTATAGCCAATTTCTGTTCACCATTTAAGATGTTCAAAGCTATCAACTCTGATCCGCATGACTCAAAATGGACAATTGATTTTGAAAAACCGTATCGGTGATTTTTTTTATATTTTTTTCAACTTTTCGTATGATTTGACTTTTGATTCATATTCAAAAATTAAAATTTCGATCAAAGAAAAATTAAATTAAAAAATGTCGTTTAAAAGTAATTAGAGAACCTGAGTTCACAGCTAAAAATATAAAAAATGTTTAGTGACCAAAGTCCTCCAAAATATTGGACCTTCATTTTCAATGCATTTATGGACTTTCACATTGAATTAGAAACTTTTTTTGAGAAATCTGATTTGATTACCGACCACAGGATCCAGCTTTGTAAAATAATTACACAGGCAGAAGACTGAATTCGAACACCATAAAACATAAACACTATTTTTTGACATATTTGAGGTTATGTTACATCGTGAATTTTTTTTCAAATAACATATACATATCTTGTCTCTGGGTATGAAGTTTCATCTAATTTTGTTGGCCTGTGTTATTAATGTGTATATTAACACAAGATAGTTTCACGAAAGTATAAAATTGCTAAAAAGTATACGTGAGAAACGTGCAATTGCACTGCGGCCGCTCAGAAAAATTGATGCTATTTGAAAATCAGTTGAGTCCGGGAAATTTTTTTTTTTCATCTTACGCAGAATACTTCTGCACAATTTTGCTACGAATATCAAATCAAAAAACTTTGAGGACCTTAGAAAAATCGAATTTGTTCGTAACAAAGTCGACCCAGTGATTTAAGAAAATTGTTTCATGGTGTAATACTTTTTTTCTAAAAATTCATGATGTTCTTAACAATTATTGTATCGCACCAAATTGTCGAAGAAATTTTTTTTGCGACACATGATTTTCCAAAATAAAGTTCATCTTAAACTTAAATTGCTTACAAAAATCATATTAATTGTTACTTCTGGGACTTATTTACTTATGGCCTGTAGTATTAAAATAACGCATTGCTTTGAAAATTCCAAATAGTCAGGTCAAAGGTGTTCCGTTTCACTAATTTTGAGCCATATGTACAATGCAGATGACAAAAAAGTAATGTCAATTCATAAAACAGTGCAATAAATGAAATAAAAATAAACAGAAAAAGCCTTAAAGTAAATGCATTCCATCTCCTTTGCCTTCTAACATCAGGCCTGTTAGCACGTCTGCTGTGGAAAGGCATAATAGCATTTCATGAGTACACATATTTTTTATTTGTAAGAAGATCTAGTTTGCAGAAGGCCTGATACAATCGCAGCAGTGCTAGCAAGCCTTCTCCGAGGAAATACTTGCTCAATTGCTGGATGGGTTTTTGTTTAAAAATATTTCTAAAAACCAACACATAAAACTTGCGCATGCACAAAGCATACTGTAGCTTTTAGATATGTCAACAATCATGTCGAACTTCAAACACACTTATCAGGTAGGTTAGTAGCAATATAGAAGCACTAGTGATAACCCCCGAAAATCGGGTGTGTGTGTTTTACACACTAAACAGATCTGAATCTGACACTTGGTTTGTGGCGAGCACTTCTGGCCTTGCTCTTGACATTTTTCTAAATTCGAATTGGCTACAAACACAAAAAATTTAATACTATTCCCGTTCACACACAACTCAGTGGGCCTATATCTTAATGACTATGTATTTTATTTATTTTATAAGATGTGCAGCAAGACTTAAATGTGGATGATTTTAAAAAAGCATCTTGTTTCGATCAAAAAAAAAAAACGCAAAAACCAATATTTTTTGGGGTTGAAAGCTTAAATCAGTGCAAAAAATAAACCACATTTATTTTAAACGATGCCCGGCAAAAATATGAGGAACGAAGTATGACAATGGAGTAAGCGGCTAAAATCTTTAAAACAAAGGATTGTAGTAGATTAGACCTAAAAAACTCCAGAGCAAGAAACAGTGACATGTTATTCTCAATAGATGTATCAATGAGGTACATATCCTTAGTCTTATATCAATTTCGAAAAAAAGTATCACTTACCCCACTATCATTCTAAGCCCCTCATGTATAACGATAAAGTCTTACTAATTTTTCCATTTATTTTACTCAATAATAAACTATTTTTTCCCTGAGCCAGGTTGTTTTTTTATTAAGATAAATATTTTCAATAGTCCCTTCAAACACAGTCTCACAATTTTTGAGAGTAATTATTTAGGAAAACTCAATTTTATAATAATCCATTGAATGTTTTCATATTTAAATCTTATTTTAGCAATAAACATTTATGTAGATTTTTTAATAAATAAAAAACTAATTTTCTCCATTTTTTAAATTAATATTCAAAAAATTATAAAATTAGAAAAAGAGAGTTCCCGAACCGAAAAAAGGAAAAAAGCGTGTGTCGCTATCCGGGTAAAATCACCGACTCTTTTTTGTCTCTTCATTTACATTTACATTTACATTTTTTTAACATAGTTTATTCGTAATGGCAAGCGTACGCCCTCTACATCTGATTTAGTATTTAACCCTTTAATGACTTAGACTTTAATTATCTACACGGCCATCCTGGTTTTCGGACGCCTCGGTCGAATTACTGCTGTTTAGCACTGTGAACTTTTCTCCACCATCATCGTCGCCTTCGCTTTTATTGTTATTATCGTCATCATGCTGATCTTCGTCACTAGATTCTTCATCAGAGGAATATACTTTCCATGGCTTCATGTAATCGACTGATGTCGATGTTTGATTTGGACCTTCGTGGTCTCCTACCTTGCAGACATCGTATTGATCGTTGCGTTTTACTCGAGAAACTTGATATGGGCCCAGGAACTTAGGATATAGTTTTAATCCTGTCCCAATCCTGATCGCCAATTTTATACTTGATAGGCACTTTTCTGTTTTTGTCGTAACTTTTCCAGTTTTCTTCTTGTAACTTTAAAATGTCAAGTGCTGCTTCTCTACGAACTTCTTGGAGGTTTTGTTCGAGATCATGTTGCATCTCTTCTTCAAGTATTTTCGCGAGCTGCAAGTCTTTATTGGTGAACATTGGTACTCCAGTGAGCAGTATAAAAGGCGTTTTTTGTGTTGATCTTGATATTGTAGAAGTCAGGATCCTCTGGACTCCGTTAACGTGCTTATAATACTTTAAAGGCTGGTCAACAGATATTTTAGAAAGCACCTCAATGATGATTTCATTGATACGCTCAGCCTGTCCGTTTCCTCTCGGGACACCAGTAGTCACAAGATGATGATTAATGTTTCTTTCTTTACAATATTCGGCGAACTGATTCGAAGTAAAAGCTGCTCCTTTATCCGTTACAATACATTGCGGATTTCCGAAAATATCGGCTTGTAGCTCTAATTTCTTTAAAACTTCTTCTGCACCTGTGCTTTTCACTGGATATAACCAAATAAACTTGGAAAAAGCGTCCACCACCACAAACAGGAACTTGTAACTTTTCACAGTAGATGGTAAAGGACCTAAATGATCCAAATGGAAAGTATGCAATGGTACATCCATTTTTTCTATTACATTGAGATAACCTTCTTTTCTTCCAGATTTCTTAGATGCAAGTATGCAACTGATGCAGCAACTAGGTACAGCCTGAACAACTTTGTTTAAACTCGGTATGAAATAGTCGCGTTATAGAAGCGACTGAACTTTGCTGTCATTGAAGTTACCTTGTTCTTGTTGTTTTCGAACAATTTGCTTTTGAAGTGATTTTGGTACTAAAATTCGATAATCGCCGTTAGTGTACTTGTAAATGATTCCATTTCGCCAAACATAGTCTTCGTACTGCGACGATTTTAATATTTCCAAAACGATTTTACAAAATTCGTCCCTCGCTTGAGCTTTTCTTATTGATTCTAGTACTCCGTCTTCTATAATCAAGACAACTGGATACCGACTTAAAGCGTCGACATGTTGCATAGCTCGACCAGATCAATGTTGTATAGTGCAATTGTACTCTTCCAACTGTAGAGCCCAATTTGCTATTCGACTATTTAATTGCTTCTTAGCCATCGTTTGCTGAAAAGCTTTGCAGTCTGTAAATATTTTGAACTGTAAACCCAAAATATATATTCGTAACTTTTTAAGAGACCACACAAGGACTTCCAGCTCGTAACTCGAATAGTTTTTCTCTGCAGGCAAAGTTTTATTACTGAGGAAAAATACGGGTTGCCATAGCTATGTTGCTTGCACTTTTGTTAAACACCTTAACCAATACGTAAGAAACTAAATGATAAAAAATATGTGTAAACACTCGTTGTCACCTTTTTGAAACAAAACTGCTCCGTATCCGTCTGTACTGGCATCTGTATGTAGCTCTGTACGACGACTAGGATCAAACAGATGTAATACCGGCTCACTACATAATGTTTCTTTCAAATTAATAAAAGACTCTTCTTCCTTTCGCCCCCAAGCAAACGCATCTCTTTTCGTTAGATCGGTAAGTGGTTTAGCTATCCAAGCATATCCTGAAATGAACTTTCGGAAATATCCCGTTAGGCCTAAGAAGCTTTCAACGTCTCGGGCATTCTTCGGGATGGGAAATTTTTTCACAGCTACAATCTTTTCTTCCGAGGGTCTGATAGTGACATTCTGAACTCTATGCCCTAAAAATTTAACGGTTTTAGATAAAAATTGGCATTTTATCCACTTTATTTGAAGACCATTCTGACTACAGACATCCAAAACTTTTTTCAAGATTCAACGTTTTTAGCTTCGTTTTCTGAAGGAATAATGAGATCATCCATATAAACCAAAAGTGTTCCTTCCTGAATCATCTTTCGAAAAATTGAGTAAATAAAACGCTGAAAAACAGCTGGTGAGTTACATAAACCAAATGGAACTCGATTGAATTCATACTGCGCATCTGAATTGCTTTCACGAATAATTCCTACCCGTAACCATTCTGAAACTTGCTCAAGGACTATTGCTTTCTCTAGCGGAGCTAACCTTCTAGCTGTCTGATGGATTGGGACTTCATCTTCTAAAATGATTTTCATTTTAACCTCTGAATGCTGATATTTTCTGTGGCTTGTAATTTTCAACCATGAACTTAATTTCATTCTTAACCTTTCCATCATCAATTAAATTTAAGCTGTCTAGGCATAGATCTGTATTACAGCCTATTAAATTAATTTTATCATTTTAAATAGTTAAAGAGGCATCTACGAAAAAATTCTTCCCAATAATCATATCGGTAAAGATCCAATGATTCGGAACAACGTGACATAAAAAATTATAAGGTTCTGAATTTATGACAGCATCAATAACCACAGCACCAAGAGTAACTTTGTTGCTCTGTCCAAAACCAAAAACAGGAATACCATGTTCTTTAAAGTCGGATATACCTAATTTAATCTTTAAATCTTCTTTAATAATACAAATATCGCTTCCAGTATCAACGAGTCCATTAAAATTTTCTCCGTTAATGGAAACTTCAACAGTAAAATCGGGAATAGTCACTAGGTTGACCTTTGGGCTTGTCCTTTTAAAAGTATTTTGTTGACTTGTCACGCTATCGGCATTAGATTCTTCGGACATTTTGGAGCAATATGGCCAAACTCGTTGCAGTAAAAACACCTTGTTCCTTTAACTTTATCTGGACAGTTCCAATTAGTATGAGATGTGGCCCCACAATTAGTACACTGCTTAGCTTTAACTTCTCTATTATATTTATTATCTTTGTATCTGACACTACTTGGACTTTGATGTGACTTTTCCTTGTTTTTCCCCCTATTTTGTTCACCTTTCATCTTTTCGTATGCTTTCAGATTTTCTTTAAGTTTATCTAACGTTTGGGATTGATACAGAATACTTTTATTTGTAGCACTGTCTGGAACACCACCAATAATGTAACCTATCAAATGTGAATCCTCAACTTTTCCTCTTGCGGCTATCTTCTTCAGCTATAAAAGTATTCCAAATATGATTCCGAAGAACCCTTCTTCGCATCTGATAATAACTCGTGAACATTTTCAACTTCTTTTTTACCAAACTCTCTGCAAAGAGATGTTTTTAATGATTTCCAATCACAAATACCAGGTTCCGATTCTACAGCTAGCCTACTAGCTACCAACAACAATCGCCTAGCGTATAGATGTTTCTGCACGTCCGTCCAACAGCAAACAACAGCAACATTTTCAAAATCTGTCAACCATAAATCAACGTCTTTTGATTCCCCATCAAATTTTTCTAAAGCGTCTTCGACGTCCTTAAACTGATAATTATTTTGGATTTCCTCGCTTTTTGCCATTTCGGTATCTGCAGGTTCTACCTGATTTTCTATTGTAGATTCAACTCACATTTCGCCTAAAGATTCTACAGCAACTGAATCCTCACTATCTGCTTCTAGTTCAATTTCTTCTACTTCCAGTGATAATCGTAGCCTATCTACCAAGTCAGTTTTTAACTTATAGCCATAAGATAGACCATGGCTTTTCAAAATTTCTTGGAACTCTCTGGTCGTTAGCGATTCAAGGTCTTTAGTGACGGGCATTTAATGACAAAACTGTAGAAAATAGACAACGGTTTTTTTTTCGCAAAAATCTTACAAAATGTCATGCGTTTATTATGTACATTGTAAATAGCGGCAAAATTTAAAAAAAAAGGAACGAGCTCACCAAGTTGAGTATTCTTTCCAGTACCCTTGAAATGAAATGACTCTGCTTGCAAGTTGAGCTTCGATTTTTTTCCGTTTTCATTGTACTTTTCAGGTTCTGAACAAATTTTAAAATTTCACTTAGTTATTTTTTCTTAACATTGACTTTTCACACTTTTGCCTTTGCACTTTTCTCTTTTCTTTTACGCTTTTCAAAATTTTTTCACAAGCTTTTCGATATAATTCTTTTCCGTTACATACTTCTCATAATCTCTTTGCACTTTGCTTTTCTTTCTTTAAACTTTTCAATACTTTTCTTTAAACTTTTCATTAAAATGCTTTTCTGTTATGCATGTTTCCGTTTCACGCAATTTAGTTTTGCACACTTTTCCAGTTTCACACAACTTGTCTTAATTTACAAAAACCGCGCTTGCTTTGTTTTTGTCTTTCCAATAACACCTTTTTTTTATAACTGTTCGATCGACCGACGCATACCGCACATCCCACTTCTGACACCATGTAGATTTTTTAATAAATAAAAAACTAATTTTCTTCACTTTTTAAATTAATATTCAATTCATATTTTATTTAAGATTAAATTAAATTAATAAAAATTAGAAAAAGAGAGTTCTTTGATGCGTCGCGTGGTACCGAACCGAACAAAGGATCATCTGATTTAGGATTTAACCCTTTAATGACTTAGACTTTAATTATCTACATTTATGCGAGGGTTCTTAAAATATGCAGTTAGAACTTTCTAAAAATTGGAGAGTGAGAATACTAAATAGTGGATATTAGAACATTGGTTTCAAGTGTAAATTTAATTTTAGTTTATAGTCATGACTCCACACACAAAAAGCGGGGTTTCCTTATAATCAAAATGAATGAATGAATTTCTTTTAAAAATAAAAATAGCGTATTTTCCAAAAAAAATTGCATCAAATATATGAAACCATATTAAATGTTTGCAGACAACAACAACAAGGTAGTTATTCATTATGGCGGACGGACGTGTTTTCTCAGTGCTCGTGTTATCTACAAAAAAATAACGTATAGACAGTGTATTTAATCAAATTCGGATTCTTACAGCCAAAGAATATGAAAAAGAAATGAAACTCTTTTGCGCCAAAATTTTTCACTCTCACGTATTGATTGTCAAAATTCGCTAAAACCAATGATGCCGTGTGTTGGAAAGTAAATTTTATGGAAATTTACTCTTGACTGTGGGTGTTATTGGGCGATTTGGGAAAAACTTGGGGAAAAAACTTGGCGTAATAAATTAATATTAATACATATCATAGGACTTAGTTAGATTAATTTCAATAATGCAAGCTTACGTTCAATATTAATAACGTCTATGTACACTACCTGTGTGTCCCTTAATAAGCTTTGGATGCAAAATTATATGCAGTCACGGCAATAGATATAACCACGACCATAATAATGCGTATATATAGATTCCAAAAGTTAATGAGAAAAAGTATGCCTGAGCAATAAAACTGTTATATTCATACATATATGGTTTGTTCTTATAATTAAGAAAATTTTTTTCAAAACTTTTAAGTGATTTAAGTCTTTCCTTTATTACCGATTTTTAAGTAAAATATCAACTATATCGATATTATTGAATTTAATTTTGGTACGAAATCAGAGTTATCTTTTAAAATCAGTTTCGCTTGCGATGTTAGGTATTTTAATAATAGTCGCATTTCAATTTATTTAGTTCTTTTTGAAATTTTATATAATTTGATACCGTCTGATACCGTCATTATAAGCATTCAGAAACACTTTTTAGTTCATAATATGAAAAATAGTAAAACTCACCTATTCGCAATATTGATATCTTTCGTTCAGGGTAATTAATTTGCTCACCGAGAATATATTTCCGCACATTTTACGTCATAAACTATATGTATTCGACAATGTGGCAGCTTCTTAACACCGCGGTGAAACAAGAAACTTGAAAAATATGTGAAAATATGAGAAAATATGAAGTTTTTAAAAAGGAATTGCAAGGTTTTTTGGACCTTGCAAGAGAACTTGAGTATATTTTTGCTTTTTAAAAATCTTTAATATTATGTGGGTATATGTAGGATTACTCATATTTTTCAGCGTTATGCATAAAAGGCTTATGAAGGGAAGAACAAATCAAGAAACTGTGTAAAAAATAAACGACGTCGACGTCTTAGAAAACGACGTCGACGTCTTACGTTTGTTGGTGAGGGGGTTTGCTAGCAAAAAAATGGTGCGGAAAACCGACGTCGACGTCTTACGTTTGTAGGCAAGGGGGTGTAAAAGTGTTCTCTTGTTCGTGAGAGGGCGGGTGAAAGGAAAAGATTATTTCATCCGTGGGTTTGGTGTAATTTTTTTAGCTTTCGTGAATAAGAACAGCTGACTTTGAAGTTTTGACAATATTTGCAATTGAAAAATATCAAAACAACGAGAAGGAAGGTAAGCTATCACATAATTTAAATTAATAAATTAAAGTAATTCAATTATTTTTGTATTGAAAAAATCTTGGTAATATTGTATTAAAACAATTTAAGTTTCCTTGCAGCTACAACACGAGGAGGTTTCACTTAGTAAACGCATGGAAATGGTGGCTAAAGATCTTGATTCAACTGAAGAAGATGATATTGGCAATGAAAATTAATTTGCGTGGATGTGAAGTTACCCCGGATGTTAAGCTTGCACAAGGCAAGTTCAGCATTCGTCTTGAAGTGCCACCAGAAGGACGTCATGGTATAAACAGTGAGATTTGGATTCGTTGTGACACGGAAGAACAATACGCGAAATGGATCGCTGCTTGCCGTCTTGCGGCAAAAGGTCGTTCCCTTGCCGATAGTTCATATGAGAGTGAGGTAGCTAGCATTAAATCATTTCTGAATATGCAAAAACCAGTACATGGTGCTGCAGTAAATGTTGACCCACGTTCGATTGAACCAGTTGATTACCTGTCGCCTAAGATGTATAAGAAGATGTCAAACAAATCAGTCCACCGCATCTTTTAGGCTCACGCAAATGTCAAAAAATTGTCACTGATGGAATCAAAAATAAAGTACATACAAGGATGACAGAGTGCCCGACTTTGGTGTTACGCTGTTTGTTATTAAATTTGATGGTCACAAGAAGGAGGAACTGCTAGGTGTAGCCCACAATCGTATCATGCGTATGGATCTTAATAGTGGCGATCATATTAAGACTTGGCGCTTTAATACGATGAAAGCATGGAACGTAAATTGGGGCATTAAGTGCATGATGATTCAATTTCATGATGAAACTGTAATTTTCTCATGTCAGTCAGCTGATTGTTGTTGTTATTGAAATTGTTAGTGGTGAAATGCAATAGTGAATGTGACAGCTCCATATATTACCATATGTTATCATTTTAACAAAAAAATAAAATCAATTGATTATCAGTTATAAAATTGACAAGAGTATCGTTTACTTCTTTATTTCTTAATTTTATTCAATTATTTCCTCGATTTTGGTTAAAAATAAGTGATATATCGACAAAGTCCAAAAAAAAACTTAAGTCTAATCCAAATTTGGAATAAAACACCCAAAATGGTAAACCCATATGCAAAATAGTCACCACGCCCGGGTGAGTTTCAAAATGAACCAAAAAAATAAAATTTTGTTTTACGTTGGTATTAGTATTCTGATAAGAGTTTCATTTCTTTTTCATATTCTTTGCTTACAGCGTTGCAGTGATCCCGGTGAACTTGCAGCAGCTTGCATATCACTTTTAAATGCATTTTTGCAGAAATTAAAGTGAATTGCATTAAACAATTTACACCACAAAAACAAAAAATTGAATCCATTTTGTAAAGAAATATATAAAACTATTTACACCACAAAAACAAAATAATTTGAATCCATTTATCAAAAGAAATATATAAAACAAAACAAACCAGCTGTTCCCTTCTGTCAAAATACTGGTCTCTAAGGCCGCGCTCAGAGTAGCGTTCCATAAGGCCGCGTACAGATTGAATTGAATTTTGAACCGTTGACGGAGCAAGACGAGTGCGCGCTGGTATTATTCTCTGCAGAACGGGCAAATGCACATACACTAATCCAGCACGATGAGTGTGTGTGCAAACTGCAAATCTTCGATTAGAGGAGAGAGTGGCATAAGATGTGAGGGGGTATGTGGCAAAATTTACCATGAGAGCAAAGCCTGCTCAGGAGTGGATAAATATAGCACTAAAATTTCGGGAGAGAACAACATGGTACGATTTATATGTGATGAGTGCATTACCTATGTTCAAAACATCGATCTGGTCTTGCAAGACATGCAAATGAGTGTTAAAAAGAACAACACGATTTTAAATGAGTATAAAAATGAATTTGAAATAGTTATGAAAAAGAGCCAAGATGAACTTAAGTCACTGTTGGAGGCGATTGAATCTCGATACGCTCAGCGCATGCTGACAATGGAAAAATCACAAGAGCTATTTACAAAAAAAAATTGGTGCAATTAAGAGTTTATATGAAATGATCGAAGAGATAATTTTAAGAACGGAGACAATTGGCAAAGAGAACGAAAAAGTGCACAGTGAAATGAAACGAATAAGTAATAGCACAAATGAGTTACATATGTCATATGCTGATGCTTTAAGAAATGACAAAAAAAAGAAAACCTTGCCAGAGTTAAAAAAAGATGTTGCTTTAATAGTGAAACCGAACATAAAGCAAACAGGAGATAAAACAAAAAAAGACTTGAGAGCAAAAGTAGATCCAAAAAATTTGAAAATCTCGAATATAGCAACAAAAAACAACGGTGTAATGATAATACAAAGTGATAATAATGATGAACGTGACAAAATCAAAGTAGCTATTGAAAGTAACATTGGATGTGAATATGAAATTAAGATACCTGAACCAATACGTCCAAGCTTCTTAATTACTGGAATTAATTTTAAATATGAAAAAGAAGAATTAGTGGAATCGTTACAAAAGCAAAATACTTGCATTAGCCAAAGCACATTAACGGTAGTGAAACAGTATGAAAGAAAGAATGGCAACCGATCTTATTACAACGTAATTATTGAAATAAATTATGAGGATTTTGTAAAAGTACTAGAAGCAGAAAGCTTAAATTTAGGGTGGGAACGATGCAAAGTGTTCGACGCAGTAAATGTACTTATGTGTTATAAATGCAAAGGTTTCAATCACAAGTTGGCCGACTGTAAAAATGATGAGGCGTGTCAAAAATGTCATGGTAAACATAATTCTAAAATATGCAATGAAAACCCAATAATGAAATGTTTAAATTGTATACGAGCTAATAGCAACTACAACATGGCATAGGACATTAATCACGATACGTTTGATAAAAATTGTCCATGTTACAATAACAAATTGGAGTTAAGGAGAAAGAAACTTGGCTATTAGCAACCAAAAGATGGGGGTATGGAAATTAGTTCTTCGATAATGAAGTATGCAGATAGCAATAAACTAAATAATCAAATGAAGTGCATTTATCTGAACAGCAACAGTATAACAGCTAATAAAGGCGAGATTGAAAGAATGATTGAAGATGTAAAACCTAACATTGTTCTGTGTGCAGAGACCCACACCACTGAGAATGTCTGTGATGCAGAAATTATAATTGTTGGATATAACCTCATAAGATGTGACTCACATAGCCGACATACTGGTGGTGTTCTAATCTATATACATAAATCAATTGATTTCAAACTAATTTATAATAAGTCTGTCAATACAAATATGTGGTGTACCGTAATCAAAACTATAAAATCTACGTACAAATGGCAAATAGGTGTATTATATCATTCACCTAACACTAGTGATGCTGAATTTTTGGGGTACATAACAGAAGTCCTTGAAGAATGTTTTGATGAATCCAACAATAATCTTATTATCGGTAACTTTAACATAAATATGAACAATCAATCAACCTACACGAACCAACTAACTAGTACTTTTGCGGCTTTCTCAATGTACCAAATGATTGATTTCAATACAAGAGTCACTGAATCATCGCAAACGAAAATTGACTTGTTATTTACTAATAGTAGTGAAATAGAAATATGTAATTTAGACAGACACAAAATATCTGATCATGAAACCATACTGTTTAAATTGCCTGTACAAAAAACATATAAAATGAGACTCATTGAAATCCGTAAGTGTTGGGAAAATTATTCCAAAGAAAATCTTATTGAGTACTTGCGTAACTATGATTTGGACCTTTTGAGCAATATCGATATCTGTCAAAAAACCAAACTGCTAAATAACATTCTGATTAATATCATGTCTAATTTAACATATGATAAACCAGTTCAAATTAAGCTTATAAACAAGTGGTATGATAGGGAACTTACGGAGCTGAATAAATTAAAGGTTGAACATTTTTAAACGGCTGAGAGATACAATAACTGGTGTGAATATAATTTATTAAAACGATACTATAAGAAAATGGTAAAGTTAAAAAAGAAACAATACATGGAAAGCAAAATATTAATGAATTCTAATAACCAAAAACTAATGTGGAAATGTCTTAAAGATGCTGTCAACATGACCAAAAACACAACTACAATAAAGAAAGTGGTAATAAATGACGTGTGGATTGAAGATGAAAATGAGATAGCAAATGAACTGAATAAATATTTTGTGGAAAGCATAATAGTAATTCATAATAGTATCGAGAACATTGTCATAACTGAAGAGCGTGAAGTTTTGGATAGAGGCTTATTTGAGTTTAAAATGGTCAACACTGATGATATAATGAAAACTGTTTCGTCATTCAAAAATAAATATGGTGGTAAAAAAACTTTAACTGAAGGTGTAATAAAAGATTCCATGGATTATCTGGGATATGCCTATGCTTGTCTAATAAACGAAAGCTTTAGTCGGGGTATTTTCCCGGATTGCTGCAAAATCTCGGTAGTAATTCCAGTGGAAAAAGTTCCAGGTACTACAAAACCTGAAGAAATGCGTCCTATAAACACACTGCAATGCGATGAAAAAATTATTGAAACTATAGTCAAAAATCAACTGATCCAGTACCTAGATGAACATGAAATCATAATACAGGAACAATCTGGGTTTAGATCTAAGCATTCCTGTGAATCTGCAATAAACTTAGTAATTACAGAGTGGAAAGAAAACCTATCAAAGAAGGATGTTATAGTCTCAGTCTTTTTAGACTTAAAAAGAGCTTTTGAAACCGTAGACAGGCACACTTTAATAAAAAAGCTACACAACATTGGTGTACAAAATCTGCCCTTAAATTGGTTTGAAAGTTATCTCAGCGGTAGAAAACAAAAAACTGCCATAGGAAATGCAGTCTCGTCAGAAATAAATGTTACAATAGGATTGCAACAGGGCTCGGTGCTCGCTCCAATACTGTTTATAATATATATCAATGATATTAAAAAATACTTGAAATTTTGTAAAAATCGTCTGTTTGCGGATGATGCTTTGTTAACTATAAGTGCTCCATCAATGGAAGAAGCAATTTCGAAAATACAATCGGACTTAAACGTGATATATAGGTGGCTGTGCTATAACAAACTCAAAATTAACATCGATAAGACAAAATACATGGTGATGACAAGAAGATCAGTTAACTCAGACATGGTTACCCTGAAGATTGCAAATAGTCCTTTGCAAAGAGTTAGTAAAATAAAGTATTTGGGCATAATCATTGATGATAAGTTAAAGTTTGGAGAGCATTTGAATTATATAGAATCTAAACTACCCAAAAAGATAGGTTTTATGTTCCGCTCATGTAAATTTATCAGTAGAAAATACAAAATTATGGTATATAGATCAATGATAGAGCCTCATTTTATTTACTGTCCGACAATTTTATTTACATTAACTGACTCACAAATCTCGAAGCTACAAAAGAAACAAAATAAAGCGATGCGTTTCATTTTAAAGAAACGATACGACACTCCAATACAAGAGATGCTTGGCGAACTGAACTGGCTCAGTGTGAAGCAATTAGTGACTTACTATACTTTGAAGTTTATACATAATATAAAATTAGGCAATTTACCTGGATATTTAAGCATTAGAATGAGATACAACCGAGAAATTCACAACTAAAAAACTAGGAATAGAAATAATTTTCATCTCCCAATAGCTAGAAATGAACTGGATAAAAAGAGCATATATTATGCAGGAGTTAGAGAATATAATGAATTACCCGGTTATTTAAAAAACTGTGATAGTCCAGGGATATTTAAGAAGCTATTATTCGACTATTGTAAGATTTCTATAGCAATTAGATAGTAATAATTTAGATGAATTGAATTGTGCCAATATTAGTTATCTAGTTCATAGTATTCTGAAATTTAATTTTGTATTAATATCTAGGTCTCTAAGACCGTAATAAATAAATAAATAAAACAAAACATGAAGTTGTTTTTCCTTTGCGCTTTCTCATCAAATATCAATCTCCACAGAAGGGAATTACTACTTACTTATGTATGTACATTACGCACGCACACACTTATTCTTTGATTTTAATATTTTAGTAACAACAACGCTTAATTAAAAAACAATAGCAATTAGAGAGATAGAGAGTAGTAGTCATGTAGATTTTTTTTCCTCGCTATGGAAGGCTTTTGCATTTAATCAGTGCAATGCTTGAAAGAGTTGAAAAAAAGGAAATCTTTCCACGCTTATACCTCAGCTTCTGGTAAACAGATTTTGGATTCAATAATTTTCCGCAATTCTGCTCGATTAGCACTTCAATTTGATGCTGTAGCTGTTCTATATCGCGTCAACTAAGCCTTACCGTCGAGGAATAAATATATAGATTATATATATGGCTAGAACAAGCTCTAG
The DNA here is from genome assembly GCA_963680825.1 of Meiosimyza decipiens. Taxonomy (NCBI): domain Eukaryota; kingdom Metazoa; phylum Arthropoda; class Insecta; order Diptera; family Lauxaniidae; genus Meiosimyza; species Meiosimyza decipiens. The sequence continues at coordinate 43,718,585 of OY804260.1, read as the reverse complement.
AATGTGCTTTCATTGTCAAACAACGTTATGCACTGACCATATATTTAGGGAATGGTCTGCGTCAAAGGCAAACTTGCCATTAAATGACAAGTAAATGTTCATGACTGTCGCAACTAAAATTAAATATAACTGATAAAAGAAGCACTAGACAAACATGAATTACTTTATGAAACCTAAGTTACAAACTACAAAAATATGTAAATATGTTAAATCATTTTCTTGTATTCCATCCACCGGGGTGTAATGGCCTAGCTGCCCAACACATCTAGACATACATTTTTATATTAATTTGTAAAATATGAAAAACAAATAAATTAATGATTAATTTTTTGAAATTAAAAAATTCATCGCGCGCGATTTTTAATAAAAAATGTAAACAAGCTGGTGTTGGACATGTTATAGTGGACTGCGGCCATTGCGTACATTGGAGGCCGCCCACTTACCCTAACTTTTATGTAGAATTACTGTGGCTAACGAAGGCGGTACTATAAGATGTAAGCTGTTTTCTAGGTCAAAAAATTAGGCATTTCCGCGCCATATATATTCTTGATAAACAAACTAAACTGTACAACATACGAAAATTTTAACCAAGTCGGTAGTGAAGCTGTTAACTAAATATTTATCATATATTTTAATACCAAGAAGATTTTACTTTTTTCGATAAAACAGGTTAAATGAAAAAAAAACAACCATACAAATGGCACAACATTTTAAATCAAGAGAATCAAGCTTTCCTAACATGATAATAAAAATAGGCTTAAGTTAACTCTCCGATTTGATTTGTTTTTTTAGGAGAAGTAGCGTGTTATGAATAAATAAGTCTTCAAAAAAAATTGTAGGTCGGATCTGGTTTAGGAGATATAGCCATCCATATAGCTTTTAAAAAAACGCCATAGGTTGGGAACCCCTGGATGAATTTTCAAAATATCATATTAAAGGTAATTTAATGAGGTATAAAATTGTGATATTAATAATTGAATTCTGATGGTTAGTTTTCGATATATGAAGAATTTTGTAAAAAGTTGACCTTTTTTTTAAAAAAAAACCGTTATTTTTTCCAAAAAATGTATTATTAACCTATAGTGATACATACGAGTATATATTTAGAAATAAGTTTATTACTTTTAAAATGATGATTTGTACTATATTTTTTTATGTTAATCAAATTTTTTACCGGAAAAATAAAAAGATTATTAACTCAGCTTTACTCTTATGTAGAATTACTGTGGCTAGCAACCAAGGTGTTGGATATATCATAGACTGATACGCGGCCAAAATTTATTTTATCTTTTAAAAAAAAAAGTAATGGTTTTAAAAGTAACAACGAATAGCACACCATTTTAAAGGTAATGATTTCTACATTCTAAATCGCTATAAATCACTATAGGTTAATAATACATTTCTTGGAAAAAATAAAGGTTTTTTAAACAAAAAGGTCAACTTTTAACAAAAATTTTCATGTATCGAAAACTAACCATCGGATTTCAATTATTAATATCACAATTTTATACCTCAATAAACTACCTTTAATATGATATCCATATTTTGAAAATTATAAAAGCTGTATCCGCAACTTCGGATGGCTATATCTCCTTAACCAGATCCGACCGAGAATTTTTAATTGCAGATTTATTATTTATTTATGATACGCTACTTCTCCAAAAAAAATACATCAAATCGGAGAGTTGTCCCTAAAGTAAACCTGTTCCTAAAAATATATGATACAACGGTTTTAAGAAAAAATTCATTCATAGTTTCACAAAAATCGTCATATCTTCAATTCTACAGGTTAAAAAAATATTTTGATATCCATTCAGGGATTCCCAACTTATGATTTACCAAAAGCTAAGGCCGCAACTTCCGATGGCTATATCTCCGAAACTAGATCCGAGCGACACTTTTTGATTACATGTACATAAGAAAAATATGGTTTAATACTTGGCGAAAGTATACTTAAGCCAAAAATTATAACTCAGAGTACAGAAATTCAATAATGAAAGGGGGGCATTAATACACCTGTTACACTTTAGCGAATAAAACATTAGCTTACTTGTCAATTATTGTTCCAATCACATCCAAAGTTTCACATACTAATTTGTCCACTGTATCCGCTAGTGACTTTACCTTATAGCAATCATGTCTACAACTGTTTGACCCATCACTTATATTAGGCCCATTGTTATCAACACCTTCTAGCTCGGCTTGGTTGTCAACTGAGTTTCTCGAATTGTGGTCAGTTGATCTTATGTTGTCGGTATTTTCAACGTGAGGTGCTTCAACACTTTTTTTCCTACAAAGGCAAACGCCCATTTGTTTATTTATATTTTATTTTAACGCAGAGCAAACTAAGCCAAACAAAAAGTAATCGAAATATCGAAATACATGAACAAACGACGACTATTAGAGACCGACATATTATTTATTAGGCTGGAAACAGAGTGTGCGTTGGGCGCTGTGTTTGGAGCGCTACGCAATTTTGTTGAGCGTCTACCTAAAATAAGATCGTAGCGTCAATTTCGAGTGGAGCATATCTGTTAACTGTTTGTGACAAGAAAAAAACCAAAACATATTTTTTTTGGAACACTTCAAGCATACATATGTGCAAGTAAATGCAAGCAGTCGAATTACATTAGTAGTATTCAGACCGGGCTCGTTATTATATTAAATCGTAAGTGGGTAATTTGGTAAAACTTATGACTTTGAAGGCATCATTTTTGTTTTGTAGCGTTAACCTGACAGTATCAACTGCTTTCATGTTTTTAACCTGAAAAATTGATCGAATTTTTTTATATTTAAACACACAAAACGCATATGCCCAAAATCTAATACAACTTTTAAAATATTTTTTCTTTTTTATGTTTGCAGAACTTTTTGTTTTGCAACAAATTAACAGAAAACTATCAGGTGTGCCACCTAGTTACTTCGGCTTTCGTTAGTCCGATAGTTCGAAAAACAAAATTTACATAAAAAAGTAACGAATAACTATTAACATACTAACGAAGCCGGTGCGAATACCACCATTGTTTTGATTCAGAGTTTGCGTCAATAGGGCAGCTCACATTAGACTTCATACGGTCCAACATGGCTTCACAACATAAATGCTTGATCATGTGAACTCTAGAGACAACCGCTTGACATTTATGTTGTACGACTTTAAAAATTTATTGATATTTCTGCTGCCTTATCCATCCGTACAACTTGTCCTGGCTTCAATCCTAGTGTAAAGTTTTAATTTTAAATATGATTTCAAAGAGTGAACATCGATGGCGTCCGTTAGTAATAATCAGTTTTGGCAAGAATTTTTTACACTGTATAAAAGTTTTGGAAAATAAAAGATTGCAGTATACAAAAACCGAAATGCAAAAAATAAGGCATTTGAAGTACTTTTAGTAAAATTAAAGGAAATCGAGTCAAATGCTACGTTTGAAATTTTAGAAAAAATATTAACACTTATGAACTTGCTATCCTTGAGAAATTGAAAAAAATTAAGAACAGTGATTAGGCTCTGGTGTAGACGGAATCTATATCCTGAGTTTTAGGTATTTTCAAAATTTTGATTTTTTTTTTTTGAGGGAACAAGTAGAGCAAGTTAGTGATGTGTACGCCTCAAAATTTTTCTGCAAATGATGTTTGACAGCGTGCTGTGTGATATGAACGCTAAACGATATTCGTGTTGTCAAGCCAGTGTAGTGTGCATATAAAAGATATATCAAGTAAATTGTCACCATTTGACTATAATATAACATATAATTAAAACATGTGATTCTTTCAAGAATGATTTATTGTTCATAAAATTGTAATATTAAGTACATTATGCTTAGCGTAAAAAAGTTCTTACGCTAGTGAATTGTGACGTGAATCAACAATTGAACGTCAATGCCCTCAAAAATTACATTTGGCGTAACCGATTTTTAAGATTCGTTGTCCAAATGTACATTAACATCGCGAAAAGTTTTCGACGGTCTTTATGTGCGTACATATATCATACTCTGTTTGAAAATACGGTGACACTTATGCATACATGCACCTATTATTTCAGTTCTTATTACTCACAGCTAAACATTGTTTATCGTTTTAAATGGCACATTACAGGCCAAATATGGGAGTACGTTATAGTGCGTGTGAGGTTATAACGAGCTATGTGAAAATCATAATAATGAAAATCCACGTCATCCGATCAATTAATTTCTTATGTCAATCTAATAATCTCTGTCTGTCTGTCCTCACCACGTCCCTTTCATGGAAATTTAAGCCTTCCTGTCGATTTTTACCAAAAATTATATAAAAAATTATAAAAACAACGTTAACTGTGAAGTTTCATACAAAGTTATCCAGCTAAGCCTAAGTTGCTTTTTTGTTTAGTACAATAACCCTTCGCATTTACCGTATAACACAATATAATTTTTCCGTCAGTATCCGCAATCTTTCTTGTTTTAGGGACGGTGACGGCTCTAAGTTTAAGGAGCCAGCCGGAAAAGATTTCCTTATATTTTTAGTTTGAGTATCTAAGGATAGATGCGTATTAAAATATATTTTTGCTGCCATATTACTTTGCTTACCATTGTGCTTGTTCCTTAAATAAAAAAAAGTAAATTAAAAAGTAGCAGACTGTATTATCAATTAAAAATTATTTTAAGAAATCAAAAAATAAATCTTAAGGGATACAAAAGTACTTAGAATCTATATCGTCTCCAGTAATTTCTATCGTGTCAGATCCTAGTTTATTTGTGACTAACCACCCAAACTAGCAATTGATTCAATTGGTTCCTCAAAAAAGTTTTCAGTTTTGTGTTTTACACAAAATTCTGTCAGATGACTTATCAATTTTTACAACTTTTAGAGGGCCTGTCTTTCTACTGAAGCAAAAACTATCCTTATCTACGCTATCTATATCAAAGGATCCTAATGTCGAAGAATGCTTCTCATGCCCCTACCTTTCACAAAGCCTCAAGGGGAACTGCTGCAATATTTTATTTAGTTTTTTAATTTTAAGACTTGTATGCTGAAAAAGAATCTGGCGGACCATATTGTTTAACGCAATCAGTCAAACGAAGCAAACAATGAATATTAAAACTAATTTACTCGTCACCATATATGTTACCAGAGTAAGAATCAAATTCCTCTAAAATTTTTTGAGCGACATCAGCCTCTTCTATGCACGACTTTTCACTAGAGAGAATTCTAATACCAGCATGTAACAACAAAAATGCTTATATACATCACTACTAACGCAGTCTTTTAAAATTAATGTACCTGTATACAACAAAAACTGTCTGAATTCAGTACTTTTCCAATTATGAACTTCATCTAAACTCCTAGATAAACGGCTAAATTCTTTCGGAACAAATTTAGCAACAAAATTAATGTTATCATTCATTTTGTTTTCATTAAGGTAGGATAATGATCAATTTCAGCAATTTTTTAACCACTCCCAAGTCAACCGAACGCATACTATCTAATGGAAATTGAGAAACCATTACGAAACCAGATTGCTCTAATACACTTTTTTTTCTAAACTGAAGGCTGTGCTGAGAAGGGTCAGTTCTCAATTCAAAAGATGAATCAGACCTAAGTTCAGCGACGACTTTGGAGAAGCACACTCTTCTCTTTTTATGCAATCCTTGTTGTAATCATTTCGGGCAGCTATTTTTACCGGTATGGGACTGAACACCAGTTACGAAAGCTCTGGCTGGGGAATCACAAGTGATGACACGAACTTTGAACTTAAGAAATACCTGATTGGAACTCACTTCGATGCCATTTTCCCTAAGCAATTTTACTTATTCACAGCAATTAACCATAATGTCATCAATATTTGCTGGTTTCTTTAAGTCAGAAAAGCAACCAATTACAAAAGGACTTACACTAGGAAACTCAGCAAGTGCTCCAAGGATAGACCACAAAACACGATTTGAACTTTTGAAAAGCATAGACCATCAATACCTACATACAATAATACTTCTTCTTTTTTTACTAAATATTCAAAAAAACTTTAAAGCAAACAATTTTGAATCCCTAAGTATAAAAATTCTCCTTTTGGAATTGGAATCACATTCATTTCTTGCCTGCTAGTATTTAAAAGAATTTTCGATGACAGCGGCAAGTCCTATATACCTATTTTACGCAAAGTTTGCAACAAATCATCCACCGCGATATGAGAAATATTATTCCTAATTGCCCACGATTTGATTTCTTCAGTTTTGCTTAGATTCCTAACTGCAGAAGCACAATCACATACAGATATCATTGCTTCTATTCAGCCATGTAATTCAAATAGGTCACTTAAAATATAGTACCAGAATGTTTCTGGCATCAGGACTAAATCATTTGATATTCGCCGTGATACTTCCCAATGCGAATATGATGTGGTTGTATTTGTTGAAACTTGTCGGGTTTTCTGTTAGTGTGCGTTCTTATTTACCGTCTAATACTGATGGTAATTTATATGCAGCTCATGTTGATAATATTGTCCACTTAATGAAAAATCACATGAAATTAGCCTGATTGACTCTTTCTTTCAGGTTGATTTGGCATAAATAAATAAAATTTTGAACAAGCTTGGAAAGCTGCTAGACCTAATTTTTATTAGTAACAATATTAAATGTTCATGGAAATGGAATGTATGCTTCCTATTTCACCACCAAATATTCACCACTTTTCCTTAATTCTCGACATTCAGTTTTATGAGTATCTGAAAATTATTGACAAAGTGGATTCTGAAATCATGCAACTTTGAAAACTTAAATAATATTTTTGATGGCATTAATTGGAATTCATTATTTGGTAATAATGATATATCAACTTGTTACGATTTGCTTTTAAACACTATGTCAACGTTTACACGAGCAAATTCAGTCTGAGAAATTCTTGTCTATTCTCTTTTTTGAATTTCTTTTGCGTTTACACACGGAAACTAGAATTTGTTTGTGCAAGAATATTTCAAAGCAATTACTGCGTCAATCCGCCACAACAAACGTAAATTCAAAGCATAATATCAGCTAAAGAATAGAACGAAAGGGATTTCGCGTGTACGACAAATTCTGTACACCACCCTTTCGTTTTTCCCTTCCTGCCTACAGACAGGAAAACTTTCTTTGAAGAGTTTCCTAGTGTAAACGCTGTCTATGTACACTGTTTGTAAAAGAAATATCCCAATTTCACGGAATAAAATCCATAAGTTACCTTGGTACACCACAGGTTTGGGAAATTTAAAAATTTAAGAAACAAGTTTCATAAACTATATTATGCCAGTAATAATTTAGCATGTAAAGTAAAATATGAGCATTACGTGAAGGAATTTAACTTTCTTGATAAGTTTTTATGTAAGCAATATATTCTACGCATACATAGAACGAAATATTAACAACAACCCAAAAATTTTTCGGCAGTTTGTCAAGTTTGAAAAAAACTCCTCTGATACTTTCTTGTGTTATTTGGGTAGATAATACTTCAAATAGCGTTTGTGATACCTGCTAATTTTTTGAAATCTAATTTTCACCCTGATTGCTCAGCTTATGACCCCTTTCTATTGAATAGAATTCAATCTTCCATGGCTTTTGGGTCCTTACTTCTTTGCAATGAAGATGTTCGGGAGACTATTATTGGTTTTAAAAATACCTCCAAATTTGATATGGATGGTATATCACCAATCCATTTAAAAAGTTGTTGTTTTTCAGTAGTTGAGCCACTGACTTGCATTTTTAATAGTTCTTTACGGACTGGTGACTTTATCAGAAAATGGAAAATAGCTTCCATTACACCCGTTTTTATAGGAGGTAATAAAAATAATGTGTCTAACTATAGACTGTAATCGACCTTCTCGATCAGTGCTTTTGTTTGGGCTTTATTAACAGCGGCAGCACGAGCTGGTGTGCCGATGCTAGCAGTTCAATAATTTGGGATGGGATCGCTGTTGCTTATGTCGCACCTTCACCGTACAAATTTGTACTCGTGCATTGTGTTCTGCTCGGGCCCTTCTATAACCCACCCTACGGTGTGGATCTGCTGGGCTATTTTAAGGTCCATCCTAGTTTGCAAGTTTGCGGTACATAGGACCGCTATGCAATTTGTTTTACGCTGTCATATTCCCAACTTCCTTGTTTGTTTTTAAATAAAAAAAATTTTTTTTTCTTTTTAATTCATTTATTTTCTTTTTTTTGTTTTTATTGTTGCATTTTTATATTTTTGTTACGTTATTGTTTTTTTTATTTATAATAATAAAGTTATATATTTATAAATTACACATTTCTGTTGTTAATTATTTTAGTTTGGTTCAAGCAAAACAACAAATTAAAGATAAATAAACGATATTGAAAAAAAATGAGTTGCTTGTTTGGTATTTTTTTTTTGGTTTATATAATATTTTTTCTAAAATAAACATATTTATTTCTATTAATAATAATAAATATTAAGAAGAAAATCGATTAGCTGACGCTTGTTGTTTTTTGTAAGTTTAATGTTGAGTAGTGTAACGCTTAAAGTTGTGATTCGTAAATGTTGTTGCTGGTTAAAGTTGTCTTGCTTTATAGTTGTATTCCTGGTGTAGTAAATGTTTGTAACTGAATGTGAATGTTGTATTTCTGGTGTTGTAAACGTTTGTAATGGTTCTTGTAAATTTGGTTTTAAAGCTGTAATTGATTTTATAACTTAATATTTTTGTCGATTAAAATAAACACCAGTTAATTTTATATTTGTCTTTCATTTAATTTGATGAACGAGAGATACGTTATAATTATTCAAAGATGTTACAATTCACTACTACAACTTAATTAACTAACATTCGGTGTATTTAATTATTTAAAGAAGAACTCATAATCATGAGTATCGAATTTGAGTAGTACATACTTTACGACTGAAGTTTTAATTTTTTAGCTAGAAAGGTTTCGGTGCAAACATAGCAAACGCAAGTACAAGCATATTGCGATATCGCTTGGGCTAATTTAACAGCAAACATGGTGTCAGCATTTTCAATGGAAACTATTTGTTAAAATTATGTTTGTTTAATATTTTGCAATATTTCAATGAACTTGTTTATTTTAGTTTAAATATGCTTATCTCTTGTGTCGCAATATTTTCAGCGTTAACTAATATATTGTGAGGACGAAAGTCGGTCGCCTCGTTTTCGTCCACATACGACGCAAGCCGCGTGACAATGAATTATTTTTATCTAAGTTCTTAGTGTTATAAGTAAAATAAGTAAACGGCAACACCGTAGGGTAAGCTTTCGGAACAGCTGTTCGTGGTGAAACAGAACACCAACATCCAATGTCACCACGAACAAAAGGGAACTAGGCAAACAGCAACTGACGAAGCATATAAGATCACGACTTTCAAAAATATCAGTCAGTCACCGCGGAACCAGCAAAGGACACAGGGCACCGAAAGATTTACTACGGTAAGCAACTTTTGGTATTACTGTTGGTAGAACCAACCTATGCTGCTAGTCAAAGCAGCATACGTTGGAACTTAGTAGTTTCTCTTGTGGTTATTATCGGTGGGTTGCTCTGAGTAATCGCACGTTGCTAGTGCTTTGCATACACTCAGAGCGTAAGTAGGAGTAGTCCCTCTTCTGTAAGCGGTGAGAAATCACGCGTTACTAGTGCTTTGCAAAGTAACGTATGATTACACTCAGCGTGTAGGCGAGCATAGCACTCTCTTAGAAGCGGTGGTTGCGTGTTACTAGTGCTTTGCAAAGTAACGCCCAATTACGGTCAACGTATAGTGAGCATAGGGTTTTCTTTTGTAAGCGGCGGAGTTGCAGTGAGTAATCACACGTTGCTAGTTGTTTGCAAAGCAACGTACGATTACACTCTCTTAGAAGCGGTGGTTGCGTGTTACTAGTGCTTTGCAAAGTAACGCCCAATTACGATCAACGGATAGTGAACATAGGTTCCCTCTTGAAAACGGTGGACTGCTGTGCGGAATCACGCGCTACTAGTGCTTTGCAAAGTAACGTATGATTACGCTCAGCGTATAAGCGAGCATAGCACTCTCTTAGAAGCGGTGGTTGCGCGGTACTAGTGCTTTGCAAAGTACCGCCCAGTTACGATCAACATATAGTGAGCATAGGTTTTTTCCCTCTTGAAAACGGTGGGCTGCTGTGAGTAATCACGTGCTACTAGTGCTTTGCAAAGTATCGTATGATTACGCTCAGCATATAGGCGAGCATAGGGCTCTTTTAGAAACGGTGGTCTGCAAAGTAACATAATTGCCCCTTCTAGTGTGCCACAAGGAAGTATTCTTGGTTTATTTTATTCGTTTTATTTATTAATGATATTAGTTGTTGTTTTGTAAATTCTAAATTTTTACTATATGCGGATAACTTAAACATTTTTAGAAAAATTGGGACTTATTCAGATATAGAATAAGTTGAACTCAAAGAAGTTTGCAAACAAATTAGATATTTCATTTTTTTCGGATGATGTAACACCATTATAAGACATCTGAAGAGGATACGCAGATGATTTACGTTTGAAGTTTATAAATTTGTAAAAAAGTTAAGCATTTTTCTTAATGTTGAGATTTATATATGCGATATAGTTTAAATAAAACCGTTTATTAAGATTTTGATAACTATACCAAGCACGGGAATAACTTATATAATTGATAGTCTTACTAGACATTAAAAATTTTTTAAACCGACGATTTCTTATATTTTTAAGATAGTTTAATTCATTTGTTACCCATGGAGGACCGCTTAAAAATACTGAGTTATTAAACTTCGGCACAGATTTGGAAATACAATTATGCAAGCGCACATTAAATGGTTTAACATAGCACTCCATATCAGCCACAGAGTAATACTGTTTATCCGGAAGTATAACTGACCAGCCGATATGGTTTAACAAGGAGTCAAGTCTAACATAATTGGTTTTTTTAAAGTTGAAACATGAGTTCTGAGATGTTACACGATTTGTTTTCAGTAAGCTACATGCTAAAACATATTTTAATAGAAGAGTTGGGTGATGATTGTCCTCTGGTAAAACTAAAGGATCAATGCGACTTATATTTATGTTAACAAATTTATCAACAAATGCAAAATCAAGGTTTCTGTTGCTCGTATTAAGAATATTATTAATTTGATGAAGACAACAATCAGAAAGAATATCCAGAAATTCAGTTATTTCATTATTGGATGAAGTTGGTGTAAGAAAGCAGCAATTGTCCGTTATATTTCATGCAACATATGGTAAATTAAAATCTCTAAGTACAATAATGGAATCATTTACAGTGAGACGATTATTTATTCCTCTAAATTCATCAGCATGTCGTAAATAGGTAGTGTGATCAGCATTTGGTGGAATGTAGGAACAAGTTAAGTAGATGGACTTATTCACAAGTTTGATAAGAATGCCAGCAAGTTCTAAATCAGTATTGTTTTTAAACTTTAATTCCTCACAGCATAATGAAATGTGCACCGCCAGAAGGACTCCAACTCCTATTTTAGACTTAGGGTCTTTTCTGAATATTTGATAATTGCTACACAGAATTTCAGTGTCCAATATATTTTCTTGAAGCCACGTTTCAGAAAACAAAATTTCATAAAATTCAATCGTCGTAAATTAGTTTTTTGAAACACATTGATCTTCAGAACGCTGTGGTAAGCTAGCAATATTTTCAGAGCGTGGGCTGTTTCTATATTCGAGTTTCCGAACTAGAGTGTTACGCGGCCAAAAATCTTTGTTGTTCACCTTTTCGAAAACTTCTTCAGGGACAAAAACCTTAAGTGAAGACTTTTCCTCGGATATGAAAAATTTAGCTTACGCACCGAAAAATCACTAAAGCCTTTAATTTATTTTTAATATAATGATTTAAGTCCTCAACCGAAGTGTCAGAAGCAAAACGCGACACAAAAATAGTTTTTTTTTGAAGATATAACCACAAGTTCTTTTGGGTCATTTCTATCAGAAATTGTTACTGAAATCAAATCTTTATCATTTTGAGCAGGGGTTGATGGCAAATTAGATTGTACTGTTATTGTATTTTGAGTAAGAGGTTGCACAGTTTTAGGTGGTTTATCCAGCGTTGTAGCCTTAAATACGGTATTGGCAGTTTTCTTGTCATTTTTTTCTTCCCACGAAGACCCATCGTAGTCAATTTTTTGGTGTTAAAGCTTACTCTTCTAAGCATCTAAAATCATTGAAAAGAGTTTCAAAATACTGAAATTTCTGCAAGAGGGCTGACAGATCCTTGCCAATTTCAGCAAAACCTTTTTTAGACTGCTTATAAAGAGTGCATAAGCAGTTATCGGCTGCCTTGCACTTGGTGCATGACCACCGAAGAACTTCACCTTTCTCAATGATATCAGCAATGCGACCACTTAGTCCAACACATTTTGCATGATAAAGAAATGGTAGACTACGAAATGCACAGTTGCGTCTTTAACAGAGCAGAGAGGGAGTTTACAAATCAAGATAAAATTTAATAAATGAAAGTAGTTTAAAAGGATTAACTAACTACACTTTTTTTAAAAGATTTTCTAACCGTTTCACGGAATATGGAATGTTAGTTTAAAAGTAACTTAAAGTATGCTACAGCTTTTTTTTTTTAAATATTTTATCTAACGGTTTGAAACGCAAAACCGTCAATATGTATTACTTAAGAAATGTCAAACGAGAGAAAAGGAAACTGAAAACTAAGCAAAACAAAAACACCGCGCAAAAATAAAATCAAATGTGTATACGTATGGATATAAAACAAAAGAAAAACAAATTTGTTGCTTCAAAACAGAATGAAAAGTATGAAATTTAATTTGATTATTGTTATGATTAACAATACTTTATTTGATTAATTAATAACTTAACAATTATTATTTCAATTAATAATTCAATATTTCTTATTTAAAAAAAAATCTATACTTGAAGTAAGTTTGAAAACCAGCAATCAAGTGTCTAAAAATTGACAGACAGCTGATTGCCCAGGGCTGTAGAAAATGCATTACTCCTAATATACATAACGCATGGTTGCATTATTGATCTGTGTAACACCTCCCCTTTTGAATTGAGTTTTTACGAAGGAATATATTTATCCACAGGTTTGCGCTCACGGCTCGATCGTCGTAAAGTCGTTGGTGGAGTAAAAGTTCGATGCTCGTCTTCCAAAGAAATAGGTGTTGTTGGTTGCTGATCATAATCGTTGATGATAATTCTAGGAACAACCGAATTATTATTTGCTGACTGCTCAAATATATCAAGTGCTGAAGTCCATCTTTTGTCTTGATCTTCAAAGTTGTTTTGTGTTGTAGCACGTCGACGAAGCTGATTTATATGCGACCTAATTATTCTGCCATTCGCAAGTCGCACGTTATACATAACAGCACCTCGTTGCTCGATGATTTCTCCAGGAGACCATTTAAAATGATTAACACCATTCGGAACTCTTGCAAAAACCATATAATGTTGTTGAAGTTGCCTTTGAGCAGCGCCATGCTTTTTATCAAATTGTTTCATTTTTGTTGCGACTGCCGACATTTCCGTTACGTTGCTAGTAAGCGGTTTTAGGTGATCTAGTGTCGTGCGCATTTGTCTTCCAAGCATTACCTCAGCTGGTGACTTCTTGTCTGGAGTATTAAGATTTGCGGTTGATCGGTATGTTTGCAAAAATATGTGCATATTTTCGATGACCGTCCCTTCTCCTTCCATTTTTTTGATTGCTCTCTTGAATGAGTCTACAAATCTTTCAGCTTGTCCATTGGACATTGGATGATATGGACTGATACATATATGCTCGATGCAATTTTTCTGCATAAAGTCTTCAAAATTAGCACTTTTAAATTGCGTACCATTGTCTGATACGAGCGTTGATGGTAAGCCAATGCGTGCAAAAATTTCGCTTAGCATTTTTATTAGTTGTTGTAATGAAATTGATTTTGTTTCAATTATCTCCGGCCACTTTGAAAATGCGTCGACGACTAACAAGAAATAGTAACTGTCAATAGGCCCCGCATAGTCGATATGTAGACGTTCCCAAACTTTGGCTGGAGTTGGCCATGGATGTAGAGTTGATTTTGTCGGCATTTTTGCTGCTGCTGCACAATTGTTACAACTGTTTATCATCGTTTTGATATCGTTGTCGATACTTGGCCAATAAACGTAACTTCTACCGATAGCTTTGGTTCTTTCGATTCCTGGATGTCCACGATGAAGCTGGTTGAGAATACGTTTACGATAAATTTGCCGAATGGTGATCCTATCGCCAAACATAACGCATCCATCAATTTGTGTTAAGCTGTCTTTGCTGTGAAATAACGCTTTCAGCTCATCAGTTTCAGAGATTTCTTCAGGCCATTCATCTTTGATGTATTTTAATGCCTTTGACAAAGTTTTGTCTTTTGATGTTTCATATTGTATCATTTTGAATGTAACTGGTAATGCTTTGATTGCATCACTAAAAATTGTATTGACTTCGGATTCTAATTTGATTGATGCTACGACAAAATCTTCTGGTACACTGTCATCTCGATTGATAAGGCGTGACAAAACGTCTGCGTATCCAAAATTTTTCGTACTTATGAAGCTTATTTTGAAATCGTACGCAAGTAACTGAAGTGCCCATCTTTGTAACCTGTTTACTTGGTGTACTGCAATACCAGTTTTTCGCCCAAAAATAGCTAATAATGGCTTATGGTCCGTGTGAAGCTGGTCACAGCGAAAATTAGAGCGAGAGCTTTCTTTCCTCCTTGACTGTAGCCTTGTTCAGCAGGCGTTAATGATCGTGATGCGTGGCAAACTGCTTTGATGGTGCCATCTGCATATTCATGTAAAATACATGCGCCAAGTCCGTATCCGGACGCATCTACTGCAACGATGATATTTTGTACAGGATCATAGTGTGCCAGTGTGATGTCCGATGAAAGAATTTGCTTTAAGCCTTGGAAACACTGGTGGTGGATTTTTGTCCAAATGAAAGGAACATCATGTTTTAAAAGTTCGTCTAATGGTCCTCGAAGCTGGCGCATGCCGCTAACAAACTTGCCGTAGAAGTTAATAGCGCCGAGAAATGATCTCAGCTCAGTAACATTACTTGGCTCTGGCATTTTAGTAATGGCTAAAACGCGGTCTGGGTTAGGCTTGAGTCCTTGCTGATCTATAACATAGCCCAAGTAGCTCACTGACGTTTTGTAAAATTCGCACTTTTCAAATTTTACCTTGAATCCGTATTCTTTGATTCTGTTGAGTACAGCGTAAAGATTTCGTTCATGTTCTACTTCATCTTTGCCTGATACAAAAATGTCATCTATGTATGCGGCTGCCCCTAGCAGGCCAGCTAACATCTGGTCCATAATTTGTTGAAATATGGCTGGAAATGTTTTTACACCAAAAACCATTCTGTTGTAGCGAAATAGACCAACATGTGTATTGATTGTAAGTAGATGCTTTGAAGCATCGTCCACTTCAATTTGTAAAAATGCATCCGACAAGTCGATATGGCTGAAATATTTTGAATTCGCCAACTTTGAAAATATGTCGTCGGGTAGTGGATATTGATGTGTTTCGAGGCTCTCCTTCAGTCCAGTTGAAAAATCTCCGCACACACGTATGCCGCCTGACGTCTTTTTAATTACAACGATAGGTGCTGCCCAGTCAGAATAATTTACAGGTGAAATGATGTCGCAATCCTGTAGTCGTTGTAACTCTTTCTCAACTAGCTGCTGCATGGCGTAAGCAACGGGGCGTTTTGGTCTGAAAACTGGCTGAACTTGTGGTTTCGTCTGCAATACAGCTTTTGTTTTGTTGCAGAGTCCCATTTTGCCGTCGAGCACATCTGAAAAATAAATTTTTAATTGAGCAATTTTATTTAAAATTGATGATAAGTCAACACTCTCCTGAAAATTCTGTATTTGGTTGCAAACAGAATTAATTGATTGATCGTTTAGTTGAAAAGCTTCGATCCAGTCAAGACCCATGACATTAAGATCGGGTATTGGAGTCACTCGGCATAAAACTGATTTTTCTTTGTCTTTGATTTTGACATTGCATGTAAACTGTGATGTTAATGGTAACTTTCCTGTTGCGCTACGTGCAAACTGATAGACTGGCTCAGTTTTTTTAACATTCAGTTTCTTGAAATACTGTTTCGAAATTATGGTGATATCCGACCCTGTGTCGAATTGAAGACGTAAAGATGTCCCATTGATGTGCAAATTTACGTATTTGCGCTGATTTTCAACTTGGTTTGTTACAAAAATGCCTTTCGATTGTACGAATTGTTATTGTTGCTTGTAACTTTTTTTAGAAGCGTCCAAATTGTTATTTTGTTGCTGTTTTGCGCTCCCATAGCTTTTGCTATTGCTGTTGTTGCGTTGACAGTACCCTTCCTTATGTCCAATTTGTGTACAATTGCCACACTTATGGTTTTTGTACGGACAGAAGCGTGCATAATGAAAATCGCCGCAGTACCAGCATGGAGTCTTAGGAACTTTCTTCTCCTTTTTGAAGTTGGTGTTATTGTGGGCTTTTGCTCTTACCTTGTTGACATTGACATTTTGCTGGTTTTCTATGAGCGCTGTATCTGCTTTTAAATTTAGTATCCTTTGACACTCTCTTGATAATGTGTTTAACGTGACGTCAGTATCGCTGTCTAACTTGTTGAGCAATTTTGTGCGCATCTCGAAATCTGATAGTGACTTGAGTCCCATAATAAAAATTAGACATTTGAACTGATCAATTGTCAACTTTGTCAAATCAAACAGTTCACATTGCTTGTTTACAACTCCTGCGTATGTAACAAAATCCATGTTTGTTTCTCCTGTTATTTACAAGCAATTGTAGCGAATGTTAAATTGTGATGCCTGTATTCCAATAAGTTCCTTCAACAGAGTTACAGTTTCTGCAAATTTGTAGTCACGAGGTTGTTTTGGAAGAATATAGTTGACATACTTGTGATGTACCACTGTGTTCAACTTCCTCAGAAGTAACCTGGTCTTTGCTGCATCGTCCAATTTATTTGCATCATGCTCAAAAAGATCTTCATAGCGTGCAAACCATGTGTCGAAAGTGAGGTTATGATCGACATCGTAACAAAATTCCGTAATGCTCGATCCAAGTGCTTCAATTATGTATTCTGAATTACCTGCGAACTTAACTTCACTCTTGGAATCGTTTGCCGGAATAATTTTTGCAAGGATACTTGCATCGCCTCGCTATCTTTGTGTTGCTGCTCCTGCATTTGCAAAAGCATTTTCGCAATGTTCTCTTCAGCCGTCATGGAACTTGCAGTGCGTTAAATTTTGCGTAAAATACAATTTTATTCCTCGTCGCCACTTTATGTTATGATTAACAATACTTTATTTGATTAATTAATAACTTAACAATTATTATTTCAATTAATAATTCAATATTTCTTATCTTAAAAAAATCTATACTTGAAGTAAGTTTGAAAACCAGCAATCAAGTGTCTAAAAGTTGACAGACAGCTGATTGCCCAGGGCTGTAGAAAATGCATTACTCCTTATATACATAACGCATGGTTGCATTATCGATCTGTGTAACAATTATTAAAGCACAAACTAATGCGATTTCAATGAAATCTACAAAAAGTCACAATACTAAACATTAATTAATTTTCACTATGAACACTTTAAAATATTGAATTTAAGACTACTGAATTTTACGATTAAGACAGGAGTAAACAAACATAGGTGTTAACAGCTTGACAGTTGATTATCTTTTTGGAAAAAATCAATTTTAAGGTACCTGCAAGATATTTGCGTACTCCTACTGTTTTTTTATGTTAAGGTTCATAGAACTAAGTACAGGTAAAATTAACCATTAATAATTGTGTGGAGTTCAACGAACTCTGTTTTAACAACTGCTTAGATTAGTTTTTAAAATAAATTAGAGTTTAAAAAGTATTTAACTAAATGTTATCCTTAAAACAAAATATATTTACAGTTATTATTATTATTATCTTATTTTTAATACAATTGCTAGTCTGTAAAGATTCTGTATCTATAGACTGAATAAATTGAAATGAAATGAAATGAAAGTTACCAAATCACTTTCACTATTCTTAAAAGTAGTATGGGACTGACTATATGATGCACTCTCACTAGACGCACTATCACTGGACTAACAAAAAGTTCCTACATTACCTCTTAATGATGCACATTCTGTTGCTTGAACAGATTCTTGAAGAAATTTATATTGTTTTACATTGGATTTATAGATCCCTTTCTCTCTGCTTAAGCAATTTTGTAATTTTTTTTTGTTTTAACTTTTATCAAATTCAAAACAATTTCAGCACAATGGAAAAACGGATTTATATAGTTTGATTAGATTTATTTCTACTTAGCTTTATATTCCAATTATTTCCCGTAGTTATTTCTTGCTTGAAGTTTTTATTCGCCAACTCAAAGATTAAATTTTTTCTGTTAAATGTCAAAATTTCTATCAATCTATTTATTTCTTTCCATCTTTTCGTTTTTATTGCATTAATGCAAACAGCGGAACGGTCTCTTTTTCTCTGCTTTTGATATAATAATAAAAGTATTTATTTATGTGTTAGTAAAAATTAAAATCATTTTCAATATGTTGGAATTTCAGTCAGTCATTTCTTGTAGAGTATAAAGTTGCAGTCAACTTTTTCGTTAAACAGAATACAAATGGGGTATAGAAATCGGCAACGACTACCCGCTGTCAAACCACTTGAACGTATGAAATGGAACCGAATTGAGGCGTACGACTAGTAACCTGCCGAAGGGTACCCTTCGATTTAGATCTATTCCTTCTGTAAATTTGTTTGTTTTCGTTTGAAATGTTATAGAAAACAAAATGGCATCTGAATTTTCCGTCGATCGTAGTCTGGCAGAATTGTGTTCACTCGAACGATTTTCCGACGGGGCTTTATTTCCGATAGCGGGTATTCGTTGCCGATTTCCTGACCTCGTTGGTATTATTTTTATTGCATAAGGCTTAATTAATGTTACATACTGGCAACACCAGGGCAGGAAATCTTGGTGGACGATGTGGCAACTCTTTGTTATCATTTTGTAATTTGCTGTTTGTAACTACACTTTGATTATTGTTAAAGTTTATATTGAAATACATGATGGCTGTTCATTTAGCTACAGAAGGAATTTGGGTTGAAAAATCACGCTTTGATAATGCTGAACGTAAATATTACGAAAACTTACGGAAGGTAAAGATCTTGCAGGAAATTCATTTACTGAAGCTACAGCTTGTTCGACAAATATTTCATAAACAAAAACTGGATTTTCAGACAATTATATAAAATCGTCTTGCTAAAAAATGTATATTGTGTAGATTATACGGTGCAATGTGATTCTTACGTGTCAGAAAATAGATTTTACTTTAGCTCACATTCGCCGGGTTAAGTTTACTACAGCACAACTCTTCGCTTTTTTGTAGGGGAAGTAGCGTTTTAAGAAAAAAGGATTTTCACTAAAGTGAACTTGAGCCAAAAAGCCCTAGCTGCTATGTGGAATTACTGCTGTGGCTGGAGAAGCCGATATACGATAGGATGTAAGCGACTTACAAGCTAAAAAAATACGAGGGAGGCGTTTCCACGCCCAACATCTATATATTCTTGATTAGCATACTGAACTGTACAACATACTAAAAGGAACAGGTTTACTTTAGCTTACATTCTCCAATTTTTTTTTTTTTTAAGGGGTAAAAGGGGGTCAAAAATAAATAAAAATTATGAAAAAAAACGGGCCGCTCGGATCTAGTTTCGAAGATATAGCCATCGGAAGTTCCGGATATAGCTTTTGTAAAAATGATCATAGTTGGGATATCAAAAATTTTGGTGTCATAAGAAAGATAATTTAATTGCCTTTAATAATGGTGCGTAAAGTTTTGAAATTTAACCTATAACTTTGGAGATATGACGACTTTTTTGAAATTTTGACCAATTTTTTTTTTAAAAACTTTTCCTATAATCTTTTTAGCATATTTCAATCATTTA
The DNA here is from genome assembly GCA_963680825.1 of Meiosimyza decipiens. NCBI lineage: Eukaryota > Metazoa > Arthropoda > Insecta > Diptera > Lauxaniidae > Meiosimyza > Meiosimyza decipiens. Next base: position 43,698,659 of record OY804260.1, on the reverse strand, counting down.
TATCTTAGAGCATATCAAAAACCGGCTTAGCTAGCAACAGTTATTTTATTTAACAGTAGGGGTAAGTGGGCGGCCTGCGGCCGCAGCTCAGGATTTCAAACTCCCAAAATCCAACACCGGCTTCGCGGCGGCCTTCGGCCGCGGATCAGCCTATCATATATCCAACACCTAGTTTGCTAGCCACAGTAATTTTATATAAGAATAGGGCAGTCACGATTTTTCATAAAAATTTTTAAATGTTATAATGATTATTTTGTTTCATGAATTAATAAGTATTTTAATAAAAATTTTTAAGTTTTACAATGATATTAGTCTTATAATAATAATAATAGTTGTTGTTGTTGTTGTTGTTGGATTTTTATTGTTTTTGTCCACAAATACATACTTTCCATAAGAATTCATTGAATGTTATTTTTTGTTTTCCGGTAAAAACGGGGGTAAATAATAAAAAATTTACAACGAACTATATACCATTTTAAAGGGAACAAACCAGGCTCTCTTAATATGCTAAAAAACCCTTAAGACATTTTTAGGGAAAAAAAGGTTTTTTTAAAAAAAAGTTGGTCCAGATTTCAGAAAAGTCGTCATACCTCCAAAATTATAGGTTAAATTTCAAAACTTTGCTCACCATTATTAAAGACCATTAAATTATCTTTCGTATGACACCAATTTTTGATATCCATGGAGTGGTTCCCAACGTATGATCATTTTTACAAAAGCTATATCCGGAACTTCCGATGGCTGTATCTTCGAAACTAGATCCGAGCGGCCAGTTTTTTTTCATAATTTTTATTTATTTTTGACCCCCTTTTACCCCTAAGAAAAGAAAAAAAATTGGAGAATGTCAGCTAAAGTAAACTTAAGCCTACTAAAAACAAACAAATAACATATATTTTAATATCAAAATTCACAAAAGTGAAGTTACTGTTTTCGATAAAAAATATCTGAAATGAAAAAAAAAAACTTGGCAAATGGTACATACATAATTTTAAACCAAGAGAGTCGAGCTTTCTTGAGATTCTATAAAAAACCTAGGATATTAAAAAATTTTTAGGGGAAAAAAACGATTTATAAAAACAGAATTGGTCAAATATCAGAAAAATCGTCATATCTCCAACATTATATCTTAACTTTCATCAAAATTTTCTTGCCAAAGCTGCAGGCCATTAAACTATCTTTCTTATGATTTTTGATATCCATTCAGGGATTCCCAACTTATAATGATTTTTATAAAAGCTATATCCACAAGATTCGATGGCTATACCTTCGAAACTAAATCCGGGAGAAACTCTTTTTATTTGCTTTCAGCCTCCTATAACCCCTAAAAAAAGATTGGGCAATGGGAGCTAAAAAAGTGTCGCTCGGATCTGGTTTCGGAGATATAGCGATCGGAAGTTGCGGATATATTTAGTTTTTTTAAAAGACGATATTTGGAAATACTAAACAGATTTCTAAAATATGCGTATCATGTGAAACGTATGGTAGCTAGGGTAAGCGGCTGAGAGCTTACATCTCCAATATGTACAACACCTCCTTTGCGAAGGCCTTCCGTCGCTGTTCCGTCTATAGGATATAAAACTGGCTTCGCTAGCTCTAGTAATCCTACTTAAAGGTTAGGGTTAAAGAGCGGTCTTTGGCCTTCGGCCACTGGTCAGTCTGAAATAACCACTGGCTTCGCTAGCCCCAGTAATTCTACATAAAAGGGTAAGTAGGCGGCCTTCAGCTGCGGCTCAAGGTTTGCATCCCCAATATGCACTGGCTTCGCGGCTTAGGGTTTGCATCTCCAATTTGTCAAACACTGGCTTCGCGGCTCAGTGCTTGCATTTCCAATATGTCCATCACTGAATTCGCGGCGGTTCAGTCTACTATAGATCTTAAACTGACACCGCCAGCCGCAGTAATTCCACTTAAAAGTTAGTGGAAGGACATAATTTTCCTATCTAGATTCAACTATAGTTCTTCTTGTAGTAGTAGTTGTTTTTTTAGTCGTTGCCCATATATGTATATTACATAGTTTTCAAAAAAATTAATGAGGGTATTCCTCTAAACGCGAAGATGCCTCGAAAACTGTATAAGCTGCGTAAACTGAGAACATTTTCGATCCTCGGAAATATTTCTTATGCAGAAAAGTTTTTGCAAGCCTCGAAAACAATCCGGGCAGATTTGATGAGAAAGCAGCCTCAAAAAGGAAGGTGAATCAGTGTTGCTGTTTGTCGAAATAATTTCCTGCTAGTTAAAATTTCATTTGAAATTTGCACATAAATTTTAAATATCGAATTTTTAATATATTAAAAGCGCGATTCTCAGAACTTTTGTGTGTTTTCCTAGCATTAACTTAATGCTACATATTTTGTTTTTGGTGTCATACATTTTTTTTCATAGCTGATCAAAGTGTCAAATTGTCATTCCTTTGTTTGCAGTGACTGGGATGCTCCCGTAAGCAGGATCAAAAACTTTAGAGTTTTCGCGTTTAGAGGAATAAAGTTAGTGAATTTTTTTACTATCCGGTAAAAACTGGTTCATATGAAACATTTAGAAAAAGAATTGAGCTGTCTAAAAATGATAAAAAATTATACGTTAATAATAAATTTTTTGGAAAAAACATAGGTTTTTTGGTCAAAGGTCAAAACTTTTAAAAAATACTTATATCTCAAAAACTGTGCAACGGAATTCAAATATTTATGTCACAATTTTTTACCTTATTAAATGACTTCATATGATATCCATAGTTAGGAAACATGTCTAGGAATTCCCAACTTATTCCGTTTTTTTAAAACCTATATCCGCAACTTCCGATGGCTGTATCTCAAAAACCAGATACAGCCACCGGAAGTTGTGGATGTAGATTTTGTAAAAATCATAAGTTGGGAACCCCTGAATTGGATATTAAAAATATGGGTGTCAAAAGAAAGATAGTTTAATGACATACAATAAATTTTATCTATTTATTTGGAGATACAACGATTTTTCTGAAATGTTGACAAATATTTTTTTTAACAAACCGTTATTTTTTCCAAAAAATTTGTGAATAACTTATTTAGGGCGTCAAGAAAGCTTGGTTCTCTTGCCTTAAAATTTTCATTTTACCAATTTTTATCGGGAAAAGTAAAACCACTTTGGTGATTTTTGATATTAAAATAGCATATATGTATGAACGTACATACATTCCGACTTAAATTGCTCCGAAAACACTTGGAGTTGAATTTTTTAAATATTTTTTATGCATGTATCTTAAAGTATGCCTTTGTAGTACCATTTTCTATTGACATAAAAGTTTGTGTATGTCTTGTTATTTATGAGTTATGAACGTTACTTTATATAATGTTGGAAGTAGATTTTAAAGTTTCCTTACATTGTTGAAAAAATCTGCTCTATTGGTGAACTATTTTGAACTTGATTTTTATAATTTGTAATCTTGAGAATGAAAGAAGTTAGTAAATTAAAATTTAATTACACTGAAAAAATTTTTTTTGAGTTCTATAGGAGCAAAAATGACCGGACTGTTACGTTACATGCAAAGACTGTTACGCTACCTTTGCGATTTATGTGCGCATAAAAAGCAAAATGAAGCAATAAAATGATTTTAATTGTTAAATTTCACGATAGATAAAATTAATTCAGTGGTCTTACGATTAGACGTTCCAAAAGTTTCAAGTAACTAACGTTTAATATGAAGGAACCAACTACACTTTAACTACACTGTGTGCAAAATAGAGTTCTAAAATTTAGGTAATCATGGTAATTTGGGGTCGCTGAACTCGAATCTGCCATAAGATTTTGAACAAGACTGCGTTTCCAGATATAAGTAAACTACCCGTTAATTGACGCGGTTATAAGCGCTCTTTTATGGCTTTATTATTTCAAGTCTGAGTGTCTGAGGAAAAGTTGTTCGTCATGAATTTTTTTATTCACACTTGACCCCTCTGTGGAGAATTTTATTGCAAATTTTTGAAAATAATTTACACACGAGACAAATAACATTTAAAATTATAAAAAAACATCGCTCGTTTTCAGCCGCAGTCTAGCAGATGCTAAGCATAGACTTATTTTCAATTTATTTTAATGTTTTTCTTTCTTCATACTCCATTTGCTTACTATTTTTGCATAATACCAAACTACTTGTGCACATTACGTGTGCAACACGTGATCAAGTTGAATGGGAATGAACCTTCATTCCATAACAGGTACAGGGATCTGGATCCCGGTCTTGTAATCAATCAAACAAAAATCAGGAGAATGCGACTAAGAGATGAAGACTTCGTTCTCTTGCCAGAAATGCTGTCCAATGATGAACATATATCAAGATTTTTGGTACTATCGGCAACAGGAAAGGAAGGAGAAGATGTCCGTCCACTAGCAGGACACAATGTTTTCAAATAGTCAAAGGTTTTGATTTTATTTCGAAAGAATATTCTCATAAGTAGGATTGTATAAAAAAATTGTTGATCAATCAGTTGAAAAAAAGGACAGTACTGCTATTTTAATCTTCACGATTTGTTTTTGAATGAATATTTTTTAGAAGACAAATTAGTAAAATGATAATTTTCAAATAATTCAAATGACTTCAAATTAACAAAGTAGATTTGTGGGTAAGTACATAAGATAGGACACTCAGTTACTTCGATAACGATTACTCAAAAAACCGTAATGTAAAAAAATTTCAAATTAAAAATTATTGCAATAGTTAATTGAAAGCTTTAAGATTACTATTACTGTAATTTTAATTTCAGTTTATCTAAAATTAAGGTTACGGCAATTGTAATCTAGATTTCTTCAATGAACGATTACATCAATCCTAATTTAACAGTTTATGCACTCTACTTTTGCACAGGGTGTTGGATCATGAATTCCGGATGAGCAAACTTCACATTTTGGTTAATTTTTATAGAATTCTTTTTTTGTGTCCAAGCATGAAACAATTTTTGCATTGCAGTGGATAAGGAATATATGGGTCTACTTTGAAGTTCATAAAGCCTATTTTTAATTCGCTTGGATTGTATGTCATAAAGATTAAGTGAAATAATGTGCAAAGATGTGTTTATTACTTTGCCATCGACAAATTTGGTTATTTTTGACAGTCAACGACGTTCTGATCTTTAAGACCTTCCAAAATTTCTTCTGTTTTCAAATATTGTAGAGGAGGAGCAAAAATAACTCCTTTGGCAGTATTGGGTGTAGACTGACGGATATAAGACATACATTTGACAACTGAGTAGCTTTATGGAATGTGTTGGCTTGAAGTTCACTTTATGTAAGTATTAGTAAGTAACCTTCAAGAGTACATGATATTTTTTCTGGCTTTTCAGAACTAATGCTTTCGAGGAAACCAAAAATTTATTTAATGATCTTAAAGGAATATCTCGATTTTTATTTTTAATTATAATATATTTTGGGCAGTTTTTGATCAGTAAGGGTTTTGAACCTATAGTGGGGAAATAATTTTTGCTATGTAAGTTAAAGGCATTCTTTTTCCGTTTTGGTGAGTTTCTATCAAATGAATCAATTGTATTTTTGATTTCGTAAAAGCCCTTAGGCATAGGCTGTGCATTCCAATACAGAAACACAGGCACTCCGCACTTAGCACTACGAAATACACAAACAATTTTGTCCTTTTCGTTTCTTATGTTTCTTCTTTGTCTGTACAAATTTGCAAAGCAACAACAACTTCCCGCTCTTTATATTAAAATACATAAGTTTTGTCTTGTTACTTATGAGAAGCTTATGAGTTGCAAACCAGTGTCTTAAAATACTAAGGTCGTGATTAATTTTTAATATTAAGCCTTGGACTGAATCGCTTGTGTACATACATGCAATGTCATCAGCAAATACAAAAACATTGCTCGAAAAACTTAGTGAAAAAACTGAATTTATATGGATCAGGAAAAATATAGGTCCAAGCACAGAGCCTTGTGGAACCTCTTTTTTAATGTTTCCTTGCACTTTACTAAATTCATTGGTATAGGAATTATTTTTAGAAATAGAAGCTTCAAAACTTATTTCCTTTCAAATTTTTTTATAATACTCTTTTAAATTTATATTATTAGGATGTTTAGTACATTTTTTGTAAATTTTTTGTTTTCACGAATTTTTTTAGCTAAATTCGCAGATATCCATGGCTTCAACTTAATTAGTTTTGCAACAAATACATGTCATGCAGTGGTCAGTGATGTCAAGATGTGCAACGGAACTAGTTATAGAAACATTATTATTTCTCCCTAACCTCACAAAGATATGATCAATGCAAGTTTCGGAGGTTGCAGTAATTCTAGTTGCTTGATTGATACAGGATTCAAAGCCAAATTAGGAAAGCGTCATTAAATACTGATCTGCAAAATCAGAATCAGATAATAAATTCAGAGTTAGAGTATGAAACCTTTACATGCAGTAAAACGTGTATCTTATATTATCAATGGAGCACTTGACTATTAACACATCAGCACTACAAAAATGCATAGAGTCAAATACGCATAAAAAAGTATTCTTAACAAAAACGGCTACACCACCAGAAGCATAAGAATTATTGCACTTTGCAAAAAAGATATAACCAGGTATATCGAATAGTGAAGTTTCTTCCTAAATATTCAAATTTCTGTTAAAAATATAAAACTTGGCTTGTTTGTAAATGAATTTAAATTCAAAACAAAGTTATCGAAATTTTTCTTAAAACTTCTTATGTTTTGATTAATAACATAAAAACTATTTGGGTTGGCCTGACTATCAAAAGCAACATTTTCACACCGCGCGATAGAAGTGTTTACTAAAAATATTTGATTATCCATAACTAAATAATTTTCTTAAGATCCTCCACTGAATTTATGAATATTGTATTATCACTTTCAATTTTGCGCAGTAAAATTGTTCCATTCTTAATCCAAAGGATTTTATAATTCCTTTCCTTCTTCATTCTACGACAATTATTTTCTCTTTTTGATAGATAAGAATTCATTAATATAAATTTTTGAAATCTTAGACGCACTGTTGAAAATATTAGAGCATAAATTTTTTCTATTCTTATATTTTTCTTTTATTACCCTTTTTTTACTAAAGTAGAAATATATTTAACACATAAAATATCGCGAGTCGCTTCAATTGATTCGGAATCGCTTGGTTTCTTTATTTTTTTAACATAGCAATTGTCAATTTTATCTTCGGTTATGCTTATTTTCATGCCATCTTTTAACACTTTAAGCGCGCAATCTAACGCATTGTCTTGGTTAAGGTCAGGCACACCAACAATTTCGATGCATTTATTATTATTTTGTTGCTGGAGACCACATATTACATTTTTGAGGTAGTCGACCTTTTCTTTTAACTGCTTCTTCTCCTCACTAAGAGCTTCGAATATAGAGAGCATAGTATAATGCATGCTCATTATAGAGATGATCTCATTATAAAGAACATCCAATGTAATTTTCTGCTCGCAGGGTTGAGAGGCTGCTTTGTTTACTGTGTTGATCTGCGTCCTTTGTTGCTCGCAATCCAATTGACGTTGTAGCAGTTCGCAGCAGCAGCTAAAGTGTTATGATGCTCTGTCAATTTAGGGAGCGAAAGAGCAGCAGTTTCAGAGCATTCTCTTGGTACAGCTGTCTTAGAGCTTATAGAGGTGAGGGGTGATGCTGATGCAGGCGTTATTGGAAGGGACTTAAGAATCGTTGAAGACAACCGTCTTATGCTCAAACATTTTTTGCATTTGAACTTTGTATTGTGAGTCTGCATATATTTAATGTCACTTTCTTTTAGATTAACACAATTGCAATGAAAATATTCATTGCAATTTACACATTTAACTTTTGATTGATTACGATCAACTCTTTGGTTGCAAACACACGGCTTGTTTAATAAGCCTTAGATAAAATTAATGATTTAAACTACATATTTGAATTAAGAGTTAACGAAGGAAAATCTGCGCACTGTTTAAGACTACGTTGTGACCCCACGACTTCAGCTTAAAAGCATACACTCACTATAGGATAACTATTCTGCTAATTAAAATTTCACTTTTAAATTTTACACATTGTTAATATTGACAGATTGTAAATATAAACAAAAATCACAATAAAAAATAAAAAAAAAAATGAGCATAAATGTTTTTATTTGCATGCCTAATTCTATCTCAGAAATGCAGATAGCATGTAGGACTTACATCCTGCAATGTGTCCAACACCGCCATCGCGGCGGGCACGTTTTACTGTACACTGTGCACAATCAATGAATGTTTTAATTGTAAAGAGGTACCGAACAGAAAGAGCACAACAATATACCATTTTAGGGGGAATAAATTAAGCTTTCTTAATATGCTATAAAAGTTATAGGTTATCAAAACATTTTTTGGAAAAAAAGTTATTTAAAAAAATTTGTGATAATTGTGACACCCATATTTTTGATATCTATTCAGGGGCTCTCCGCAACTTCCGTTGGCTATATCTCCAAAACCAGTTCCGAGCGACACTTTTTGATTACATATCTATTTTTAGAATTGAAATTCAAATAAATAGTTTAGTTTAATAAAAATTGGCGAATAGAAGCTTAAGTTCGCTCGAATCTGTTTTCGGTTATAAAATTGAAATAGGGTAAAAAAAAATGGACAAAATTTTCAGAGATGGTACTCCTATATGTTCTGAAAATTTTGTGCCTAAAAAGGCTGAATCGATGATGGAGTATTTGAGAAATTGATGTTTTCTTGGAAAGTCAATTATGTTTTTCTCTTACCACATAGAAACCGTTCAGGCCTTCATTTATTCAGATTTGCAATTTTTTTGTCATCTACTACATAGTACATAACTACCAAAAATAATATAAAAGCTAATATGAATTGTGTTGGTTTGTTTATATTCATCAACGAATTTTTTCGTTTTACTTACGAGCTTTTTTGAACACAATTTAAAACTTTTTTTTTAAGCAATAATATTGGTTAAAAAATTTTATCGATTTTTTTTATATCTTCTACATGAAGACCAATCACTGAAAAAAGTTTCAGCCTATTTAAAAAACATGAGGGTAATGATAGGCCCATTATAGATGGATTGACCCACCGGTATTGTACTTAGCTTCTAAAATTACATTGATATTAAACTTATATATTGGAAATGAATACAGGAGTTCCCGAACTAAAACAAATTTTTGAAAAGATATATCCACAACTTCCAATTCATATGCCTCCTCGCAACCAAGCCGGCGGACATGCAAAAAAAACTTAATGCCTTCAGATCTTCTTCGGAAGAAGTAGGGCTGAACGTCAACATTAATAAAATAATAATCATGTCTTTCCTTCCAACCAGTGGCATCAATAGCTTCATGTTAGGCAAAAATTTGATAAATTTACTTACTTAGGCAGCTTAATAACACCCGATGGCGATACCAATAAAGACGCCCATGCCGGAATCAAATATACGAAAGATACCTTCGCTCAACGACAATGAAGCTCAAAACGAAGAAAAAACTGAAAGTAGAAGCTCAAAATCTTTGAGCCAAACGTAAGACCAGTTATTTGGCAAGGCTGTGAAACCTAGTTAACAAATAGCACCCTGATACACAATTTACAAGTGTTCACCAACAATTGTCTTCGCCGAATTCTGAAAATTTGGTGGCCTAGAATCATTTTCAATGTCGAACTACTTACCGGATGCCGTCAAGCCCCAATTTCCATTCAAATCCAACGACTAAAGTGGAAATGGATTGGGCACACGTTGTGGAAATCACAAACTGAAGTCTGCTGGCAAGAATTGTTGTGAACCCTCCGGGAAGCAGAAAACGCGGCCACTCTAAATCATCGTGGAAATGTTCTCTAGAGCAGAAAATACGTAAATCGGGGCCTCGCACTCGCTAATGCTCGGCAAACTGAACTGTTCAACATATTAAAATTTCTAGAAAATTGGGAGTGAGGCCGATAAAATAAATAATTACCATATATGGACCAAAGCGCAGACTGATATGTTACATTCGTACGTACACTCCGACATAAATTGCTCCGAAAACACATTGAATTGAATACTTAAAAAATATTTTATACCTGCATTTGGGAGTATGATTCTGGAGTATCATTTTCTATTAATATAAAAATTTTCGTATCCCTTGTTATTTAGGAGTTACGAACGTTTCAGCATTGACTGATACTTTACATAATTTTGGAAGTAGATTGTAGTAAGCTTGGTGGTATGTGTTGATCAAAAAATAAATTGGTGTATTAACGCGCACCACGCCAAAGTGTAATGGCTAAAGAGCTGTACTTTTGGTTTGAAAATTTAATTAAATCAAAGCGATATCGCTTAGTTGAGTCTTAAGTAAATTCTTATTTTATGCCTCTAAGATTTGGTTTATATACATATTTTACAAGTATTTTCGTATTCTACTTCTTACCACTATTTCGTACTCTCCTCATCCATTCCCGATTTTTCCTTTTAGTCACCAATCAATTTAATACGTGGCAATCGCGTAATTTCGGTTTCCCATTAAGAAAATCTAGATAGCCAATAACTGTACTAAATTTTGGCCTTGACTTGAAATAGCATTAGTACCAGTGCAACTCAATGTTTGTTGTTATGATACTCGTGACTATGCATAGCAAGTGTAACGCAACACTTGCTGCTAGGGCAGTGCTCTTCATAAGTAAGCGGCACAAGCTATAGGGGATGATAAGCAAATTTATTTATTTGAAATTTGTATTCTTGATATTGTCTATTGCAGTCCGATTTGATATCGGAGACGTTTTATTTTAGTATCCAAATTGTTTACTTTAAATTTGGTGGGAAAGGTTAGTTTGTTTATTTATACAGTAAATTTGGGATTTTGGTTTTATTGCTTTTTGTGGTCCCAAATTTATTTTAAAAAAATTGGAAAAGTGGGAAAGTTGATTTGCTTATTTCATTTGTGAAATATGATAAATCAGAATTTATGGCTTTAGGGTGGCATGTTCAAAGGTTGAAAGGAAAGTAATAGTGACTATATGAGTACACTACAAGATTTTAAAGTTGCCTTACATTGTTGAAAAAGTCTGCTCTTTTGGCGGACTATTTTCAACGTGAAGATTATAATTTGTAATCTTAAGAATGAAAGAAGTTAGTAAATTAAGTTTTAGTTACACTGAAAAATTTTTTTGAGTTCTGTAGAAGCAAAAATGTTCGGACTGTCACGTTAAAGCATTAAAATGACTTTAATTGTTTAATTTCACAATAGATAACATTTTATCAGTGGTCTTACGATTAGACGTTCAAAAGTTCCAAGTAATTGACGTTGAATTTAAAGGCACCAACAGCACTATAACTGTACTATGTGCAAATTTGATTTTTAAAATTTGGGTGACCAGGGTAATTTGGGGTCGCTGAGCGTCTGCGTTTTTAAATATCGGTATGCTAACGCGTAATTGACACGGTTACAAGCGCTATTTTACGTTTTTTTTTAAGTCTGAGAGATTTGGTACCTGAGGAAGAGTTGTCCCTTAATTTTTTTTATTTGCACGTAGCCCCCCTATGGAGAATTTTATTGAAATTTTCTGAAAAAAATTTACATACGAGACAAACGACATTTAAAATTATAAAAAACATAACGCTCGTTTGCTGGAAGACCGCCATAACGCAAAAAGCCTAACGTTGGAGAAAAACACATCTAAAGTTTTCAATACACTTCTTTTTACTTGAAAATAAATAAAAAACAAGGCAAGTTCGTTAGATAGCGTTACGATTTTTTGACACAAAACAAAACTTGAAATGGTGATTGTTTCTGCATAAATTTCTGGAAATATACTAAGGCTGCTCGAAGAGAATGAGGTCTTTCAGTTTTGTTGACGAATTAGATTTTGCGCTTAAAGACTTTTTGGGATGTTGGACTGTTACGTTACATAAAAAAAATGCCTCAGAAACTCGGATAGCAAGTAAAAAATTACACTTTTCAGTGATTGCTCTATCATGTAGAAGATATAAAAAAAATCGATAAAATTTTTTTGACCAGTATTATTGCTTAAAAAAAATAGTTTTAAATTGTGTTAAAAAAAACTCGTAAGTAAAACAAAAAAATTCATTGATGAATATAAACAAACCAACACAAAAATGAACAAAAATTAATGAAATTTTCAGAGATGGTACTCCTGAATGTTCTGAAAAGTTTGAGCTTAAAAAAGCTGAAATCAATTCAAATTTTATTCTTTCGCTTTCATTCTCAATGTTTCAATTTACATTGCCAATCATAAATCTTAACTTGTAAAATCAAATACGGTGAAAAAACATGAATAAAATTTTCAGGGATGATACTCCTGTATATTCTAAAAACTTTGAGCCTATAAAGGCTGAAATCAGTGTTGGAGTATTTGGGAAATTGATGTTTTTTGAAAAAGTCAATTTTTTTATCTTTTACCACATAGAAACCGTTCAGGCCTTCATTTATTCAGATTTTCAATTTTTTTGTCATCTACTAGTACAAAACTATCTAAAAATAATATAAAAGATAATATGAATTGTGTTGGTTTGTTTATATTCATCAATGATTTTTTTCGTTTTACTTTCGAGCTTTCTTGAACACAATTTAAAATTTTTTTTTAAGCAATAATATTGGTCAAAAAAATTTTATCCAATTTTCTTATATCTTCTACATGATAGACCAATCACTGAAAAAAGTTTCAGCCTATTTAAAAAACATGAGGGTAATGATAGGCCCATTATAGATGGAATGGCCCATATATTGAATACAACGTACCTTTTTGTTTGGTGTTGTATTTTGGTTCATTTTTATTCAACAAGAGGCAACAAAGAAAAAGCCTAAAATCTCGCAGCAAACAACAGATTTCGGGTTGACACTTGTGTTCCTCGATACATTGGAAAATGTATAAACAGTATATAGTGAAGAATCCGCAAAATTTGAAAACAAAATTTTTTGCGTAGCTTACTTTTTGTGTTTTGGTCCATATATTTTTAATACCAAAGTTTACAAAAAGGTATATTACTTTTTTTAATGAAAAATAGTGTTATCAACACTGAAAGATAAAAAAAAAAATGAAGTTCTTAGTTGGCAACATGGGGGATGACGACGGGAGGAGAGTGAAGTGGTGCGATGCTGAGCGAACAATCGTACTTCATAAAACACAAAATATTTGAATACATCCGGTCAGTGACGTATCCAGGATTTTATTTCGGGGGGGGTTTTGGATATGAGATTTTTTCTACGTAGTGTATATTCTTTGCAAAATCGTTTATATACAGTGTCCGTCAAAATATTTCGGGGGGGGGGGGGTTCTATCCCCTAGCATCCCCCCTAGATACGGCCCTGCATCCGGTAGTATGACACACTGCTACCGAATACACAAAATACGGCGTAGTTTCAGTTGCTGTCTCTAGTATCGCCAAGCACTTGCCGAGCACACAAAATTTGTCGTCTCAGTTAATATCGCCGAATCGGCATTCATCGACATTGATGGCATGTACGAATTTAATTACTCGTCCGTTGAGTGCGACTTGCGTTACCAAATATCATCAAATTTAGTGACAGCAACGACAGTTGAAAAGTGATGAAGGCAAGTCAAATAGACGGTCAATTTGTTAAAATCAGTGTAGAAGAACGTTCAGTGTAAATTGAAAACAAATTTTCACCAACATGTTACAATTGTCGCGAGCGTGGACACATTTTACAGGATTTGTTTCGGTAAATACAATCGGGTAAAATGTACTAAAAATATCATGTCGCCGGTAATGAAACCTATGTGAAGGTGAAATTATTGCATACGAAGAAAAAATGCAAGGTTTTGCTGGAGGAAAATTGTGGGTCGCAAAAAAAAACTATTAGCAGTGCGAATAGCGGTCATAATTTTTCATGTCACTCCCTGGTAATTGATACAAATGTGTCGCCATACAAGATAATTATTGGTTAGGACATATTATAAAAGAGTTGAGTTGTAATATAAAATAGTAACTGCAAGGTAATCGCGAGTGCAGACAATAATATTGACATTAACCAAAACTTAGCACACGGTGATAGAAAAAAGGATATTTTGTTGGTTAAGTCTTATCCCGGGTAGCCTTTGTGAAAAACTAAATGAGTTGGGTAAGAGGCTCTCAATGAAAATGCACATTGCTCTAAACTCTGATAAATCTATTTAAAAAAAAAACCGTACGCGATACCAATACCGAAACAAAAAGTAGTAGAGCGAATATTTCGTCCGTCTAAATTATTGTGTTAGTTCCGAAACCAAACGGCGAAGATTGATTATGTGTCGACTTTCGAGAAATTAAACGCGATTACTGAAAAAGAATCCTGGTCAATGACCGCTGTGGATGGAGTATTAGAGAGAACGTGAATTTTCTAGATCATGATTTGAAAGCGTTGGGCTTAAAACCGAGCTTGAGAAAAACAATTGCAATAAGAAATTTCCCACCTCCGAAAAATGTAGAAAGTTTTGTTAAAGAATGAAATTCCGTTTCAATGTTCTGAGGACTGTAACGTTTGATTTCCAAAGTTGATACAGCAGTTAACATTTGAGCTAGTTTTAGCAATTTACGATCCATTTTAAGAGCATCATCTACACACAGATGTCAATTCTGTGGGCATCTCAGGAATTTTGCTGCTGGTGAACGGCACTGAGAAGAAACCAGATGCATATTTCAATCGATTGTGCAACGTTGCAGAGCAGAAGTACCATAGCTATGCGCTAGAGGTATTGGCAGTGGTCGAGTCCTGCAAGCGGTTTCGGATGTAGCTTTTGGGTAAGCAGTTCAGGGCTATGGCAGATTATTAAGCTATTTCCAATGTTTAACCTGACAAGGCGCTTATGCTGCGGATAGCTAGGTAGATTTTGAAGCCAATGGAATATGACTTTAAAGTGGTGCACCGATCTGGAACACCTATGGAACATGTAGATGCGTTGAGTCGAGCAGGTCATCTGAAAATCCTCAGGACATCAGTGGCTGTGTCATGGCTATCGTTGTTTCTATGGATGATTGGCTGCTAAGTTCCCAAAATTTGGAAACATTATTTGTGTTCTCAATAAACAAATTCATTCTGATTAGCGCGCGCATATTGAATAAAATTTTGCACTTAAATTGGCAGACTATATAAACGAAACGGCAAAGGAAGTCTATTAATGGTAGTTCCAAAGGGCATGATGGCGTGTTGTTAAACTGTGTCTTGATGACATCGGACACCCAGTAGTAGATGATGGTACATTAAAAAGAATATTTCAGCAATTTTGGTTTCCGCTGGTGAGTAACTTCATCAAAAATTATGTGAAGTCATGCCTCGAATGCTGCTATAGCCGAGAACCAAAACAGATAGAAGGTCAAGGTATGGATATACCTGATATTCCCTTTGACACATTGCACCTCGACAATCTGGGTCCATTTATTAGAAGCCGAAAAGGTAACGAATACATCCTTGAAATTCTCGAAGCGGTGACACCCTATGCCAATATTTTGCCAACAAAAACCACCAAAACAAAGCCAGAAAGTGATGCTTTGGACTTCCGCACACGGTGGTCACGTACCGGAGTACATCATTCACATCGACAGCGTTTGAAGAACTTTTCATGTATCTACAAATTAAACATATTGTTACGAAATTTCCTGTCTCTTTTTAGGATAATTTCGATCTCTTACACTTTTCTGAGTTCGATCACTGGATTGTGTAGCAATTAAAAACACGAACTTTATTTAATTATAAAATGGTTTATTTAAATCAAAAGCGTTAGTTTTTAAACGGTACAATTGTTTATTTCCTTTAATTATCGATATTCAAACTCTAATATTGAACTGGCACTGTATAGACAATTATTTCACTTTAGCGCTTTGAAATCCACTGTATTACTCTATTGCTTAAGAACAACCTTTATTACTCTACTGCTTACGAACAACTGTGTCTCGACTGCTCAAGTGACAACCTTTTATAGCAAATTCACTTCTTCTTGAAAGTTCCACCACTATCCAGAATGTCATTTCCGGTACCTTCTAGATGGCGCTTATCGATTTTGATAATTGTTCAAGAATTATCTAGCATACCGCAGCGACATTCAGTTTATTCGTTATCTTCTAGATGGCGCTTATCGAGTTCAAGAATCATCTAGCATACCGCAGCGACATTCAGTTTATTCGTTACCTTCTAGATGGCGCTTAATAGTTCAAGAATTGTCTGACATATTGCAGCGACATTCAGTTCATTATTTCTAGTACAGAAACCACATATGACTGCCAGAGGGTGTTCGAGAACTGGCATACTGCAAATTTCGCTACACTGCCCTCCGCTAAAAACTTGTTCGTCCCGAACAAGAGTCTCTCCGTCTCTATGGTAAGGTGCCAGCCTTTCGATGTGGACTACCCTTAATTTACCTTTGTTGCCAGGGTATTTTTGGATTCGATACACAACGTCATTAATCCTTGTGACGATCCGGTAAGGTCCCTCCCAATGAGTCTGTAATTTAGGAGATAAGCTTCGTTTTCGTTGTGGGTTGTGTAGCAGCACTAATTGACCTTCTTTGAACCCTTCAGTATTTGCTCGCAGGTCATACCGAGCTTTCATCTTGTCGCTAGCCAATTGAGTACGTCTCCTGATAAGCTCGTGTATATCTGCCAAATCTTCTCTTTTCCGCGACATGTAATCGTCAGCATAGGTCGTTTTTGGGACAACGCTTACTCCGTACTTCAAATCTACTGGAAGCCTTAAGTCCGTACCAAAAATGGCTTTTGCTGGCGTGACTGTAGTGGTATCGTGGATTGACGAACGATAAGCCATAAGAAACATTGGTAGATGCTCATCCCAATCTTTTTGTCCTTTGTCAACAACCTTTTTTAGATACTCCTCTAGAGTACGGTTGAACCTTTCGACCATGCCATCGGACTGAGGATGCAATGCTGTGGTACGTGTCTTCTGTATTCCAAGCATGTCACAAACCTCCTTAAAAAGTGCCGACCCGAAATTTCGACCTTGGTCAGAATGCAACTCAAGTGGAGCTCCATATCGGCAAATCCAATTTTTGATAAAAATGTCTGCCACTGTTTTTGCTTCTTGATTGGGAATGGGATATACTTCTGGCCACTTACTGAAGTAATCAATTACCACAAGGATGTATTTATTTCCTGCATTGCTGATTGGAAAAGGTCCCGCTATATCTATGGCTATCCTCTCAAAGGGAGCTCCAACGTTATACTGATGCATTTTTCCCCGAGTACGTTGCCTGGGTCCTTTAGCAATTGCACATTGGTCACAACGGCGGATCCAGTCAGTGACTGTTTCTTGGCATCCTACCCAATAAAACCGTTTCTTTATTTTCTCTGTGGTTTTTGTTATGCCCAGATGTCCACCACTTGATCCATTGTGATAATCCTCGATTATTTCCTTAAATTTTGCCTTTGGAATAACCAGCAGTTTTGAGCGAATTTTACCATTCCCGCTTTCCCAGATTCAGTAGAGGCAACCATCATGCAACTCCAAACTTTGCCATTGCGCCCAGTATGCTTTACAGATTTGGCTTTCACTTGAGATTTCTTACCACGCCGGTTTCCTACCCAGCTCCTTATACTTAATTATAGTTGCCAAATCTATATCACTGCGCTGGTCCCGTTGTACCTCCTCTTTTGTCCACTTTTCTTCAGGCAAAACGTTCAAAAGGCGTACATCAATCGTTCCAGCTTTATTTTCCGTTCGTGAACAATGACCGCATTCAATTTTACATGGACGACGGGAAAGTGCATCCGCATTTCCATGCTGGCTTCCCTTGCGATGTTTGATAACTGATGTTCGGCCATTATTTTCTCCATCGTCCACCCTATTTTCAAGTTTTCTTCTTGGTGAACGTGATGCAGATCGTTTACGACGTGATTTGCAGTCACGTGCCATGTGTCCCTGCTTACCACAGTTATAGCATTTTCCGCTGAAGCTGCTGCGGGTGAACGATGCATTTTTCTGGGCGGCATGTCAACGCAATCGTCTCCTGAGTGAGGGCAACCGTTACTGTTTCATTAAATGTTGTCTTCGGGTTCCTCGTTGTCTCGCGTTTTGTCTCTGAGTCACGTATGTCGTCAATAAACGCCTCTATTTTGAATTTTTCAGCTACGACACTTAACTCGTCACAGTAAGAAAGCTGTGCCAATCGTTCAATATCCGCAGCATACTCCTGCAAGGACTCACCAGATTTTTGGATACGATTTTTCAACTCCAGTCTGTGAATCTGCTTCATGTGGTCACTGCCATACTTTCGCTGTAAGGCATCCATTACCGCCTTGTAATTTTTCTGCTCCGCCACTGGAACCGTCTGCAATACTTCCACAGCTGCGCCTTTTAATGCCACAATTAGTGCTGCTGCTGCGCTATCGTTATCCCAACGATTATGAGTAGATGTTGTTTCGAACTGGAGCTTGAAAACACTAAATGGCGTTGTTCCATCGTACATGGGTGCCTTAAGCCTCTCTGTGCTGAACTCTCTTATCACTTGAGTGGTTGGTTCGCTTATTTCCAACTGTTGAATCCTTTTAATAACGTTTTCAAAATTATTTTGAACTATTTCAAGATTATTTTGAACTTTTTCAAGATTATCTTGAACTTATTCCTTGAATGATTCAACGTCATTTCGTAACTCAGTCACTTTTGCATCGAGGCCATTTACAACTTTGGCAACCTCCGTTCGAACAGCTTCCATATTTTGATTCATTGTGTGGATCTCTGTCGCGTTCTGACTCAACCTCTGATCAATCGTTTGCGTCATTACCATTAACATTTTCTCGAACTTTGACATGTCTAAAACTTCCCCACTTGCCACCGTTCCAGAAGCTTCCTGCACTTTCGCTATTGATTCTGCGACATCACTATAAAACTCATGCTCTTCCAGGTTTACACCTTGACCCTCAAGAGCCTGCCGTAAGCGTTTCTGTAACTCCACCTTTCCGCCAGATGACTGCAGACTCAGCTGCTGCAACTCCTTCTTCAGCTGATCCACTTTCAGTTCATCAAACTTAACCATTTTTAAATTTTTATTTGATTGTTAATTCTTTTTACACAATCCCACTTCTGACACCAATTGTTACGAAATTTCCTGTCTCTTTTTAGGATAATTTCGATCTCTTACACTTTTCTGAGTTCGATCACTGGATTGTGTAGCAATTAAAAACACGAACTTTATTTAATTATAAAATGGTTTATTTAAATCAAAAGCGTTAGTTTTTAAACGGTACAATTGTTTATTTCCTTTAATTATCGATATTCAAACTCTAATATTGAACTGGCACTGTATAGACATGAAAAATTCGCATGAAAAATTATGACTTCAATGGAAATGCAGATGATTAAGCAACGACTAGTAAGAGGCGAGTTTTCGTCAGGAAGTGCCGAGTTGTCGTCAACACTGAAATACAAAAAAATTAAAATAGTTGGCAACACGGAGGATGACGACGGGCAGTGAGTGATGTGACGCAAAGCTGAGAAGCTGAACAATCGTACTCTGTAAAACACAAAATACTTTAAATAATGGAAGCATTTTTATTACTTAAACATTTATCTTTTTGATTTAATCCTGTCAAAATTTAGGAAAAATCGTCATATCTACAAAATTATAGGTTAAATGTGAAACGTTTATGTATTTCTACCTACCTACGCCTAACAGTTAATAAATGTCGTGTTGATACCTTTAATATCAAATCACCTCAACGCTCTGTAGATAATCCAGTGAAATTTCACAACTTGGGGTGTTAATTCGACGGATTAATTCATCTTTTGTTTGGAACTGTTGTCCATTCACATAAATTTTAAATTTCCACATTTTGCGACGATATCCAGGATTTAATCACTCTATCATTATGTATTAGCGCGTTATCTTGCTGCAGTATCAATGAAAGAGGTCCAAATATTTCGCAAATTTTAGGAAAAGTAGTTTCTAGCAACGTATTATAACTAATTTCCTGTCATTCTTTTGTTCACAACTTTCAATTCCAATAAGCCATGGTACGAAATTGCTCCACACACCATAACGCCACGGCTGTGATGTCGACTCAAAAAGATCACCGCTTTTCTCAAGTCATGGAAATAATAATTATATAAATCGTCTGTAAAAACAACTTTTTTCCGCTCACCGGGATCGTTATCTTTCACTGGGCTCCAAGTCATGTGGTCCTTTGCAAAGTCGAGTCGGCGTTGCTTGCGAGAGGCGTCAAGAGGTGTTTTTTTTTTGTAATTTTTGCTGCTAAAATTACTCGTTGAACAGTCGATTTTCATTGTAGAATTATCGGAGCTGGATGCTATCCTTAAGGTATTGCGCTCTTCTTTTTGTGTTAAACCCTTAATAGTACTGCCTTTATAACTTTTACCATATGATTGACGTAATGTTACATAATAGCCAACAACATTCGGACTCCAACCAATTTTTTGGCTATTTTCGATAAGAAAGCCCTTCAAAGCGCAAAGTGTCAATCTGACCTTTTTCTCGTTCCGTCAAAGATTTTCGTTTTCCCATTTTAATTGAATTTAAGAATATAAAGTTAATCGCAACAAATTCTTATTAAAAAAACCCAAATGCAGTTCTACACTGCACAAATAATGAAAAAACGCTGCGTTTCTCTAATCAGGTGAACCGCAAACCAAAGCTAAATATTGAAGCTATAAAAGTTATAAAGGGTGTTTTTTTTAGAGGTATAGAGCTTCGAATTGAAATAAAACACAAGAAAATCGTTTTAATGTCCATCAATTTGGCTTTATTGAAAGGATAATTTTATGCCATTAATGTTTAAATATGATTTCGGGCATGTGGCCGCCGCGGCTGGCTCGAATAAAGCCAATTCTACAGGTCCAATTTTGAACCACTTTTTCGAGCATATGGGGCCGTATGTCGGCAATAACACCACGAATGTTGGCTTCCAAGTCCCCTAACGTTTCTGGTTTGTTGGCGTAGACGAGCGACTTCACATATCCCCAAAGAAAATAATCCAATGGTGTCAAATCACACGATCTTGGTGGCCAATTGACAGGTCCATTCCGCGAAATTATGCGCTCATCGAATGTTTCCTTCAATAAATCGATTGTGACGTGCGCTGTGTGGCATGTAGCGCCGTCTTGTTGGAACCACAACTCATCCACATTCATGCCATCCAATTCGGGAACAAAATAGTCGGTTATCATGGCTCTATACCGGTCTCCATTAACGGTAACTGACTCTCCAGCATTATTTCGGAAGAAGTATGGCCCAATGACTCCACCAGCCCATAGAGCACACCAAACAGTCAGTTTTTGTGGATGTAATGGCGTCTCAAGGGTCTCATGTGGATTCTCTTCACTCCAAATGCGGCAATTTTGCTTGTTGACGTAGCCATTCAACCAAAAATGAGCCTCATCACTGAACAAAATTTTGCGATGAAAATCAGCATCGAGATCAATCTCATTTTCGGCCCATACACCAAAATCACGACGCATTGCATGGTCTCGCGGCTTTAATTCTTGCACAAGCTGGATCTTGTAAGGTCGCAAGCCAAGATCTTTGCGCAAAATCTTCCATAAAGTTGATGGACAAAGCTCCGCGGATTGAATATTGCATGAAGGTGTTCCATCGTAGTTTGTTGCGAGGGTCCGCTCAAGGAGTATGTTTTTAAGCTATTGTTGCAAGGAATGCGTGGGCGTCCCAGAAAAGTCGTGAAAAGCCATGAAGTGCATTTGAAAGCGCATAAATAAGGGTTGGAAAAGTTGATCTATGTTGTTGAGATGCACATTAAAGCTTTGACGGAGCAATTGTTGGATGTGGGGATGAGGCGCTTCCAGTTTTTTTCAGAATACCACCAAGCAATTGGAGAAACAGTAGTGAAAACTGGTCCTGATTTGAATAATTATATTCTGATTAAAATGACACGCTTTAAGTTTATTATCAAAATGTATCTGATATGAGGATTAAGTCTGAAAATATTTTTGCTGCTACCTCTCATTTTAACTGAAACTTGGTTAAATGGTAACTTTCATAATGCGGAATTATGTGATCCACAAATATATAATGTACATAAATCGTAAAGATCGTGATGTGAGTTCAACTGATTGTCATCGGGATGGCGGTGTGCTAGTTGCTTAAAACGTGATTTTTTGTCTTCTAATGTGTCGTTTGCAAATATAAACGTGTTACTGGATCAACTATGTGTAGTAGTGAGAGCTTAATCGGTATTTTACTACATAGTAGTGTGGTATTTGCCGCCTTATAGCCCTTTGAAATTATACAGAATATATCTTAATAACATGTCTAAAATCGTTTGACTTTTCCATTGACGCTAATAAATTGATGATTGCTGGCGACTTCAATCTCTGTGGTCTGATGTCTGTGGTGAGTTTTATTTCACACCATCTAAAATAATTAGTGGTATTGAAATGTATGTTGTAGATATGTTTTTAGATCTAGGTCTTATGCAAATCAATAACTGTTTTAATTTCCTAGGCTACTAGATTTAGTATTTATAAGTAGTAATATAATTTGAAAAATTTACGAGCCCCCCATTTTCCTATGTCAGCCATAAGTACGAATCATGTTCCGTTGTGCATCTCTATATCATTTTATAAATTTGCCACTGTTGAATCTTATGTTGATGCATTCCACTTTCATTTAAATAGATGCAATTTTCATTTGTTAAATAATGCTCTTAATCAAATTGATTGGTAAAAGGAATTTTACCTTTTAGACACTGAGCCTTACCGTAACATTTTTATGACCTTGATTCATAAAGAGTTTATTAATATTGTTCCCAAAGATACAAAATATTTTTTAAATTGTCCTTGACACACTCGAGGGTTGAAGAAATCTTCGTTCTAAGTTCTTTAAAAAATTTATTTGTAAAGGGTGTTTTTTTTAGAGGTATAAAGCTTCGAATTGAAATAAAACACAAGAAAATCATTTTAATGTCCATCAATTTGGCTTTATTGGAAGGATAATTTTATGCCATTAATGTTTAAATATGATTTCGGGCATGTGGCCGCCGCGGCTGGCTCGAATAAAGCCAATTCTACAGGTCCAATTTTGAACCACTTTTTCGAATGTTGGCTTCCAAGTCCCCTAACGTTTCTGGTTTGTTGGCGTAGACGAGCGACTTCACATATCCCCAAAGAAAATAATCCAATGGTGTCAAATCACACGATCTTGGTGGCCAATTGACAGGTCCATTCCGCGAAATTATGCGCTCATCGAATGTTTCCTTCAATAAATCGATTGTGACGTGCGCTGTGTGGCATGTAGCGCCGTCTTGTTGGAACCACAACTCATCCACATTCATGCCATCCAATTCGGGAACAAAATAGTCGGTTATCATGGCTCTATACCGGTCTCCATTAACGGTAACTGACTCTCCAGCATTATTTCGGAAGAAGTATGGCCCAATGACTCCACCAGCCCATAGAGCACACCAAACAGTCAGTTTTTGTGGATGTAATGGCGTCTCAAGGGTCTCATGTGGATTCTCTTCACTCCAAATGCGGCAATTTTGCTTGTTGACGTAGCCATTCAACCAAAAATGAGCCTCATCACTGAACAAAATTTTGCGATGAAAATCAGCATCGAGATCAATCTCATTTTCGGCCCATACACCAAAATCACGACGCATTGCATGGTCTCGCGGCTTTAATTCTTGCACAAGCTGGATCTTGTAAGGTCGCAAGCCAAGATCTTTGCGCAAAATCTTCCATAAGGTTGATGGACAAAGCTCCAATTGCTGTGCACGGTGGCGAATCGATTCATTCGGGTCCTCTTCAACATTTTGCTCTACAGCGGCAATTGTTTCTTCGGTGCGCACTGTTCGACGTCTCTGCGGGCGAAAACGATCCATGGTTAACCGAATTAATTGCTCTGATGGACGATTATGTCGACCATAAAATGAACGGAGCTTGCGGTAAACTTCGCGAACTGAACCATTATTTTCGAAATAAATTTGCACGATTTGCAAGCGTTGTTCTTTTGTCAACCTGTTCATGATGAAATGGCAAACCAAACTGAACATAAATGATATTAGAGTTGCCAGATTTGACCAAAAAATGCCAGTGTTTATCTCTATTCGAAAAACAAACCTCTAAAAAAAAACACCCTTTAGTAGATATCTGAGTCTGCTTCTGGCAAGGGCCGGACAGATGCAGAGAATGATCAACAGATTATTTCTCGTTGACATTCAGACAACTACGGCAATAAGAGTTGAATGGGATGCCTAATTTTTCAGGATGCTTGCCGATAGTCCAGTGTCCAGTGCAAGTCGTGCCGCTTCTCGCGGTGTCTTTGCGACTCTTGGACAATAGGTCAATGGTTTTTGAATTATTATATGATGGCCATATTGCTCTGGATGCTCTGCAGGTTTGCAGGAATCTCCAGTTGTTTGCTGCCTTGGAAAAAATAGCGAGAATACTTTTTCCTTAACTATACTTATCGGAGTGGGCACGAAATCTGAGGCTCCGGTTTCATCAAGGAAGGAACCCGTGCCTTGCTAATCCATCAATAGCCTACAAGCTAATAAAATAGCAAAGACTTCTGCTTTGAAAACACTAGCCGACTTGGTTAAGCGAAATGATTGAAAAATTTCTGCGTCTTCTGAGTAAACCTTCGCATCTGCACCGCAGTCTGTCTTCGACCCATCGGTGTATATGGCGGTTTCAAAACTTAAGTTAAAAGTTTCGATGTTTTTAAAAATGAGGATTCTAATTTTTTAATAATCGAAATAGAAAAAAAAATTTCCTGGATATTTGAAGATTTAAATTTTTAAACTAAAGAAAAATTAAATAATATGTTTGCAAAATGTAAAATTTGCAGGTGTGGTACCAGTCCTAGAAATTTTTTAAGCGTTCCCGAAGAATTTAAGAGCATGAAGTTATTTTGAATATGTCTAATGTACATACATATATATTTTTTTTTATTTACTTATTTATTCATTATTCTCTTTAACATTAAAAGTTGTGTCTGTTTACTCAACAATTGTTAGCTTAAGGCGCCTCTTGTTGCCTAAATCTGCCTAGCCCGTGTCTGTTTACTTTCAAACGTAGTTAAATATGAGCGCAAAAATTAGAAAATAGACAGCTATTCGCGCTCTGTTCAAAAAATAGTTAACAAAAATCGCCTCAAGGATTTTCGTAGTTTCGTAGTTGTCAAATGTCAAAAACAAACAGATGTTCAAAAAAATAAATACATTTTCAATAGCTACATCTTGACACTCGAAATAAAATATATACACTTTCCGTTGTTGACAGCTTTTTGACACATTTTATTTTAATTTAAATACATTTTTAACTATTTCCTGTCTGTTTACTTTTTTAGTTAAACATTTTTTTGAGAACAATTGCGCTCTTCTCGCTCAAATTATTTAACTACGGATTTAACTACAAATATAACTACGAAAGTAAACAGACGCAACTAAAACAATTTGAAAACTTGTAATTTTTTGCAAGCTTATAAATTGAATTGAGAATAGTTAGTGACATTTTTATTTACTGATAAAATAGTGATAAATGTCATATTATATTTTGTTAAATGATTTTTACTAATTAAATAATTGACTGTGGGGTGTAAATATCAAAGTCAAGTAGCCATAATTTGATTTTATTCAAAAATGCAGACAAACATCTTTGATTTCTCAGATCTTCCATAGTAAGGATTTCTGTATTGTTTTGTTCGAAATGTAGGCAGAGGTATAAGCGAACTCGAATTACTACGCAGAGTATAACAGCATTGTATTGGACTCTCTAAGTGGTTACCCACCTCTCTTAAAGAATATTTTTAATGCTTTAAAATAAAGAAGTGGGTATGGTTTTCGGACTATTATCGATCGAGGAATTCGAATCCGTGATTAGTTTTCCTTCTTTTTATTTCTTATAAAGATTAAAAATTGACCGGAATAAAGTGAAAAATACCAATTTTCCACTTTCTAGTGACAAAATCGCCCCATACTATCCTACCGCTGATCCCGTGGTTCGATATTTTTAATGTATTTTTATTTGCTTAAAAAAATATTGTAAACCGAATATCATTATCTTATTTCAAAACCAAGATATCTGCATTTTTCTATAGTAAAACTCAATATAGTATTAATGAAAATCTTTTTGAGGAGCTTTGTCTAGACATATAGGGCTATTGTAATAAGCTGACAGATCGTAAGAAAAACAAAATTTTTTTTTCTCAACCGCTCTAGTATATGTACATATATGCATTTCAATAAGAATGTAGAAATTATAAAATTTTTGACTGGGTTTTTATTTCAAGAATAAAAAGACAAGATACTTTTACTTTGCGTGCTACTAAAAAAGCAAATACGATGACATCGCTAATTATCATTTTTCTTTTTTTAAGGCACCGCATCATAGCGGTAGATTAAGTATAACCTGTTCTCAGGCAAAACTTGCGAGGAACTACGGAATTGCTCGCATGGATCCGTACGTGCGTGTCCGTGTTGGTCATTATGTTTATGAATCTCAAACAGCAACAAACGGTGGAAAAAATCCCTATTGGAATAGAGTTATTCAGAGTCAATTACCAATTGGTGTTAACTCTATATCAGTTGAGATTTATGATGACTTCAGTTTTAAAATGGATGAATTAATTGCTTGGTGTGAAGTTAAAATTCCAGAAAATGTCTTACGTGGAGAGACACATGAAGAGTGGTACCTTTTAAATGGAAAACAAGGCGATGGACTGGAAGGAGCAATAGATTTAGTTTTGAGCTTTTCGACACAACCAGTTACACCTTATGTTTATCAACCGATTCCATCCCAACCAGCAATGCTCATGATTCCACCTGGTAGACCAATGCCAATCTTCGTTTCCCCACAACAAGCACCTGCTTCAAAGGCTATGCTACCACCATTCCAAATCAACGAAGCCGATTTAAAACAAGTTAGAAAATTATTGAACCGTTTTCCTCTAATATCAATATAAAAATTAGTATCATGTGCTCTTACTCGGAAAATGGCACGAACATATTTTTCTGGTTTTTATATTTGCTTTAAAGTCTTATATTTACATACAGTGATTCTTAAATTACTCTAGTGTGCACCCAGTTTGCTACAACCAACGTGATATCATTTTCTAAATAATTTTAGCCTGCTGATTCCAATGATGAAATTTTCGTGGTTTTTGCACAAAGCAGATCTCACCTTTGCAGTCCAGTGATTTTTTTCATATATAAAAATTATACTATCCCTGAGTATCATAGGCTACATTTTATTTTGATAAAAATTAGGGTCGTGGCACTTTTCATGCAGCAAAAACATACAAAACCCTATATCTTAGCACCTAGCAATTGTTTTGAAATTTGGTGTTAAGATGTAATATATACATAAGAGTGTGTTTTTTTGAAAATTTTGTGAATGGATTTTATTTTTGAGGCTTAAAAACAACTGTCCCAAAATTTTAACTTCCTAGCTCAAACCTGTAAACGGCGCGGACAGAGTTTCTGTCCAATTTCGTTGAAATTTTTCGAAGAAACCGACTTACCAAAAGGTAGAAAAAATCTACCTCAAGTGTCAAGATATCGCGTTTTAGGAATTTTTTTGTATGGGAGACACCAAACAACGCCTACATTTTATTTAATAAAATTCTGCTGTTTATTTCATTTTTATTGCTTTTACTCAATTGAACCGATGTACGGAATCATGTTATTACAAATTACAACAGTTGCTTGAACCGTTGAACCGGGTTACGCTTTCCAATTAATTGGTTAGTGCAACGGGGATATTGTTTGAATGGTTACATGACGTAACCCGCGCGTCGGTCGTGAGTGAGAACGGCAGAAATGCATACATTAATATATCTGCCGATGTAACTCAATCAAACCCACGAAAAACAAGTGAAAGTTCTGTTTCTAGTTCAACAGCTTAATTTTCTTCACAAAGAGCATTTACGATACCATCAACAGTCTACTCTACTCCGGACCGCTACATGAATGTTGTAAAGAGAAAACGAAGCCCTCAAAACTTAAATACACATAAAGCCAAGCTTAATAAATTCAGCTAATGATGTTCAAACCCCTACTATGCCATTGAATGGTAACCGATTTGCAAGTTTAGCTGATATTAATGATAGCGATACTGGTCCAAGCACCAACCAAATACCTGAAAAGCTCAAACCTCCGCAAATATAAGTATTTGCGTGAGCTTAGCTCAAATGGTATTGTTTCTAATATTGCTAAACTAATAGACAATGATAATTTTTACGTTAAGGCTTTAACGAGGGGCAACATACATGAAACAAAAATTCAGAATAAAACTGAAAACAATTATCGTTCAATATATACAAGTTGGAGACTCTGAGGCTAAAGGTAAAAAATATTATACCTAACAACTTAACAGCAGCAAAGGGATTACAGCCGTGTTAAGGCATTGAATCCGATGTAGATACAGGAGAAATAAGATAAGACTACCTGGATAAGATATACAGGAAAGATAGTAATGTATTATGGTGAAACCATCATGCTAGATTGCCTTGTTAAAGCCGCCTGATTTTAGAGCCAATTTTTCTTAAAGGCAACCCATGTTTAAGACAAGATTCGAAGAGACAACCGTATATATTCTATTTAGGCTCTTCGAGCTCTATCATTTGGCACATATTTCAAGCTGTTATCTTCAATAATGAAAATTGACCCCTAAAACCGGTGGAAACCCATTTTAGGACATTTTTGCAACCCTATATATTGTATGTAGGCATCTTCGAACTCTTTCATTTGGCATGCATTTCGAGCTCTTATGTTATACAATATTATTTACAACAACAAAGTTGACAAGGCTTGGTTAGTTTCACTATAATGCAATACTATCTTTCCCGTATATCTTATCTTGTAATTTTACACACTCGACTTTTCTACAGCGGGCTCTTGGGCTACAAGGAAATCATACGGCAAATTATAGAGGCTGTCCAGTCTAAAAAATTTAAAACAACGGCAAACTCTTTACATAGAAAAACTGTCCCCTCTGCTCCATAGCACTTCACTCCTAACCCAATTATTCAAGGTGTGTATTTTGCTAGTGCATTAAAGTCAGGTACCGCTATGGAACAGCAGTGCCATGGTTTCGGCTTGCATGTCAGCTGCTGGTACCGAAAATTTGGCTTTTATTGAAAATATCTTGAATACGAAGAAGTGCCTTCAAATTTTCAAGGACAATTTGCTGCAAAGTTCCGAAAATCTGGGCATGCAAACAAATTTACGGTTTTACCGAGATAAAGACCCAAAACACAAAGCGAGCCTAGTTAAATCCTGTTTAATATAAAAGAGCCCGCATTGGATGGCACTCCATTGAAATGTTACATTATCCTTGCATTTTGGGTAGGACAAGTTTTTTTTACCTGTCGTGTAGGTGGGGTCACCGTGAGTATAAAACTCGGTTTTTGGGTTTCAATTAAGGACTCAAAATCCTAAGATGTTGGCAAAGCCCCCAAAAATACAAAAAACACCCCTCACGTAGTTTTTTTTGCGTGATAATTTCAAAAATAATCAAACAAAATCTAATGAAACAACCTTTTTTTTAATAATAATTTTATTGATAAGGGATAATGCGAGACAGTTAAACCATCCATAAGCGACTTCATATAAAAAACATGGGAAAAATTTGTTTTACTCGTAGGGGAAAACTAAATAATTTTCAGCACTTAAAGGGGTCAATCTTTATAATTTATAGTCCCTCTGAACTGATAGAAAAACTTAAAGAATATAATTATTTATACCATCCAAATGAATATATTTCTTTTCATTTTCCTTGAAGTAAGTTGAAATATAACGAAATGGTTTCTCAACATTTTTCGAATCGTTAAATTTTTCTCTTTCTTAATATCCAAACATCTGCTGTGGTAATTAGAATTTAAGAATTATTTCTTTAACCATATTTGTTAATTGATCAACGTTAAGTATATTGTACAGCTAAAGATTTTAAATCTTATTGTACTTTTGTTTTACCAAATAAATTAAAAAAAATATCTTTTTAAACTACCTTCTTCGGGTAATCGAATTCTTTGAGTTTTTCTGCCTGTTAAAGAAAGCATAGTATTCTTATTGCCCCGGATGCAAACTACGTACGCACTCATTAGGTGTCGAGTTTTTAAATTTTTTTTCCTGTGGAGTTATAGCCTGTATAAAAAACAAGCCTAGAAAAAAGAACTCCTTTACCTAAATTTTTTGCCTGCTATGTAAATCATTATTAGAATATTTTCACTTATTGCCTAATAAAAAATGTGAACTTCAGGAATATATTCGTGGCATCTTATAAATTGACGTTGGCATAACAAGAAAAAAATTTTGCAATGTTGATCCAAATATTCCAATCCGTTCAATTATTATGAACTATGTCATCAAAAATGCCAGAACACGAGCAATGCAAGAGCATGAAAAAAGTCACAGATTTCCTGATAAATATCGTTACAACTCATCTTGCCGACAATAAAATCTTTTGCACTGTGTTTAGAATTGTTAAAAAAATTTAGGGAATTTTTTTTTGAAAAACAAAAAATGCACCTACCGGTAGCATGGAACTTTGCACTACCTACGGCTGGCTCTGCCCTCTGGAGTAAAATTTAACATAACCGAACCACACGTACAAATTACTATTAAAAAAAAAGGATTTTTTTGGATGTTTTTTTGTTATTTTTGAAATTATCGTGAAAACCCCTTTAAAAGGGGTGTTTTTTTTATTTTTGGTGGTGTTGCAAATATCTGAGTCTAAAGAATATATGTATATATGGAGATAAGAAAATTAGTATCTTACCGTTAATCATCTTTGGCATAGACAACTACGTTTTCAATAGTCTTGAATGCTTGTGGCGAATTGAGTGACCTTTAGAATGCACTTAAAATTCTGATAAAATTCATACTAATTTTGAAGAACATATATATATAGAACAATATACTAGAAGAATAACGATTTTTATAAACTGTTCTTTGTGTCTGAATCACCCTAATGTACAGGTTACCTCTTGATTTGATCCTTTTGAAGCGTCCTAACACTTCTCCAAATTAAAAATTGAGGATAGGAAATTGTTCGCAATGAAACAGTCTACGAACAACGCATTACCAAAATCTGTTGGTTGAGTCGCAAAGATTGTGTGCTTTAGTCGGTCATCTAACCCAGATTTAAAAATTGTAAGTGCATAACTATCATTGACATTTGCAATGACGGATTTTTGCTCGCTTGTTACTGAAGAACCTAATTCCGCAATTTGCATCTTATTTAGTTGTGCAACAAGACTTAAAAGTTTGTCTTTGTAACTGTTGTTTTGTTGATCGTTATTTTCTTTTAAGATAAGCAGTGGTAATATTTTTGATTCTAAAGCGTAGAATTCATCTAATTTCCCTTCTAATTCTATCTCGTCATTGTCTAGCTCTTTCTTTTCCTTGCACAAAGCAATTAAATTTTTCTTTTCATTAATATAGGTCGATGTGTATGTTCTACCTTATGCCTTTTTTTTAATTTTGTGTATAGATCTTTTAAAGAATTCAAAACCATCTACATATAGTGAAAAAAAATGTATTTCTATTATTTCTTTTTTTAATTTTTAAGCCTGGCTTATTTGTCTAAATGCATTTTTTTTACATGATTTTTATATGAATTATTTAATTTTAGCGACGTAGATACAAATTTATTAGTGATTTTTTTTTGTCCAAAATGAAAGTATTGGACTGTTGACATGTGGTTTCAACAAGCCACACGGCACGAGATACCATGGACCTATTGAGAAGCAAGTTTGGTCAGCAATTAATCTCACGTTTTGGAGCAGTCCAATGGCCGCCAATATCATGCGATTTAACCCCACTAGACTATATTTTGTGGGACTACATGTAGTCGCTCGTGTACAAAGACAAGCCAGCTACAATTGCAGCCCTGGAAAACAACATTACAGCTGCCATTGGTGAGATACCGGCCGAAATGCTAGAAAAGTATTCCAAAATCGGAGCTTATGGATGAACCACCTCGGGCGTAGTCGTGGGATTGGTGTATCGCTCCAAATAAATATTTTATTCTCTATTTCAAATTTTCTGTTCGTTTTTTAATTTTCAAAAATCAAACGCTTAAAAAATCACCCGTTGTATTCGAAAATAATTGAATTTCGCAGAAATAATGTTTTTGATCTAAAGTTTTCTTAACTGGCATTGCGCAGTTTATTTGCACGTTAGATTCTGACTGCGTCTCTAGTATATCTATTTGACAAACGAATCAACACATATAAGATCAGCAATCTACGGCGGGGCGATTGATTGCTCGCGACCATGGGAGGCGACATGGCCAACCCTAGTGTACACCACCCTTCAATTTCACATAAAATTGAAGTTCGACACAGCTGAGAAAACAATTTGTCAAAATTAATTGAGAAAAAAATTAGCTTAAACTATTCTAAAACACATAACAACAAGTGGAATTGTTTCAATTGCTTCAATTATTGTACAAAATGAAGAGAAGTTTTAGGAAAAATCAAAGAGACGTGCGTACATGACCAATGATTGCGTTGCGTCTGTTTGTTTTGAGTTTTTCACTGCCACTGTCAGTTGAAAGTTTTTGAAGTAAAACTTCTTTAGGCACGGGGTGATTTGAAACTCATGAAACGGAACCGGCGTCACGAAAAACGATATCTTTAGGATTTAGCTTGCGAGAGAATGAGAGAGAATATATATGTACAGTGTACAGTACATATATAAATTGTTCAAAATGGAAGCCGTATTTTCCAAGCCACCTCAAACTGTTTTTTTTCTTCTAATACCATCAAACTGTTGTGTGTGTTTTATTTCCCATGCACAAACCATTTAGCGCTTCAGGAATGCTCATAAGATGAATCGTAATATCCAAAATTCAATGGAAGAGCTAAAAATCAATTAGTGAATTTTGCGTTGCTTGCTTATTTGTTTATTGTGTGTGCGCTTGTGTATTACGAAGGCTCGGGAAAAGGCGTCATAGCCAGCGTGGTGTATTGTTCACGCAGCTTGTTTTTGCAAATTGTGGCTATTTACATTTCTCGCAACCAATTAATAAATACAATTATTGAAAACATCCAATAGAATTTAATAAACTATACCTATCCCTCGATTTACTTAATAGATAGGTTTTTGAAAAAGCCGCGTAACTCAAACCCGCGTAAATTGAGATGACAAGTCCATATAAATTGAGTGGATTGGTTTTCAAAACTTAAAAATCGCGTATATCGAGCAATAGAACTCAAAGAAAATAGGATAATTGGTAAAAAAATCTGCGTAAACTGAACCCATAATGTACATATGTACATTAAGGTTGCCGTAGTTTGTATGAAAAAAATACGCATCAATTTTTTGCGGGCCACCCTCTTAAAACGTGAGGCTACCAAAGAAACAACCACATGTCAAATTTCAAGCCAATCGGAGTAGATTTAGAGGTTCCGACTTGTGCCTGAAAGTTCAAAATGCAGAAAAATCGGTATTTTTCCCAAACTAAGATCTTGTGAGGTAAAATTAAAATAGCTTATGTATTTTTTCTGTTTGAAATATCATAATAACTGATAGCTTATAGTTTTACGTTTTAGAAACTACATTGGTGTCTCGCTAATAATGATTTTACATATTTAATTTTGCAAAATCAAACAAAAATTTATTTTTCAAAGAAATTATTTAAATATTGTTACTGTTGATATTTGTTATGTACTGAAATAAAGAATTCAAGTACTTAGATACTTTTATGAGGGCTTTTACTTTTGCTAAAAGAAATCGTATGAAAATTAAGAACTGAGTTCGATACTTGGTGTACGCTTAGCCGTTTAAACTAACTTTGGAGCGCTGATCAAAAATTTCTTTGAATGAAATGGACATTTTGAAGTATATTTTTTCACGACTTGCAGTAAATTTTGTATTTCTTCTTCATTTTTCGTCAATTTTTTATTGTACGATTGCATAAGGTTAACTCCGCGTTCAGCAGTATCGTTAACGACAATTTGCGAACAATTTCCATTTCAGTCTTAAAATCTTCATTCAGTTCCCAAATATCGGGATCACTCTTTAAAACTTCTTTGGAAATGGCGAAACGTTCAAAAAAGGTATGAGGCGTAATGAAATCAGACAATTTTTTGCTTACAAATGTCCCTACGTCAGTCACTTTCAATTGTACACGCTTGCATGGCTCGACATCGCAATCCACAGATACATTAAGCTGTTCTATAATTTTTCTGTACTTGAAATATTTTCGTCAAAGAATGACAACGCAATGGGTTTATCCGATAAGTACCAAAGATGATAACATATTTTGCCAACAACTGATGCTGATAATTTTTTATCAATCTTTTGGTAATTATACATCTCTTGTAGATATACCAAGGCTTGATTTGGTGCTTCAGCGGCAGCAGTTGAACGAAACACCACCTTAACGTAGAATTGTACTATTAACACGTTCCCTGCCGCGTGTACCGAAAACAGTACACGCTTAGCTTCATTTCTACGCCAACGTGTTTTCATGTTCTTTTCTGTACTTCATTTTTATTTAATTATTCAATCTGAAATAAATATTATTTTTTGATGTTACTATATATGCATTATTGTTTTAATATTAATAATCTCGAAAATAATATAAATTCTCTCAAAAACAAAAAAAAATAAGAATTTATACAAAATTATTAAAGCGTACTGTACTGTTTTCGGTACACGCGGCGTAGAAATGACACCTAGTGAAAAACAGCTTGGCAGGGAACGTGTTAACATGCAAATGTCGCGTAAACTCTTTTCTTCACGTACTGTTAGCTTGAATTCGTCTCTTAAAATATAAATTTCCAATGAATAAATGGCCTTAGACATCCAACGTGCGAGTTATATAAGTGTGAAACTCAATTAAGCTTTAGCTTATAAAAAATCACTCATTATTATTTTATGTGAATCTCAAGACTAACTACAAATTTACTTATTATAATTTTTCAACCGTTCAATTTTAGTTGGCCTTGAATGCAAAATGTGTTACTCAGCACATTTTGCATTTGGGACTTCAACTGCAATTTAAGCCCTATGCTATGCAGTAGCAAAAATCTAAAGATAAGGCTACTACATAAGACAGTTTGTTTATTTTATTATATTATATTATAAGTGACATACAATATTTGTGTGACACATAAACATGTATGTACTTATGAAGAGAATTGGGGTGTAACTAGCGAGGTGCATAGGTCTAGGCTGTCGAAAACGAACTATTCCTTTCGAAACCACTCCAAAAAAATCAGAGTATGCTCCAATAATTCCTCGATGGGTTGCTAAGGTTGAACTGTTTTTCAAAAATTATAGACAACGACCGAATTTAACTCAGTACATGGGAAATAAGTGCGACTATGAAATATTTTAGAAAATCGAAAGTTTTCTTTTTATTTATTTTTGAATTTTCACCTTAAAAATATAGTAAAATCATTATTTATGGAACGATCCAGATCATCAAATAAGTTTTGAAAACGTAAAAATTTAGTCCATTGATTACAATAATGTTTGGAATATTAAAAAAATTGTAACAATTTTTTTTTACATTAAATGTCTTTACTTGCAAAAAAATGCCTATTTTGCGAACTTCAAACTCAAGTCGGAACCTCTAAATCTACCCCGATCGGCTTGAAATTTGATGTATGTTGGTGTCTTGTGTAACCTCGCATTTCTAGAGGGTGTCCCGAATGATATTAACAATTTTAAAAAGAACGGCCATCCTAGTGGAGCGCTCTTATAGAGTATGGAATTGGAGATTCTTGTACGATCTTTAGGAATTCGTATGATTTTAAAAAGAGTTCAAAGTATTATAGTTGCAACGGCAGTGTTGCATAATATTTCCTCCTTCAATAAAGAAATTGAAGCGCCATTACTTCCTGCAGAGTTCTTCGAGGCCGTAAATCAAGTTTTAAATGTATCTCACAATTGCCCTGTTGAACAACAAACCTTGAATACTACTCGAAAAAATTTTATTGATAAATATTTTGCTTCATTGTTATGAAAACAAATTTCAATAAATCTAAAAATTAAATAAACAAAAACAAAATGTAAATAAGAATTCATGTTTTCATTACAAAAAATGGCAATTAGTCTGTGGTTACGTATAAAAAAAGAATAAAAAACTGAATTGTATTCATTACAAAAAATTCAATATACAGAAGAAGCCAGTAGATTCATAAAAAAGAAAACCAAAAATTTCACCTACAACAATTTAACTAAAGCTTCTGCGTCATGCTTTTCTTGCATTAGCTTCATTCGTAGCTCGTGCTCCTTCTTCTCCATTTTCAATTTTCCTCCCCAGTACATTAAGCGAGTCCGATGCTCTTCTTCGGCCATTTCTATCTCCCGCCTAGCTTTTGTCTCGCACCACTTCGTTTTTACGTCTGCTAACTTTGACCAGGACGTTGTCTTTGATAGCGTCTTGGGTGGGCTTACTTTAAGCTTGAGGTTGACTGCCTTCTTCAATCTGCCAGGATGGTAATGCTGCCAACTGCACGAAGGAGCTTCCTCTTCAGTCTCTGTTAAACAAATATTTCCGCTTGGTTTTTAATAAATTTCTTACTTAAAACAAAAGTGCTATCCTCAACGACGTTTTCGCTTTTCACTTTTTCGCTGTCTAAATTGAATAAATGGTGCAATTAGGTTCACATTGTAAAATGTATTTCAGAGTTACAGGTATAATTTACATCTACTAAATCGGAGTCATACAGAGAGTCCAAACCTGAAACTTGAGCGTCTTGTAGAAAAGCTTTCAGCCTCAGGTTGGTCTCTGTCATTCTTTCCTTTGGCAATGGCCCTCCACCCGTTTCATAAGTGCTCCTCTTTTCTGTGGCGGACCGCTTTTTCATCACCTTCTTCAAATTGTAGTACTTGGTCCTTAAAGTTTTCACGGTGCGTTTTGTGGAGTACTTCTTGTTGATAACTTCCGCCACGCGCCGCCATGCAATTTCTTTTTCACGAGCCGTAAAAGTGTCGGATTTTTTTTGCACTCAACTATATTTTTGTGCTCTTCCACTTATTTAATCAAAAAATGCACTTCTTCCTTACTAAAATTTGCTGCGCGTGCGTTTTCCATCGTTTTTGTTATTTTATTTTTTAATTCAAATTCATAAAAAAAAATGTGTGTCAAAAACCATTTATTTTGACAAAATCCACAAAAAAAAATCTACAAATTTAGCCATGCTGCCATATTTTTCTCTTGCTCATTGTTTTAGTTAACCAAAGGACTGTGCATATGTCGCATTAGTTAAACTCTTGTCACCTTTTTAGATAACTAATGACTGTGAATTCGCTCCTTAGAAATATCTTAAAATAATCTTAAACATGACTTAGAACTAAGGACTGTCCCAGAAAAAACTACGTTTTTTATTTTTTGTATTTTACTCTAACTGATAATCTTTTAGGTCTAAAAAGACACAATATTTGTTCTATATAAAGTGATGTTTAATATGATGTATAACACTTGAAGATAGCACTTTTAACGACAAAGATAACTAGCAAGCAACAAAAAGTTCGCGAACTGATTTTGTCCACATACCACATTAAAATATTCAGCGATAACAAAAATAGTTGGTGCATCAGAAAAAACTGTCTTTATGGTTATTTCTAATTATAAGAAGGGTCTACCTGTTTCACGAAAATATGGTTTAGGCAGAAAATAAGAATTTTCTAACCCAAAGGTAGCGACGAAGGTGAAGGGCCTTTTTAAGCAAAGTTCCAACACCTCAGTGCGAGATATGGCGGCTAGAGTAGGCACATCGAAATCTACTGTACAAAGGATAAAGGAGAAAAGTAAGCTAAAGACATATAGAGTTCAAATAGTACCAGACTGTTCCGATGAAAAGCAGTTGATGGCTCAGATGCGAGCACGAAAATTGTATGAAAGTTACCTGACTAAATTTTATTTCTGTGTTATGGACGACGAAACTTACGTCAAAGTAGATTTGAAGCAGCTACCTGGGCACGAGTATTATGTATCACCGATAAAGGGGCATGCACCTAGTAAATTCAAAGAAAAAAAAATTTCAAAATTTCCGAAGCAATATATGGTTTGGCAGGCCATATGCACCAGTAGTCTCAGAAGCAGATTTTAAAAAATAATAAAATTAGTTTCAAAAGTGAAGTTTAATAAAAAAACACTGCAAGAAAAAATTCGCGTTTGATTCCCATAAAATCTGCACAGACAGCAGCGAAGGCTGCCACTAATCCCGTCAGGTGATTGCTGAACATAATTTGGTCCTTCGAACCTCTTGGCTCAGTGATCTTTGGTGCCAGTGTTTTTTCTTGGCAACGTTTTTTTTTTTTGCTCTCGCTTGAAATAAATATTCATCGTGCCTCGCGGTACAGTGCCTTTGGAGTCTCATTTTTCAACACAGGTGTGTTAACATAAATATTGTATTAGAAAAAGGAAAAAAATCAAGATCCTTTTCAAAATTTCCATCATAAAAATCGCGTGACTCAAAGATATTTATTGGGTCATTTTCTTACACCGGTTGTGGGATACCGTTACCAGTGTAACGGCTGTATTATCTCGCCACTTCAAGAATTACAACATTTTCCAGCATTTTTGAAGTTAACATTTTAAAATATCGTTGGAAAAATTTTTGAAGTGTGGCTGACTCTTATTACAACGTAAAGTCAACTTGTGTTTTTTATTTTACTCATACATAATTCTTGAAATTTTGCACAATTTTGTAAAGATCCATATATGTACATTGAATAAAATAAAACTAAAAATCAAACATAATTAAGGTACTGACTGCGTGGCTCAAATTTCAATAAATTTTTGTTGGAAGTATTGTTACTACAGTAACGGAGTTCTGATCGACAGTTCCAGCCGAAAATATAAGGTCACTCATTTGCGAAGGTAAATATCACACTTTATTAATTGAATTCAGGATTAGTTATTAATTGCAATTTTGATTGTGTGGTGCTTAAGTCTTATTTGAAAGCGCAGCGTAATCCTAGTACGACTATAGGAAGATTTTGAGACCAGTTAATTCTATCATCGACCTAAAGCGCAGCTTTCAATGTCCTATGCCATCTGAGATGGTATGGCGTAGTGAGAAGATGATTTATTCCTAGGATTCTCGTCAGCTCGCTAAATAAGTTAGACTCGAATTGACGACCTAAATATGTTGTTATTTTAGCTGGAATACTAAATTGAGATTTCCAACCGGAAATGGTCCAATGGTTTGACATTTGAAACAATGCTTAACAAAATGAGAAATTTCTATGCCCATGTTTGGCCAAACGAAACGTTGCTTAATTAGTTTAGTTGTCGCCCGCACACCACTATGTGCTATCTCGTGAAGCTTTTTTTATTAGCTTCCTGCCTGGCTGCGATGCAAATGGTCGAGCTAGGTATCATTGATGCTTTTAATTTCAAAGCTGTGTTTTCATTATCTAAAAGTTTTTTAAGCCCAGTTCATAGTTTTTGCTAAATTTGCTAGTTCTTCAAAATGAATTGATTCTGGTCTTGATCTTGATACTATGATAATTCTCGACAACGCATCTGCAATAGTGTTTGACGATCCAGGATTTTGCCTAATTTTTCTGGAGAACTGTCCAATAAAGTCTAACTGGCGAAATTGACGCTGTGAAGTTTTCTCTGATTTTTGATTAAATGCGTATACTAGCGGCTTGTGATCCGTAGATATAGAAAACCGTCGCCTCTCCAGCATGTGACAAAAATTTTTTACGCGTAAGTAAATTGCTGCAAGCTGCCTATCATAGGTGCTATACTTTTTTTTGAGTGTCGTTAAATTTTTTCGAAAAAAAACCGAGGATGTAAACTATTACGTACATGCTGGTGTAAGACAGCTGGATTTTTTTACATTTGTTCAAATACTTTTGGTGGTTTCATCCCATGCAATGGGACTGGTATCATTGTTTTTATTTCCCCTAAGGAGTCATTGTAAAGGAACTTGATGATTGACTGCATTTGACAAAAAAGCCGATAAAAGTTGAACATCTTTTAAGCTGACTAGCATGTGCTGGTAATGGAAAATTTTTAAGAATTTCCACTTTTTCTGGGAGCGGTCTAACACCCTGGCTGTCAACAATGTGACCTAAAACTTTTACTGAATCTCTGCCAAAGGTGCATTTTGATGCATTAATTGTTAAATGATTCTTTCGTTATTGATCAAAAATATTCCTTAGATGTATTTGATGCTCGTCTAAACTTTTTAACGCAACACAGATATCGAATTGCAAAATTTCATGCATAAATCGTTGGAAAGCTTGGGCTGCGTTGCGTAACCCAAACGTCACATGCGTAAACTTATTAAGACCAAATAGGGTAGTAATCGTAGTCTTCGGTATATCGCTTTCCTGAAGTGGAATTTGGTGATACGCTGTGTTGAAATCGATCGTACTGAAAATACTTTCTCCGTGCATAATATAGGTAAAATCTACCAGATGTGGTATTGGGTACCGATCAGGACGCGTCTGTACAATAAGCGCACGATAATTACCACACGGTACCATTCTGTTTTTTAACCATAAGCAAAGGTGAACCGTAATTACTCTTTGGCGGCCGGCACAGTTCTTAACGCGCTGCTTTGAGTTTATCACGTGGTAAGCGTCTAGATCTGGCAAAAATTGGTGGTTCAGTTGTGTCAATGCAATGCTTTACAGAGATATTGGATCGATCAAGTGACGTAGGTTTGAGTGATATGCGTGATATCTTTATATTCTTGTAAAATTTCTGAAAACTGTGTAGTCGTTTGAAATGTTGAAAGTTGAACACAATGAATGTAACTGCAGGTTCCACAAGTTGAGATTCGTGTATTTCCGTCTATAAGGTGACTTTTGTTGATGTCAACTAAAATGTTGTGATGGTCTAAAAAGTCTGATCCGATTATCGCGTACTCGGTGTTAGCTATAATGAACTCCCATGTAAAGGGACGACGAAGACCAATATTTAATGTTTGGCATATGGTACCATAAGTGCATATTGCCGTATTATTGGCAGCGTTAAGTGAAAAATGTGTGGGGCGACAACGGAGCATTTGTTGTGCTGACACTAGTAGCACAGAAACATCAGTGCCCGTGTCCTCCAAATATTTTGTTTTTGTGGTCAAATCAAATAAAAAGTCTTTTAGAGATTTTGATTTGTGTAATTATATTAATTGACGCCTTTATTTGTGCCGAAAGCTTCCCTTGGTTGTCGACGGTGCCAGTTTGCATTGTTTTAATACTTGTATTTAATTTGTTGCTTACTGGCAGAGGCTGGGCCACCGCCGACCTTACTTTTATTTTTGGCTCTTTTGGAAAGTCACACGGCTTATGGCGTTTGTTAGCGCTTTGACCAAATTCGCGGTGATACCAACATGACGATGCTCCAGAAGTGTTTGAAACGAATTCGATGATGACTTGAAGGACGACTTTGAGATC
The DNA here is from genome assembly GCA_963680825.1 of Meiosimyza decipiens. Lineage (NCBI taxonomy): Eukaryota > Metazoa > Arthropoda > Insecta > Diptera > Lauxaniidae > Meiosimyza > Meiosimyza decipiens. The sequence goes on along the minus strand of OY804260.1, from coordinate 43,657,422 downwards.
TGGAACGCCTCCCATTGCTATGGTTGTTTTGAGCTTCAATGCGGGTAAATTTTAAATCAATCTGTTCGACTAATTTTTCTAGCCTTGTAAGCTGATCATCAGAGTTAGAGTTTATCGTCACTGGTGCAAGTTTAGGTGGCTGAATATCAAATTAGCCTAAATAAATGGCGGTGGCTTGCAAAGCTTCTAGAACCGCACCTGTAGCTATAGCCAAATTCTTTATGCTATCAAATTTTTCGTCGTCTGGTGGATTACAAATTAAATATTAATCTTGCTCAAATACGCGATCATCCATGCCAGCAACGAGTACGTTGAATTTTTCGGTATCGCGTTTCTCACGTTATGAAATTGAAGCAATATTATGTGTACTAAACCATGTCTCTAAGCTCATAAAAAATCCCTCAATACTTGCACATGCAAACTCAGCTATGCTTGGGAAGGTTATCGCCCTTCCGCGATATTTAGCTAAAGTAGCGACACCGGTTTTCAACTTCGTTGCCTCGAACTGCGCCATCAGCCAATGTTAATTGCGTATTCACTTTGCACGGGGTCACCAATTGTAAGGTTGTCTTTCCCATACTTCGAGAATTATAATTAAAACGCTCTTAATACTTTCATAAATAAAAGTTAAAAGTAAATATCACACTTAGTTGATTGAATTCAAAAATATTCATTAGTTGAATTTAGAATTACTTACTTAGAAATAATAAGATTTAATTCTACACTTGAAAAGGTGTAGCGCAGCTACTGTAAAAAACCGATAGACAGCAGCAAGATAGATCTAAATTTTATTTTTTGTCATTTCTCTCCCAATGAGAAACATAGTCAACACAATATGTTAAAAATTGCGTTATCGACCTAAGGTTTGATAATGCCTTTTTTGGAAAAAATAACAGTTTTTAATCGGTTAAAATTTCAAAAAATTGTAATATCTCGAAAACTATCAAGTAGGTTTCAAAAATCAATGCATCAATATTGTAGCTTATAAAATTGCTTTTCATATGAAACCCATATTTTGGAAAGCAATACAAAAGTTCTCGCTTATAGCGATTTTTAGAAAATATATATCCACAACTTTCGATTGCTATAATAGAAGATTAGTTCCATCCATTTATGAACTAAATGGATGACCTGAATACTTATAATGACGGTATCAGACGGTATCAAATTATATAAAATTTCAAAAAGGACTAAATAAATTGAAAAGCGACTATTATTAAAATCCCTAACATCAAGCAAGCGAAACTGATTTTAAGAGATAACTCTGATTTCGTACCAAAATTAAATTCAATAATATCGATATGGTTGAAATCTTACTTAAAAATCGGTGATAAAGGAAAGACTTAAATCACTTAAAAGTTTTGAAAAAAATATTCTTAATTATAATAACAAACCATATATGTATGAATATAACAGTTTTATTGCTGAGACATATTTTTTCTCAATTTTTCTCATTAACTTTTGGAAACTATATATACGCATTATTATGGTCGAGGTTATATCTATTGCCGTGACTGCATATAATTTTGCATCCAAAGCTTATTAAGGGACACACAGGTAGTGTACATAGACGTTATTAATATTGAACGTAAGTTTGCATTATTGAAATTAATCCAACTAAGTCCTATGATATGTATTAATATTAGTTTATTATGCCAAGTTTTTTCCCCAAGTTTTTTCCAAATCGCCCAATAACACCCACAGTCGAGAGTAAATTTCCATAAAATTTACTTTTCAACACACGGCATCATTGGTTTTAGCGAATTTTGACAATCAATACGTGAGAGTGAAAAATTTTGGCGCAAAAGAGTTTCATTTCTTTTTCATATTCTTTGCTTCTAACATCGCAGTGGCACCGCTGTGCCCAGCCTTATATCGTGATTGATTAAAAGTACGATGCTTATTTTTATTTATATTTCCAATAGTTCGTTATGTCATTAGTTTCTCATACATTTTGGAAAGTGTAGGTACTACACTTATAGGACGAAAATCTGATCACTTTTTTGCAATAGGAATTTTGGAATTATCGGGAAATGCTGATATTGTGATTGACAATTTTAAAATGCGTACTAGTGCTGAAAGTATCTGCGGAAAAATTAATTTTAAAAACCTTCCCCAATTGCGTTAGATATTATAGAATAGAAACTTATCGTTACTTCATCTTCGGATACCACAGAGAAACTAAATTTGACTTTTGAATGAAAAACTAAGTTTTGGTCTATAACGAAATTGCCCTCATTTAAAATCGCATTTGATTGAAGGAAAAATGAGTTCATAACGTCTGCGTCCAGTTACTAGCCCGATTTATTGTCACCGCAAATACCCAAGGATGGCAAACGTGATTGAAGTTTCTTTTGATAGTGAGACTTATTTCAATTTCAAGTTACAAGGTTTGCATAATTTCAATTTACTCGTTAGATTCCCAATTAAAGTTAGCAGCAATGCTGCTCACTTCTGTAGTTTCGGCATTATGCCGTACATTTACATAGACTCTGACACGAATATTGAATGCAGAGGCTAACAATTTTTCGCGCTTTAATTGCGACACATGGTGCATTATTGCACAATTAATTTTTGTAGGGCTTTCACGTCCGCTCTCTCCAATATTAGAGCTTGTAATTGAACTTTTCTTTGTCTTACAAAAACCAGCAATTGAACATTGTTGTTATAATTCTTCGAGTGCAAGCGAAAAAGTTCGCGCACTTGCGGCGGGTTTGTATGTACATATCACCTTGCATACTTTATCGAATAACGTATTAAATTCTTCGTTATTTGACTGCAGTATTTCATTGATTATTATATATATGGAAACCATGTAATTTCCGTGTTCAAATTAGGTACGCATTATATCTAGTGCAGTTTTGAGAGACTTAAACTCAGCCTATCTGCTTTCTATGGCGCACAGTGAATGGTATATGGTTGAGACCTTTTCTTCAAAATTGGTATCAATTTCCATTAATTTGGCTAAGCTTATTACAAAAACGTCTCAAATTTTGCGATATCTTTTATAGTATGCAAGATATTCGAAAAACAACAAAAACGATGGCCATAAATAGTAATAATAGCGCGAGCGTCTTGAAATTTGGCACAGACGTTTTTTAGGTTAAAGCAATAAAAATTAGTGAATATGAAAAAAATCGGTTCACGGACACGCCTACCTCCCTTACAAAGGTGGCATGTGGTTGAGAATTTTTCTTCTTTTTCCATTAATTTTGCGAAATCTTTTATACATCAAGTTGTTAGAGAAAAACCTAAAACGGTGGCCATAAACAGTAATAATAGCGCCAGAGCCTTGAACTTTGTCAGAGACGTTTTTTAGATAAAAAAAAACAAAAATTTGAGAGTATGAAAAAAATCGGTTCACTGACACGCCTATCTCTCATACAAAGGTGCAATGTGGTTGAGACGTTTTCTTCAATTTCCATTAAGTAAGCATTGCTGATTTCAAAAATGCTAAAAATTGTGCAATATCTTTTACAGTTTAAAAGTTATTGGAGAAAAACGGTTTCGAAAGCTTATCTCTTTTGTTATGGAAAAGCATTCGAACTTATATGTTTTAAGGAATGAAAAAGCAAAAAATCTCTTTTATCTGCTCCCCTTCCCTGAAGGAAACGACCTTCTGAATTTGAAGCACCTCCGCTCAGGCTGTTAGCGTTTACAACTGATACAATTGTTGTAAAGATTGCAAAATGTGAAGCAATTAAAATATTTTTTAGAAAAAAATTAATAAGAAAAAGTTATGAAAAAAGGCAGCTGAAACTTTGGATTTTGGTTAACGATATAAGATAATCCGGAGTTATATATTTTTTACTTTACTGTTAAAAATTGCAAAATTTCTGAATTATGACTTTTTAAGTCCTAATTTAAAAAAAAAACAGCATAATTCACACATAGAATACAAAACTTTGAACAAATAATTTTTGAAAAGTATATTCTATTAACTTTTTGCCAACATGCAAATTTGCTAAATTTATACACAAATAAATTATTACGAGCATTTCATAAAATTCAATACATTTTGTTTCTTCTAAAGCTACATTAGGGAAAATTTGATAAAAAAAACTTTTGAAAAAAGACAGTATGTACTTCCTATACTTTGGCTAACAATACTTCTGCATATAATATACAAAAATTTTTTTAAATACGGGTGTATACATTTTTTTTTTCTGTTAAAGCTTGCAAATTTTCCAATTTTTACTATTTTTCATTACAATTTTTGAAAATTCCGTACAATTCATATAAAGGCGTTAAAAGAAAAATAAATTGATCTTTACAAAATTGTTACATAAAAAAATTTTGGAATAAAAAGTTCAACTTTGAGCCCACTGTGTCACTAAACCCAAAAAAAATTTAAAACTTTTATAGTTTTTTTCATTCCCTGAGTATTATCTGACGAATGTCTAAAAAATTTTTCAATCCCTAACACTGTAAATTTCTTCCTATTTATGACCATAATATGCCACTGTGTGGCGGTGACTCTCTTATCCGTTTCTCCTAGTGACCTTTTTACATTTATCAGCTTACCAGTAATCTCACTCGTTTTCTGCATGACCCGGTCTTAGCCTCGTTCAGCTTTTTAACTATGTTTTCTTCCAATTTGTCTAGTTTTTCATCCCACAATTGCATCCAATTTGGGCTCAAAGGATTTTCAATTTTCTCTTCCTTTGATGTGGTAGGTGGGTTTCGCGTCAGAGAGGCCTGTTATTGCTGCTGTTGTTAGAGTCTTACTTTGCAACCTGTTTTTAGCAAACGAAGACTTACAACTTTTTATTGAATTAAATTAATTATTTTTGTATATATCTTATTTAAATTTGAAGCTGATCAAAATCAGTTAAATTGTTGTATATTTTTTTTCGTATATCTTGATAACTTTCACAAGAAAACACGGTTTTCTTACAAGCACTTAAAAATATCATCTATTCACTGCTGTGCATAACTCACAACTTCCTTTAAGGCTGGTGCTGTACGACTGCCACGATTTGCCTGGTACTTTTTTTATCAGTTTTCCTAGTCTTAAAAACAACACTTAAGGCGGTTTTTTTATAGTTCGGGAGCCCGATATGGCCATGTATATATGTGTAGAAGCTTGTTCTAAAAATATTCTTACGCGGAAAAATGTAGGCTAAAATGTGAATTTCAATTATCAACGGCTTGTGCCACATTCTTAATTTACATTTTTTAATTTTTTATATAAATAGTCCATTTCAATACCTATCCAACAACATATAATACTTGTTGCGCACGCAAGCCATGGTTGAGCAACGGCGACCGATGCGAAGCTACAATTACCATTGAACAAAAATTGTCCGCAATTAATATTATTTTCAATGAACACAAACTTCATTTCTCTTTTCTTTATATCAAGTCCATATATTGGCTAAAAAATTATAGGACTATGAATTTTTAAAATTTCGTAAGACAAGTTGGAAAGGAAGAACGTTTTTTTCTATCATTCCCCAAAAAATTTGAATTCGTTAATATTTATGAATTAATTTTCTCAAGCAAGTTTTTTTTTAAATATGTTTCAATAACTTATTTAAATATTCCTACACTCATGATTAACTTAATTTTTGAAAAATTACCGATATCTAGCTTCAAAAATCCACCGCTGGTAGCTGTGGAGAGCTTAGTTTACAGTTTTCTTAAGAATTTTGAGCGCATTTGATTAAAGGATAAATTTTATGAAGGAAATGACTATCATTCGTAATTTTCGTATAATGTGAGCACTCTTTTAAAATGCTTTCGGAAATTTTTCTTAGTTTTTCGAAAATCGAATTTTTGCAATAAGCCCACGCAGTTTAAATGATATCAAACAGGAACTCAGGTTGAAATGGATTTACCGTGGCAGATCTTAGACTTCGGCGCGAGCGAATAAACAAGAGCTCTATATTCTATAAACGGACTGTCGCGTAAATTGAATTGGTAATTTTTTGTAAAGAAAGTAGGTATTTATGCTGCATATGTAACATTTAATTCACCTTATTCATTTATAGGTGGGTACGAGAACTGTTTCAGTAAGGATTAGCAATCATTGAATTCAGTAAGAAATTATTTGCGTTTAAAGAGAAAAATATCCGAAAAAGTACGCCAACTGATAATAGTAGATTTTAGCAAATTAATGAAAACAACCACTGATTGTATTTATTGATATCAGTGATGCTAGTTTTTTTTTTTTTTTTTTTTGAGAATTACCCTTCCAAAAAAAAGAGAAATTGGTCAATTTCCCACACCTCAACTGAAGAAAATCTCACAAAAATTAGCACGAAAGCATTCATTGACAAATGATATTTACTAACAAAAACAAACAAATTTCAAAGGCTCATTTCAATTTTAAACTCCCTTAATTATCAAATAACATAGAATTTGTATCGAATAAACTAAACAATATAATACATGTGCTACCGCCTGCAAGAATGTGTAATATCAAATAAGTTTCAAGAACAACACCATAGAACAAAGAATATTGGTTTTACTTTCACTTTTTGTTTGGGTACGCAAAAAATTTTTCTAAAAAAGAAAAAAATTTTGGGCTTATCACTTATCGGCTCACAAGTCAATGGTCTCATTTAGCAATGAATGAAACTAGTTTGACTAACTTTAGTCTGCTTTTTGTTGTTTTTTGTTCTTGTAAGTTTTTGGTGCTATTACTCACTGTACAGGGCTCAGTAAAACAATTTAAAACATAAAATTTTTGAATTTAATTTCAATGACAAATTTTTGAGGTTTATTTATTTAATTCATTTCGATATACTATTTTAAATAACATCCAATTTAATTCGAATAAGAGTTTTTAGTTAAATTTCACTGATTCTTATTTTTTTCGTCATACATAATTAAAGGGTGTTTTTTTAGAGGTATAGAGCTTTGAATTGAAATAAAACACAAGAAAATCGTTTTAAATATGAAGCAAAAAAAAATTAAAAAAAAAAAATAACAAACGCACATGGGTCAATCCATCTATAATGGGCCTCTCATTACCCTCATGTTTTTAAAATGGGCTGAAACTTTTTTCAGTGATTGGTCTATCATGTAGAAGATATAAAAAAATTCGATAAAATTTTTTTTGACCAATATTATTGCTTAAAAAAAAAGTTTTAAATTGTGTTCAAAAAAGCTCGTAAGTAAAACGAAAAAATTCATTGATGAATATAAACAAACCAACACAACTCATATTGGCTTTTATATTATTTTTAGGTAGTTGTGTACTAGTAGATGACAAAAAAACTGCAAATCTGAATAAATTAAGGCCTGAACGGTTTCTATGTGGTAAAAGATAAAAAAATTGACTTTCCAAGAAAACATCAATTTCCCAAATACTCAATCATCGATTTCAGCCTTTTTAGGCTCAAAATTTTCAGAACATATAGGAGTACCATCTCTGAAAATTTTATTCATGTTTTTTCACCCTATTTGATTTTACAAGCATTTAAAGTTAAGATTTAAGATTTTCAATGTAAATTGAAACATTGACAATGAATGCGAGAGAATAAAATTTGAAATGATTTCAGGCTTTTTAAGGTCAAAATCCTATTTCATTTTACAAGCATTTGAAGTTTGTGTATACAGTGGAATATTTATGGAAGAAAAGTAACGGAATACTCAAATCTTCTCGCTCTCATTCTCAATGTTTCAATTTACATTGCAAATCATATATCTTAGCTTTAGATGACTGTAAAATGAAATAGGGTGAATAAAAATGATTCAAATTTTCAGAGATGGTACTGATATATGTTCTGAAAATTTTGAGCTTAAAAAGGCTGAAATCAATTCAAGTTTTATTCTCTCGGACTCATACTCAATGTTTCAATTTACATTGCAAATCATAAACCTTAGCTTTAAATGCTTGTGAAATCAAATAGGGTGAAAAAACATGAATAAAATTTTCAGAGATGGTACTCCTATATGTTCTGAAAATTTTGAGCCTAAGAAGTCTGAAATCGATGATGGAGTATTTGGGAAATTGATGTTTTCTTGGAAAGTCAATTTTTTTATCTTTTACCACATAGAAACCGTTAGGGCCTTCATTTATTCAGATTTGCAGTGTTTTTGTTATCTACTAGTACACAACTACCTAAAAATAATATAAAAGCCAATATGAATTGTTTTGGTTTGTTTATATTCATCAATGAATTTTTTCGTTTTACTTACGAGCTTTTTTGAACACAATTTAAAACTTTTTTTTTAAGCAATAATATTGGTCAAAAAAATTTTATCGATTTTTTTTATATCTTCTACATGATAGACCAATCACTGAAAAAAGTTTCAGCCCATTTAAAAAACATGAGGGTAATGATAGGCCCATTATAGATGGAATGACCCACATTCAATATGTGATGAAGATTTTGTACATATTACTACTTTTAAAGCTGCATTATATTATGTCTCTACAATTTTAATTTTTCGAAAAGTGGTCAGTTAAGCTAGAAATGGATACGAATTATGCTCTTAAACATATTTTATCTTGTTTGCAAGCCACGTACTAGAAGGCACTCTCATCTATTGCTTCTATCAACTGGCTGCAATCTGTTCTGAAGACATTGCGAATTTTCTTTTAGCTTAGCATTTTCAGCACGAAGTGGGTGAAACTAGCAAGTTCTCTCACAACGGTCTGCCGCTCTTTAATCTCTTATTTGCTCTCTCGATACTGGCTATTTTTGGTAAGCGATCACCTTTCGGACAAAATTGATGATAGTTTGTGTTCAAGTCATCAACATCTTGATATTGTTGAACCGTATTTAAGATTTTATTTTTTAACTGATTTCTATCACATTATTCTAAAAATTGCTTTCACAATTAAAAATTTTTTTTGGTAAAAAAGGCTGGGAAATCATTTTCGAACTAACAGATATATTTTAATATAACGCCTCTGATTTCACACATACTGCTTAACAGGTTACTTCGAAAATGTAACATTGGCGACTTTTGCTTTGTCTAAGAATAAATACTTTGAACAGAGCGCACTTATTTGTTTTAGAATCTAATAGAATAATAGTATTTTTAAAAAGAAAAATATTTAAAGAATTTTCCTTGATAATTTTATTTGGAGTGATATCCTTTAAAAATAAAATACAACTAAAAGTTTGACAATCAGCTCCGACTTTTAAAAGCGTATCAAATCCACCTCAAGTTTAATTCGCCATATTGTTGTTATTAGCGACATGTCGGATTTAGTCGTTTTCTTTTGATACCATGGAAAAGTTTGGTCAAAGTCTTTTTGCTTATAAAACATAAATTTTTTGTCTAACATTAAGATAGACAAGTTAAGTTAGAAGTTGAAAGCCAGATATTTAAATAAGGAACAAGAAACAAATTGTTTAAACTTTAACCATAAATATCAGGACAATCGTTCAACTTAGGTGAACAATGAACCAAGTAATTTATTTTTGAAGTTGTCTATATCTTTTGTCTAAGCTAAATTTCCATCTGACCAATAGAAAACGAAATATAATAAAATTATGTTTATCTTTACTATATTTTTGACTAGTCTATACCTTTTGGCTGAGCTGAATTCCCATTCCACCAATAGAAAAAGAGAATAATTTCCTATTGTGACGGTTGTATCGATGAGATATTTTGGTAGTTATAAATAGGTTTTCGTTACAGTACACCTTGCTTACATTTTGGCAGATAGAAAAATATAAAAATAGTTTCCTTGCTGAATGTTAAGTCTACTTACTTCGGTGTTACCAATTCTTAATCGCCTCGACTGCCGTGATATCAAAAGAAAAAATCTCATATTTTCGAGTGACTCCCCTACTCCTTGAAAAGCGATTTCGATTATAATGCCTGGTCACCTGCTACTCTTTTGTTGGTCAGCAAATGTATAGTATATTTTTCTGACACAATCCAGATTTTGGTGTTAACTTCAATTCCGGAATAACATTCTGTAATTAACTCCTTATATTCGAAGAGTCAGCATTACAAATGACGTAACCATTCATACCGTTCGATTTCTATTGTAAATTATTCCCTTTGGGTATTGCTCTGACGATCTAACCGCCAGAGGAATAGAAAAATATATTATGTCCAATGTTCTAGATGAGATGAAAGCACATCGATTTCTTGCCCGAATAATCTCCATGCGACCAGATTTGAGCCACCTTTGACCTTTTTAAAATTTTCAATAAATCCTGTAATTTTGAACAAAAATTGTAGTTTTGGGTTAAAATGCGGTTTTAAGTCATGTAGCTTCAAATTTACAATAAAATGCATAGTAAAAAAAAAATTTCGTCTTCACAACCAGCCCCAGTACAAATCTGGCGACCGACGCTTGTTTTGATTACTAGCCTGACTTAAACTATCAATTACGATGAAATGATCATCAAAAATGCAACGCTATCCCCCAGACCATTATTAAGCTGCACTTCTATATTTTTAGATACTTGCATTAATTTAAAACTATTAATTTTGAAGTTTTTCCTTTTATTCCTTGCTTTGCTACTGTAATTTAAAATATCTAAATTTAATTCCAAGCTGCTAACGGAAACATTTGAAATTAAAGAATCAGTTGGAGATTTTGAAAAATGTGTCATAAATGCAGCAATTCATCAAGAAGAAAGAAATAAAGAAGAGGAAAACCAATCTGGAAGGACTTCAAGTAATTCAAAAAAGTATCTAAGAAATAGTAATACTGAATTGCAACCAAAAAAAAAAATCAAATCTGCAAAGGAAGGATACCAAAATAAAATTACCATCACTGGGTCAAAATATAACGAAAAAGGAACAAAATGTTTCAACAACGAGGAAAAAAATAATCAGTTTGGAGCAAAAATGTCAACCTCTGATGCTGGCGATTTTTTTAATGGGAATGTTCCTATGGAGGGCTTACGATCTCTTGTTACCAATTCAAAGAGGAACAAAACATCAAAGTTTAAGGTGAATTTCCGTATTTATTTATATTTTCTTGAATATTTAAAAAACAGATTGTTCTCAAGATAATTAAAAAATGTGTATACAGATACGTTACTGGAAAACCTGGATTTTGAAAAAAAAATCATGTGCCTGACATACACATGTATATATGTTATCGGCCAAACTAGTTTTTAGGATAAACTAGTTTAGTGTTAGGATGAACCAGCTTAGCCTAGGAAAGTTTTAGAGTGTCAGAGTATTTAGGCAGCCTTCGGCTGCAACTCAGAATTTACATCCTCCAATATGCTCAACAGTGTTGGATATAGTACAGTGAACCACGGCAAAAGGCCTCCGCGAAGCCGGCACTGGACATGTTGGAGGATATAAGTCCTGAGCTGCAGCCGAATTGCACCCACTTACCCTAACATACTAACATTTCAAAAAAAATCAGGAGGGAGGACGTTAAAGTAAATAATAATCCCTAGTTCATCCTAGGCTAAAATGGTTCATTCTAACAGCCTTCGGATAAACTTGTTTGGCCTAGAAAAATCTTGCTTATCCTAAGAACTAGTTTGGTAATTTTCTAGAATTTTTCGGAAACGCTCGAAATTCGAAAATTTATTCATATTCGAGTATATCCTCATTAATAAAAAATACTCCTGGAGTGTACCAGAGTTGAAAAATTTTAGTTTTTTAGAATTTGGGTAAAATAAATGAAGAAAATCAGATTTTTTAAAAAATTTTTTCGATTTTCCTTAGGTAAACATAAGGAAGTGCCGAGAAAAACTTTACCGCTATTTTTTAAGTCTGTATATAAGGCGAGAAATCATGATCTCTACTCAAGTAAACCTTTTGGTTTTGTTATTCAATAGCTTAAATCCTCTGCTAATTTCACCTTAATACACTATTACATGAAAATGTCAATGCCACTGCATAAAGATTGCTTGAAAAAATAAATGAAAAAAAAAATAAAACTTAATTTTAGGTCCAAAAATTTTCAAAGTATTTTGTAACCAAGTAATTAGTCACTATGAGTAACTAGTGCATGTATTACCTTAAAATTTAATAATTTTTGGACCAAAAACTAAATATTTTTTTGTTCTCTTTTCTTTTCAAGCGAAATTCATGGAATGGCATTGATAATTTCAAATTATAGTGCATTAAGGCGAAACTTTCATGCATTTTTTTACTTATATACAGACTTAAAAAATAGCGATAAATTTTTTTTCGATACTTCCGTGCGTGTATACAAAAAATATTGGAAAGAAGAAAAAAATCTTATTGTCATAATTTTTTTTACTTAAATTCCAAAAAAATGAAAATATGGCAGCTCTGGTAGGATATACTCAAATATGAATAAGTTTTCGAATTTCGAACTTTCGACCTTATTTTGAACATGTTTAATATATGTACTATAAAAATTAAATAAAATATTTTTTTTCAATAATTCTATTTTTATTTAAAATATTCTCCTTCACTTTGTACAACAACTCAATAGTGATTAAAATGCCCTCTCGAGCTTATTTTGTGGTATTGCTTCCAAGGTGCGTGTTTAAGCTGTTTGAATGGTTTCAATGTAATCGAAAACGCATCCCTTCAACTTCATTTTTATGTTGCGTGGATGATGCCCTTGCTATCGAATAAAACAATGAATACTGTCTTGATTTTTAATGGAGCTTTTTAAAGAGGTTCCTAACGGCTTGCTAACGGTTGCCACAAAAACAATTCAGATTCAAACTTAGTTTGTATGTACTTTATACAATGTTATTTACTATTGTGTTCTGTTCAAATAATTTAATATTTTATTTCTTATTTACTCAAACTAAAACTTCGTGAAAATTAAAAGAATCCAAAATTTTATATTCAATAGACATTGGAGAATACGCTTCAAACTTTTCGTCGGACAAGCTATTTCGTAATGTGATTTTTATGTACTTGAATTTCGAAAAAGAGCGTTTGTCTGCGACATTAGTTACGAATAATCATAAAAAATCCGCAATACAATTTCAATGTTCGTAAAGATGCTTTGCAACTCCTCTTTCATAATTTGCGAGTACATACAGTGGATAAAGTTATAGTAAAACAGCTTAAACAAAAAAGTTTCTTACCAAATATCAAACTATCTAGACATGTCTTACCATTTCAAAATTTATTTTAGAAAATGTATTTAATAGACGTTTAAACACTTGTTAAATGAAATAGGGTGAAAAAAAATGAATGAAATTTTGAGAGATGGTACTCTTGTATGTTGAGCCTAAGAAGGCTGAAATCAATTCAAATTTTATTCTCTCGCTTTCATTCTCAATGTTTCAATGTTTGCAGTTTTTTGTCATCTACTAGTACACAACTACCTAAAATAATAATATAAAAGCTAAATTAAATTGTGTTAGTTTGTTTATATTCATCAAATAATGTTGTTGTTTTTCGTACGAGCTTTTTTGAACACAATTAAAACTTTTTTTTAAACAATAATATTGGTCAAAAAAATTGTATCGCATTTTTTTATATCTTCTACATGATAGACCTATCACTCAAAAAAGTTTCAGCCCATTTGAAAAATATGAGGGTAATGATAGATATGCCTATTATAGATGGAATGACCCAAATAGTAAGTGAAAATCAATGTTGGTGGCACTATTCCGTTGACGAAAGTTTAAAATGGATTTTAATCGATGAGGAATGATCCAAATTGGATTTTTGACATAGTTTGGAACGACCCCGAACCCATTTTGGAAAATTTTTTTTTGCACGAATCGATGAGGAAAGGTAGAAAATGCATTCTTAAAATAATTCGGGACGGTTCCAAGAGAGACCGTTTTGAACACAACTGCGTTTGCATAATGTTTCGAAAAAATTTGCTTACACAAATCGATCAGAAAGGTCGAAAATGGATTTTTAACATAATTTGAAACAGTCTCGGACCCCGAAAGACTATTTTGGACCCATATCCGAAAAAAAAAAAATTTTCACCAATCCATGCGGAAAGGTCAAATTTTCTGTGAAATTCTGATATTCAAAGTCAAAGTCACAAAAATCAGTTTGTCGCTATTAACTCGCTTCCTACTAACCGATCTTAAATTAAATTTGTGCAAAAGTTAAAGATAAGACAATTTTCAAAAAATCAATTCACGTAGGTAATCACTTTAGTTACACCCTTTTAAAAATATTCAAGGTTGCAGGCTAAAAATAGGTTTTGCAATATTTTTCATTTTATCATGAAGCGGCTGGTCACACTTAAAAATTTATCAAACATTTGTTATACAAACTTAGATATTCTACAATTTTTACTAACATAAATTAAACTCAGACCAATAGAAACCAATTTACTTAAAAAGTAATGTGGTTAAAACGGGCCTCGACCTTCGACATCTGTTTGTCGATAGGTTCAATCAAATTTTTTTCTGGAATATATTTCATACATTTTTGCGCAATAAAGAACTGCCATTCAATAATAATAAATGCCTTATTTTGGAATTCATCATACTTACTGTACCAACACTTACACACGAATGAAACTAATCACCAATCGGGATGCTATCGGCTGAATAGCCGAAGTGTTGCGCTACGTGAAATCGCCTGGCTGTAAACACTCACGTCGCTTGCGGTTTCGATAGTAGCGTCGTCGCTTCCGAAGCTGTCATGTAGCGCTACAAAAAACGTTTCGCAGTACACGCAGCCTTAATCAAACAGAAATTATAATTCGGTTGTTAACATCGGGCAAATCAGTGATACCCTCCGATTTTTCACATAACTAACCGAAACAAAAATGCCACCAACTTAAAAATCAAGCCCAAACCGAGTGCTTGGAAAGTATTTTCTGCGTCAGACGACGTTGGCTAGTAAAATAAATTAAAACACCCATACCATTCGTGAGTAAGGCCAATATACAAAAGCGAAAAGGCAATCATATATCTGGCGAAAATCTAATGAGGAGCTTAAAAAATTAACCTTCGCGCAACAATTAAGCACGGATAAGCTTCAGTAATAGTGTGGGGCACAATATCTGCTTGAAGGGCTTATGGATAAAATAATTATTTAAACATTCTTAAAGCAAATGTAAAGGAAAGTGCTCAATAGTTGGAGATAGAGGAAGAAATTATATTTTATCTGGACAATGACCTGAAATGAAATATTAAGTCTCTTGACTTAACTGGAAAGGGTTGCCTAGCTGAAATTAATGAGTGAACGGCCTTCTCAAAATAAAATGTTTTGTCTTTAAAAGTATAAAAACTTAAATTTTTTTTGTTGGGAAAAGTTTGCATCCTCAGAAATTCCCACGTGGCGTATGTGACTTTTATGCAATTGCATCATTACCAAAAAGTTCGCAAAATGTCAATTCAACTGTAAATTAGTGATAAAATATTTGATGTAACTATTCAGCAATCACATATGATTAGCTGTGATAACTGAACATTTAAAAAGGATATGAAAAGTGAACTGAATCAGATTACAGACTCAAAAATTTTGAATGAACTTTTTCCTCGATTTATTGATGTGCGTGTACATTTTAACAAAGAACACCCCCGCTCCCTACTGGACAAGTGTAGCAAGCAATATTACCACCATCCACTTGCCCTCAAAAAGTTGACTCAGCATTGAAATGGTTAACTACATTGTTGTTTACATCAAGCAAGCAAGCTCATATTATCATGTTTGTTAGAGATTAACATGCAAGAAATATATTTTTATACCTCAGACCTAATAAGATAGAGCCACAGAGCTGACACAGTCTGTTGATTTTTTACTCAACTCAGAAATGAAATAAGTAAAAGTGAAGCCAATTGACTGTAGCGAGGAACATATAATAAGCAAAATATATTAAGAACATTTAAGTAAGTTCTTCAACATTAAGTTGATTCGGTCAGTGTTGTATGTCATAAGAGGAAAAATATTAAATAAAACGAGAGTACAGTGTATTTCAGTACTGTGTCCCTTGCCAGTATCCAAAAAAAGTGTTTTCCGCTGTAATTAAAACTAATGAGCGACAATTCAAGTGACGGAGATAATTTGAAAGTTACAATAGCGAGTTCAGTATCCTACAGTTACTGACCGGCGAGGACAGTATCGTATAATTGTTGACTAGTAAGGTCGGTCGTTTAAGTATGAAAAATAAAGAATCGGTTAGTTGTCCTAAGCGCTTACAGAGTCAGACATGAATTCGTATCAACTACGATTAGTTGTGGAGGGCGTAGTATCCAGTGGGAAACCTTCATATGGGGAGAATTTAGACAACACATGAGCGAACTAACGGATCGCCTCAAACGCAAGCACATTGCTTTGCCAGTAATTGAGGTTTTTGAACATCTTAAAATTTTGGAAGGTAAAAAATGTGGTAAGCCCTTAGACGCTGTGAAATGCTTGCCAGAGTTCCTTGGCTCACAAGAGACATGTCTCTTGATCGCTTTCTAAATTTGCCAACCTTATGATGGCAGCTAACGCCTTTATCAGGCAGTCATATTAACTAGAAACCAATTTTCATCAAACATTACCTTTATTGGTCACCATTTTAACGAAAACTATATTAGCTTTCTTCTTTGTGCAGCCAAACAATCCCTAATTTTACTCAGAAAAAAAAAATTCCTATTTTTTAAAATAGTTTTTTAAGATTATTTTGTTGAAAAAATACGTTTTTTGACTTTATAAAGAGTAATTGCGATAGGAAACTTTATTCCCTACAAAAAATCTAATAAACTGTATCAAACCAAAAATGTACAGTTTTTGAGTTATAATTAAAAAAATAAAAAAGAGACAAAGTTTCACGGTTCCTTAATTTAATAGTACTTTTGGATTCATCATTTTTAGGGTACAACTGAACATATAACACAATAAAATACATTTAACGAATTAGTTCCATATTCAATTAGGTACATAGTCAATGGCCTATATTCAGGATTGCATGAAAATATGGAAACTACATTTCATCCCATATCTTAAAAATATAAAAAAGAAAGATTTTTGCATTAAACAGAGCTATTGAAATTTTGTGAGTTTTAAAAAAGACAAAAAAAAATCATTTAATTTGAACTTTGATCGCTTGTAACTCCATTAAATCTAATCCGATTCTCATAAACAGAAAACCGTTACAAAGAAGACAAAATTACCTTTTAAACAGTGTGCATCTACTTTAGGTTGAAACAAACTGATAGAAATTTTTGGCGATATCTCCAAAACCATTCTTAACAAGAAAAAAAAGGTTGTCAATTTTAGAATCTACGCTCCAAAATTTATGGAAAAAAGTATATGAGAATCGAGGTAATTTTTGTGTAAACTAGTGTAATCGGCCGATCCATATGTTGTAAAAGAGCAGGTTCTTGGCCAGCTCGGGCATGAAAGCTTATCGCTCCTGCAATATTGTGATAAGGTTGAAAAAACCTCACCTTACTGAAACTAGGCAGGTAAGGGTAAAAGGTGTCAGGAAAGTTGACGCAGCCATTTTTGAAATTCAAAAAAATTACCATTATTGATTTCTGGAAACTGAAGCCAGCACGAAAAAAAATAAAATTGTGCTAATTTAAAAAAAAATTTCAGTAACAAAAATTTTATCAGCAAAACAAATATTTGGATGCAATCTGGCCCAATAATTATTGATTTCTAGAAATTCGCCCAAACTGTTCCAATATTCCAAAAAATTAATGTTGTGCCCAATTGTGCTAGAATTGTACTATACTGTACCGTTAACTTAGCAAGATTTCTCTTAAAATAAATTTTTTTTTTGGAAAAGTACCCACTTCAACCGCAATTTGGCCCAGTCATTTTGGAATTTTGAAAAAATGAAAACTGCACCAGATTGTGCAGAGTTGTTCTGTATTGTGTTTTTGTTTTGAAAAGAAAAGTTCTTAGAGTGTTTTCGTTTGCCCAAAAAATATATTTAAACCATACTAAGCCAAGTCTTTTTTTTCTTCATCAATTAATTGAAAGGAAAGCTATGAAAAATATTTTTGTATGAGGCTTGAGCAATAGATGACCAGTTTAATGTAATGAACTGGATAAATATTATTTCGGAAAAATTAACCGTATATTTAAAGAAAGTAAAGTGCTGCATGTTAAAAGCATATATACTGATATTATGATAAGTAAAATACTCGCAGAAGTTTATTTATTTATAACATAAATACATATATGGGCGTGAACGAGCTGATTTCCGGAAACTATTGACTTTCAAATTTTCTTTCATTTTGATATATACTGTGTAATGGACAATCGGCTCTGTCTGAAAATCACCAATACATGCAATAATTCCCGCAATAATAAAGTTTTTTGGACTGAAATCACTGCAAATTTCCGTTTCGTCGCCAAGGTCTGTTTCAATAATGACGTGGGCACTATATAGTCCTGCTGTATTTATTTCTCGCATACAGCAAAACTTTTTCATCGGAAAGTTTAACTCGATAGCAGTAGCAAGATGTTCGAAGCGTTTTTTAGGATATTAAAGTCTACGCTCAATACAGCACAACGTTTTACAGACTCTCTCAAACATGTATTACAGTGTGTTTTAACGACTAAACTGGGAAAGTCCTGGAATAACGTCTGAGCAAAATGACCTACGTCAATCTGCGTGGATAATTTTAGTACGTTGTATCTTAACTTGATGAACGGGTAGTGCGGATATAATTTGCGCTTGTTTCAAATAAAATAATTTGATGAGAACCTTGTCAATTAAAACCTCCGCTAATTCATGAATAGGTATCAATTTGTCCGCGCAAGCCATGCTATACGATCGACGTTCTATTCCTTAAACTAGTGCCTATGATTTGAAAAATGCTGTCGAAAAAACATGTGTTTCTTAACATTTGTTTTTTAGCACGCAGTATTAACGCATTTTCAATATTTTTGTTTTTTCAAGCGTTGAAATAGCGTACGTTAACATATTTGAATTTTCTCGTTGTAACACCGAACCAAGCATTCAAACCTTTTTTAATTTTATGCATGTGCGTTCCTTGGAGCCACCTGCAACATATTCCTACGCAACGAAGTTATACGAGTACGTTGACGATAACTCATTTATAGGCTGCTTTCTTGCAACTGTAAAAGGAATTATAAATTTTAAAATTGGTTTTTACAAATGTATGTAGATACGGGTAAAATATCACATATTCACACTAATTTCGACTTAAGTTGTTCCATATAATACGTTAAACTGAATTCGGGCGGTTGACGTCAATACCGTGTAACAGTAAGGCCGTCGTAAAATCCGCTCGAGCATACAGAATTGCTGCGTACCACGTAAATGCCGCTACCGCTGATGGTGAAATGAAATTTAATTTTAATTTTGCCATCGCGGCAGACAGATCATTGTTGCATTTCCAATCACCATGTGCCACTTCAATAATTTAAATTTGTAGTGTCAATTTTCATTTCATGAAAAGTGATTTTAATAAAGAAAGGATCCTTAATGAATTAAATTACAACGAATTACTTATAGAAGAAGTATTTGCTCACAAAGTAAAGAAGGTTTCACTCTGTTTCAATGAAATATTTTTCAATACAAAAATTTCTTTATTGTTAACACAAAATGACAGCTGAATTTACCGTTATACGTCGCAATTCTGTATGCTCGAGCGGATTTTACGACGGCCTTACCGTTACACGGTATTTACGTCAACCGTCCGATTTCTGTTTAACGGATAAGAAAAAATTTAATTTACTTACGTACGTCGACAAATTATGGCTTCGTTGATTCATGAAAGTATCAGGAACAATTATCGGTTAGTTTTCCTAAATTTTTAAGTCAGTTTATTGTTTGCGAAGCGATTTGCTTGAAAATTTTTTTGGTAAAATAATTTTTGGTAAGCGGTAAAACTGTTCAAACTTTTCTTTTTGCGTTCATACACCAAGGATTGACGATATTCTTGACCAGCTAGGCAGAGCGAAATATTCCTCATGCCTTGATCTTTTGTCTGAATTTCACCAGATCGAGCTGGAACTAAATTCAAGAGAACGTCTTTTTTTGCAAATAGTGGCTCTTACCGTTTTAAAAGGCTTAAGATAGCTCCAAATTCGTTCCAACGAATGATATTCAGCACAAGCTTTTCTTTACCTGGATCATTTAGCAGTACAAGTACAAGATATTTTTTCATTGTGTAGAAAGCACAATCGTAAATTACATCCGAATAAATGTTCATTTTTTATGCAAGAAGTTGGCATTATTTTACTTTAAGGGCGATGCTCCAAAAAAATTTTTTTTTTTAGAAACATGGATGACATGTCCATGTCCCTAAAACCGAATTTGAAAAAAAGACGGTCTCTTATGGCTTCCGAGATAAAATTGGTCATAGTTTGAAATTGTATAAATAAATTGTGTAAAAATTTTTTTGTTTATTTTTTATTTTGTTTATACGTATTTTCATACCTTTTGGTGCCGTAAATGCAATGGCGATAAAAAAAATTTTCTCTCAAATGGCTTAGAAGCTGAAGCGGTTCTAAGTTTAAAAAATTCACCTTGCGCTCTAACCCACTCGTAAAAATTTTCATATACAAATTAATTTTTTTAACTTTTGAGTAGGTCATGATTTTCTGCGAATTCATATATGTATATGAAAATTTCAAATTTTTATGTAAAATTACTGTGGCTATCAACCCAGGTGTTACACATATTATAGATTGATCCACAGCCGAAGGCCGCCGCAAAGCCGGTGTCGGATTTTTGGGAGTTTTAAATCCTGAGCTGCGGCCGTAGGCTGCCCACTTACCGTTACTTTTATATAAAATTACTGTGGCTAGCAACCCAGGTGTTGGATATATTATGGACTGATTGGTGATATAGTATCACCAATTTCGTAAGAGAAATAGGTATACACAAAAAAATAATAAATAAAAAAATTTTTAAAAAAAATTTTTGTTTGGTGGGAAATGTATGGCACAGACCATGCAATACACTAACCCAAAGCTACCGTCGTAAACTTCAGAGTGTGTCAATTCACTAAAACCCACACCTGTTTCTCAAGCCTCCATCTACCCTGGGACTGCGTTAGCATTACTTCGGGGTAGGGCCCATGATTTGTCCTGCGTCCAGGTCCCACTTCTTTTTCCTGAGAACAATCTTAGTAAAACCGGCAACTGCATTCCAGTTTTCTTCGCTCTGCAGCATCCTTTCGATCACGTTGTCAGCTGAGCACTAACCGACTGATTCCTGCAAGAATGCGCGTTCATTGTCCCATTGACTGCAGTTGAAGAAAGTATGCTCTGCGTCATTTTCATCAGCGTCTCCATATATACCGAAAAGGTGTTCTGCTTTGCCCATAAGGTGTAAATACTTTTGGAAGTATCCACGTCCTGATGAAGTAAGGTAATAATTTACCTCGCCAAAGTCTATCTCGAACCATCTTCTTATGCAAGGGATCAGTCTTTTTGTCCACCTGCCGCTGACTTCCGAGCGATATTGGTCCTGCCATTTAGTGAGGGTTTCCTGCCTTGCGTCTGTAGAACTTATGGTCAGATTTCCTTCCTTTTTTGCCTCGCAGACCATTTTGCGTTCGCTGACTAGTAGGTCAATGGGGATAACCCCACTTATAGCTAGCACAGCCGTTTCGGAGACTGTGCGGTACGCACATGCAACTCTGAGCGCGGCAGTTCGTTGCACTGACAGTAGCGTCGTTTGCCGACATTTCGCTCCTAGCGTTCCTGCCCATATCTCGCTGCCATAAAGCAGTATCGAGTTTGTTGTCGCCATTAGAAGTTTCCGTTTACTTTTCCTTGCTCCACCGATGTTCGCCATGAGCTTACTAAGCATACCAGATATCTTGGCTGCTTTTGTTACTGCGTGTTGTGATTGAGCCCAATATGTCAATTTTGGGTCAACTCTTACGCCGAGGTACGGTATGTGGCGTTTTGTGAGCAGTATAACCTCCGTTTTTTCGACGGCAAGTTGGAGTCCATGTGTCTCCAACCATTCTCTTGCCCTTATCACAACCTGGTTTAATTTTCTTCTGGCCTCGTCGGTGTTGCGAGCAGTTATTACAGCTGCAATGTCGTCTGCGTATCCCACCAGATGTGTATCATCCGGCATTTCGATTCAGAGGATTCCGTCGAAGCTTAAGTTCCAGATGTCGGGGCCTAGGATAGATCCTTGCGCTGCTCCGGATGTTATCCTTTTTTTCTTTTCTTCCTTCGCAGGTGTAATAAATGAGCTCTCGATCCCTGAGCTCTGCAGGATCATCAGCAGGTATTGCGGAGTAGTAAACCTTAACTTAAGAGCTTCAATGATATATGCCCATCAGAGTCTGTTAAAAGCGTTGCGGATGTCTAATGGTGCCAATAAGACAATCCTCCTTGAGTGATGGTTCCCTCGCTGTGCGTGTTCTACGCTAGATACTACATCTTCTATAGCACCAAGAGTTGACCTTCCTGCTCTGAATCCATGCTGGCGTTCCGATAATCCACCAGCGTCTTCAATAACTGCCAATAAGCGAGTTTTTATTATCTTTTCTAGCAGCTTCCCAGCGCTATAAAGCATACACAATGGTCTGTATGCTGATGGTTGTGTAAGATCTCCTTTGCCTTTGCTGATCAGTACTAGTTTTTGCTTTTTCCACACTTCCGGGAATAAGCCTTCCTTAAAGCACGCATTATATATCGATAGAAGAACGCTTGGACGATTTTCCGCTACTATTTTCAGTATTTCTGCAGGAATTAATTGTGCCAAGGTTCTAGTTTCTTGTGTCTGTAATCCCCATAGAAGCCATAGCTTAGACCCTTTTTTTTCTGACCTTAGTGATAGATCATGATTTTTTCATTGTTTCTGGAGATTTCAATGTGAATTTGCTGGTGAATGACTGCATAGCTGAAAGTTTTGTTAATCACTTTACTTCGTGTGGATTAAAATTAGCCAATAACATTTTTCCTACTCGATTTGCTAATGATTGTGACCCAAGTCTTCTTGATGTTTTTCTTTTATCAGATATCTCTCTTCTGATGAAGTATGATCAATTTTCGTTTTTATCTGATCATGATATAATTTTTTGCTGCTTAAATATAAAATTGGGTCGATCACCCTCACCAAAACATTTCTCTTATCGTGACTATAAATCCATTAATTTGCGCTGAGTGCAGAGTTATCGCAAATGTGTTGGAACGACTGCTGGTATCACGAATCAGTTGATGAAAAACTACACCTTTTTACGAGCAAAGTGAATTATATTTTCAATCACCATGTACCCGTTCGTACTATTACTGTCACTAATCCTAATTGCCCTTGGTTCACCAATCGTGTATTAAATGCAATTAGAAGAAGGAACAAGCTGCAGTCTAAATGGAAAATGAACCGCACAAATACTAACTGGGAGCAATTTCGTAGGGCACGTAACGCAGCAACGTCTATACTTCGAGCGGAGAAACGTAATTTCTTTGGATCAAAGCTGAATACGAATCTTCCGTCTAAGAAATTGTGGCAAAATATTCGTAAATACAGGATATTTACGAAAAATTCTTGCGAATGTAGCTTGGACCCTAGTATGCTTAATGACTTTTACCTTGATAGTTGTAATCACAGTCCCTCTGCGTTAGCATCTGATATGGCATTGCCTGTACCTGAAAGTTACTCTCCGGCTAACCCATTTTACTTTACAGCTGTTGATGAAGACCAAGTAGCTAAGTGTGTACTAAAGATAAGTTCTAATGCAGTGGGGATTGATGGGGTGCCAATTAAGTTCATTAAAATAATCTTGCCACATATTCTCTCGCCCTTAACACATATTTTGAACCACTGTCTTACTTGTTCTCGTTTTCCAGGCATATGGAAGGTAGCGTCTATTATCCCCATTGCTAAAACTTCGAATGCTTCTACGCCCAATGACTTCAGACCTATTAGTATTCTACGTGCGTTAGCAAAAGTTTGTGAACGAATCATGTTTGAACAAATCACCCTCCACCTTAATCAACACTCTCTTTTATCTCCACTTCAGTCTGGCTTTCGAGTTGGGTATAGCTGCTCGACTGCAATAATGAAAGTTACTGATGATATTCGTGTGAACTATGACCAAAATCTCCTGACACTTCTTTGCTTGCTTGATTTTTCAAAAGCATTTGACTCTGTTAACCACAATCTTCTTTGCAGTAAATTAAAGCGTTTTTTCAATTTTAGTGACAGTGCGGTCAGATTATTGGCTAACTACTTAGGGGAAAGGTTTCAGAGGGTTGTAGTTGGGAATTCATTTTCTTCACTCAGGGCAGTTAGTATAGGGGTTCCTCAGGGTTCCATTTTAGGTCCACTTTTATTTTCCATGTTTATAAATGATATTTTTTTAGTCTGTAAATATGCAACAATCCTCGCCTATGCTGATGACGTTCAGCTTTACCTCTCACGACCTATTGGACGAGTTGAAGACCTGACCTATCGACTTAATTTAGACCTCTTTTCCTTAAACAAATGGGCTGTTGATAATTTTCTTTCAATTAATCCTGCAAAGTCTAAGGTTCTACCAATTGCAAGGAGTGAATTAAGCTTAGTGGGGACTCCGCCTTTGTTCATCGACTCTTCAAACCTAGAGTTTGTGCGCAAAGCAAAAAACTTAGGTTTTATTTTAAATTCTAGTTTGACATGCTCTGATCACATAAATAGTATTGTGGGAAAAATTTATGGTACTTTGCGTCACTTGCGCACCTCTATGGAATTCACTCCTGTGGAAACCAGGCGAAAACTAATTTTACTTCTAATAGTTCCGCATATCTCATATTTTAATGTTGTCTACAGTAAACTTGATTCCGAGTCCCAGCATAAGCTAAATGTTGCTTTTAATAATGCGGCCAGATATGTATATGGTGTTCGTCAGTTTGATCATATATCGGAGAGAAGCAAGGGCTTACTGGGCTGCAGCTTAGTAAAGTATCTGGACATTCGGAACATTATATTTTTACACAAACTCATCCACTTTCAAACTCCTGAGTATTTGTTTAGTAAATTATTGTTTTGCCAATCCACAAGGTTGCAGCATTTAATTATTCCAAGGTTTAATTACCTTAATACTAGCCGGTACTTTTTCATTAGCACTATTAGGTTATGGAACTCTTTGCCTGCAGATTTAAAACGAATTAGAATTGGAAGCAGCTGCAAACACGCAATTTATAATTATTTCAAAAATAATACCTAAATCTATATTGCTTCTCTCCTCTTACTATTTTAATCATTTCATTTCTATTTTATTATATAAGATTTAATTCTGTATTATTGCTATTATAGTTAAGTAATTAATCTTTATTGTTGTGTTTTATTTTTAAATTTATTTTTTTATGTTGAACTTATATTTTATAAATAATTGAATTATTATTATCTGCTGTATATGCCATTGATGTACTATAAAAGACTAAGTCTTAATGTACAACAAAATAAAATAAATAAATAAAATAAATTCCATCAGGTCCTGGAGCCTTGCTGCTCTTAAGAGATTTTGCTGCTCCTTTAAGTTCTTCCTCAGAAAATAAAGGTGTTGATCCGACTAGTAGCGCGTCTTGTTCTTCATATGGCATCAACTATGTTGCTCATGGTTTCGCCGTCCATATCTGGGCCAGGAGTCTTAGAGCCTAACTTCATCATAACGATCTTATAGCCGAGACCCCATGGGTTGTTGTTCAGATCGTTACGAAGTTCCTCCCATTTTTCATTTTTGCTACGCCCTATGACAAGCTTCAAGTGTTTCTTGGCTTGCCTGTAGTTTTCGGCTTCATTTGTAGCGGCGGCTGTTCGTCTGGCTCTAGTGAGTTTTCTCCTCATTCTTAGGCAGTTTCGTCTGATTTCTGCTATTTCTTCCGTCCACCAGTATACGGCATCTTTCCTGCGACTTGTGCCAACTTTTGGCATCGATGCGTTGCAGCCATGGGCTAGTAGCTGCATAGTCGCATTCGTGAGAGTTCTGGCGTCTACAGCCTAATAGCGACAGCAAAACATTAACGTTTAGAAGTCAGACAAGGAAATTTTGACTATACAAGCATAATAGATCTCCTGGATTGTAGAAATTTTATCTTCGATACTTAATAATCTGACTCGCAAACCGTTATTACATCGTTAAGGAAAATAAGCCCACGATATTTGAGAAAATTGTTGAATGAACATTCGAAATTTTTTTTCCGTGTATTGAAATGTGATCTCGATATTTTATATCATATAAAAAACAGTTATATTTCAGTCGTCGTTTGTCAGCTAAAGTGGGTAGACGTGACTATTATTGTTCGGCGTGTGTGTTTATTGAGTTGATGTAAGATGGTAGCACCATTTCATGTGGTTCGATAGCCCGTGAAATGATACTATCAGGAGTTTTCAAGACTATATATTTAAATCGGAACCGGCTGTCTTGATGAAGCATATTAAAGACTTAAAAACAAAATATATTAGGGATTTAAACACTTTAAAAAAAATGACTTAAAAATAAAATATATTGTTTGCACATATTTTTTTATCATTAAGGTGCTTAACAAAAGTGCAAGCAACATAAAAAATGCAAATTAAAACAAAAATTGTAAATTATTAAAAAATGCGAATTATGCAAAAACATAAGGTGCAATTTAAATTGCGAATTACACAAAATAAATAAATTGAATAATGTTTAAGTGCATTGACTTAAGCTAAGGAACTGCAAAGTATGCAGTTATGGTGAGGTTAACGCTACATAGTGCATTGACCATTAGCTTGTAGAAAAAATGCAACATAAGATATTTTGTTTTGATTGCACTAACTTTAGTATATAAGCCAAGAATTTCTTTCAATAAATCAGAATTAATTAATCACGTAAACAACCAGCTTGTTATTTCTTAATTTCTCACGAAGTCACAGTCCCAAGTACTGTGGTCTTCAACTCTTCGCAGCAACACACAAAAAGTCAAGGCTTATGTGCCATTGTCTTACATTAAGGTGTTTATCATAAACATTTTTTGGTGACCCCGACGCAATTCTACTCAAAAGGTCCGACACAAGGATCAGCAAAGGCGGATCAACAGATACGCAATTCTACTCAAAAGATCCGACACAAGGATCAGCAAAAGCGGATCAACAGATACGCAATTCTACTCAAAAGGTCCGACACAAGGATCAGCAAAGGCGGATCAACAGATACGCAATTCTACTCAAAAGGTCCAACACAAGGATCAGCAAAGGCGGATCAACAGATACGCAATTCTACTCAAGAGATCCGACAAAAGGATCAGCAATAACAGAGACGTAATTTTTTAATCCTCATCAGAACGTTCATCATTACCAGACATTATGAGTGTGTCAAAGGAGCTGATTGAGCGGCAGTATGAGGTTGGCGCCCAAGTAGAACAATTGGTAGCCAACTTCAGGAAAGATTCAAAGGCCCACATTACATTAAAAAAGATGGATCAAAACACCCAAACCGCCTTTGAACAAAATCTGGATGACAACAAAAGGCTTATCACTCTTGATGAAGTGCTGAAGTTTTTGGAGCGTAGGTGCCAAGCCCTTGAAGCACAAGGGAATAAGGAAAAATCAGTAATAAGAACATGTGCCTCAGTCACAAAACCAAATCAAGGTGACCACAACTGCCAAATATGCAAAAAAAACTTTCATCAACTGTATGCATGTAAAACCTTTGAAAATGCTAATTTGAGTCAAAGGTGGAAATGGGTTAAGGAGTTCAATCGATGCGTCAATTGTTTAAGAACTGGGCATCGAGCAGATGAATGCCGATCAGGACATTGCTCCAAATGTTCTAGAAATCACAACACACTGCTTCATAACCCAAATATGAACCAGCCATACCACAAGAATGCCTCATTACAGGCAACCGAAGCAGCACCGCATCAACCAGGTGCAACCGAAGATAAAAATGAGCAATCATCAAATAAAGTCAGCCTTGTGACCAATAACAACAATAAAGACTTCAATTACGTCTTATTAGGGACAGCTCGAATCCAGATTGTAGCGACCAACGGACAACTCATCGAGTGCCGAGCGATATTGGACTCAGGGTCTCAGATGAACCTCATAACAGATCGCCTGTTAAAAAGATTGGGCGGCAAGCCTAGACAAATGTCTATGAGTGTTGAAGGAATTGGAGCCAATGAGACAAAAATGAGACATCAGACAACGATTCGTATCAGGTCAAACTCAACCGATTTTACTGCTGACATGGAAGCACACGTCATACCAAAGATCGTGTCTGACCAACCTGTTCAACATTTAAATATTGTCAGTTGGGCCATTCCACACGGCATCATTCTCGCCGATTCTGACTTCAATAAACCTGACCGGATTGACTGCCTATTAGGAGCTGAAATTTTCTTTGAGCTGTTGACTGGTGAGCAGATAAAATTGGCAGGAGCCCGTCCAGTTCTACAAAATTCAGTATTTGGATGGATCATTGCTGGTAGCGTAAACACCGTAAGTTCAAAAAAGGTAACTTGTGGCATATGCACTAGCAAAGATCTCGAAAAGGCCATTTCAAGGTTCTGGGAAGCAGAGGAAATACCAGATTCAGACACTCCAGCTACAGAAGATGAATTGCGTTGCGAATCCCATTTTTTGCAACACACTTTTCGAGACAAGGATGGAAGATTTGTAGTAAAACTTCCACTCAAGGAACATCCATCAGTATTGGCTGAATCAAAAGGAATAGCATACGAGAAGTTCAAAACGATCGAACAACGCCTCATGAAGAACCAATCATTAAGGGAGCAATACATTTCCTTTTTGAGGGAATACGAATCGCTAGAGCACATGACACAAGTTAACTCTAACGACATCATTTCACCGAATTACTTCATACCACATCATTGTGTGCTTCGTCCAGACAGCTCGACCACAAAATTGAGAGTAGTGTTTGACGCATCAGCACACAAACCAACAGGACCAGCATTAAACGACATCATGTTTAATGGTCCCATAGTTCAAGGTGAACTATTTTCAATCTTACTTCGGTTCAGAATACATCAGTACGTGCTTAAAACTGATGTAGAAAAAATGTACCGACAGATATGGATCAACAAAAATGATCGAAATCTTCAACTCATCATGTGGCGGGAGCATCCCGCAGAGCCGATCAAAACGTATGAACTGAATACTGTCACATACGGCACCAGGGCAGCTCCTTATCTGGCAACTCGATGTCTAAATCGGCTAGGAGAGGAGTATCAAGGACGATATCCACAAGGAGTCAAATCCTTAAGGAACGATTTTTATGTGGATGATGGATTGATTGGAGCAAATACAATACATGAGGCATTGGAAACTCAACAGCAATTGATAATCATGCTAGGCACAGCTGGAATGAAGCTGAAAAAATGGTGTGCTAATGACCCCAGACTTTTGAGCGGCATCGCCCCAGAAGACAAGGAGGTCGATCTCCACTTCACCACAGAAGATAGTCAATCTACAAAAACACTAGGTTTAATATGGTTACCAAAATCTGATCTATTCTGTTTCAAGGCCAATGTACGCTACTACAGCAAAATAACAAAACGAACAATGAGTTCAGACTTAGCACACATTTATGACCCACTGGGTCTAATTGGTCCAGTCCTTGTAACAGGAAAAATACAACTGCAAAATGTATGGCAGTTAAAACTTGACTGGGATGAAGAGCTACCCGAAGAAATTCAAAAACGATGGACATCCTACAGAGAAGAGTTAGGAACCTTAGACAATGTAAAGGTGTCGAGACATGTCTTTGGAAGCAAGGGTTTTGCAAATGTAGAGCTACATGCTTTTGCCGATGCTTCTGAAAAAGCGTATGGGGCATCTGTGTACGTCAGAACTGTACTCAAGGAAAAAACAGTCAAATTAAACCTACTATGCTCCAAGTCTCGAGTCGCACCAATAAAGCTCCAAACAATTCCACGCTTGGAGTTATGTGCAGCCCTCCTGGCAGCTGAGCTCATGGCAAAAGCGAAGCTTGACTTGGGATATCAGGACAAGGCATCTCATTTTTGGACGGATTCGCAGATTGTACTTTCCTGGCTAAACAATCACTCTGGCAAGCTACCAGTTTATATCGCACACCGAATCGTAAAAATTCATCGATTAACTATTGCTGATCAATGGCGGTATGTTCCATCTAAACAAAATCCTGCTGATATCCTTTCAAGAGGAATCAAACCACGAGAATTTCTACGCTACAACATGTGGTTTTATGGCCCATTGTTCCTATATCAATCAAGGTCACTGTGGCCAGGAAATAACCATCGAATATAACAATGCTGTGGTAGCTCTAACAACGCAACAATCAGCTGAAGAGCACCCATGGGCTTATGCAATTTCCGCCAAAAACTCGGTCTCACATGTGCAACGAGGGACTGGATATGTACTACGATTTATAAAAAATGCGAGGCAACCAAGAGATTCGCGGCCAGAACACATTCAACTCTCACCATTAGAACTTGACGCAGCCCTCAAGACTATTGTGCTGCAAATCCAGTCATCCGATTTTTTGGATGTAAGGAAAACACTACAAAAAGATGCCTTTGTACCAAATTCCCATAATTTAAGTTCATTATCTCCATTCCTAGATGAAGAATTGATAATCCGAGTTGGAGGACGAATCAAGGCATCAGCACAACAGTTTGACGCGAATCATCAAATGATTCTGTCAGGCAACGACCCACTTACAAGATTGCTGGTAGAAGATATACACAAAAAGAACTACCACTGCGGTCCACAGGCGCTGCTTGCACAAGTAAGACAACGTTTTTGGCCTCTAAAGGCAAAGAGCCTTGTAAGATCCATTTTTCAACGATGCGTCAAATGTACACGTGCAAGGCCCAGCGTCTACAATCAAGTTATGGGAAACTTGCCTGCGCATCGGGAACAAGCAGCTCGGCCATTTTTAAATTCAGGCGTCGATTATTGCGGCCCAATCTGGGTACACTTCAAAACCTGAGGCAAGCGACCTCAAAAGGCGTACCTGGCAGTATTCTGCTGCTTTGCAACGAAAGCAGTACATCTAGAACTTGTCACTGATATAACTACTGACGCATTCATTGGGGCGTTAAAACGATTCGTCGCAAGAAGAGGGCACTGTAAGACATTATATTGCGACAATGCAACCAATTTCGTAGGGGCAAGGAACCAACTGCAAGAGCTCGATAACTCAATCTACTCTCAATCAGCAAAAGAGGCCATCCTTGGAGCATGCAGTGCAAGGGGAATGGAGTTCCATTTTATTCCACCCAGGTCACCACACTTTGGTGGATTATGGGAAGCAGCAGTAAAATCTGCAAAACACTTATTAGTAAAAAATGTATCGACAGCGTCTCTCACGTATGAAGAGCTTGGAACTGTTTTGATTGAAATCGAAGCAATTTTGAATTCTCGACCCCTCATTCCTAGTTCATCAAATGCAAATGACTTAAATGCAATCACTCCTGGTCACTTCCTAATCGGTGAGGAACTCACTTCCAGAGTTGATATACATGCAGCAGATCCAAAACGAAAACTGCTTGATCGATGGCAGATCGTATCAGAAATCAAACACCATTTTTGGCAACGTTGGTCAAGGGAGTACCTCAACGAACTGCAGCAACGACGTAAATGGAAGGGTCCAATAAGTGATATCAAGCCCAACGCAATGGTCATTATCAAGGAAGACAACCTCCCAGCATTAAAATGGCCATTAGGGCGCATCATCAAGGTCTACAAGGGTGACGATGGCGTAGTTAGAGTATGTGACGTCAAGACACAAAGAGTAACACTTAAGAGGCCAGTTCACAGATTAGCTCCACTGTTTCCAGAAGGCGATGATGACCCAGCCGAGCAAACAAGGAAAACTTCAACACAGGAAGATTGTAACATCAACGCTGAGGAAAGACAACGTGAACAAATTCAGAGGTCTTCAAGTCAACCTCCAGTGTCTCTCTTCATCAGTATTCCTTTAACCAGGATCAGAAGCCCAAGTATAGTACCCACAGGTGCAATAAAACGAGCACGTTTAAATCCAGGAGTGATGCTGACTATGATAGCATTACTAATGCTGCCACTTGCATTAAGCATCCCAATTAACATAACAAAGTTCGATAACGAACCGGGTATTTATTTTGAGAAAATGGGCAATATTAAGTTCACGACAACTAATTGGAATATGGCAGTTTACTTTGATCTTGGACCACTACAACGAGAAGTACAGCCAATCACGATGACACGACAACAATACGAAGTCACAGACACGCCGTGTTCGTCGTTGGGGGCCAGCATGTTTACACATATTTTTTTATCTTTAAGGTGCTTAACAAAAGTGCAAGCAACATAGAAAATGCAAATTAAAACAAAAATTGTAAATTATTAAAAAATGCGAATTATGCAAAAACATAAGGTGCAATTTAAATTGCGAATTACACAAAATAAATAAATTGAATAATGTTTAAGTGCATTGACTTAAGCTAAGGAACTGCAAAGTATGCAGTTATGGTGAGGTTAACGCTACATAGTGCATTGACCATTAGCTTGTAGAAAAAATGCAACATAAGATATTTTGTTTTGATTGCACTAACTATCTTTAGTATATAAGCCAAGAATTTCTTTCAATAAATCAGAATTAATTAATCACGTAAACAACCAGCTTGTTATTTCTTAATTTCTCACGAAGTCACAGTCCCAAGTACTGTGGTCTTCAACTCTTCGCAGCAACACACAAAAAGTCAAGGCTTATGTGCCATTGTCTTACATTAAGGTGTTTATCATAAACATATATTAGGGATATAAGCACTTTTAAAAATAAATTATAATACACACGTAATAAAATAATGAAAGCTAAATTTCTTAAAGGAAAATTATATTGAGAACCTGTGAGCTGAACAATGAACCCACCAATACATAATATATAAAAGTGGAATGATCTAGAAGCTGAATAAGGAATAAATAGATTAAAACGCAAGCTTAAGAGCACTGTTAAAATGAGAATTGATCTTGAAGCTACAGCTACTCGCATAACAAGAAATATTTTTATATATGGATAAGAAATTTTTCAGAAAATATTTTTTCGATCATAAGAGATAATTCCTATTTAAATACACAGATATATCTGTTCATAAATAAATAAAAATTGTAAATTTGCAGCTGTCGACTTGACAGAAGTCATAAATATTTCATCGAAGGATAACGTTCCATTTTGAATCTATTTTGCTTACCCATTTTATACACATAACTGATATATGTAACTCCGGAGTTTTCTTAAACATATCAGTGTTGCGAAAAATTTCGCAGTTGTATAACAATTTAGGCAGAAGGAGAGTTTTGGCAAGCATGATTTTAGTGCTTTTAGGCAAAAAACTCTTTGAATGCCATAGAGCACCATAAACTTTGCAGCATGTACTGTTTATGTGTGTAAACCATTGAAAGGTACTATTGAAGGTAAGCCCAAAGTTTTTGGCAGAGTTTGCATAATTCACTAAGAAACCGTTGAGGCAAATAGCTGGGAAAATGTTTGGGTCTAATACCTTCTTACATATCAGTAATATCTTAGATTTTTTTGGGTTGTGACAAAGATGGTTTTCGTACGACTAATTATATACCTAAGACAGATCTGCATTTAAAAGTCTAGAAGCTTCTATTTTCTTGTCAAGCGGTCGAGCAATAATTAGTTGTACATCATCAGCGTGCATGTGCACTGTGCAGTGTTTTACGATATTTGAGAGCTCATTTAGATAAAGTAAAAAAAGTATAGGCGCAAAATTGGACATTGGCGGACACCACTTTGTACAGGGAGAAAGCTTGAAAAGGAGTTCTTGGTTACCACTCGTGATTTTCTATTATTTAAATAGGAGGCGATCAGCTTAGCTGCCGACTGCGAAAAACTAACTTCGCATTATGCTATATAGTATGGAATGATCAATCAATGAACAATCACAAATAAAATAGTATAATATACCAAACTACTTACACTCGTTACGTCTGTCGTGGAATCAGACGTGGATTTGAAATATTCTCGCAGAATCTGATTTGATTGTAGTCTTTCAAAGAGAGACAAAACCGATATTCGAATCAGTTTACTGCAAACTTAAACTGTCAAATAAAAAAAATCAAACAATAAAATGTTACTTAGCCTAAACAAGCAACCTCTCTTTTCTCTTAGACAGATTATTTACAGTCTGTATTTACTATCAATAAAAAAATAAACAGTTCATTAGTTTTTTTTATTGCTCAGAGTCAAAACAAGGTGTTTTGATTAGTCATTAGTAGTTGAAATTAATAAGTGACAAATTATATTTAACAAATCATAGTTTTGCTGCATTATCTCCTTCTAATCGATTACTTAATGGATAGCAAAAAATTCAAACTTACATATGAATTCACAAGTATATAACCAGTCTACTCTACTTTTCAACAAGGAAAAAATATTTTTAATGGTGCTATAGTACCAAGTGATTTGAAACAACTTGAAAGTTGAGTCAAAACAGTTTTTGCACCGACGTTTCCACTTTGTAAGCTCCAAAGTGGATTTTATAACTTCCGTTATGACTTCGTTTTACCGCATGAAAATTTGCGGAAGCGGAGGTACGATTTCAAACGGAAGTTCCGCATTTGCGAAGTTATAATTACATATAGCAAGCGTTGAAGTGTCTCAAATCCCTTCCTGTATTATTAAAGTTAATCATACCTTGCCATATCTCAAAGTTCATTGAGCCGGAAAACAGTTTATTTAAGAAAGTAACATTTATCATAATTCTTCGCCTGCGCAGAGTTGGTAACCGTATCAGTTTAAGGCGGCTTTCATACGAAGGCAAACTGAAGTGCCAAGGTAGCCCCCAAAGAGAAAACAATAGAAATTGTTTCCGCACCGACTTGAACATATCAATGTATATATTATATTGTGGGTTCCCCACCACTAACGCATGTTCCAATATTGGACGAACAAGTGAAGTGAAAAGCAGCTTAGTCGCGTAGGGGTCATCAAATTCTCTAGACCATCGTTTTATAAATCTAAGGACACCTTTCGCTTTGTTCGCCATTAAACTTATATGAACGTTGAAGCGATTTTTTTCATCTATAGTGACGCCTAAATCTACAAAATTTCATTTAGGTTTGATTATAAAGTTTTATGATTAAAATTATCATTAAAAGAATAAAAAAGCTTTACATCATCAGCATACATTAAAATCTGGGACGAATCTGTGGCAGAGGGTAGGTCATTTATAAATAGTGTGGGGCCAAGGTGGCTGCCTTGAGGAACTGCCTTTATTGTTAATATTATGGCCCAAAATACAAAATATCACCGATAGCTATCGAAAAAAATTTCACGAATATCGATAAACTTTGCACAAGCCTAGAATAAGGCCTTCCCCGAAGGAGGCCTGATAGCACTGCTGCGATTGTAAGAGACCTTCTCAAAACTAAATTTTCATGCAAATAAAAATATGTATATTACAATTTTTTTTTTATTATTATTTTTGCTTTTATTTACAATCTTTCAATAATAACAATAAGTAAATTTTATAAGTAGTGAAATTTTGGTTAGGAGAATAGTTACACTGACAGACGTGGAAGTAGAAAGAAGGCAAAGAAGAGGACTCTATTCACTTTAAGGCTTTTTATGTATTTTTTTGTTTCATATAATGTAATGTTTTATGGTTCTACATTATTTTTTGTCATCTGCATTATACATATACGACATCAAAAGTAGATAAATGGTTAGAAGTAAAGAACGGCGCGCATGTTGCTAGGCTAGTCTTCTGTTTCATGTAATGTTAAGGTGGTAGATGTTGTGTATTCAATGCCAAATTATGAATTAAGAAATCGTCACAAAAAATAAACTTTAAAAATATCAACGCAAGTGAGGTGACACGAATGAAAAAAAAAACTATTAACTTCGATTCTCCACGACATATTAAAATTTAAATTTTTCCATGGATTTGAGTGACCCCTTCTACGGCAAGCGGTGTATAAGGTCTGCTCAAGTCCTACTGAACTGTTTCATTTCGTTTCCTTTCGTATGTGTATATGAGTGTTGTGTGAGCTACTTATGAAACAAATTCTTTTTATTCTCCAATCGATGGGCAAAGGTCGAACATTTATTTTGGGCATTACCATGGTCCAGGGAACCATTTACGGGTCCCGAGCCTTCCTCAGTGATGCTCAAAACTATTTATCGAGCTATCATTTGTTTGAAAAAAAAAAAATTTTTTCCGAAAACGGGTCGGTTTTCGATTTTCGGCTCAAAAACAGTTCTTTCCGCGGTCCCGAGCTTCCCTTAGTGATGTTTAAAACTATTTTTCGTTTAAAAACATATTTTTCGAAAATGGAACGAAAACGGTCCCTTCCAGGGTACGGAGCCACCTTAAATGATGTTCAAAATCCTTTTTCGACCTTTCCCCATCGATTAGAGCAAAAAAAATAAAAACCAGTTTTTCTTTACTATAGTTCAACACAAGTGGCTCAAGCCATTCACTGTTTCATGAATGCTGAATACATGTGAGTGTGAGCTTCACACGCAGACCCGAACTACTTACATGCTCACATTCTTCAACAGCATGGGTGAGTTCGGGATTGACAAAAATACTGCAGAGCAGCGTTAGCACTGCAGGTTTTTCACTTGATCTGCAACAATACTGTTGTTGCTCAGCTGTCAGGGTGCTGTATTACTGAGCAAATTATTTTCATTTATTTTCTCGAACGTAATTCTGCTAAAAAATTAAGTAAAAGTTAAAAGTAAAAATGGAAATGGTACTAAATTTAATAGTTGAGATCACAGACACAAGCAGTAGTGATTTATCACTATGTTATGAGGCATTTGTTGCTGAAAGAAATATTGAAGAAGAGGAAAATCACATAAGTGACGAATTTCTACAAAAAAAAAATTGGAAAATATACGGATTATACATTTTTTACACATTTCCGGATGAGCCCGACTACATATTTTGTAAGTCTAATGAAATATAAGTTTTATTTTCAAACTAAGCAATAAAATTTTATTAGAAACTAAAAAAGCTCTGGAGTCTTTTTGATCAAAGTGGCATATAGGTTATTTATTAAAGGAAGCGCATTACGTTTGGAGTCTTGAAACAAAAATTTAGAACATTGAATCATATTGAAGAAAAGTCCATAAACGATATTTCGCAAGTAATATTGGCTTTTACTATATTGCACAATTTCATATTAAAAGAGGTCCAACATTATCAGATATTACCGATATAAATACTGGAAATTATACTGAATATGATAAACAGATAATCAGTCAAATGAAAATATCAACGACAATAGCGAAGGAGTCAGTAGGAGAAGTAATTTAAAAATGCTTTTTGTTTCATAAGGTCTTCATAGGCACCCCACCTTTATTTAACAATTTAAAGTATGTATTTAATACATAAAAATTAAATTTAACTATAAAACATATAACTTTTGGTAAAAATTGAGCTATGGTCGTAGCAATAAAACAAACAGATTTTTTTAGTCAAAATTAGAGTTTGGATTTTAAGTCTTAAATTTCAACAATTTTTGTTTTATTGCTACGGCTATAGGTCAATTTTCACCAAAAGCTCTCGCTTAAGAAGACCGATTTCAATAATACGATAAATAAAATATATGTATAAAAAAAACATTTCAATGTGTTTGAAGTTTGTGTTTGTAAAGGGTGTTTTTTTTAGAGGTTTGTTTTTCGAATAGAGATAAAACTGGCATTTTATGGTCAAATCTGGCAACTCTAATGTCATTTATGTTCAGTTTGGTTTGCCATTTCATCATGAACAGGTTGACAAAAGAACAACGCTTGCAAATCGTGCAAATTTATTTCGAAAATAATGGTTCAGTTCGCGAAGTTTACCGCAAGCTCCGTCCATTTTATGGTCGACATAATCGTCCATCAGAGCAATTAATTCGGTTAACCATGGATCGTTTTCGCACTACGTTTACTCTATGTGATAATACGCATCCGCAGAGACGTCGAACAGTGCGCACCGAAGAAACAATTGCCCCTGTAGAGCAAAATGTTGAAGAGGACCCGAATGAATCGATTCGCCACCGTGCACAGCAATTGGAGCTTTGTCCATCAACTTTATGGAAGATTTTGCGCAAAGATCTTGGCTTGCGACCTTACAAGATCCAGCTTGTGCAAGAATTAAAGCCGCGAGACCATGCAATGCGTCGTGATTTTGGTGTATGGGCCGAAAATGAGATTGATCTCGATGCTGATTTTCATCGCAAAATTTTGTTCAGTGATGAGGCTCATTTTTGGTTGAATGGCTACGTCAACAAGCAAAATTGCCGCATTTGGAGTGAAGAGAATCCACATGAGACCCTTGAGACGCCATTACATCCA
Source organism: Meiosimyza decipiens (assembly GCA_963680825.1). Taxonomy (NCBI): domain Eukaryota; kingdom Metazoa; phylum Arthropoda; class Insecta; order Diptera; family Lauxaniidae; genus Meiosimyza; species Meiosimyza decipiens. The sequence continues at coordinate 43,619,386 of OY804260.1, read as the reverse complement.
CAAAAACTGACTGTTTGGTGTGCTCTATGGGCTGGTGGAGTCATTGGGCCATACTTCTTCCGAAATAATGCTGGAGAGTCAGTTACCGTTAATGGAGACCGGTATAGAGCCATGATAACCGACTATTTTGTTCCCGAATTGGATGGCATGAATGTGGATGAGTTGTGGTTCCAACAAGAGGGCGCTACATGCCACACAGCGCACGTCACAATCGATTTATTGAAGGAAACATTCGATGAGCGCATAATTTCGCGGAATGGACCTGTCAATTGGCCACCAAGATCGTGTGATTTGACACCATTGGATTATTTTCTTTGGGGATATGTGAAGTCGCTCGTCTACGCCAACAAACCAGAAACGTTAGGGGACTTGGAAGCCAACATTCGTGGCGTTATTGCCGACATACGGCCCCATATGCTCGAAAAAGTGGTTCAAAATTGGACCTGTATAATTGGCTTTATTCGAGCCAGCCGCGGCGGCCACATGCCCGAAATCATATTTAAACATTAATGGCATAAAATTATCCTTCCAATAAAGCCAAATTGATGGACATTAACACGATTTTCTTGTGTTTTATTTCAATTCAAAGCTCTATACCTCTTAAAAAAACACCCTTTATAGTTAGCTAAACTCACTTTGGCATGAAATTCCTGCATTTCTTTTTTTATCTTTTTTTATCTTTGATTTTTCCACTTCTACAGCCAAGTGCAGCGTGCCTCATTTTCTCTTCTGCACTCCTTTTTAAAAACTCAAAATCTCGTTTGCTAACTCTGTTTTCAATATTTTCCTCATTTCTTTCTATAGTTAAAAAAGCCTCCAAATTCTTAGGAGGTTCAATTGAGACCCTCCTACCATAAATTTGATCAAATTTTAGTTACATCTCTTATTGTGTCCTTCTTCTTTTTTTTTATTCTCTTACATGTTGTTGTAAAGTTTAAAAATTTTTTCTGCACCTGTTCTTTTGTGTAGTTTATGTTTGGGTTAATATTTTTCATATTTTCCAGCACTTTCCTCCAAAGTACCGGTTTCTTTTTTATTTCGGATGAAAATTCATTTCCCAAGTCCAGCCAGCATCGAATAAGCAGTTTTAATGCCGAAAATTTAAATTTTCGCTGAAAATATAAAAATAAATAATTTGCCTTATATTTCACTTACTTTTTTTCATCCATCTTTGTCTGCAGTTATAAATTTGTTGCTGCTTTGTTTGCTGTTGTTCTCCTTCGCCCGCTGTTATTTATTCTTTATATCAATGATATTAGTAGTTGCTTTTTGCATTCAAAGTTTCTACTCTATGCGGATGATCTAAAAACTTTTAAAGATATTAGGTGCAATATTGATATTCAGCTTTTACAAAATGACTTAACAAGAGTTCACGATTGGTTCAAAATGAACTGCCAATTTCTTAATGTTGCTAAGTGCTTTCATTTCTCCTTTTATAAATCTGCAAGTAATTTTCCATCTGTTTATCATATTGATGGTGTAAAAAGAAAATTTTGGATTTAGGAGTAATGTTTGATGCTGGTTTTACTTTTGTGGAAAATCTCAATTTTATTATCCCCAAAGTATACTCTGTACTTGCTTCTGTTAGTTGACATAGTTCAGATTTTAGTAATCCTTATGCATTGAAGGTTTTGTATACTTCTTTTGTAAGGCCTAGGCTTGAATATGCTGCTTCTATTTGGAATCATTTTTACTCTGTTCATTCTGTTCGTATCGAACGCATTCAAAAAATATTCTTAAAATTTGCTTTGAAATCCTTAAATTTCGCAGAACCAATTCCTGCGTATAGTGATCGGTGTTTATTGTTAAACTTAATGTCTCTAGAAAGTAGGCGTATGATTCAATCTATAATGTTTCTTTACGATCTTATACGTGGCATCATTGATTGTAGTTGTCTATTAAAAATTATAAACTTTAACGTACCAGCAAGACATCTGCGTAAACAGAGTCTTAAATAAATTTAATAAACTTAGTATTAATAATAATTTAGATTTTTGTTTGAAAAAAGATAATTTTAAAAAACACACCATGAATTGTTACACTTAATATATATTTCTGTTAACGTTAACTTTGTATGTTATTTTATGCTAGTCTGTAAGGATATCCATAGACTATTATAATTAAAAATGAAAAAACAACTAGTATAGGTGGTATATTCGCCAGGCCGAAACTCACATACCCTACACTGTATTGAAAGTACTTTTTAAATAAATGCTAAAAAAATGTTGAAGAGGTTCAATAAGTCGAAAATAATGTAAAAAGGTTAAAAAATGTTGAAAATTGTTGGAAAAAATATGAAATCCATTGAAGAAAGTTGAAAGAAATTGAATAAGACGAAAAATATGAAAAATGCTGAAAAATTGGTGAAAAAGTCAAAAGAATAAAGAAAATGTCAAATAAAATTGAAGGGGAACAGGTTAAAGGTTGAAAATGTCAAAAGAATATGAGAAATGTTGAAAAAAATAGAATAGAAATAAAAAACACAAAATAAGTCACGGCCGCTTCTCCGATTCCGCCCACTTTTGATTCAATAAACAAACAAAATTTTAGCACAATAGCTTGTATAGTTTGCGATATGTACCGTAATTTTTCTTAAAATATAGGGCGGTGGCACACCCATTGGTACATTCCAGTCCGATTTTGATCCAGAAATAGCTTTCTATAAACAAACCTCTTAGACCAAACTTCAGTGTGATTGCTCATATATTTCGATAGTTATACCACTTAAGGCATTTTAATTGAATGAGAGGTGCCACGTCCACTGTTGCTATTTCGCCAGCTTTTGATGCATATACCTAATACCAATAAACCACTTACATCAAATTTCAGATCAAATGCTGTTATAGTTCACTTAAAATTGCACTTACAACTTAATGTTAATGAGGGAGGTGCCACGCCCACTGCTGCAATCTAGTCATGTTTCATTTGATTTCAAAGCTTATATTAACCGTCACCTCCATCTCAAAGCATTTCTAAACAAAATTTTATGAAGATTACTCTCATAGCACACTATCTATATCATTAAACGTATTTTGCATATATGGGAGGTGCCACACCCACCGGCACTATTGTGACAATATTTTGCAGAAGACACCTTTTAGCAAGTGTATCTGCCATATTAAATTCCATAACGATTGCGTTGTTAGTTCTCTTTTTATAACGTTTATAAATATTGTTGGCTGTGCCACTCCCTTCAAAGAAATTATTCAATATAATGACGAAGCTCATAGCCTTATCTTAATTGTGTTCTTATCCTCATCAAATCACCAAGTTTCATCAAAATCGCAGCAACGAATGCGTGGCCGTGAACCAATTTCGCCCATTTTATGTGCTAGCAGCTTCCAATAAGGTTTGACCTGTGTGCCAAATTTCATTCAATTATCTTGCTTAGTTTTCTCGTAAACGTGATTTCAACAGACAGACAGACAGACAGGCAGACAGACATAGCTATATCGACTCAGGTGGTGACGCTGATGAAGAATATATATACTTGTCCATATCTGCCACGCCCACTTCTATGCGTTACAAACGGAATGACAAAGTGAATATAGGGTATGAAAATGAAAATGTTCAGAAGTGATTGCAGAATTGCTTTTCACGAAACCATCCTGAACGCTGTTTTGATGCTTGAACATATTTCCTGAAGGCCTAAAAGTGCATATGAGTGTGTCCAATAGTCGCAGAAAAGTGGCTAGGAAACAATAAAAACATGAACCGATAGATTTTGATTTGGTTTTAATATGGTGCCATAAATTTTTGTGCAAGCCCATTTTCGTGATGAGAAGTAAGTTTGAAGTTCTTAACGTACAATAAAACTTACACGAATCGAAAGGACAACTCTGCAGCAAAACTTCCATGGATTTTCAAGCAAGGAATGCATAAATGACAAGCAAATAAAAACGGTGGCAGCTAATTTGAGTATGCATTAGTACTCGACACTTATTTACTTAAACGCGGACATTCGCTTAGCTTAAGTTTTGAGCAAAAACTGATTAAAATCTACCTATTGTGTTGCTAATAATTTTTCTCGACACTTCCGGCGATTAGACAGACAGACAGAGCACGATCTGTCGCAAAAAGTGCAGTGCGCGAGGTGGCTCGCTATCAGCAGACGCACCCATACAACTTTTCGTGTGTGTAATGATATACAATTCTAAAATAATAAAAAAATTTAATTTTTTTCAAGCTGTTGGCATTTTGGTTGGCTTTATTTCCAGCAATTTTTGAACTAAAAGTTGTTGACAATGCGGTTAGCTCTAATTTAAAATAAATTTCCTTCCGACGAGATTTGCGCTCTCTAGCAATTTTTGAATCAAAAATCTGGATTTTGGACCAGTCTGCAACTGGATCGATCCCGTATCATTTCCATATGAAGATAATTTTTAGAAAAGTTTTTTTTTTTTGAATATTAAATCTGCTTCACACGTTGATAAATGATTAACTTTTCCGGAAAAATTTGAGATTGCTGCCTTAATACTAACATATACCAACGGCAGCTCGATAATCGACTAGAGAATTCATTCGATGAAAACCGGATTAAAGAACGGCGTCTGGTCTTTTCACCGAGTTTCTTAATATTGCATACAATCTTTGAAAATTCTATTTGGTGAATATCTTAAATTAAATTGATTTTATTTTGAATAATACAAGTATTTTTAAAATCATTAAACAAAATTAATCAAATATTTATTTATATCTTTTTAAGGGATCTGTGGCCACTAGCCAATGTACATTAGTCTCGGAAATTGCCAAAGCAAGAGAGCATATAAAAAATTCTTTGGAAAAGGTAAATTACTACGATAAACCAATGTGGAATAATAATAAAAAATGTTTTTTCTGTAAATATTTTCCTCTAAGAGAGAATTGCAGAAATATACTACTTTTTTACAAACGACAGAATCCATTTCAAATCATGCAGGCTGACTACTTTTTTACAACCGACAAAATGCAGGAACTGGTTGCTGATAAAATATGCTATTTTTCAGATGAAATAAGAGGACACGTATTCTTTCGATTTGATTGAAAACCATTTTTTTCCGTTTAAAAATGGGGGAAGTTATAACATTTTTACTAAAATAATCAAAGTGATTTTCCCCACCTTTTTTCACTAAAAATTACTGTGCAGATTTGTACTAATATGAAGAAGAAATTATATAAGTTTCATGCGGGCCCAACGAAATTTGAGTTCAGGATAAGTTTTTTTCAAAATCGAAATTTAATTTTTTTTTTTTCAACATTACCAAGCAACTACGGTACTATTTTCAAATTAAACAACAAAAGCAACATTGCAAATATCTTTTTCCAAAACGTTCTTGCTTTCTACATATTTACATTTTTCCGTTATTTCCAATCTACGAGGAGTACCCCATAAAGAGATGCAATCTCAAACAAACAAAATCATTAAAAAATTGCAAATAATTGTATAATATTTTTATGTACATACATAAAAATATTTATTTACTATGAAAATACGGCAAAATTACAGTGCAGAAAGCACGATAGTTCTTTCTCTTTACTTTTATAATTTTTATCGAATATGTCCTGATTAAATTTATAGTCAACCCAAATAACAATTTTGTCCTTTTGACTTTTCTCGGAAGGTTTCATAGCACGATAATTTTTGTTTAAAGTCTTTAATATATATCGCACCGTATAAAATAGTTTTATTTATATATAAATCGTTAAACCATTTTAACGTATTGAATAGGAGATGCTTCGTCGATGTTACCACTTGAACCGATATCTTAAATTTTTAGGAAATATTCCTGCACGCTTTTATCTTTTTTATTTTAGTCTCTGAAAATTTCTTGTGAACACATTTTTGTTATATTTTCGAATTCGTCAATCAAAGCCGTTTTTAATTTAATCCATGGCGTAATATCTGGCTCTCCATGTATAAATAGTTTTGCTACTCTACTAATTCACATTTTTGCAAACACAAATATCTGAAAAATATTCCAACACATTGTAGCTGATGCTTCTTAGAACTCCTCCACCCAAACATTGACAGTTAAGGACTGTCCCAGAAAAAACTTACGTTTTGCTCTCTAGTTATAAAAAATTACCCAGTAATTTTTTTGGTCTTTTTTCATTTTCTATTAATAATGGCTAGTGTTCAGAATATAAATATCTAAAAACTAAGTAACAATTTTTTTTTTCTAATTTCCTACTTTTTTCGTAAGGCCATTCATTAAATTTTGCACAGCTGTTTCATCGACAGTACGGTCTGATGTTTTCCACTTATGTCTGAAGTTTTGTAAATTTTTTGCAGTCTTACCACTCTTTCGAAGATCTCTTTTCATAAGAGCCCAATATCTTTCAATTGGGCAAAGCTCTGGGCAGTTGAGCGGATTGGCATTTTTTGGAACAACATTACATCGTAGCTTTAGAGTAATGAGAGGTTGCTAAATCTGGCCAGAATATTACGGTACCCTCATGAGCACGAATAAATGGTAGAAGACGTTTTTCGAGGCACTCGTTTATATAAACTTTGGAATTGATTGTGCCTTGCGTCACAAAAAATGTGCTTCTGAGATCACAGGTGCATATGGCCTGCCAAACCATATATTACTTCGGAAATTCGAAATTTTATTTTCTTCGAATTTACTAGGCACATGCCCCTTCTTCGGTGATGTATAATACTCGTGCCCAGGTAGCTGCTTCAAATCTGCTTTAACGTAAGTTTCGTCGTCCACAACACAGCAATCAAATTTAGTCAGGTACCTTTCATACAATTTTCAGGCTCGCATCTGAGCCATCAACTGCTTTTCATCAGAACGGTCTGGTACATTTTGAAGTCTATATGTCTTTAGCTTACTTTTCTCCATTATCTTTTGTACAGTAGGTTTTGATGTACCTGCTCTAGCCGCCATATCGCGGTGTTGGAATTCTGCTTAAAAAGGCGCTTCACCTTCGCCGCTACCCTTGCGTTAGAAAATTCTGTTTTTCTGTCTGAATCTTTTTCTACGAAATAGGTAGACCCTTCTTATAATTAGAAATAACCATCATCTTTATCATAGATAGTGACGTTAACTCCATCAACGCTTTTCATTAAATACCGACCATCATATATGAGATGATCTTTTACAAACCGTACGGATTTTGACAAAAATTGACCGACACATTTTTGATTTGGCTGAAATTTTTTTATGGGTTCTGTATCGACAAGGAAGAGGTATGTGTTCGAGGATTTTTTTGAAAAAAATTTGTTTTTCAAAATAGAGTGAATTTAATTCATGAGAATTTCGTAATTTTTGGCTTGTAGGCTCGCTTTCAAAAATTCATAACTCTGGATCTGTTAAAGCTAGAAAATTAGTTTTATTTTCATTTTAAAGCTAAAAGAATGAAATTTAACAAAAAAAATATATCTTAAAAATGTAATAACAAATTGATATCAACAATTCAAATAATTAAATAGATTTTTAACAATTGCGCCCACCCTGTATCAAATTTTTAATATTACCATCGTATTCTACGTCAAATTTCGTATCGAAAACTTATTTCATTTTAATGGAGAAACTATTATTACTACTATAAAAATCTAATTTATTAGGATTTCAGTACAGTTACAACCATGTAAACCATGTATAGTTAGTCTTATACTACGCGTGTCTAGTATTTTTTATTTAAAAATTTTACTCTAGTTTTTTTATGCAACGAGAATCGCTTTACTTTCAATTCTTGAGGATGGATTGGAACCAGACATTGTTACTTTAACGTGCCTTTTATTGTCATAGCATTTCGGGAACGCGTTGACAATCGTTTTTCTTCTTCTACATACTCATTATTAGTGGAATAGCGATATGTTATATTTGGTAAAGCTTCAGTCGCCCATCTAAACAACTCTTCCGGTGTGCGGATAGGATTATTTACCCTTTGAAGACTAGCTCTAGCAGCAAGTGGTTTTAATGTTCCACCTATTCCGTCACATGGTCCTTTACGATGTGAGGTCGGGAAAAAGTGTGACTCAGCTGCTATTTTCAAATCTTCTATATTATGAGTTAGATTCATGAAATTTTTTTGTTTTTATATAGTCCGCTTGCACCATCCGAAAAATATATTAATATTATCTTACATATATCTTTTAAATATGTTTTAATGAATTCCACGAGTTGGCTTTGAAAGAGGTGAACAGCAATAGTATCGTGATGTCAACATTTGGAAATAGAAACAAAGCTTTTGAATTTCAACTCATCATTTTCATCTCTATAGTATATTGAAAAGGGATGTATTTTCACTTGATCATTCTTCCAATGTATTTCTTGAACAGAATTCTGAACTATGAAAGCGTAATTTTCAGAAAAATCAAAAATTACAATGCATTCATATTTCACTAATTTCGTTTTCTTTTCATTCAAACACTGTCTTTGTTTATTGACTTAAGAAGAATATGACAATAATTTTCTTAACCCGTTACTCCAAAAATCTAAAAATTCATCAACACAACATATGAAGGTTTGTAATAAAGTTGTTTCAGTTGTAACCCACTGTTTATACCTAACATTGTCGATTAATTTTCTTCAAAGTTATGTTTTAACTGCTCAATGACATTACTTATACCAGGGCACTTAGCACACGATCCCGAAAAACAATCAGTAGATTGCACATCACATACCATACGATCCAAACAATCATGACAATTTTTGATAGGCCGTTGTGCATCGGCTGTGATTGATTTTAAATTTGCTTCATCTATTAATAATTTTACATTTTCATGTGTTGGACAGACACAAATTGAATGTATACCACTCGTTCCTGCCAGTACAAAATGTTTCGATTTAATTTAGTTTTATTGCATATAATAGATTCAAAAACTTTAAAAGGTAGATTTTGACCAAAATTAAAAGGTGCGCCCACTATTAAAAAAAATGGCGCACTAATTTTTTTTAAAATTAATTAAGACCAGATATGCAGTTTAAAAAAATGTAATTACCTAAAAATCAACTCGTATTTATTTTGATATGTAAAAAATTTCTTGGGTCGAGGCCGATGACCAACCGCTTAAAATTAAAATTAAGACTTAAAGTTGGCTGAAGTAGCAAAATTAAAATATGTTCCGCAGAATAATAACAATAGGTATAAATTTATTTAATTTTATTCTTGTTCTTATTCTTTTAGATGGACGGTATTGCAATGCTTGCAGCATCTCCTGTGACTTCTGAAGTTCTGGACAGGTTGGACAATTTGGAGAAGAATAATAAACAGTTGTTTAAATTAGTAGAAAATTTAAATAACCTTTATTTGGAGTCACAAAACCGCATAAGCATCTTGGAAGCGCAATCGAATAATAATAATAATAATAGAGTTTAGCTACTACAGCTATTAGCCTTCTTAGCTATTTAGCTTGAAGCTTTAAATCAAGTAAAAAGCTTTTAAATAAATAATGAAGATAGAAAAAATTATACATGCAATTAATTTGTTATTTTTTTTTATAATTTTTTCTTAGCTTTATCACACTTTCTCAACATATCCACTCAGACCATGCGATATAGATATTAAATAATTATATGTGTAATTTTACATGGTCCAAGGCGTAAATGTTAGAAAAATTTTACCCTGCATTCTGTGGGGCTCGGACAACACAAACATTAAAATACAGACCACCATTACGCTACAAATTTAGCTACAGTTAGTTTTCAATCCAAGCTTGAGTTGACCTTTTGACAAGCGAATGTTATAAAAATCGCAACTGTTAATAAGAGTTGTCATGCGATTAAAAGGAGCTGTAGCCATATAATTAGTTCTACTAACCGGTTCATAAAATAATTGATTAGAGTTACGAGTACTTCTCCGATTAGTATTAAAATGTATATAATCAAGAAGCTCTGGTGCAGCAAGAGACCCTGTTACAAGTTGATGCAAATAAAGTATATCCGCAATATTTCTACGGGACTTTAAAGACTGCAAATGTAATAACTTCAAACGATCGTCATAAGGAGGAAGGTTCAAAGAGTCAGTCCAATTTAAGCCATTGAGAGCAAAACGAATAAAGTTTTTTTGAATTCTCTCAATTCTATTTATATGAATATTATAAAATGGTGACCATACTTGGCTGGCGTACTCTAAGTGAGGACGCACTATTGTATTATATAAAGTCACCGTTACTAAAGGGCTATTAAATTCTTTTGCCCACCTCTTAATAAAGCCAAGCAGAGATGAGGATTTTTTACAAATTAGATCAATATGATCATTAAAAGTTAATTTAACATCAAAATGTATACCTAGGTCTTTGACTAAATCGACACGACATATTTTCTTATCTTTTAAATGATAATCAAACTCCACAATATTTTTCTTCCTGGTGAAAATCATAGATTGGCATTTATCAGGATTAAGATGTAAGTTATTTTTAGAACACCAAACCTCGAAGGATTTCAAGTCAGACTGAAGTGCAAAAGTATCGTCCACCCCCTTTACGTTCCTGTAAATTTTCATGTCATCTGCATATACTAACAGATGGGAGTTTTTAATTACATGTGTAACGTCATTAATTGCTAAAATAAACAGGAGCGGCCCCAGGTGACTTCCTTGTGGAACACATGATGCCGCGCTAAATGGGGAGGAAAACACCCTCCGAAATCTTATTTGATATGAGCGATCAGATAAATAAGATTCAATCCAGCTGACAAAACTTAAAGGAAATCCAAGCTTCTTTAACTTAAACAACATCAAATTATGTGGTAGTTTGTCAAATGCTTTACTGAAGTCAGTGTAGATGCAGTCAACTTGCCCACTAGAGTCAAAAGAGCTTAAAGCAAAAGAAGTGAAATCAAAGAGGTTAGAAACTTTAGATCTGCCATTAACAAAACCATGCTGACGAGTTGTTATGACTTCACCACAGCACACCTTAACTTGATCGTATATTATGTGTTCAAAAATTTTCGGTATTGATGATAACTTAGCCACGGGCCTGTAGTTTGAAACATCATTTTTACAGCCTTTCTTGAAAATGGGGCTAATGTATACATTTTTCCAAAATTTAGGAAAATAACTTTCTCTGACTGATCTATTAAATAAAAAACTAAGGGGCTGACTCAGCACAGAGCTGCAGTTAACTAAAACTGTCGCAGGAATACCATCAGACTTCTCTATGAGGTCAGGTGTGAAATATATCTCATTAACCGAAACTAAAGGGTCGTTATCCATGTATTCACAATAGTTGATCTCAGGGCTAAATAAATCAGTAGAAAATGACTCCTTAAACAAATTAGCAAACAGCCCGGCTATAATTTGGGGATCGCTAGTGAGCCCATCAACTGTTTTAAACTCAGATGGAAACCCGTCAGATTTTTTTTAGAATTAATAAAACCAAAAAAACTCTTGGGGTCATGAAGAATATTCAGCCTAATTTTATTCAAATATTCAGAATAAACTAAAGCTGACATATCTTTGAATTCAAAAAACAGTCGCTGATAAGCAACTAGGTCATTTAAGTCCTGGCTACAAACGTATTTGTTCCATGCCCTATTACGGCCATTACGAATTTTCTTCAAATCCTTTGTGTACCAAGGGTACGAGGAATTACTAACGTACCTCCGCGAATATGGCACCGACAATGCTATTTCCGAAAAAAGTTCACCATAGAAAAATTTAATGCAGTCATCAAATGTATTATTAAAATAAATAAAAAATGCATGTAGCTTATTTCTTAAATTCTCATTCAATTTCAAGAAGTCAGCTTTCTTAAAATTGAATTCATAAACATTAATGGAAGGACATGCATTAGTCAAATTTTCAATATCAGATTGATACACAATACTCAAAGGTGGATGATAGGAATCAACCGTAGAAAGAGCATGGATAGCATTTCTTACAACAACATTACCACTATTTGCAGCCAAGACTAAGTCAAGTTGTCGTCCGTGACAATTAGTTATACAACATACTTGTTGTAAATTCGAAAGTATTTCGTCAACAAAAATTTGTTGTTGTCGAGTTTTTGGACAAGATGCATAATAATATGTACCATCATCCGAAGGAGTCCATTTTAGGTCAGGCAGATTGAAGTCACCTAACAACAAAATGTCGTCATTAGCATCTAGTTCATGAATTATGTATTCTACGGACATCGAAAGACATTCGTAGACATCTGCGCCACTATTTAGAGGAACATAAGCGTTAAGAATATATATATTGGAGTTACAATGTGTAACTTTAACGCATAAAAGTTCAATATTAGATGCGCAGGCAATTTCTATTAATGAACTATTTAAATGATTTTTTATGGCTATTAAGACGTCTCCACCAACAGAAGAAATATCTTCTAAGTGTCTGTCTCTTCTAAAAACATTGAAACTATTATCAAAAAGTTCTAAATTGAGAAAACTGTTGTTTAACCAAGTTTCGGTAAAAACGATAATATCATCAGAGAAATTCTGAGTTGACAAACCCCTTACATTTTATTAGTAAACGGATAGCCGCTTCAGTTTTTTGAACTGTAACGAACAGTATGTCTGACAGTCTTATTATTTTTTTTTTCGACTCAAATTCTGAAATAAAGATATTATCCACCCATGCCTTAGAATTAAGAATGGCAGAAACATGAGAAGATGCCACTGTTATTTTAAAAGACGCATGAGTAGGTTTATTACCGATTTTCCTGCAAGAAACGAAGGCGTCAGCAGGAATGATATGATTTTGTTTCATAAAATTTATGACGTTATCAGTGGTAGTGTTAGAATGAAGTCGGGAAATAAAAATCGATTTCAACCTTGGCAATGCTTGCAAGGAGACAGGCGCCACAGAACCACCAACCGTAACAACCCCTTGCGGATTAGGAATGACAGAAATGGAAACAGGAGTATTTAAAGTGGAGGAAAGTGATGGAGGGTTGTTAACAGCAGTAGAAGAGGGAAAATTGGAATTAGTTGGAGAGGAATTTAGAGGGGGATCTAAAGGAGTTTTTTTATGGTTAACAGCTGCGTCACCTCTCCCCCCAACACAACCCAAATTCTCATTCGACTTAGGATTTTTTTGTAATTTTCGTTTAGGTTTCCTTTTCTTTTCCAGGGTAATAACTTGCTCGGGTAGAGTACAGATCGAAGGAGTAGAAGAAAAAACCATAGCAGCCTCGGTAATAGTTTTATTTTGCACCAAACTAACATCGGGTGAGACAGCCTCATTAAGGCTTTTTTCAACCTGGCGAGTCATGTTTAAATAGTTATTTAAAATATCTCTGAAATTAATATTCAGATTGTTAAGGTTTTCCCCAAATTGCTTAATTATGTCGAAAAAGAACGACGGAGACAGGGCCCTGCAAGAAGGGCAGTACCAATGCAGGCCCGAACGTTTGGAGGATAACAAATCAATGACGGTGTTAGTTAGGTTTGCGCAAGAGGCATGAAACATCTGTTCACAAGGACCTGAACAGGAAAACATGGCATTCAATATATTTGACTTTTACATATATCTCTTAAGGAGCAAGCTAATAAGTTTTCAGACGAAAAATAATCCATCATGAAAAAAGAAAAGAAAAAGTTATAGTGAACAAGTTTTATTTTTATATTGATTTAAAATATTTTTAAATTTGCTTAAAACGGGTTAATGTTGTGCAAAAATATTCCCTTTGAACAGCAACAACAACACCCAATTGAGTTTAAGGTAAAGCTTTGTGTGCGAACAAAGCAAGAAAGGGAATCAAAAAACAAAACTGATCACTGCTTGTAGCAAAAAAAAAACATTACTCACGTATGTATATATTAAAGAACAAATTAAAGTTAGCAATAAATACAAAATAAAAACAAACCAAATTTTTACTAACACTCAATCATATCATAACACAGTGACAATTATATACTCAAAAGAATAACTTTATTAATGTTTAACAACTATTTAGGATAGAAAATACTTATTAAAAACAACACAAAAACACAACCGACACTGACAAAGAGACGAGATCAACTTGAAGAGTAAAAGCATCGTTGAACTTGTAACAACAACTCTGAAATCAGAACCTGAAGATGATGGTGTCGACTTGTTTGCTTCAGATTCGGATAAAGACAATCTAGAATCAGTGCGTATTCGAGAACAGCGTCTCGCTGCATATACTGCAAAAAAGTCCAAAAAAATACCGGTGATTGCAAAGTCTAGTTTGGTGTTAGATGTAAAACCATTGAAATAATGGAACAAGAACTTCGTAAAATAACATGTGATGGATTTCTATGGGGTGCATCCAAATTTGTGCCAGTAGCTTTTGGCATTCAGAAACTCAGTATATCTTGCGTGGTGGAAGATGAATAAGTTTGCATTGACTGGCTTACTGAAGAGGTAGAAAAGTTGGAAGGCTATGTTCAAAGTGTTGATGTTGCTGCTTTTAATAAAATATAAAATATATGGTGTGAAAAGCTATAATAAAAACGAAATAAAGCATTAAATAAAAACTAACCGATTGCAAGCAGCATAAATGTATTTTTAACAGTTTTTGCTCAGAACAGGTGTCATGAGTCATTTGATTTGCAAAATCCTTTCGCTTATGCTGATGACTGATTTTGGAGCCGAAAACTTCCGAAATTAGTTTCTTAAAGGATTTAAAAAGTCCGAAAAAGGGTTATTGTGTGAGACTTAAATTAATAATTTAGGTCTCAAAAGTGTATTTGACTTTGTACAGATGGATATGGCCCAAGTACCATGGTTAGATCCTACCAGCTGAGCTAAATGTTGAAGTGCGACTTTTCTTCCTTGGAAAATCACCTTGTTGAGTTGTATTTGGAAGAAGTAAATACCCTAGTGGATTTAAAGTAATACTTACCAGTATTAAGTTTGGTTAGGTAGGAGTGGCAGTCAGTTATGAAAAAACCGACTCACTTAGACCAAATGTGATCCATTGTGATACCACAAGGTGTTTGACTATACCCTCTCGTTGAACCAACCAGATTTCATAACGAAACTAAATAGCTGACCTATACTGACAAGTCTAAGGTCATCCAGATCATCAAATAAAAACGACCCAAGTGCTTTGTGGCGTTTTCTAGCAAGTGCGGGACAGGAGCAGAGAAGATGTTTAACATTTTCCTCTTCCTCCACATCTCCACAACTTCTACAGAAGTCAAAGGATCTAACACCTAATCTCTCCGCATGTCTGCCGATGAGGCAGTGGCCAGTTATGACTGCGACAACTGACGAGACGCTATGTCTAGTGTGAGAAATTAGTTCTGACGAACGCTTAGCATCCCAATTTCGGCCAGATTTGCCTAGTTATATTACAAGTTGACACTTCAGTCCATCTTTTATTAGCGTTTTTAACCATTTCTACTTTAAGCAGAAACTTGCAGGTAGCAAGTGGCATGCCAACACCTTCCTTGTCCTGGGGAATTTGTGCAGTAGTCCTCTGTCTAGCAAGTTCATCCGCTTTGCAATTGCCGTCAATGTTCTTATGCCCAGGCACCCAGATGAGGTGAATGTTAAAATGTTGAGCCATCTCGTTTAGAGACGAGCGACATTGTTGGGCCACTAGTGAGTTTAGGAAGACTGATTCTAGAGATTTGATAACTGTCTGACTATCTGAGAAAATGTTTATATCCTTTTTGTATACAACATTCCTCCTTAACCAGGATGCTACTCCCTCTATTGCTATAACCTCCGCCTGAAAAACGCTTCAATGATCTGGTAACCTCGCAGCAATTCTTAATTTCAGTTCCTTGGAGTAAATACCATAACCCACTTGGTTATTTAGCTTGGAGCCATCAGTGTAGAAATTAATAAGGCCCCTTCTCCCCGAGAGTCCTCCCTTCCAGTCATCCCTAGATGGAATATGAGTTACGTAGTCCCTGTTGAATGAGATTCCTGAAACAACATAGTCCAACTTCGAGGGTACAGACCTCAAGCTATGAAGAATAGTTGAGTGTCCTATCCTACCTTCGGATCAGCAAATAGTTTCCCTGAGTCTAATGGCAGAACAAGCTGCCATCTGTTTACCTAACAGGTCAAGAGGAACGAGATAAAAGAGGACCTCCAAAGCGTCAGTTGATGTAGTCCGCAGAGCACCACTGATACACATGGAAACTGCTCTTTGAACTCTCTGTAATTGTTTGTAATAGGTGACCTTGTCTAAAACGGGCCACCACACCACAATGCCGTATAATAGAATCGTGTATAGCCAGTGAATAATACGTGGTGATAGTCCCCATCTTCCACCTACCGCTTTTTTGCAAGAGTAAAGCGCTACGGTTGCTTTCCTTACTCTTTCTTTAACATTAATTCTCCAACTAAATTTCCTATCCAATACCAAACCAAGGTACCTTGCTCTACCTTTGAAGACAAGTCTAGTGCCCTTTAGTGAAGGTGGTTCTATAATTGGAACTTTGTGATTCCTAGTAAAGAGAACTAGTTCAGTTTTGTTCGGATTTACACCCAAACCTGCCTCATCCGCCCATGAGACCAGTATGTTTAAGGCATCCTGAAAAAATTTCGCACAGTGTATTTGGAAATTTGCCACATGAAATTAGTGCTACATCATCCGGATAGGCAACAGCTCTACAGCCGTGCCTTTTTTAAGACATAAGCATCTTGTTTATTGCAAGATTCCACAGTAGAGGAGATAGTACACCCCCCTGCCGCATTCCTCTGCAAACGAACCTATTTGTCATGGATTTGGCAAGATTGAAGGTAATGATTCTGTTTGTCAATAACGTTTTAATCAGCTCATTTAGAGAACTGCTAATGCCCAGTTTCAGCAGTTCTGATATTTGGGTTGACATTATTGAATGCTCCTTCAATATCTAGGAACGCCGTCAGGGCGAATTCCTTATGTGGAAAGGATTTCTCAATACTACCCACTAGTGTGTGGAGTGCAGTTTCTATAGATCTGCCTTTCGTGTAGGCATGCTGAGATTTAGACAGCAGATCAGATTTGATACTGCTTCGAATATACATTTCTATAAGTCTTTCCAATGTTTTTAAAAGAAAGGAGGAAAGACTTATTGGCCTAAACTCCTTTGGATTTATGTAAGAGCTCTTCCCTGCTTTTGGGATAAAGATGACTTTGGTCAACCTCCAAGCTAGAGGAATATAGGAGAGGTTAAGACAGCCTTTGAAAATAGCTACCAACCATGGTATAGTTACACGAATAGCTTGTTGCAGTTCAACTGGTGTTACACCGTCAAGTCCTGGTGATTTGTAGGGTTTGATGCTTATCGCCCAACGAATTTTGGTTTCTGAAACAATGTCACCAAGAAGGTTTGAAGACCTCTGGGTTTGAACATTTACTTTCTCTGGAATATATAAGGAGTTACCAGGGAAGTGTGTGTCGAGTAAGAGGTCTAAGGCCTCTTTGCTAGACGTGTTCCAGGAGCCATCAGGCTTTTTTAAAAGACGTACTGGGCGAGGTAGAAAGAATCTTCCTTAGTCTAGATGCTTCTGAAGTCTCTTCTATGTTTCCACAGAAGTTACGCCACGAGTTGTGTTTTGCCTTTCTTAGCGAACTCTTGTATATTTTAGGACTAGATTTGTATTCGTTCCAGCCGTTTTCTAAACCTGAGTTTTTGGCTTTATTAAATATGTTAGTATTATATTGTTTAAATGAATAAAAACGAAAATTGCATACATATTACAGAAGTATTTTCTCATTGTTTAATTTTTTGAAATTATGGCCTGTAGAAATATAGTATATCGTCATCTAGCATTGATACGTATTTCTCATTAAAAAAGATTAAAAAGAGCCAAAGCTTACTAAGTTATCATAAGAATTAAAATATTGTGTTGCATATTTTTTATACTACTGTGCTACGTCTATTTGATATATGAAACTCAAAAACTTGCTACTTTTGAATTTCGTCATATAATTTTAAAAATCTGTAGGGCGTTTAGTGAAATGCATCATGATCAATCAAAAATTTGATATTCAGATTTTTGTGGTAACGTCTTTTTGGATTAGGTGACGATATTAATATATATATAAAGTCGTCATATTTATCACCAAAAAAACCTTTTATACGCTATTTTAAGAAGTTTTATAAAAAAGTGTATTTCTCGAAAAAAATGCCATGTGAGTAAATCAGCCCGCTTCATAGCTTTGACCTTCCTCTTTTTAAGACCTGCGCATACAGAAGAACGCGTAGAAATACTTTGACCAGTTAATATTGAAAGTTATTAGCTGGTTCTCATATACACAACTTGCTGTCGCATGTATGCACAATCTCTTAAAGTGTGCGCTGGAAACAAATTTTTAACGTGAGTAAATTTTTTTTTTGAAAACCTATGTTTATATAAGAGACTAAGGTGACCTTAATATGTTAAGTCTTCTCGTATTGCAGATATTTTAGACAAGTTTGTATTATATCTGCATTACTTAAAAGTAGGTGTAATGGCTTCATCGGCAAAAAATATTTCTTATAATTAATATATATCAAATTTTGACTTTCATCGATAAAACTTTCGGAATTTATATTAAATTTAAGATAAACTTGTATCAACAATTTCACTTTTGAATTACATGAAGCAATTATATAAAAAAAATTAAAGCTTTTGCGGGAAAAGTCCGAAAAGTTATTGATTTGGTTCTTCCAAACAATTTTCCCTGCAATCGAACCTTTGAAAAATAATATAGCGGCATTCATTGTTGTACCAAGATGAAAAGCAGTATTCCGCTTTGAACCGTTCTGAGTTCTGTGGTGAATAGCAGAGTTCCGCTTTGAACCATTCTGAATTCTGTGGTGAATAGCAGAATTCCGTTTTGAACAATTCTGAATTCCGTGGTGAATACCAGAATTCCGTTTTGATCCATTCTGAATTCCACAGCTGCTTTTGACATTTCTCATTTGATATTTGCAATTTTAACAGAAACATTTTTTGGAGGAACGTGATAAAAAGGTAAATAATATTGCTTTTAGTTCTTTTAATTCAAAGATATCTAATTTTAAATTTTTCTAGCTCAGAGCGTGAAATGAAAACACTCAAGAAACGCCTCTACGTGCTAAAGGAAGCCAAAAATCAACTGCCGAAAAATTTAACAATAATTTCGATTCGGCTGCACCATATCACATTATCATCGATACGAATTCCATGAGCTCTACAACATCTTCAAATATAAGCACATCAGATACCGGTAGCACTTCTATGCAGTAGCAAATGAAAAACCAACTGAACAGGCACCATTGATAGAAAGACCAAGATACAGCACGACGATAAATACATTCTCAAAAAATCCGCGTCAAAAAAAATCGCGTAAGAAAAGATGCAGCATCCATATAAAAGTAGGGGATTGATTTGAAAAATTAACTAAAATAATATCATTAAAGTGTAAAAATATATCGTTTTTGCAGGCTTTGCAATCTTTTTAATTTTGTTCGGGATAAGCTCTGTGGAACTATTCAACCAATTTTTATGAAATTTAACTTACTGTTTGTAATTTGGTCTAACTTAAGCGATAGAATAGTTTTTATTTCGAATAAGTGCATATTTAGGGCGGCCCTCATACAAAAATATTTTAAAAATAGCATTACCACAAAGACCACTCAATCGATTTATCTGGAATTTACTCCGCGTAGCCAAGAGTACATATTTTTTTGCGGTGCATATTTAGGGTGACCCTGATACATAAATATTTTTAGAATATCATTTTCACGAAGACCGGTTAATCGATTCACACTGAATTTACACCCAGCAGCTTGACATTAAGAGACACAAGTAAGGCTAAAGAGCTTTTATTAAGGGTGCATATTTAGAGTGCCTCTTATACACAAATATTTTTTAAATATAATTTTCTCGAAGACCGCTTAATCGATTCTCATGGAACTTACATCACGTGGCTTTTATATTAGAAGGCACAGCTTAGTTTACCAAAATTTTATTTAGGGTGGCCCTCACACAAAAATATTTTTTAGATAGAATTTTTATTAAAAAATACAACTTATCATATCTCATCCACTATTTGACGGAGATGAATGAGATTTGGCACACATAAAACTATGTTCAAAAGCTTATTCCAATGCAAAAATTGCCTCTCATATGAGAAAAATTTAAATTATTTGTATCAGCAACTATGTATGAAACACAGCTGGATAACATTTGGTACATATCTACCTTATGGTCTGTGGAATGTTTTTAGCAAAGTTTGATTTGGAAAAAATAGGCCTTAGTGTAAGAGTATTATTTTAATGTTTAGAATTCCTCATGTCTCAGCAACTGTTTAACGCAAATGAATGAAAGCAACCATTCGGCACAGCTGGATTGCATTTGGTACAAATATTTCTTATGGTCTGTAGTTCTAAGCCCAGTTTGGTTTGCAAAAAAATTGGCGATGACTTGTCCTCTATTAAGAGGAGCAGATGAATGAGCTTCGTATATATAGCAAATATATAGCCTGTTCTATAATATAAGCCTATGGGACTGTAAATTAAAAAAAAAACTCTTCGGGTGTATTTTGACCGCATTTTTAGCCACACGAAAAATATTTGCGTGGTTTGACAGAAGAGTTTGGCCTCTCCCATACAAAAAAAAAAAAAATAGCTAAAACGCTATATCTTGGCACCTATGGTAAACTTTTTCTACGTTTCACTAAATCCGGTTTTTCATAAAATTTCATCGAAATCCGACAGAAACTCTGTCCGCGCCATTTACAGGTTCCAGCTAGGTAGCTCAAATTTTGGGAGTTATTTTAAAAAAATAAAATCCATCAATAATTTCGAAAAGGACACCCTAATAGTTATGATTTCTGGGCACTCAATCCACACTCGGCATTTGAACGTATACGCTCTTAGCCTTAAAATGGGACTTCGGCCGGTTTTTTTAGTTGCTTCTAATTTTGGTCATAGCTGGAAAGATATATAGTTTTAGGTATTTAAGTTGTATGGAAGGTGCCAATCACTGCACGTCCACATTTTTCATGTGGCTAAAAATTCGAACATTACGTTTTAAGTGGGTTTTTTGGTAAATTTCAACGAAATCGAGCACAAACTCTGTCCACACCGTTTACAGGTTTGAGCTCAAACTTTAAGATAAAGGCAAACAAAATAAAAATAAAAAAAATTACAAAATTTTCACAATAAACACCCTAGTAACAGGTTATTTGAAAATTCCCCAAGCTAACCCATATTGGCGCCACTTGAATTAAATCAATATGATTTTCAGGTAGTACCAACCTTCAAATGCTGTCAAAATTTGACAGCAATCGGTTGATTGGTTCGTGAGTTATAGCATTTTCAGTAAAGCAACTTTTGTTATTGTGCAAAAAATTAAAAAAAAGGAATTTCGTGTGCTGATCAAGTATTGCTTTTTGAAGGGAAAAAATACAGTTGAAACCAAGCAATGGCTTGATCAAGAGTTTCCGGAGTCTGCGCCAGGAAAAGCAACTGTAACAGATTGGTATGCTAAATTTCGACGTGGTGAAATGAGCACCGAAGACGGCAAACGCACCTTTTTTGGGCGTCCAGCAAAAAAGGTGGTTACGGAAGAAAACCACAAAATAATTTTGAATTGCCGTAAAGGAAGTTGAGCGAGATAGCTGACACCCTAAAGATATCAACGGAACGTGTTAGCTATATCGTACATGAATATTTTGGTATGCGGAAGCTCAAAATGGGTGCCGCGCGAACTCACAGTCGACCAAAAACAACAACGAGTTGATGATTCTGAGGAGTGTTTGAGGCTCATGACGCGTAATAAAGCTGAATTTTTGCGTCGGTATGTGACAATGGATGAAACATGGCTCTATCACTTCACCCCGGAGTCCAATCGACAGTCAACTGAATGGACGGTACGCGGTGAACCGGCTCCAAAGCGTGGAAAGACTTAACAGTCAGCTGGCAAGGTGATGGGGTCTGTATTTTTTGATGCACATGGAATTTTGTTCATCGACTATTTAGAAAAGGGAAAAACAATCAACAGCGACTACTAGATAGCGTTATTGGAGCGTTTGAAGGAAGAAATCGCAAAAAAACGGCCCCATTTGAAAAAAAAGTGCTGTTTCATCAAGACAATGCACCATGTCACAAGTCAATCAAAACAGCCGCAAAAATGGTCGAATTGTGCTTCGAATTGCTTCCCATCCCACCGTATTCTCCAGATCTGGCCCCAAGCGACTTTTTCCTGTTCTCAGACCTCAAGAGGATGCTCGCGGGAAAGAGATTTAGCGACAATGAGGGATTAATCGCCGAAACTGTCTATTTTGAGGACAAACCGGCATCTTACTGCAAAAATGGTATCGAAAAATTGGAAGATCGCTATACTCGGTGTACCGTCCTCAAAGGAAACTATGTTGAATAAATAGATCGAATTTTGCCATAGAAATGTGTTTTGCTATGGTAGCCTGGGGAATTTTCAAATGACTTGTTACATATACGCTATTCATATATATAAATATATGAAACGCACCTTAGTAAGCATTTTATTATTGTATCATAGCAAACAAATTCTGGGAACATTGTTGTTGTAAAAAATATTTTGTTCACAAATTATAAGCAAATTTACAGTGGCGTTATATATATGAAACGCACCTTATATGTTTTTCTTACAAAAATTATTTGAGTCAAATTTATTGAATCGCGTAAAAAAGAACGCACAATTTTTTTGAGTCGCGTTATATCAAATTCGCGTAAAAAGAGAATCAGGTGTATATTATATATAGGCCACTTCGAGTGCTATCATTTGGGATATATTTTGAGGTGTAATAACATTCAGTTTAAGTTAAAACAAAATTGGCTCAAATTCGTGCATTTTTGGGCATCGGGATAGGCTTTGAGAAGGCAGCCCAGGTTCGTTAATTTCACCAAATTCATCACAATCTTTCCTCTACATCCAATCGCGTAATCTTATTGTAATGTACGCCTCTGAAAATTGGGCTATTTATTAATTTTCTTCGAAAATTATATTAGCTAAAAATCCTGTAAAAAATTTTGTTTCAGTTGTCATCTATTTAACCTAATTTTTACTAAATATATTAGTAAATATTCCAGCCAACTGTGTTTAATATTCCCCGGTTATGTTCACGAAAACAATGTTCAGAATTGGCAAACAACTTGGAAAACAAAATCAAGACTCGAACTCGGCTAAAGATAGTCTGCAAAGTTTTAATTTCCGTCTTTCCTTTTCGAGTCATCAAACAAAGCAGACGAATAATCTAATTTTCTTATTAAGTTTTACATTTAACATCAAATAGTGAAATTTAACGTAAAGTTATAAAATCATTTACATGATCCTGTTGCACTAAATATAATTAGATCAATTTAATACCAGCTCACTGCAACGCTATTCTACGGCTTAAGGGAAAATTTAATTTTTTTTATTGAGGCTTCAAAATCCTACCAGGATCATTTAATTATTTTCGTGGAATTAAAATTTTTCATCCACATAACCTGTTTAAAATAAAAACCATAAGGTAAAATAAAAAGAAAAAAACATTATTTCATTGAACGCTTGTACAATTAAAAATTCTATTTTTTTCTCATTTTTTCTATTAAAGATCATAGATCAGCATATTTTTTTGTTGTGGATCCTAAATTTCTCGAGGGCTTGTACACGTTGGTGCGACGAAACACTCAGCAGTTCAACTACGGATCTCCAAGCGATCGTGGCATCAAATGCTTTTGTGTGGGCGGTATAACTGCCTTAAAAATTCACAAAAAAAAAAAAAAAAAAAAACACTGTCCAAAACTGTACAAACGGTACAATACGTCAGCAAAAATCGAAAAAGTGATAAAAAAATAAGTTAAAACTCTAAAGGAATCTATATTTAAAAAATAATTCCAGAAAAAAGAAAAACAAGTGTTAAGTTAAACTCTTTCCATTAAGCTTAAACTAAAATTTAACTTAGTAAAATTTTACATGAATTGTCGAGTTAACCGAATTCGAGAGAAATATTTAACATTCAAGATGGATTATAAGTATTAGTGATTTCACCCATACAAATAACTAACATTAACACATTAAACATTTGCTCCATTAGCTCCAGTCAACTCTACGCAATTGGAAGGCCATTCAACAGTGTGGTGACAAACAAGCAAAGTGAGTGCATATCATTTTATTTTTTTTATATTGAAAAAAAAATAGGAAATGAAAAAAGGGGAGCCATCGCAGTTACAAAAGTTGGAGCTGCAAAAGGTTCTCATACTCCCAAGCTGAATTGCTTTGATAACAAGAGATAAACTGAGATCACCAAAATTCATCACAAGATCGCTTTGCGTGAGACACATCACGCTCTTTTTTTATTTGTGTTTTGTCTGCGATTGTTCTGTTACATCTTTTGCTAAACTCCAAACTTGAGTAGAAGCTAAGCTGTAAAATAATTTGGTTGTTTGTTGTGATAACAATTTTCTTACCATAATCAATAATTTAAATGTTCCAATATTTAAACAATACCGTGCAAGAGCTGCATAAACGTAAATTGTTTCAGTTTTTTTGTATGCGTGAAACCATTTTTTTTTCTTTTTTGCAACTTATCTCTAAAATTGCAACTAACTCGAACATATTGTTTGTTATGTGACCCTTACTTCATCGAACCCAACGCGGAATCGCTCCGGCTAACTAGCGGTTTCAGGCGGTTCTTAACCCGCCGCGTTGGGTCGAAGGGTATAACAATAAATTTCACTTCTGACTTCCGCCGGAAGTGAAATTTGAAATAAGTTGGTCTAATCATCGGACCAACTTACCAAACTGCATACTTTACTCGAATAGACTTGTTTAGACTCAAAATAAAAAAAAACAAAGGAAAATTAGTTAAAACTCAAAAGTATCTGCATCTTAGATAGCTCATTCCTTGGACAGCCGTCACGCAGTAGATAAAAAAAAAACATCACACAAACGCGGAATTCAATTCAATTTTCCCGGCGCTCCACCCATCCGATACCGAAACCGTTAGAAATCCATGACAGTACCGCCTTGCCGACCCACCGCTCGATTCCCTATTCCTCGGTCATTTCACCTCCCCTCCTCTTTAGCTAATTTACCAGAAAAGGTACATCATTATATTCAAAACAATTGTAAATTATGTTCGAAAATCTCACAAAACATATTAATTCGCTTTACTCTACAATTGCAGCGCAAACCACTGTACAACCAATGCAATCAATACCGGGCTATACGACCAAAACGCAGACCGAAATTGCGAACAAACACAAAAAAAAATACCTTTTAGTCGCTGTAACAATTGCTTATTATTATTCAATATAATTGATATTAAGAATTCATGTGTAAATTATAATTTATAAGTTAGATGAAAACAAAATTGTAGATAAATCTATAGCATAACAATTTCCGGTTTTAAATTATGTTCAAATAAGAACTATACAAAAAAAAATTACCAAACGAAGTGTACCGAAAACGATTTAGTTAGACAAATAAAACTAATGTCACCAAAAACACAACAAAAGTTCTCTATTTTGAATCGGAAATTATCATAAAACAGACAAAAATAATGGTTAAAAACTTAAGTTTATGTATATGTATATAATTAAACCTAATACAAAATAAAAGAAAATGTAATCATCGGAACGATTGCTTCTTCCGCGCAAAACGTTAATTAGAAATCAAATGACTTCCTACACCTAATCCTTAAAGAGCTCTTTCAAGATTGTTTTTTTTTTTCTTTCCCCCTTTTTTTTTTTTTAATAATGCGGGTATAGGTCTATCGGTGAAATATGACTGGTCGCGAATTCTTCCCTTTTCTTTTCTTTGATAAGTAACGAAATTTAACTTAATATATTAAATTATGACTAACAACAAAAAAAAATAATATAATAATAAATTTGTTTGATCGGGATCTAATCAAAGCCCACTGTATTTTATTTCGCTGCACAAATGATATGTGCGCCCTCCGCAGAACTTCGCACAAAATCCACCACGCTCCTTTTGTATTTTTTTTCTTTTACACCTTTTTGAGTAACTTAATTTTGGTTCCACACTTATGCAAAGGGGACTTTGGATTGTGAAAATTTTGTTGCCAATTTTAGAACTTTTGTGCAGATATGAAGGGTATTTCGAATATTACATAAAAAATAATGGCAATTGTGACTGACCTTATATCAACTTTTTTCCGGTACCTTTTCCTGGCGATTTCGAATCGAAAGACCTTTCCTCGTATTCGCCGCAATCTATCAGCCACACTATAGCACCAAAATCAAAAATTATATAAGTCTTTACACTACATACATAGCTACTGCTATGTATGTAGTGACTTCCTTCACTGCAGTTAGTTTTTAATCTAAACTTTCCCTGACTAAATTTTGTGTTACTAAGCAAATTCAAAATTCTAGACTTTTCGTTTACTGTTTAAACAAATCTATTTGCAACAACTAATCATAATACATAAGGTCCGTTTTGTGAAACATAGGGCTTAGTTGCTTCACTAATACATGTTGATAACTACCTAATCGTATATCTGTTTCATTTTAAAGACCGGTCAACATTTGTTGTGATCGATACAGTGGCTACATGTTGCATACCTGTTGCGATTGAACTGCCCCGCAGTAGAATCAACATTTGATCTATTACATTAATTTGTCTGCAAAATCAGACTGAAACAACTTTGACACTTCATAACGAGAGAGGAAAAAGGTATAATGGCCGCCTCCATGAAACGTCCATCAATCGATCAGCAAAGAAGAACAAAACCAAAACTAACCATACTTCTCTTGTTTCATTTTCCTATCCACAATCCATTCATTCCACTATTATACATTTGCAGCGCATGTCACTTCGACATCCGAGACGCAGAAAACCACAACTCACTATTGCCGGCAAATTTTTTAAATTGTTATTTTAAATAAATAAAAATATTTAAATAATTGCAAAATTAGCGTGTTGCCAACAACGTGCTTGTTAGGAGTTTTTTTTTTCTAAGGCAGTGAAGCGTTCAACGACCCAGGAGTCAAAATGACAACCTCTGCATAACCACAAAAGAAAAACGTGCTAAGCATTTCAATGGTGAGATTTTCATCAAAGAATATTCGTATTCCGAAGGGAACTCATGGTCTCAATAGAGGCAAGGACCAAAAACAAAGACGAGAGGACACGCAAGTTGTTCGAATATCGAATTCATGTTCATCGGAAAAATGGTTCTTCAGCCACCATGCAACAAAACACTGCGTAGGCCAGGGCAGTCCTTCGACCGTCTGCAGTTTGCGCAGTGTGCAAGGTAAACGTATCGCATTTTAAAGCCTAAAAAAAATACTTTAGTAAGCTCAAAACACATTAATCTCTTCTTCACAGAATAAGACGTAGGATCAAGTCTTGCAAGTAAAAAGCTTTGTATAATCATTTCGTCAACTTTTCTTGCATCTATTTTTTTGGTGAACTCGCTATACGTGTAAGTGAATATCCGTGAATACAACTCATCCCTATTTTACCCAAAGCGAATAATGTCTACGAAAGACAACAAAATGATTTCTGTTTCAAATTATGAAGTAGTGCACGTGTACAAGGACTTGTTTGGGTATCCATTCACACATATAAAGTAAGCGAGTAATTGAGTTGCAGACGTAAAAGCATGTTCCACCTGCTAACACTAAATCGTATGCCTCCATGGGAAATTGTTTTTCTTCTTACATCAGTTTCAAAACAACAAATTTTTACGTCGTTTACCCAAGACTTTTTGCTAGCTCTAAAGCCCTTGTTTTCGGGTGCCCAAAGTAGGCTTCCGCCCACACCCTGAGAAGAGAAGGCTCATGCTAACCGACTTAGCTAGACGGGTATTCAGTTTGCAGTTGATTTTTTTTTAAATTTTCAAATGACTAATTTCAATTTTTCTTTTATTTTACTTTCAGAATCCTTCGGTTTGTTTGATGCACGCTGTTTTGTTATCATTTCTTCCTTTTCCTTTTTTTTTTTATGCAGAAATTCATTTGACGGGAAGTATTATCATACTTTCACTACTTTTCTTTAGAGTGATACTTTGCTTAACCTTTTTTTCGGATACGATGATTGGTTCCCATTCTGTCAAAACTTGCAACACGGATAGCTTATTTTCCGAAATGAATGGTGAGTCTTGCCCGGTGATGAATTGAACGTTTCCCTTTTTGTAGTTTCTGTGTACATGAGTATAAATTTTACCTCAGCGATTTTTGTTGTACCGTCTTTACGTCTGATAACCTTACTGCTTCAAGTCCTTTGCGTGGAAAATACCAATCGGTTTGCCTGCAAGGTTCTCGAGTTCATACATATTATTCCCGATGGGACGTATGACTCGACATTTAACAAATTTCTTGCAAAATTTGGCATTTAAATTTTTTTTTAAGTCACTTGCCACAAAATTTTTCTTGAATATTTCCTGTCCCGGTGTAAAATGTATCTCGCGGCTACGTTTGTTGTAATATCGTGCGCTTCGTTCATAAGCTTGGTGAAGATTTTTGCTAACTTTTTCGCGAATTAAAGCAATCCTGTCTTGATTGCTCAAAATATTTATATTTTGCTCATCTAAGGCTTTGAGTTGTCTTACTAATTTATAATCAGCCCCACTCGTGAACATTTGATGACCAAATAGAGCGAAGAAAGGGGTGACACCAGTAGCTGCATGCACCGAACTCCGTAGTGCGCATTCTATTTCTGTTAAATACAGGTCCCAATCTCTGTGGTCTTGTTGCATATAGGATCGTATCGCCGTCAGTATGGATTGATTCACCCTCTCTGCAGCATTTGATTGTGGCGAATAGAAAGCTGTTTTAAGATGAGTGATTTTGTATAAATTCATCATTTTCGTAAATTCTTTTGCAACGAACTGTTTGCCATTGTCCGAATGTATAGTCTCGGGTACGCCAAACTTATGGAATACTTCGTGAACCAAGAATTCCACTACTTTTGCGGCCGTCGCCTCTCTCATTGCTTTTAACAGTGTAAACTTCGTGAAGTGGTCCACCACTATAAAAATATAGGCATTGCCACCTTTAGACCTGGGGTACTTGCCAAGAAAATCTATGTAAATTTTTTGAAACGGGCGCTCCGTAAGTACTTCTTGCCCGATTGTCGGTCTTAATTCTTGATTAGAGTGCTTCGACTCTTTGCAAATGGTACAATTTTTAATGTAATTTCTGACTTGAACAGCCATCCGAGGCCAGTAGTACCATTGACGTAGCCTATGCAAAGTTTTGGCAACACCGCCGTGAGCAACGATCTCAGGGCTGTGCGCCTTTTCTATCAAAGTTGATGATAAAGATTCTGGAACCCACAGTTTCCATTTTAGTTCGTCGACGTCTGGGTCGCAACGCGTTCGCTTAGACAAAAATCCATTTTCCATTTTCAAATCTGGCAGTTTTTCAAAATTTTCTTCAACATTTTTTATTAGATTAAGGTATTCAGGTGATTTGAATTCAGTGTTCCAAAGTCAAACCACGAAATATTTGTAGCATCGACCTCTTCCACAAATCGCGATAGCGTGTCTGCTACAACATTTTCTGTTCCTTTCCGGTGCTCTATTTGAAAATCATACGACTGTAATTGAAGAGACCACCTTGCCAGTCGGCCCGATAGGTCCTTTAAAGACATGAGCCACTTCAAGCTGGCATGATCCGTTACCACGGTGAAGGGCATCATCTCGATATACGGGCGGAATCTTTTTACTGCTAGAACAGCTGCCAAACACTCCTTCTCCGTAACGCTATAATTACGTTGGCAACTGTTCAACTTCTGAGAGTAATATGCTATCGGCCTCTCATTTCCCTCGCGATCCTTTTGGTACAGCACCGCACCTACGCCAATTTCTGACGCATCGCACTGTACCCAGAACCGCGAGGAAAAATCTGGATGTTGAAGTACAGGAGCAGTTGTGAGGGCATGCTTCAGGCTATCAAATGCCACGATCGCTTCAGGCGTCATTTTAAATTTTACTCCTTTTTTAAGAGTATCGCTGAGAGGAGCAGATATGGCTGCAAAGTTTTGGATGAACCTGCGATACCATCCTGCAGTGCCCAGAAAACTACGGACTTCTCTTGGAGATTTCGGAATGGATATTTTTCTTATGGCTGAGACTTTATCAGGATTGGTCTTCAACACTCCTCCACCTACTATAAACCCTAAATACCTTAATTCCTTGAAACAGAATTTTGACTTTTTAAAACCAATCGTTAAATTGGCTTTTCTTAGGCATTCAGCTACCTCACTCAAAACTTCTACATGGGTGTTAAAATCCGGAGCTATGATCAGGAGATCATCCAAGTACACAAAAACATTGGACTTGAGCCGCTGCGGTATGACTTTGTCCATTAGACGACAAAGTCTCTGCGCAGCATTACATAACCCAAAAGGCATGACAGCAAATTGATACAGTGGCCTTACGGGCACTGTGAATGCTGTATACGCTTTGCTACTTTCCTCGAGGCCTATCTGCCAAAATGCAAATTTGAGGTCGACGCTACTTATATAATGAGTGTAATCGATCCGACTCAATATACCCTCAATATTTTGTAAAGGGTACGCGTCCTTAATGGTTCGTTCATTCAGTTTTCTAGCATCTAAGCATAACCTATTTTTTTCAGGCTTACGAACGAGCGTCACCCTGTTACTCCACGGGCTTTCGCTCTCTTCTATTACGCCCAACTCCAACATTTTATCGACTTCGGCGTACACAAGATCTTCCACCGCCTGGGACATGGGATAGTGTCGCTCTTTCACCGGATTTGTTCCTTCAGTAAGTTGAATTGTGTGGGTTTCAAGGTGAGTTTTGCCTAAGCCATGCTCTTCGTATGTTAGAAACTTCTTTTAAACTTCATTTAGTAACCGCTGTTGCTCTGCACTTAAACAATGTTGTTCTGGCTTTTCAGCTATTTCTTCATCAAAATTTTTGAACTGTGCATTGATTTTTTCTATATTGATTTCTTCAGCTGAAATAACGTCCAACGCCAGCTCGAATTCTCTCCAGAAGTCGATACCCAAATATACCTTTTGTTCCAAATTTGGACATAAAAAAAATTTATAATTTTTGTTCTTTCTTTGTATTTTACCGGAATTTTAATTTTTCCAATCACAGCGTGTTTTTTTCCGCCGGCGGTTTTGACCGTTGAAAAGTATTTTTCAATATTTGCGCCTATTTTTTCCACTAGTTCCCGGCAGCCGCGCCCAAGTATGCAAACGGAAGCTCCCGTGTCCAACAGACCTTTTATATTGACACCTCCCATTTGCACATCGGCATATGCCCGTGGATCGTAATCAGCCGCTTTGCTGACTGCTTCAGCTACACATTTTCTCATATATTTACGCTTTGCGAAATTTAAACGCGCCTTTTTAACCCTTTTAGACACTTCTCGCATTCCATACAAAACATTTACATTAAAAATACGATCTCTTGCGCTGTAGTAATTTTTTATCCTTTCCTCTATAGGTTTGCCCGTCTTCTGTATTGGTAAAGTGTTATTTTTGTTACAATTATATATGCTTCTTAAAATTTTTATTTTTGTTTTTTCTGCAGACTCAGTTTCTGGCTCATCATCACCGTTTTCATCATTAGCGATACAATTTATTGCTTTTCCACGGGGTTTTGTCTGGAGCGTGAATCCCCCGCCAAGCTCACGTTCCTGCTCGAGTTTCCCAGATTACATGTTGGGCATTTTGGGGTGATGACGTCTGGTGCTCCACATTTATAGCAGAATATTGTTCGTTGTGAGGAGGTGCAATCCATAAAGCCATGACCTGGCTGCTTGCAATTCCAGCATTCTAAGACCCGTTTCGTCTGTACCTGATGCTGCTGCTCTAGTTGTTTTTTTGGATTTAGATTCTGCTGCTGTTGATATGAATGTTGTTGCGGATACAGATTAGTTCGACGCACTGCATTTAGTTCATCTATTGGCATATCTTCAATCTGACTAAGCGGGCTCTCACATTCTTCAAATTCCAGTTCATTTATCTTGTGGATTCTTTGTTGACGTATGTATTTTTCGTTCGGCTGGTATATCCCACGTACATCGCGTCTGCTAAAATACTTTTCGGCCTCGATACATTCGCTGCGCAATTGATCAACCGTGTATATAACCATGGGATACACCAGACGTGCTAATCCGTCTTTCAAATTTTGTTTTATGATTTTAACAATCTCAAAGTCACCCACAGGTCTTTCTAATTTCGAACGCGTTTTTAAAATTGCATGAAAATACGCATCAACGGATTCACCGGGTTGCTGTTTGCGCTCGTACAGATCACGCATAATCTCGAAATCTGTACGGCTATGCTTATATTGACGTTGAAGTGCATGTTTTAAAGTTGGCCAGTCTAATGAATTATTACTTTTTACATACAGCTAATACCACTCGCGTGCGTCTCCTGTCAACAAAAGGTGAAATTCGCGCATTACTAACTCCCAAAGATAACCGTAGTGAGCCTGAAGATGTTCAAAGCGAAACACAAAGTCTTCTACTGATAAGTGGTCAGCGTGACCGTCAAACATTAACCCCCACTTGTCGATTTTTACCGAGTTTGCAAAGTTGGATGGCCAACGTTGTGGTGGTGGACCAATATGCATCATGGGCGGTACCCCTGCAGTGCCCTCTGTATAATAATGTTGCGGTGTAGCACTCGCTCTCAACCTATCCTGAGGTGTTGGCATGGCATCCGGCTGCTGAGGCAAATATCGTTGTTGATTTGGCTGCGGAAGCTGACCCATTGGAATTGGTTGTTGAATCGCCTGTGTTTGGTTTTGATACGGCATAATCCTTTGGTTATATGTGTTCGAACTGATGTAGCTTCCATTCGATTGATTGTTTTTGCTTCTTTCAGATTCATCCGTTGGCTGCATCCGAAGATTGGATACTGTGCTTTGTCTGCCGTCAGCATGAACGTTGCCTTCTCTCCCAGGCTCTGATGATTTAGAAGAAGAGTTACTGTTTGGGCCTACACTTTGGGTAAGACTCAAATCTCTCATAAAGCTAGAAAGGCTTGTCTGAACTGCATTTAAAATTTTCGCCTCTATAGACTTTTCTAAAATAGCCCTAGATTTTTCAGTCTCATTTCTTACGAAATTCGCGATATTTTCCGCGGTTATAGTGGTATAGGGGACCGGCTTTCTGCCTGTATCTTTAAACTGTTTTGGCGCCTTGTTTAGAGGCGGTGGATAAAATATGTTGGGTAGAAACCCGGCAGAGTTTTGGACATTAATATCAGGGTTTTTGGGAATCGCTCCTGTGCTTGGTCCAGCCGCACCCTCGTTTCCGCCAGTATTTATGGTCGCGGATAGGTCCCTAAATGTTGGGTCTATGTTCTGGGTCGCGTCCATCTTCTCCGCTTCAACAGACGCCATTTTCGCTAATGGGCTACTTGTAGTTAACGAGCGATTAATGTCTTGTTGATGATGTCTCTTTTTGGCTTCCTCTAATCTTTTCTTTTGGAATGGGTTTTTATTTCGGATCTTGTCTAATTCTTCCGAGCTACTCATCGAATCCTACCCAAATTCCTCTCTCTATGATTTTCTGCTTCAAAAAGCTTTTAGATTTATATATATGTATGTCTATTTTTTTGTTTTGCGAAGTCTTCCGACTTTTATAATGTTCTGACAATTTTGAAAAAATAAAATTTTTTATTTAACGTTCCAAACGTTTCCAAACTTCCAAAATAAAAAATGCAACTTCTGTTTTTTTCTATTACAAAAATTGCGCCTAATGAAAAATTTTTTTTATCCTATATATTTTTTTTTTTTTTGTGTGTGTATGCTCTTTTCATTCCTGATAGCAATGAGGGTATAGGCGGTCTTAGCTTTGTGCTGTGCAATCCTCACGTAATTCATGCATCTAATTCCCAAGATTCGTTTTGATTAGGCCACGAATTACCGATTAAGTTCTAATCAAGATACACATCTTCAACTGAACCCAAAACACTAACTCCATTTTATTTAAATGTATTTTAATAATTCAGTTGCTAGACAGCACAGCACAAACTATAAAACCCCCAATCGCAACTATACATTTAAATCTGTCTGTTTTGGCTCTCTGACTCAGTGATTCCAGTTTTCAATGCAATCAGTCTTTTGATTATGAATCATGACTAAGCCACTGAAATTAAAACCACTGGTAGAAGCCGCACCTTTCAGAAAAAAAAAAAATAAACAAAAAATATGTTTGTCTATCATTTTAATTTTTTTTTTATTTTTCAACCTGCATACATTTTTGATGCACGCGTCCTCTATCCTTCCCCAGGAAGATGCAGTTGACTCTGCTTCGTTTTGCAAGACAAGTCATCACCCTGACAGAAATACAGAGAAGACGTGATCCTATTTGTTAATTGGCTCTGCCAGAAATCTCTATACTTTTTTTTCTAATTGAAATCGATTGACATTCATCGGTCCTTCCTTCAGTCGATGCAATTAGCCATTCGGCTTTACCTTGGCTAAGCCACCGATGGTGAAAGAAAGACCGACAAAATGCAATCGAGGCCTCTTCCTATATTGGCTGTTTACTATAAAAAAAAATCAGTATCTGTTGAAATTTCCAGTTTGAAATTTGGGGCAATTGCTGTTAAAACCCCACTGCTTCTATATTTAATTTGGGCGCCATATTCTTATGGCGCAACCTTGGGTATTTGTTGTTCTTACCCCCCCTAAAATTCTTGATTTGATTGGGCGCCATATTGTTATGTGACCCTTACTTCATCGAACCCAACGCGGAATCGCTCCGGCTAACTAGCGGTTTCAGGCGGTTCTTAACCCGCCGCGTTGGGTCGAAGGGTATAACAATAAATTTCACTTCTGACTTCCGCCGGAAGTGAAATTTGAAATAAGTTGGTCTAATCATCGGACCAACTTACCAAACTGCATACTTTACTCGAATAGACTTGTTTAGACTCAAAATAAAAAAAAACAAAGGAAAATTAGTTAAAACTCAAAAGTATCTGCATCTTAGATAGCTCATTCCTTGGACAGCCGTCACGCAGTAGATAAAAAAAAAAACATCACACAAACGCGGAATTCAATTCAATTTTCCCGGCGCTCCACCCATCCGATACCGAAACCGTTAGAAATCCATGACAGTACCCCCTTGCCGACCCACCGCTCGATTCCCTATTCCTCGGTCATTTCACCTCCCCTCCTCTTTAGCTAATTTACCAGAAAAGGTACATCATTATATTCAAAACAATTGTAAATTATGTTCGAAAATCTCACAAAACATGTTAATTCGCTTTACTCTACAATTGCAGCGCAAACCACTGTACAACCAATGCAATCAATACCGGGCTATACGACCAAAACGCAGACCGAAATTGCGAACAAACACAAAAAAAAATACCTTTTAGTCGCTGTAACAATTGCTTATTATTATTCAATATAATTGATATTAAGAATTCATGTGTAAATTATAATTTATAAGTTAGATGAAAACAAAATTGTAGATAAATCTATAGCATAACAATTTCCGGTTTTAAATTTTGTTCAAATAAGAACTATACAAAAAAAAAATTACCAAACGAAGTGTACCGAAAACGATTTAGTTAGACAAATAAAACTAATGTCACCAAAAACACAACAAAAGTTCTCTATTTTGAATCGGAAATTATCATAAAACAGACAAAAATAATGGTTAAAAACTTAAGTTTATGTATATGTATATAATTAAACCTAATACAAAATAAAAGAAAATGTAATCATCGGAACGATTGCTTCTTCCGCGCAAAACGTTAATTAGAAATTAAATGACTTCCTACACCTAATCCTTAAAGAGCTCTTTCAAGATTGTTTTTTTTTTTTCTTTCCCCCTTTTTTTTTTTTAATAATGCGGGTATAGGTCTATCGGTGAAATATGACTGGTCGCGAATTCTTCCCTTTTCTTTTCTTTGATAAGTAACGAAATTTAACTTAATATATTAAATTATGACTAACAACAAAAAAAAATAATATAATAATAAATTTGTTTGATCGGGATCTAATCAAAGCCCACTGTATTTTATTTCGCTGCACAAATGATATGTGCGCTCTCCGCAGAACTTCGCACAAAATCCACCACGCTCCTTTTGTATTTTTTTCTTTTACACCTTTTTGAGTAACTTAATTTTGGTTCCACACTTATGCAAAGGGGACTTTGGATTGTGAGAATTTTGTTGCCAATTTTAGAACTTTTGTGCAGATATGAAGGGTATTTCGAATATTACATAAAAAATAATGGCAATTGTGACTGACCTTATATCAACTTTTTTCCGGTACCTTTTCCTGGCGATTTCGAATCGAAAGACCTTTCCTCGTATTCGCCGCAATCTATCAGCCACACTATAGCACCAAAATCAAAAATTATATAAGTCTTTACACTACATACATAGCTACTGCTGCTAACTTTACTCACATTGCCACTGATTTTAGTTTCCTTTTTTTTTGTTTTTTTGTGTTTCTTCACAATTTATATCAAATCCTTTTCACGCCTTCCTGCCTGTTCACTGTTTTGAAGCAAATCACTTTGATTCTAAAAACTAACTACCGTTTAATGCTGATTTCAAAAATTCACACAGAGAATTTATTTCTAATTTTCATACCTCTTATGCTGAAGCTATGCCAAACTCCTGAGACTTTGCACTTGATATCCTGAGGTCTTTTCCTTAAATCCTGCGGTAATCCATTTGCAATACCCTGTGCACACTAACTATTACTTTCAACAGGCACTTTATTTAAACTTAAACGGTTAAAATCTTCCCGGTTTTCCCAGCTTGTGACTTCCTTCACTGCAGTTAGTTTTTAATCTAAACTTTCCCTGACTAAATTTTGT
The DNA here is from genome assembly GCA_963680825.1 of Meiosimyza decipiens. Taxonomy (NCBI): domain Eukaryota; kingdom Metazoa; phylum Arthropoda; class Insecta; order Diptera; family Lauxaniidae; genus Meiosimyza; species Meiosimyza decipiens. The sequence continues at coordinate 43,582,802 of OY804260.1, read as the reverse complement.
GTTACTAAGCAAATTCAAAATTCTAGACTTTTCGTTTACTGTTTAAACAAATCTATTTGCAACAACTAAACATAATACATAAGGTCCGTTTTGCGAAACATAGGGCTTAGTTGCTTCACTAATACATGTTGATAACTACCGAATCGTATATCTGTTTCATTTTAAAGTCCGGTCAACATTTGCTGTGATCGATACAGTGGCTACATGTTGCATACCTGTTGCGATTGAACTGCCCCGCAGTAGAATCAATATTTGATCTATTACATTAATTTGTCTGCAAAATCAGACTGAAACAACTTTGACACTTCATAACGAGAGAGGAAAAAGGTATAATGGCCGCCTCCATGAAACGTCCATCAATCGATCAGCAAAGAAGAACAAAACCAAAACTAACCATACTTCTCTTGTTTCATTTTCCTATCCACAATCCATTCATTCCACTATTATACATTTGCAGCGCATGTCACTTCGACATCCGAGACGCAGAAAACCACAACTCGCTATTGCCGGCAAATTTTTTAAATTGTTATTTTAAATAAATAAAAATATTTAAATAATTGCAAAATTAGCGTGTTGCCAACAACGTGCTTGTTAGGAGTTTTTTTTTTCTAAGGCAGTGAAGCGTTCAACGACCCAGGAGTCAAAATGACAACCTCTGCATAACCACAAAAGAAAAACGTGCTAAGCATTTCAATGGTGAGATTTTCATCAAAGAATATTCGTATTCCGAAGGAACAATTCATGTTCATCGGAAAAATGGTTCTTCAGCCACCATGCAACATGCTTTGAATGGAGTTAACATAATTATTATTAGAACTTTTAACTATAAGAATGTCTTTCTTTATATTATTTTATAAGTGAAAAAAATTAGTCTAAGAGTTCTATAACTTGTTTTTTTTTTGTTAGTTCAAAAATCAAGTGTATACCCGTCTCTAAATTTTTGTTATGAAAGTTTATGTAGAAATAAAGTTTGAAGCAATGGAATGCTAATTTAATTAAAGTTTCCTTGGGGGTTATGATAGGATAGGGTAATTTTATTTGGGGATCTTAAAAGTACTTTGCGTGTAAGATCATGGAGAGGTGGGTTTTGACGCTGTATCTTGTTTTACATCTTCAAGATACCTACACATGCTTCAACACAATCGATACTTTTCATAGTGTTCGGTAATTTTCACTAAGCCATATCGGGGTAATTTTGGTATGGTCTTTTCTAAGTCTATTTAATTTGATTCATTAGGGAGTCTAAAATAATTTTTTGTGTTACTTTGCACATGAGTGGGTAGGTCACAAACCCCCCCAGTCGACTACTTGATAGCCCAGTCAATGGCTCCCGCCCGACCTCACCACTACCAACGATCAAGCATCTCCTTTGAGGTTGTTTTTTCAAAATTCTGATGGATTTAGCACTTATGCAATTTTGTGTTCGTTACATTATACACTCTACTTTTCTACAGTCGGCTCTCCGCCTATAGGAAACTTAAAGCTTCGCTAAAATCAATCGTAATCGTGTCGTCGTGGGGTCAACACGGTTTGTTGCGATAACTATAAGTTCTTTCAAACCTTTTTAAACCTGAACAATATAAATAAATAAAAAAAAAATTTCTAAATATCTATTATGCCGTGTGTTTGTGGTAATAAAGTGGATCGTAGTCATCCTAGTGGTGATAAAATACAATACCACAGTTGCAAAGAATTTTTCCATTGTAATTGCATAAATTTGTTGCCGGATGATGTTGAATTGTTTCAAAATTCAAATAATTTTTTTCGTTGCGTTGCCTGCTCTTCTACGAGACGCACGTCTTTTCGGTCTCCACCTTCGGTTTCAACAGCTATTCGAAAAGATGATCAAAGTCCAGTCCTAGCAAGTGGCTCTAGTGCAGTCGGTGCTGATGCGTGTCTACAAAAAAATTCAAAACAAAACACAATAACACAAAGAAGTGAAAATCAAAACCAAGTAGTTAAGCATAGCCTACTTGGAGCAAAACCAAAACAACAACCTGCACAACGACAGCAGCAGCTTAGTCATCATAACAAACACGAAAAAAAAACTCTCCTAATTTGCGAAACAAACTATGTATGCAGCAAATACAACAACAACCTGAACAAAAACAACAGCAGCAGTCTACTTATAATCATTACCCGATTTCAAACGTTCCTACTGGTTCAACGCTCCAACAACAATCATTTGTAAACTCTGCTGTTCTTTTGCAACAACAGACTAGTCAACAAAAGAAAATAGATATACAAAACGCAACTGATATGCAAAGCCTACTTTGTGAGCAGCAACTACTAAAGAAGCAGAATTTAATTCCTAGGGTTCCTGTAGGTTCACTATTAAACTCTCCTGTATCATTGCCACTTCATCATCAAGATATGCAGCTTATTTCTAGCCAACAACAACAAGACAGCAATAGTGAAATCACATTGGAAAAGGTTTTCAACGAAATCATTGCTCTTCGCTCTGAGTATGAAAATTTGTTTTCAGTTATCTACTCATTAGAAGCAGATAAAAAAGAATTATTAGAAAAAGTAAACACTCTTGAAAGTGAAGTGAATTTTTTGCGGCAAAAAAATAGAGAAAAGTATGTTGAGATCGTCGGTGTGCCGAATTTAGAAAATAATAATGCTACTGACTGTGCTCTTAAAGTTCTCTCTACTGGAGTAGGCACAAACATAACAGTGGAGCAAATTGATAACTGTTTTGTTATAGTAAAAAAATAAAAAGAAAAAATAATCAGACCTCAAACATCTTGGTCGTAAAATTCACTTCTCTTATTAAGAAAAATGAGGTTCTTAGAAACAAATATAAAAATAGAAATAATTTAACCACCAAAATATTTGGGTGTCAAAAGGAACAAAAAATTTTTGTTAATGATAGTTTGAATAGTGACACTAGAAGTTTACTGGGGGCAGCTCAAAAATTAAAAAAACAGAAAGATTATAAATATGTCTGGGTTAGAAACGGTAAAGTCTTCATGCGAAAAGGGGACGGTGACAACTATATTGTAATTAATAAGCTGGAAGACTTACAGTCAGAAACTTAGATAAAAATTAAAAAAAGTGTAAATGTCTTTCATTGCAGTCAAGTCTCCCTTTTTCCAACTGTACCGTTGTTAACAGTCAAGATCTGTGTTATAATCAACTATATTCTGATAACAGCCTTTGTATTCATCACAATATAAGAAGCTTACGTAGCAATTTTGTTACGGATTTCGTACTTTTTAAAAGCGTAAGAAAAAACGCCACCCGCGTGTCAACGCGATTGCGATTCATTGAACAGGCCTAAACTGGAGTTGAACTGTCAACTTTATTTTCAGCCACCTATCGGCTACAGTAAAAACTTCAGTTTGGTGTGATGAAACTGAGAAAAATCAGCCGATAAAATCGCCCAATCCCAAACTGACACCTGGTTTGACAGCTCAACTAATGGGAATGCGCACCCAAGCGTCCCTGTTAACACTAAAAATCCGTTTTTAAAAATTTTTAAAATCTTCCTTCTTGAATCTCAATTTCAATATAAAATACACACCATTGCCCGGTATCTGGCTTTAAGCAAACAAAAATTGAACACACTGTAGCCTTAATTAGGACTTATTCAAAAAACCGTTGAAAAAAAAATTTGTTTACATCAGCTGACAGTATTTAAAATGTCAAAAAGTCAATTAGGAAGTGTGGGCATCAATGGGCCAAGGATGCCGTTCAGATTTTTTTTTTATGTAAGCGTAGCTTGGGTAGCGGACGGACGGCTGGCAAGCGGCATCATGCGAAAATATCATCAGTTGCTGGATAATTTCAACGCGTTCGGTTGTCGAAAAAGTTGCTCGACTACAACAAAAAAAAACATCACTTGAGAAAATTGCAAATCGCAAAAAAATTAAAAATCAATTAGTGCGAAATAGTGAAAAATATGTTGACAATAAACCAGTGCAGTTTGCAACTGGAATAGCTGAAATTTGAAGTCTTGCAGTGTGATTTATTTGTGCCGAAGCCATTGTGATAAAATCACAATAAAAGTAAAATGAAAACTGTTTGCCATATTTAATGTTTCAATTCGAAAACTCAAAACTATAAGGCCAATGTGATTTTTAAGAAGAATCTCAAGTGACAAACTATACATAACGTAGGAGTGCATATTACAATATTTTAATCACTTGATCTTCAATCAAAAACTTTCCACGTTGGAATAAAAATCTATTTTAATTGTGTACGTGCATTAAAATGCAATAAAAAAACAAAAAAGTACCGCCTCGGAAACAATAAATTAAAGTGCATTGAAATTGAAAGGAATTTACAAATAAAATTGCAAAAGCACCACAAAGCAAAAATACTTGACATTAAAATAAAAACCAGATAAAACAAACCAAAAATATCAGCAACAACAGTACCAGCAATAACCACACAACAACAACATCGACACCAGCCTCCTGAAAACAACAACATTCAACCACCGTGCAGCGGGGTACCCCACTTATATATAAGGTTATGTAAAATGAAATTTATTGTATACTAGGAAATCTTAAGTAAGTTGTTTCTTCCGTTCGCAAGTATTCCAATTTTTGAATAGATTCTTAAAACTTTAAAGTAAAGCGAAAACTCCGTATAATTGCTAAATTACTCAAGTGAATTTGAATTTTTTTTGTGCTATGCGCATTACCTTCTAAGTAAAAATATTTTAGACTTAGACTAAGTTATAGACATAAAAGAAAAAGCTAAAGTAATCAATTTTAGTTGTAGATAACTTGTAAAGAAACCGTGTGTGTACAATTATTAAAAATACTAAATTGAAATTATAAAGTTTGCTACAAAAACCAAAATTGAATTTAAAAAAAAATTAAAGTTGAATTGAAATAAAAAAATTACTTTTTCTTAATTTAAGAATGAAGATTTGCTAGCGAAAGATTTAGGGGAGGTGCCGGGGTGGTGAAGCCGTGATGCCACCGATAGAAATTTAAATAGAAAAAGTGTGACCTGGGGTTTTTCTGCTCCTCGTGTTTTTTTTGTTCTATGCTGCGCTACGGTTGGCATAGGGAAACCGCGACCCTAGCCGGGAAGTCTTAGTGCCTGCCACTAAAGATTAAGCGAGCTTCTCCCTTTTATTTAAGATGCCAGGCGTAACAATTTTGACACTTTAGCGCTGCAATTAGAATCGTTTGTGAATAAGCCACTTCTTATTTTTTTGTCTGAAATTTGAATTTACGACGAGGAAATTACACTTTATGACCTTCCTGGCTATAATTTTATAGCCTGTTGCAATAATGATTAAGCATCTGGTGGAGTCTCTGCATTTGTTCATTGTACATTGATTTGTGAGAATGCTTGTTATAACCTTAGTAGCTGTGATGTTTTAAAGTTGAAGTTACAAATTCGTAATACCAAGTTCACATTTCTGTGCATTTACAGGTTTGATAATAGCTCATTCGATATATTTTATAATGACTTGAGCACTCTTCTCGCCAATGAAAGTAACGGGAATTTAGTCTTGCTCGGTGATTTAAATTTAAATATTCTGGAAAACGCTGCCAATATTGACAGATATCTTTTTTGCTTTCTGCTTTAGGGTTAGAAGCTTGTATTAATCAGCCGACTCGTATCGCAAACGACTCAGAAACTTGCATTGATCATATGTTTGTACGTCTCCAAAGTAGTCAAAATCTGACTTTTTACAGCTCTGCCATTGATTTTCAAATTTCTGATTATTGCATGACTTGTTCAAATTTCGGAAATGTTCAAACTAGCAGTAATAGATTTACTTATCCGTCTGTTTTCGAAAAAAAAATCGATTTTTTCGCGCTTAATCCTTCTTTACTAGCTGAAGGTTGGGAACATGTTTACAATAAATGCGATCCTTCTAAGGGTTACACCCTGTTTATAATAACTCTACAAGAATACGTTAATAGTTGTTCGAGTATGGTGAACAAAAAGGATTTGAATCAAAGAAAATTAAAGCCCTGGATTTCTAATGCACTGCTTGAAAAAATTAAATTAAAAAATAAACTTTTTAAGAGGAAAAATAAACAGCCTAATAATGTTGATATTTATGCTTCGTATAAAACCCTTTGTAAAGAGATTTCTAAAGAAGTTTTATTGAGTAAAAACAGTTACTACCTTAACGAATTTGATAAAATTAAAGGTGATGTAAAAAAAGAGTGGAAGTTAGTCAACAATATCTTGAACAAAAACTGTAAATTAGAAAATGTTCAAAGTATGGTCTTTGAGAACATTACTATTACTGACTCCTTGGAACTGGCTGAAAGCTTTAACAATTTTTTTGCCTCTGTAGGTAAAGAAGTTGTTGCTGAGAATGTGGCGGATAGACCTTGATGTAGTTGCTTGGTTAATGAACCTTGTCTTTCTCAAAGCTTCTATTTTGAACCTATTTCCTCTTTTGAAGTATATAAAATTATCATGTCTTTAAAAAATTCTAACTCGACAACATTCAATAGTTTCTCTAATAACTTAGTTAAAAAGATTGTGTTTAACATCTGTGATAGTTTGAGCCATTTATTTAACAAAAGTGTTGAAAGAGGTTTATTCCCTGACGATATAAAGTTTGCTGAGGTGATACCAATACATAAAAAAGGCGAGCGCACAATAATAAATAACTATAGGCCAATTTCTCTTCTTCCCATTTTTGCCAAAGTCTTTGAGAAAGCTATGAAGATTCGTTTTGTGAACTTTCTCGAAAAAAATAAACTTTTAAGTAAATGGCAATTTGGGTTTAGATCAGGGTTATCTACTGAAGATGCCCTCCTTAATTTTTGTTCTAATGTGTACTCTGGCCTAAATGATAAGAATATAACTGCGGCGCTGTTTATTGATATCACTAAGGCATTTGCTTATGCTCCTCTAAATGTTTCCAGATTGAAGGTGTGAAATCTTTCAAATATCTCGGTCTATTGCTTGACAGCAAGATGAATTGGTCTGACCATACGCAAGCTTTAAAAAAGTATCTTTTGGGACCAACAAGATATCTATATTTTTTGCTGAAGCCTTATTGTTATACTAGCCTTCTTAAATGGCTTAACATGTTGGGGTGGCACGCAAAACAATAAAGTACACCTTCTTTTAATATCACAAAAGCATGTAATTCGTTTAGTTTGTAAAAGTGGTCGTCTTGAAAATAGTTTACCTCTTTTCATCAATCTGAAGATATTACCGCTTAAGCATTTATTCTATTTTAAAGTTTTAAAAACATTCTTTAATAGATCAGGATACTCTTTGTGTAGGAGCAGCAACTACAATTTAAGGGTTAACTCCCAGGAATTAGTATCTGTGCCACATCATAATTATCAGTTCTTATTGAGGTTTTATGCAACAGTAGCACCAAGACTTTTTAATAGACTTCCTGTTGATATAAGATCTATCCGCTGTAAGCCAATATTTCTTAAAAAAATAAAGTCATGGCTTTTCACCTTATCTTATAACGATGTTGATGAGCTCCTCCGCATTATTTATTGATTGCCCTTATGGGCTTTTCTTTTTATCATAAACATTATACAAACTATCATTTGTTTTTCGTATTTAATGATTTTTATTTTTGTTGTTTTTTTAACATTTTTTAAATTTTTAAATTTATTTATTTTTTTTTTTTTTTTTAATTCAGTTCAATAATTTTTTTTTATGACCCCAACTTTGAAATATATGCTATGGTTTTTTGTATTATTTTCATTCTCCACTACTTTCGCCTCTAGTTCTTTAAGAGCTATAGATTGTAGTTTTTAATAATTATTTATTTTTCATTTTGTTAAATATTTTCAATAATACATTTAAATAAGAAAATACTGTGTTTTTGTAAATTATTATTAATGAAATAAAAAAAAAAAAAAAAATAGCCTCTAGTAATCAGTAACTAGTAACTAGTACTCAGAACTTCTTCTAATCTTATGAGAACTTAGATCATCCGTTAAAGAAGACAACAGCATCACCAGCCGACATGATTTTTGGTCAATCTTTAAGATTACAGCAACAGTTAAGATAATACAAACTTTCAATCCGTCAGAGACCTTGTTCAAACTTAAAGAAAACGTAAAGATCATCCAATCAAATATTTTGCACCATAACACAATCAACATATTCCTCAAGCATTAAAAAATTTCAATTTGTTGTCATACAAAATGATACAATACAACTTTCGCTTCAACAACAACCAAATTCTTTAGAATACAAAAATCAGTACTACAAATACAGTTAACAAACGCAATCAAGGTTTACGAGGGTAAATAATGTTAGTGCCTCATATACATTTTAACACATATCACTTTAAATTTTTATAAATTTCAAAGATTCTTATTTTTTAAAGTTTTCTATTTTGAATTTTCAGAATCATAATTCATTAGTAAAAAAAACTTTTGTTGAACAAAAATGTACAATTATAAAAATAAATTTAATTAATTTAAAATTTGTAGCTATATACGTAAATAAATAAAATAATCAACATTTATAGCCAACTACACATACAATGGTGGTGGACTAATTAAGAACACTCAGGCATTATTCCTTTTTTTTTCTTCTTCCAATCTTTAAATACATTCTTTTGTATTTCCGTGGAAGTTAAAAAATAATTCTATTTTGCTTCACAAATAATCCTCCGTTCGGTTATTTCAACCGTTCGGGGGTCTAGGAACGTTATTTGTTGATTTATTTTTCTAAAAATTGTTTATGACACTGCTTTTAATCCTATTGAAAAATCTTTGGCATTTTTATAGTAGGGACCACCAGGCTTTAAGAACAATAAACTGCATTAATATTTCAACAACCTTTATTTGAAACTTCAATATAATCTTATAATTTGAGTTTAGTGCATCAATAATAAAAAAGTAACAAAATTATGAAAATTAGATGTGAAATCCTCAATGTGATTTTTGAGCTTGCATATCGTTTACCAGCTATGGAATTCTGGGACTGATATTACTCAAAGCTACACGCATGTCAGTATCTGCCTTCAATCGATTTCGAGTCTTGTTCTTTATTAAAAGCAAAGTAGAAAAACCTTGATCGCAATTTAGTGATAGTTTTGCGACGTTTTCGTTCGTTTACTTCGTTGTCAGCGATTTCCTGTAAATTTGTCTTGTGTGATAGAAACTTTTCTTTTCGTTCAAGGAAGGAAAATTATGAAAAACTAAATAACATAGTATTGTCTAATGAAAAGTAAACGAATAAAACATCAAATATTATAATAATATTCATATCTTTAATAAATACTACAAAGAAAGTATCTAATAATTTAATGTAACGAACATTTCTTCGAAGTATTTGCTGCATTGGATTTCGTTATGAATACTCGGTGTCCATCGTTTTAATGATAATTATAAAAAAGGACGACTGTAACAAATAATAGGTCTATTTGTTTACAGAAAATTTGTAACAATTTTTACTAGATTGCGTTTGTTCACAAAAACATATCCAGTAACGAGAGAAGCAGTGAGAGAATAAAGTGATAATTTGTTGCGAGAGAGCTTGCTAGTTTTTACTGGATAAAATTTTACCAGCAAAAATTATCAACAAGAAAAACATATGAGTTTGACACTTGACAATATTTTTTCATATATAAAAAAGTAAATTGTTTTGAAAAACTTAAATATTTCGTCAGTTTGTACGAATTTTTACTGGAGTTTGTTTACTTTCATGGAAATTTTTTTCTTCGTGATCAAATACTTTCTTACTCTCTCAAAATTCGTTACTGGATAATTGTTACTGGGAAAGAAATCAGCTTTGATCAAAATAAGATAACCCTTTTATGTCTATTAGATTTTACAAAGGCGTTTGACAGCAGTAATCATAATATTTTATGTAGAAAATTGGAATCGTTTGGATTTGGAATCCCTGATATTAATCTGATTAATAGCTATCTGGCTGGCAGACTGCAAAGGGTTAAATTAGGAAATCAATTTTCAAGTTTTTGCTCGGCAGTGTCTGGGGTACCGCAAGGTTCTATAGTTGGACCTCTACTTTTCACTATGTTCTTAAATGATTTAATCTTAGTCTGCAAACACTCAGAAGTGCATGCATACGCTGATGATGTACAGCTCTATATCTCACGTAGAAGTGGTCTCGTTGAAGATTTGTGCTACTGTTTAAATGAAGACCTAGAAAATATTAACACTTGGGCAAAAGTAAACCATCTTCAGTTTAATCGAACTAAATCTAAGGTCTTGCCTATTTCCAAATGTTCCGTAAATAATTCTGATATTCAACCTATATTAATTGCAAATAATAGGCTTGAACTTGTAAAAAAAGTGAGAAGTTTAGGCTTTTACCTAAATTCAAATCTTAATGCCTTTGTTCATATCAATAGTGTGGTTAGCAAAGTATATTATGTTTTAAGAAACCTCCGTCAGTCCTCAACTTTCACTCCTCAGGATACTAAAATGAAGCTTGTCAAACAACTAATACTACCTATAATAACTTATTCTGAAAATATATTCTGCAAACTCGACTCAATTTCACTACATATGCTTTTGGTTGCTTTCAACTTTGCTGCACGATATGTTTATTCCCTTAAAAGGTTTGATCACATTACTAAAAAACGATGTGCAATTCTTGGTTGTGATTTAGAAAATTATTTATATGCAAGAAATTGTATATTTCTTCAAAAACTTATTTTAAATCGTTCACCAGCTTACTTATACAATAAACTTCAATTTAGCGTATCGAGTAGGTGTATAAATTTTATTATTCCTAAATTCAATTTTTTAAATTCAACAAGGTTCTTTTTCATCAATACCATTAGAGTAAGGAACACTTTGCCAGCATCGCTTAGACTAACAACAGATCAGAGCAAATTTAGAAATGAACTATTATAAAACCAACTCATGATTCCTAGAACTCTCATCTAATCTATTTATTAGTATTAATTTTAAGTATGTATTTATATTGAAAATTATTTCCTGCTTTTACATGTAACCAACGTTTTTTTTGTGCATCAAAAGACTAAGTCTTATAGCACTAATGTTTAAAATATAATGAAAATTCAAAACAAACACACCTAATGATTACATTTATTTAGAAAAATTATTTGACCACTGTCAAATAATAATTAAATTTTTTTTTAAATGTTTATTCTTATATTTATCTTTTTTTGTAAGAAAGCCGTTCACTATTAGGTACAATTTTTTATATATTTAATGTTAAGTTTATTATCTTATTTAGTGTTGAGCTCTAACTTACTTTTCTTATCTGTAATATTTAATTTGGCCAACAAGGCTTTTATATAACATACTGAATAAATTGAAATTGAATCTTCGTATTTCTTATTATTTTAATTGTGCTGATTCAAAATTATTCACGGACCATTTTTAAGTGCTCGCGCACCACCGGTTGGGAACCAGTGATTTGAAGGATCAGAACAAGAAAAAGAAATACGGCTTGAGTGTTCTTAATTAGTCCACCACTGCATATGAGACATCAAGTGTATTAAAAAAATTTTGATTGCTTCTCCTATGCAAATTTTGTGTAGCCATCGTGAAATAAATTCAGAATCAGTTAACTTTTCGTTTGTTGAAAGTGATATTTTCACAGAAGTGACTTAATTTTGGAAAGATTTCGAGGATGATCAACTGAAAAGTGCAGGTATTGATGCAATGAATTTTCCTCCAGAGAATGTGAGGTTTAACAACAAATTTAATTTTCATGCCGATGCAGAAACAAAAAATATTCTAATAAGTAACGACATTTCACTTAAAAAATTAGGCAGTGAAGGTGATTATTTGTATGTTTGCTGAAAGAGGTTTAACCAAGGTAAGTACTTCCGAGGCAAGTTTTTTTACTCACATAACCTTACATGGAACTTCAAATCGAACGATCACGTAGCGAGAGTACCACTATGGATAAACCGTACCAGCCTATCCTCGAAGCAAATTTTTGATATCAAATTATTCGAGAAGTGTCCGAGTGTCGAAAACATTCAGTGTCACATGACTGCAACCGGCTGGAACGATAATTCTGTCGTAGCTCTTGCTTCAAATATATACCAACCATGCTTATGCTACGCACCTAACCAGTAATTCTACATGGATAGAGTCAACCTTGCATAAGCACCGTATGAGTATAATCAATTCAATTATGACTTATTTTTTTTTTTAGTTTTGAATTGAGCTATTTTTATTTTCTCACTTTTTTAAGCGCTTTTTTACATCTTCACATTTGACAGCTGTTATCAGGGTTACATCACCTCGCTTTTATGCACAATTTTCGACTGGAGATAAGTTCTCTAACTAGTTAGAAAAAAATGGTAGAGATACCTCGGGTAGACGTTTCTACTCGGGCTAAGGAAGTGTTTATGCATGTGGGTAGAATATAGCTGGTTAGAAACGTAGCATAAACATAGTAATATACGGTGCGTAGATCTTATGTCTGGGGCCGAAAAAAAAGTCGATAGACGATAACAAAATTAAGAAATCAATTAACGGATTTTCGAATGATGAAAAGTTAAAAAAAAATGAAAACTTCTGGATTACTGAGCCAAAGAAAAAAGCAATCCAAGGAAAATAAATAAAAAAGAAAGAATTTTTTGTAATCCAACATTTCAATCCAACTCATTAGATTTTTTTGGTATTCGAAGGAAGATCAAATTTTTTTTGCCTTGTTCTTAACAGTTGATTAATTTACTAATTGATTTAATGAATGATTTTTATGCATTTGATATAGTTTTTTTTTTATAGCAGTTGTGAAGTTTGATAATTTTATTTATCGTTTAATAGCAAAAATTTGTTTAAAAAATTTTTGAAATTAATAAATAATTGGAAACAAGCTGTAGCTTCATCTTTTGTAGGCAATGTTTATTTTAAAGTCTAACAACTGTTGCAGGCAATACGGCTTGTTCTCTCAATAAAAAGAAAAATTATATAATGAGGAAATATTTTCCAAATTCAACTTGTTTATGTATTATTTAACTAGTTCAATAAAATCAGTCCGAATTGGGTACAATTGAATTTTATTTTTTGTTCTATATACTATATAAACCTACATTTTTTGCAAGATTTGTATTTGTGCAATGTAAGACAATCTTTTAATGTCTATTTAATATGCCAATATTGTTTTAGATATTGTACCAATAGGAAACATTATAATATTATAAAAGTATAAATTTAGCTTTTAGCTAAATTCAGCTTTAGCGTTTTTTTCAAACGAACAACTCAATTATAACAAAAAATGTAATTTAAAAAAATATTAATTCCGAAATTGAAAAATTTTATTTAATCAATAAATCAATATTTTATTTTTTCTTGTGGAGAAGTTGATTTAGATGTAATTTTGATTGTACGAAATACTTAGATTAAACCAACAATTTTAGACGTTAGACTTAAACTCAACATTTCCAATTTTCGAAATTTTTTTTTTGGCACAGGTTTAGCAAAAATCCTTTAATTTTTTCATTTTCTTAGGGGAAGTTTTCGGGAAGCGCTTTAGGAACAAAAGACATATATGAAAAATATATATAAATATGAAAAAAAAAAATAACCTGTATAAGTTGGGAACACCTAGATAGATTTTCAAAATATGGAAACATATTAAAGGATATTGAATAAAGCATAAAAGCGACATAATAATATAAGTAATTCGTTGTAGTTTTCAAAATGATGACCTTCATTATTACTAAAAATCGGTATTTTTGCCAAAAAATATATTATTTAGCATCACAAGCTCAATTCTTTTGCTTTAAAATGATGTATAATTTGTACCAAGTTTTCCCATAATAACCCATTTTTTACCGAAAAGCAAATTTAATAAGCTATAATATACAAAACCGCTGCTCAGAGTTTACATCCTTCATTATGTCCAATACCGGCTTCGCTAGCACCAGTAATTCTACATTAAAGGTAGTGTAAGTAGGCGGCCTTTGGCCTCGGCTCAGGACTTACAACTACAAAATATTCAACACCGGCTTTAGGTCGATTTTCAGTCTACAATATATCCAACCACCAGATTCGCAGCTTCAGGAATTTTTCATAAAAGTAAGCGGCCTCGGCTCCGGGTTTACAACTCCAAAACACAGAATACTGGCTTCGCGGCGGCCGCGGTTCAGCCTATAATATATCCAACGCCTCAACTGTTAACCACAGAAACTCTACATAAGTTAGCGAAGTAATAAATACTTTCTATCTTAATATGTTTTGTTTTTGCTGTTGTTATCAATGTTGTTGTTTTACTCTTTGTTCATAAGTGCAGTTTACAAAAAAAATTATTGATTAATTTTTCTGCATTCCGGTTAACATTATTACAAAGCAATTGAAATGAGCTTTCTTGTGATACTAAAAAAGTTATGCGCTAATTAATAAATTTTTTGGAATAAAAATCGGTTTCTGAAAAAAATAAAGGTCAACATTTTACAAAAATCCTGATATCTGGGAAACTATACAATGTTTATATAGCGGTTTTATGCTTTTATGCCACATTAGATTACCTTTCATATATTATACATATCCCATATTTTGGAAAAATATCCAGGTGCTCCCAACATATACCGTATTTCATAAAAGCTATATCTTCAACTTTCCATGGCTGTACCTCCGAAACTGGATCCGAGAGACAGTTTTTAGGTTTAAAAAAGAAAAAAGGATTTTCGCTAAATTGAACTTAAGCTCTTTTTTATATTTGGTTACTGTTCTTTGCTACGTAATTTATTTATCCCATATTTCACTAGTGCGGTCTAACACTAATTGAAGCGATGACTTTTTATTCCGCATGAAAAACCCTTGTACTTGGGCAGGACTAACGCTTTTTTTATAAGAAATAACATTCGTAGCAAATTCTACTGACGCCTTTGATGAAGCCTCACTTGTGCCATAGAAGCGCTTAAACATTTCTTCCAATTGATAATTATCACAAAAGCCTATATACTCTTTCAGATCAACACGTCCTGGGCGAATTAATGCGGGATCTAATCGCTCCAAATAATTTGTAGTCATGAAAACAATCCTAGCTTCAGTTGAAGCAACACCATCCAGACAATTGAGAAGCCCACTGAATGTCACGCGATTGAGGCCTTCATACGCGGACTTCTGCTGATTGACTTCTTCTCTCGAGATAAAAGCAGCATCAATGTCCTCCAATAGTATAATCGACTGCTCAGGTGCTACGTTTAGAAGATGATTGAGCCGATCGTCTGTCAGGCCTCTCTCTGATAAATTAAGCAAGCAAATACCGTACTCTAACTCTCCAGCCAGTGCTGTTATAAAACTGGATTTACCACATCCAGGAGGACCGTAGAGAAGGTAGCCCCTTCTGTAAGGTATACCGCGATCTGCGTACCACTTCGCGTTTTCAATAAACTCTTTACAGTCATCAATAATACTCTCCGAAACACTACGAGCTAATATTACCGATGACATAGGACGCCTCTTCCTTGGATGCCCGAATGGGCGCCATTCCGCTCCCATCGCTGTATACATTATCGTCTTGCCCTCTGTTGCGCTTAGCGCCAGTTGGCGCGCTTCTTCCAATATTGCATAGTACAAATTTTTGTCTCGTCCAAATGCTGTCAACGTAACACTTTCCCATGGAACGCCCATGTGCAAGTCAAGCGTTTGCTGCTCTCGTGTTCGCTCAACCTGAATCCAGACACCCTTGTACCACATTATATGTTTACCAATGCTTGGAATAAAGTCATATTTCGTTCGTACCTTCCCGGTGTCTTTCTTTATAAAGGATGTTTCCACGCTTAGGTGCTGCGTTTCACGTGCACCTTTTAGAGTAATCCATTGCAGTAGCCATTGGTACGATTTGTCCCTGCATGGAACTTCCAAAGTGATCATGAGATGACGCCTAAATAATATAAGACCACCTTGTAGGCCTTTTCGAAGTATGGCCGCTCCAGCACCAATACCGAAAAGCCCAAAACCCGCTCCAAAATACGGATTCGACGATAGGCTACTGATTAATTCAGCAAATGACATTTTGCAGCAGAAATTCTAATTTTATATTAAAATAACACTTGCATAAGCCCATTATATCACAATATACAAACATCAATGCATCAAGTAAACAGTTTAAAAATTGGATTTTTTTAAAGATGTAAGTGATATCACACACTTAAATAATTCTGCACCAAGTTAAATACGAGTTTGATTTGGAAACTTCTTACAACGGTTCTCTTACAAAATAATAAATAGATGTGCAATTCTTTTGAACATTTTCAACTGTGATGTATGGGGCAGTTTACATTATTCTTCACGCGTTAAACAGAATACCAACGGGTGTAGGAAAATCGCCAACGATTACCCGCAGTCAAAATTTTAACACACTTCATCGATGGAATGGAACAAAACTGTGGCGTACGACTGGTAGCCCTCCGACGGATACCCGTCGATTTAGATTTAAGTTGTGAACCGAGTACTAACGGGTCGGGAAATCGTCAGCGATCACACGCTGTCTTAATTATAACACTTGATTCAATCATGATTTAACTATGTAAGGCTAAATTGTAATAGATTTTTTTTTCGTTTTTTGCTTTGAATATAAATTTTGACACTCCAGCTTTCTGACGTTCAACACTTTCAGATCTAAGTTTGACAGCTTTCGAGAACCTAAATGGTTAAATCATGGATTCAAGTATGAAATAATATTGACATCGGGTTATAGTTGATGATTTCCCGACAACCATTCGTATTCTTTTCACAACATTATGCTTTGAACAAAAATGGGACCGGGTCGGGAAATCGGCAACGATTATTCACTGTGAAGAAAAATAAACCCATCGGGAAATCATTAGAGTAAACACATTTGCTGCGGACGACGGAAAATTAGTTGCATGAAATCTTAATGAAAATGAATAATTTAGACTATGCTTGACAGTCAGTGTTCACGCAGGCTGTATGGTTGGCAAAGCCAGCTGTCTAATCAAAAAATTTTAAGTCAGTCTAATATGAGTGCAAGCAGTAAGAGAAAGAGAAAGGCTCTTCAACCACTTACGATTATAACGATAAGGGCGTTATGAAATTTGAACTATTGAATAGAAAAGCTTCAAATATCATTTATCATACGGTAAAATCGGCCAGTAAAAAAAGACCTAAATTTTTCGATGCGCTTTCAAAATCGATCAAACATATCACTCAACAGCGCGTCGTTTGCAAAATTGCGCAAAGTTTTTCTGAACAAAGAAGAACGAAAACTTTGAGTGACACGAGGAGGTGATTTTGAAATATGGTAAAGTGCGGACGTGGGTCGTGATAGTCGATAAAATTTAATTTTGCTCTACATTGATTAAAATTAGTTTTTTTTTCGCTGAAGATTAACAATAAGTATACAGATATTAAAAAAACTAATGGTGGGTTTTACTTTTCTAAGCCATTGCTAAGAAATGTTTTTTTTTAAATTAAACTCTGGCTTGAGTTGTTAAAACAGTTGCCAGTATTCGTGTAAATAATGGCTACAAGGGGGGTAAGTCTAGTCTCTTCAGTTGTAATGTTTCACCTTTGTGTTCTCTTAATTAGAATTTTTTCATTCATTGTTTCCTTTGCTAGAACTTTAGATTTTTTTGGTTTCGAATCAATCAAAGCTAAGCCAACAACCAATAATTTGAATATTGGAGCGATCATCAAACTGTTTTCGCGGCTTAAGAGAGTTATGTTGGTAGCACCGAAAATTGGTAGCTCTCGAAACTATTTATTTTTCTAAAATACTAAATTGTGTATATACCAAAAATGCAAAATTTTATTCTTTCTGTTCGAGTCAGCGTAGAAGTCAACAACTAGAATATCAAGTTTTGCAAAATAAAAGTACATCTTAATTTTATTTTAACCATAGTTTTTGTGCATATAAATTTGCTTTACAACTAACAAAATTAGTGAAATTTGCAGAGCATTAAAAATTTCTTTGCCCAAACTTAAACTAAAGTAAATTTTTAGTTTTGTGCCTTTGAGGAAAAATTAATTTTGATTCTAAGTTTTGGATGCATATTTGCTTTCATTTATTTAAAAGTTAAACTTTATGCGAAATCATTTAGTCGGACATTGGCTAGATATCATTTAATAGCAACTACGTGCATGATTTTTTATATCATATATTGGAGTAAAAAATTGGAAAATGGTAAAATGAATATCATGAATTTTTTATCTAAAGTGGTTAAAACGTTAATTTCCCTAAAATAGATAGGGTAAGAGAAGAGTAAAGCAAAGAATTATATATTTAAAGAACAACGCTCCGCGATTTGTCGGTAATTGGATAGAACTGTAGTTGATTGCAAAGTAAAACCAACGGTCTTAGAATCAGGGGAAATACGATTTTGGCTTATGTTGCGCATTGGGAGTTCTTTTAATGTCTATTTAATATGCCAATATTGTTTTAGATATTGTACCAATAGGAAACATTATAATATTATAAAAGTATAAATTTAGCTTTTAGCTAAATTCAGCTTTAGCGTTTTTTTCAAACGAACAACTCAATTATAACAAAAAATGTAATTTAAAAAAATATTAATTCCGAAATTGAAAAATTTTATTTAATCAATAAATCAATATTTTATTTTTTCTTGTGGAGAAGTTGATTTAGATGTAATTTTGATTGTACGAAATACTTAGATTAAACCAACAATTTTAGACGTTAGACTTAAACTCAACATTTCCAATTTTCGAAATTTTTTTTTTGGCACAGGTTTAGCAAAAATCCTTTAATTTTTTCATTTTCTTAGGGGAAGTTTTCGGGAAGCGCTTTAGGAACAAAAGACATATATGAAAAATATATATAAATATGAAAAAAAAAAATAACCTGTATAAGTTGGGAACACCTAGATAGATTTTCAAAATATGGAAACATATTAAAGGATATTGAATAAAGCATAAAAGCGACATAATAATATAAGTAATTCGTTGTAGTTTTCAAAATGATGACCTTCATTATTACTAAAAATCGGTATTTTTGCCAAAAAATATATTATTTAGCATCACAAGCTCAATTCTTTTGCTTTAAAATGATGTATAATTTGTACCAAGTTTTCCCATAATAACCCATTTTTTACCGAAAAGCAAATTTAATAAGCTATAATATACAAAACCGCTGCTCAGAGTTTACATCCTTCATTATGTCCAATACCGGCTTCGCTAGCACCAGTAATTCTACATTAAAGGTAGTGTAAGTAGGCGGCCTTTGGCCTCGGCTCAGGACTTACAACTACAAAATATTCAACACCGGCTTTAGGTCGATTTTCAGTCTACAATATATCCAACCACCAGATTCGCAGCTTCAGGAATTTTTCATAAAAGTAAGCGGCCTCGGCTCCGGGTTTACAACTCCAAAACACAGAATACTGGCTTCGCGGCGGCCGCGGTTCAGCCTATAATATATCCAACGCCTCAACTGTTAACCACAGAAACTCTACATAAGTTAGCGAAGTAATAAATACTTTCTATCTTAATATGTTTTGTTTTTGCTGTTGTTATCAATGTTGTTGTTTTACTCTTTGTTCATAAGTGCAGTTTACAAAAAAAATTATTGATTAATTTTTCTGCATTCCGGTTAACATTATTACAAAGCAATTGAAATGAGCTTTCTTGTGATACTAAAAAAGTTATGCGCTAATTAATAAATTTTTTGGAATAAAAATCGGTTTCTGAAAAAAATAAAGGTCAACATTTTACAAAAATCCTGATATCTGGGAAACTATACAATGTTTATATAGCGGTTTTATGCTTTTATGCCACATTAGATTACCTTTCATATATTATACATATCCCATATTTTGGAAAAATATCCAGGTGCTCCCAACATATACCGTATTTCATAAAAGCTATATCTTCAACTTTCCATGGCTGTACCTCCGAAACTGGATCCGAGAGACAGTTTTTAGGTTTAAAAAAGAAAAAAGGATTTTCGCTAAATTGAACTTAAGCTCTTTTTTATATTTGGTTACTGTTCTTTGCTACGTAATTTATTTATCCCATATTTCACTAGTGCGGTCTAACACTAATTGAAGCGATGACTTTTTATTCCGCATGAAAAACCCTTGTACTTGGGCAGGACTAACGCTTTTTTTATAAGAAATAACATTCGTAGCAAATTCTACTGACGCCTTTGATGAAGCCTCACTTGTGCCATAGAAGCGCTTAAACATTTCTTCCAATTGATAATTATCACAAAAGCCTATATACTCTTTCAGATCAACACGTCCTGGGCGAATTAATGCGGGATCTAATCGCTCCAAATAATTTGTAGTCATGAAAACAATCCTAGCTTCAGTTGAAGCAACACCATCCAGACAATTGAGAAGCCCACTGAATGTCACGCGATTGAGGCCTTCATACGCGGACTTCTGCTGATTGACTTCTTCTCTCGAGATAAAAGCAGCATCAATGTCCTCCAATAGTATAATCGACTGCTCAGGTGCTACGTTTAGAAGATGATTGAGCCGATCGTCTGTCAGGCCTCTCTCTGATAAATTAAGCAAGCAAATACCGTACTCTAACTCTCCAGCCAGTGCTGTTATAAAACTGGATTTACCACATCCAGGAGGACCGTAGAGAAGGTAGCCCCTTCTGTAAGGTATACCGCGATCTGCGTACCACTTCGCGTTTTCAATAAACTCTTTACAGTCATCAATAATACTCTCCGAAACACTACGAGCTAATATTACCGATGACATAGGACGCCTCTTCCTTGGATGCCCGAATGGGCGCCATTCCGCTCCCATCGCTGTATACATTATCGTCTTGCCCTCTGTTGCGCTTAGCGCCAGTTGGCGCGCTTCTTCCAATATTGCATAGTACAAATTTTTGTCTCGTCCAAATGCTGTCAACGTAACACTTTCCCATGGAACGCCCATGTGCAAGTCAAGCGTTTGCTGCTCTCGTGTTCGCTCAACCTGAATCCAGACACCCTTGTACCACATTATATGTTTACCAATGCTTGGAATAAAGTCATATTTCGTTCGTACCTTCCCGGTGTCTTTCTTTATAAAGGATGTTTCCACGCTTAGGTGCTGCGTTTCACGTGCACCTTTTAGAGTAATCCATTGCAGTAGCCATTGGTACGATTTGTCCCTGCATGGAACTTCCAAAGTGATCATGAGATGACGCCTAAATAATATAAGACCACCTTGTAGGCCTTTTCGAAGTATGGCCGCTCCAGCACCAATACCGAAAAGCCCAAAACCCGCTCCAAAATACGGATTCGACGATAGGCTACTGATTAATTCAGCAAATGACATTTTGCAGCAGAAATTCTAATTTTATATTAAAATAACACTTGCATAAGCCCATTATATCACAATATACAAACATCAATGCATCAAGTAAACAGTTTAAAAATTGGATTTTTTTAAAGATGTAAGTGATATCACACACTTAAATAATTCTGCACCAAGTTAAATACGAGTTTGATTTGGAAACTTCTTACAACGGTTCTCTTACAAAATAATAAATAGATGTGCAATTCTTTTGAACATTTTCAACTGTGATGTATGGGGCAGTTTACATTATTCTTCACGCGTTAAACAGAATACCAACGGGTGTAGGAAAATCGCCAACGATTACCCGCAGTCAAAATTTTAACACACTTCATCGATGGAATGGAACAAAACTGTGGCGTACGACTGGTAGCCCTCCGACGGATACCCGTCGATTTAGATTTAAGTTGTGAACCGAGTACTAACGGGTCGGGAAATCGTCAGCGATCACACGCTGTCTTAATTATAACACTTGATTCAATCATGATTTAACTATGTAAGGCTAAATTGTAATAGATTTTTTTTTCGTTTTTTGCTTTGAATATAAATTTTGACACTCCAGCTTTCTGACGTTCAACACTTTCAGATCTAAGTTTGACAGCTTTCGAGAACCTAAATGGTTAAATCATGGATTCAAGTATGAAATAATATTGACATCGGGTTATAGTTGATGATTTCCCGACAACCATTCGTATTCTTTTCACAACATTATGCTTTGAACAAAAATGGGACCGGGTCGGGAAATCGGCAACGATTATTCACTGTGAAGAAAAATAAACCCATCGGGAAATCATTAGAGTAAACACATTTGCTGCGGACGACGGAAAATTAGTTGCATGAAATCTTAATGAAAATGAATAATTTAGACTATGCTTGACAGTCAGTGTTCACGCAGGCTGTATGGTTGGCAAAGCCAGCTGTCTAATCAAAAAATTTTAAGTCAGTCTAATATGAGTGCAAGCAGTAAGAGAAAGAGAAAGGCTCTTCAACCACTTACGATTATAACGATAAGGGCGTTATGAAATTTGAACTATTGAATAGAAAAGCTTCAAATATCATTTATCATACGGTAAAATCGGCCAGTAAAAAAAGACCTAAATTTTTCGATGCGCTTTCAAAATCGATCAAACATATCACTCAACAGCGCGTCGTTTGCAAAATTGCGCAAAGTTTTTCTGAACAAAGAAGAACGAAAACTTTGAGTGACACGAGGAGGTGATTTTGAAATATGGTAAAGTGCGGACGTGGGTCGTGATAGTCGATAAAATTTAATTTTGCTCTACATTGATTAAAATTAGTTTTTTTTTCGCTGAAGATTAACAATAAGTATACAGATATTAAAAAAACTAATGGTGGGTTTTACTTTTCTAAGCCATTGCTAAGAAATGTTTTTTTTTAAATTAAACTCTGGCTTGAGTTGTTAAAACAGTTGCCAGTATTCGTGTAAATAATGGCTACAAGGGGGGTAAGTCTAGTCTCTTCAGTTGTAATGTTTCACCTTTGTGTTCTCTTAATTAGAATTTTTTCATTCATTGTTTCCTTTGCTAGAACTTTAGATTTTTTTGGTTTCGAATCAATCAAAGCTAAGCCAACAACCAATAATTTGAATATTGGAGCGATCATCAAACTGTTTTCGCGGCTTAAGAGAGTTATGTTGGTAGCACCGAAAATTGGTAGCTCTCGAAACTATTTATTTTTCTAAAATACTAAATTGTGTATATACCAAAAATGCAAAATTTTATTCTTTCTGTTCGAGTCAGCGTAGAAGTCAACAACTAGAATATCAAGTTTTGCAAAATAAAAGTACATCTTAATTTTATTTTAACCATAGTTTTTGTGCATATAAATTTGCTTTACAACTAACAAAATTAGTGAAATTTGCAGAGCATTAAAAATTTCTTTGCCCAAACTTAAACTAAAGTAAATTTTTAGTTTTGTGCCTTTGAGGAAAAATTAATTTTGATTCTAAGTTTTGGATGCATATTTGCTTTCATTTATTTAAAAGTTAAACTTTATGCGAAATCATTTAGTCGGACATTGGCTAGATATCATTTAATAGCAACTACGTGCATGATTTTTTATATCATATATTGGAGTAAAAAATTGGAAAATGGTAAAATGAATATCATGAATTTTTTATCTAAAGTGGTTAAAACGTTAATTTCCCTAAAATAGATAGGGTAAGAGAAGAGTAAAGCAAAGAATTATATATTTAAAGAACAACGCTCCGCGATTTGTCGGTAATTGGATAGAACTGTAGTTGATTGCAAAGTAAAACCAACGGTCTTAGAATCAGGGGAAATACGATTTTGGCTTATGTTGCGCATTGGGAGTTTTACGAAGCTAAAATTCAATCAATCGGCTCTGCCATTTTTATTTTGTTTATTGTCAGATTTTCTATTTCGTTTATTTAAATTTATAGGGAAATTTATGAATTTAAGCAAATGAAAATAAAATCTATATGAATTGAAAATGAAAAAAGGAACAAGTCTTTCGGCAATTAGTCAATAAATTCAATGTTAGCTGTAATTAGAAAAAAGAGGAAAACCCTGATGAGAATCATTCAATAATTGAATTCCTTCCGCCGTTCTTGTACCTTACAAATAATAAATTCTTTCTTTTAGCTGCATTTGAGAAAATTAATTTTTATTGCTACTAAGCAACCAGCAAATCCAGAAGCAAGATTTTTATTTTGACTTCTCCAAACCAACAAATTTGCAACCGATCCCGCGTCATTTGCGTTGTTGTTGTTGCTTTTTTATTTAAAAAAATTCAGTTGAAAAAATCCTAGCCAAATGCGTGTATTTGTTGTTGTTTTTTGTAGGTCACAACCGATCCCGTTATTTGTATTGTTGTTGCTTTTTTTCCACCCATTCAGTTGGAAAATGGCAAATATTTTATTCCTTTTGTTTGCTTGTATGTGTTTCACATAAATTGCTATTTCTCGCATCCAGAATTATTTCTAAGGGGGCTTTTAATCTAACGAAATTATGAACTTTTATATTGATATTTTCTTGTTTTACTTGAAACAAGTCATGAGTTAAAACAAGTTAATAATTCATAGTAAAATATGAATAGTTTAATGCTATAATTGATTCGAGATTTAAAAAAACATGAAAATCCAATTATGAAAGACAAATAAATGGAATTTTCTTTAAAATTAAGAAGAAACTAAATCAAAATGTCAAAATAGACTATCACTATCGCCGTGTTATTTTAATTTGGGCATAAGTCAATGCAAAATCATAAAAATTTATGTTGGGGGCTTAAGCACCATTGATCCCTTACTCGAAAGCACATATTTTTCAGTTCAAACTGAAAAATAAAAATTATATTCATGTTGTTTGACTTGCTGAGCGCCTGCTTCAAACAAAAATTCTTCTGTCTTGCAGTTTGAATTGAAATTGATTATTTAAATCACAAATATTCTTCAATTTCCACATTTTTCAAAAAGTTCATGAAAATAACAATAAAGGTTATATTAATTTATCCTGTCAAAATTTGACAGCAAAAACTGGCTCCGTAGCTGTCAAAATCCAAACAAACAATTTGAGCTTACACTAAATTCCAAAAATGATTTTTTGATGTCTACGTAATTATATGGAAATAACGTGCTAAGCTAAATTTTTCTCGGTTTTCATTTTCAAACTATTTAATTTTGTTTAAGTTAATGACTAAATTTTAGATCTTCAGTATTGATTGTTAAATTGTGAAGCAATGGGTTAGAAAAAAAAAGAAAAGCACAATATGCACCTAAAAGATGTTATCTACATTTTTAAATTAACCTTAATGAATTCATAATTCCCATGCTCAATACTTACACATTCCACAAAACCAATTCTAATTAGAATATACAGCTCAACAAACAGCAGCATCTATGGAAGGCCTTTCATCTGAAGCAGTCATTTGTTGTTGGTAAGTGAGTTGTATTTTTTTTTATTTTACTTAATTTCTTTTCTAATGTTAACGTCAAAATAAAATATATATGTAAGTTAAAATTTCGTTAAAAGCGAGTTAGCCTGATGCTTGCTCTCACAATTAGCTTCTTTTATCGTTAACATTGGCAGTTTTTTTTTATTATATTACAATGGAAAGGAAAATAATTATTGAATCAAATAATTTTCGGTGAACGAAAACGAATTAATTTAATAATGCTCAAGCTTCTCAATTTTAATATAAACATTTGCTTTTTATCTTGTTTATTATTACTTTAATAAATACATGATATAATATATATATTAAATTTATTAAGCAAAATTAAAAAAAAAAAAATTAACATTCAATCAAACTTTAAAACTAAATGAAGTCAAAACAAAAACAAAAAAAGTAAAGACTAAATTTTGAAAACGTAAAGAATTAATTTTACAAATTAATATTTTTTTGTAACTCAAAAGTTCGGTAGCGCTGATGTTAGATGTAGTTAGGTTTGGTTTTATACCCCAAGCTACAATATTATTTAAGTATAAAATTGGGTCAATAGTTGCTATTATTTACGTTAAGATTTTGTGTCATAATTTGAAGATTTTTTTTAATGACTTTAAAGTGTTATGATTTTTAATTTAAAATAAAAACCATGTTCTGTAACTAAGTTTTTTTCCATGGTACTAAAGGCAGTAGGTAAATTGTATTTGGGATCTTAGGCATAAAGTTGCTCAAGCTTAATGTCATGTGGGGTGGGCATAAGAGCTATCTGCAAAAACATCTTGCAGATTATTCATATTGTTAACGGATGATTATTAAACTGGTAAATTGTGTTTTTGGCCTGTACGGTTTTGCAAATTATGTTTTTTTGAAATAGTAGATTAAAATGTTCCTTTATGATTAAAAAGTTATTTTTTTGGGACTGCAATAAAAGTAATCTATGTGTGGGTGCTGGAAGGGAATTAGGCACAAACTCCCCCAGACTGTTAGCTAGCGGCAAAGACGGGACCCGCCCGCCTTGCTTCTCCCAAGCCCAACTACCCTTCACTTTGTAAAGTGGCCAAAAACCACCAAAGACATGCATGGTACATTACACAGTTGAGATGTATTCGATGTTAGTAGTAGGTTCCTAGCTAGTGTGTTTAGATGATATTGGAGTTTTAGTTGCTTTTGGATATCCTGTAACTGCTTAATAAAGGGTATACCAAGGTCTTGGCTTATGTTTATATTCTTGACATATCAAGGTGCGCCGGTTAGATTACCATCTGACCTGATTACAAAAGTAGTACACCAGGAAAAAAATGTTTTCCTGTGACCAAAAAAACTTCAGACTTCAAAAAACCATATCAAAGTAACATATATTTCACTTTCCATTCTTTAATTTTGTAATTATTTTGTCTCTTTTCCTTTACGATTCTCTCAATAACATTTTAATGCTTACAATTTTTGTTTTCATCACTCTCTTTTCCCATATGATTCTCTCACAAAAAAGTATTTCTATCTGTCAATGCCTATGAAAAAATTTTTACGACGAAAGGTAGTACATTTTACCGAAAAGTAGAAAAGTAGTGCAACAGCGAAAACAACTAAAGTAGTACAGATGGTAACCCTATGCGCCGGAAATAGATCGAACTATTTTTTACTAAGATCTCTGCAATAGCTCTATATTTGATAAGCTTGCGTTGCCCAACATTTGGATTTCGTATGACCATATAGGTATTATAATAGCTTTATACAAAATAACTTTATACAAAATAACTTTATACTCAAATTTTAGTTTTGAATGTTAATGTAGAAGCCAGTTAATGCTTGATGCTTTCAACTTCATTTGTATTTTTTCGTTTCAATATGAGGTTTACAAGTAAGCTATCTATCGAAGTGCATACTTAAGCATATAACTTCACCGCTCTGAGGTATTGCGGTGTTATTTAGGTGAAGTGTAAAAGTTACTGGTGTACTTTTCTGTTAGCTAAGATTTATTCGCCAGTTTAAAAGCCATGTTTCAACTAGACGCTTATGTTCATCGAGGGTATGTGACGCACTATTAGGGTCTGCGTGACAAGACAAAATTGCAGTGTCATCGGCAAAAGTGGATGTAAGCATAAAGTTGTTTGTTGGCAAGCCCTAAGTGAATCAAAGGTAATGTAGGACCCTAGTAAAGCGTGTGTATTTTTAGGGAGGAATTCTTTGATTTTATATAAAAGCCCTTCTTCCCACACCATATAAAAAGCTGGCGACACATCAATGAAAGCTGCACAGCAGTATTTTTAATCTTCGTGTGTCCTTATTTGTGATACTATCCTGTGAACTTGCTCTATAGTTCCGTGTTTTCTGCGGAAGCCAAATTGGTGCTGAGGTATTAGTCTGACTTAGGTTACGTGGGGCATAATTTTCGAAAGTAGCATCTTTTCGAAGAGTTTTGGTATGTTTAGGAGTCAATGTAATTTGCGACATCCTCCACATTTCTGGATTAAAATTACCACATTTTTTTTGATAGTTCACTCTTGCAATGGAGATCATAGAAATTGATATTGCTGATAATACTTCAAAATATAAGGCAAAATAAGTAGCAAAAGCAAATGTCTAAAATAACGAAAACTTAATCAAAGCATAAAATTGCAACAATAACTCTTTTTTGTTGTAAAATTTTCTTTTAATTTTTTTTACAATTTGTGAGCGCATTACGATTTTATGTTGCTAAAAGTTTGAATTAAAAAGTTAAATAATGTACCAAAAATATAAGAAATAGTGTTTACGGCAATAATGGACACCCTATGCCCTAAAACCGGCAAAGTGATGTTCATTCAGTTTTTTCTTAATTTTTATGGACAGCGCATCTCGCTTCCTCTCTATTTCTTTTAAAGCCTAATACAGCTAAAAAGTATAAAAAACATGCTTTATAAAAACGATTTCCCAATTAATCTAATTGACAGTTTAATAAACCAAACACTCAACAAACTTACTAACCAAAACGAAGCTACCCAACAACAAAACAACAACAGATTTTTCAGCATTGCATTCATTCCACATTAACAAACAATCAGTTATTACAAAAAATAATACCACATAATACAGAAGTCAAAAAACACTTAGGGCAATATACTCAAACAAAGAAGACAGAATAAAAAAAGAACAACAAAGCAACATCATATACAAAATAAATTGTATAGGCAATAAAGATGAAACTTGCCAAAAAATCTATATTGGACAGACAAAACGATTACTAGGTATAAGAATTGGAGAACACGAAAAGGATGCAAAAAAAAAGAAAATGACATCGACAACAGCCCTGACACAACATCTCACTGAACACAATCACACAGCTGACTATGAGAACACAATAATCTTAGACATAGAATAGAAAGAGAAGACAAGACTAATATTGGAAAGCTTAAGAATCCAACAAAACATAACTAAAGCTGTTAACGCAAAAATAGACACAGACGATTTAAACACAGCATACAAAATAATATTAACGAAGGGAAGACAAACTTAGAAAACTATATGTAAAAAATAATTTTTTGTTTTTTATTAATTTAAAAATTGTAAGTAAAATAAAATAAATTGTACTTGAAATTGTATTGGAAAAAAACTAAGCAAAATATATAAAAAACTCTCATTACAGTCTCCCAGAAGATGGCGACAATGAACACCGAAACGTCGGAGAGTTAAAACGTTAAAAATAAAAATAAAATTTTAAGAATTATTTATTTTCGACCAAAAAAGTCCTAGAACCAACTCACATAAAATTTAAAAATTGGTCCAACTCTATATAACTTTTTAAATTTATGTTTTTTGTTTTTAAAGCTTCAAGGGATATTTTTCCCATCAAATTTATATTTTCATAAAATAAAACATTATTTTTTTATTTTTAAAGCAGTAACCATATCTCATTTAAAGACATTTATTCGTCTAACGGATTCACTTATTGACTTCGAGACAGATTTCAATGCTGTGGAGTCATATCCAGTATTTTCTCTGGATGCTCAAAATGAAGAGCTAACAGCTCAGTGGAGTAAAGTCAAAGCTGCTTATGATACTTATTTAGACAAATTATCAGCGCCAACTGAGCAAACATAAATTGACTCTGTTAAGAAAAAGTATCGCAGTTGCTACCAAGTATATATAAGAGTAGCAAGAAAAATTTCACAAGCAAAGACTTCCCGTCGTTCAGATGATGCAGAGCTTGCGCCTGTACTGGGTCACACCATACCTACACCCCTGCGATACTGAGGTATTCGATGGCGATTACCTCTCATTGCCATGTCCTTTAGGGACATGTTTGCGGTCATTTACATAAATAGCTCGCGGTTAACTTTAGTGGAGAAACTTTTCCACTTAAATCAAAAACACTTGGCGAAGCAAAGGAAATTGTGCGGAAATCTCCTTTAACAAGCGAAGGTTTTGTTCAAGCTTGGCAAAATTTGTCTAAGAAATACCAAAATAAACGTATTTTTAACCAGATAAAAATTGTGTCCAACTTGCCTCAAGTGCCTAAATAATCTGACACTGAACTCAAAATGCTTCAGAGAGATATAAATAGTTGTATTGTTGCGCTCAAAACACACAATACTGATATCTCGAATTGGGATGCAATCCTTGTGTACGTACCTTTGTTCTACACGATTGCCAGAGGTCATACTTTTTGTTTGGGAGCAATCCACTCAAAACAAGAATGAAATCCCAAAATGGACAGACCTCGACCATTTTTTGACAAGTCTGTTTCAAACGCTAGAAACCGTTTCTGACACTCGCAACTCAAGTGGTGCGATTTCTCGGCAAAATTCTATGCCATCCTCGTCCAGACAGAATATTGCTGATACCATTAAGCGATTAAATAATTACCAAATTAAAATCACTTCAGCAAATCGCAAATTATGTTCATCGGAACAGCATGCGCTGTGTTTTTGCCCTCGATTCTTAAAATTGGATGCAATTGTTTTGCGAATACTTGTGCAACGTCACTCTGGCTCTGAAGGTACGTTCGTATCCGAACGTTTGCAGAAGTTGCTGAAACTCTACTCGTGCTGTCAATGCACAAGTTTCAGGGCTTAATAATGCAGTATCAGCAAAGGTTACTCAAGCTTGGGAATCAATTAAAAGTTAAATTTAAAGTAATTTCCCCCTAAAATCCCCCCAGAAAAACAAATAGAAAAATGATCTCTGTAAGGCTAAGGCAGCGCTGACGTCTGCATTGGTTGTCAAAGAAAAATGAAAAAATTTTAAAAGTAGAATAACAAGAAAAAAAAAAAGGTTTGCAAGCGGACAAATATAATTTCTTAATACATAATAGTATGACAAACTAGGTTATTTACATGTACCTATGGTTTCAAGCAATAATTTTTTGAATAAAATAAAATGTTACGTAATACGCCGCTACTTAATAAGTCCCAATAAATGTGTTTTACAAACCAATATATAAGACTAGGAAAGTGACATTGAACAATAAAGAAAAATATGAAACGGACATACATACATTTTATTAAAATTTGATTTTGAAAAAAAAGTGGGAACCAAACACAGAACAGAAGTAACATAAACTATAAAAAGATAACTGCTATATAAATTATTCCGTTGATTCAGTTAAACAAAGTTTTTATTAATTTTATTCCACATACTTTATTTAATTTTACGTCGACTGAATATAATGAGTGGTACTTTACAACTAACTATTCACGGCTTTCCAAAATGCAAAGAAAGCAAGAGAACGGCGAATTAAAAGGAAAAGAAAGGCAAACGCAGCGTCGGTCTACTTAGTCACAGACGCAGCGTCAACGTTTTGTTTAAATTACTGTTTAAGTGTTTGGCGTTGGTGGTCCGATTGGTTTGTTGCCTAAGAGGTCGGCGTCAGCTATTTGTTTGGGTTATTGCTTAAGTGTTTCTGTAACCAAAGTATTATTGTTTTGTAATTTACGACTTCTCAGTAAATAACCTCAATAAGGTTTTGGTTACATGACATCTTCATCTTTAGGAAGAAGGTTCTGGCACCAATAAGTATCAATAAGAGAAGTACCAATATGGCATTCTTTGTTTTTCAAAAAAGTCTTTCGTAATTTTTATCTCTAAATCTGATAATATAAAGGAATTAATTATTCCTGCTTTTGACCATTGGATGGCGTAATCTACATTAATCAGTTCTTCTTTGACAATTTTAAGTTTCATTTCAAGCAAGTTTGATACATCTTTTAGTATTTGTTCATAAGATTTAATAGCATTAGTTACAATGTTCGTTCTGTTAATCAAATCATTTAATTTTTCCTCCATAAGCCTATTTATGTTAACCTGTCTATTGTTGTTCTCTAATACATTATTTATTTTATCAGAAATAACCCTGAAATCCTCATGGTCAGGAGTGCCTGCGACCCATTTCCACGCTGTTCCCAAAGCGTCTATGGCTCTTTTATTCCTTTTTGGGGTTAGTCTTTTTAGAACGCTTTCTATCTGCTGGATTTCATGAGCCAGGTAAGGGTAGTCGTCAACCTGATCTGTGACCTCTTCTTGTAACGTTTTTTTCATTGCGTGAAGTATGGGTTCATATTGTTCTAGGTTGATGACATGAACAATTTTGAAAGTTGCGTTCTGAATTTTATCCGTTCCAGTTTCTAGGGTCACTATCTGCGCATTGGTATAGTACAAAATTTGTACTTCCCCATAACAACAGGAGGTAAGAGTCCTGAAAGGAAAGGTTAAAGTTTAATATGACTCTTGTGCACCGTTCTTCCAGATTGGGTCAGAACCGGGTTACCCTGATCTTTTTTAATTTTTTCTTCCTGATAACGTGGGAATAATTTATTTCCAAGCCGCTTATTAACTCTTACATAGATAGTGTCTCCTGTCCGGTACGTTTTAATGTCCTGCCTGTTTTTATTATGAAATTTGAGATCCTTCTCTTGTTTTTCAGTTATATTTTTTACAATTTCCAACCTCTCAAGTTCTAGTAGCACTGGATTTTTCGTTACTGTTCTGCCAAAGAAAACTTCTACGGGTTTCTTTTTTATGGTTGAGTGAATGGAATAATTGTATTTAAAATGGATTTTTTTAACAGGTCATCAAACGAGTCATGAATTTTTTCTGTTTTAACGCAGCGAATGATTTCTGATAGGGTCGAGTGCCAACGCTCTATTTGGCCGTTTACCGTACTTGTGTAAGGTGGTGCTTTAAATATTTCGATGTTATATTCATTCTGTAGCATGTGAACTATGGGGGCGGAACCAAGTGATTTTTCGTTGTCAATTACTATTTTTTTGGGGATGCCAAAATACATGAGCATCTCGCGGAGTGGATCTTTAATATCCTGTGTTGCTCTTGAATTAACTATTCTTGCCAGAGCAAATTTTGAAAACTATCTATTGCGGTTAGAATTACTTTTTTGTTTGTATGATAAAGGTCTATGTGAACAATTTCACCTGGAAACTTGGGGATAGGTGTGGCCTGAAATATGGGTTTATTTGGATGTCTGTCGTACTTATTTAACTTGCATATTTTACACTGTTTTACTATTTTCGCAATCTTTGCATTCATTCGTGGAAAATAGAATTTTTCTAATAGCTGAATTTTGTTCTCCTGCGCGTTCCTATGAGCTCGGTTATGCTCGTTAAGGATCTCAGTTTCCTGATCTGTTTCGTTCGTTAGATCTGTTACCAATTTACGTGTATAACGCACTTTGTACTGAGTGATATGAAGAGGATACAATTCTTGGATTTTTCCGAGGATACTATCTTCAGTTTTTATGGCATTAGTGACTGAAGGATTTAAGTATTTTTTCAGAATGCTTGTCAGATTATCATTGTTATATTGGATTTCTTCTATTGTGTGACGATGGTATGTTGGAAAAATGGTATTAAGTTCGTACGACGAATTTTTTCCTTCTGTAATAATTAGTTGGTTTTTAAAAACATTTAAGGGGGATTCTGTAAAAGGTATTAGGTTTTGTGAAGAGCTTTTGTCACTATGTCGTGTGGTTGTCATGGAGTTAACCTGAGTTTCCTGTATGGGTCTAGATAAAGCGTCTGCAACTACGTTTGAGCTTCCCGGTTTATATCTCAACTCGTAATTGTATTCCTCAAGTATTACCTTCCATCTCTTGAGTTTGCTATTAGAGTTCTTATTACTCAGCGCATATGTCAGCTGCTGATGATCTGTATAAATTTTTACCGATGCTGAACCATAGAGATAGTTTCTCAAGGATTTAAGAGCCCACACTATAGCGAGCATTTCTTTTTCGTTGGTCGCATAGTGCTCCTCGGCCTTATTCAGAGTTCTCGAGAGGAATATTAATGGTTTTTTTCCTGTTCTAGAACTGCTCCTAATGCGTAATTGGATGCATCAGTTATAAGGTGAAAATCTTTTTTGTAATCTGGATATTGTAGCATAACTTCGGTGGATGTAAGCGAGTTTTTTATTTTATTAAATGCTTCCCTAGCTTCCGGGGTAAGGGTTATTATTGTCTTTGCAGATAAGTATTTGGACTTACGTCCCTCTTCCCCTCTTAAAATAGCGGTTAGAGGTTTTGCAAGTTTTGCATAATCTCGTATAAAGCGTCTGTAGAATCCGGACATTCCAAGGAATGACCTCAAGTCTTTTAAAGTTTTTGGGAAGGGAAAGTTTGCAATCGTCTCGACTTTTTTTGGGTTTGTTTTAACTCCGTTTGAGGACACAATGAATCCTAAGTATTCTACTTCATTTTTGCTCTTTCTAGGGTTTCAAATACTTTCTCTATGTTTCGGAAGTGTGTTTCCTCGTCTTCTCCAAAGATAATAATGTCGTCTATGTAAATATAACAACATTTCCCTATGAGGTCCCTTAAGATATTATCCAAAGTTCTTTGAAAAATGGCAGGTGCATTTTTTAGACCGAACGGCAGTCGGGTGAACTCGTACTTGCCATTATTAACTGAGAACGCAGTCTTTGGAATGTCTTGTTCGTTGAGTGGAATTTGATGAAACCCACTTTAAAGGTCTAAAACTGTGAAAAATTTTTGATTTCGCATTTGTGCTAAAACTTCGTTAATTTCAGGAATACACTGAATTGAGTTTTCTGTAATCTACTACCATGCGATATTTTTTTTCGTTAGAAGCATCCGATTTTTTTGGGACGATCCAAACTGGAGAGTTATAAGGTGATTCTGATTGTCTGATGATTCCTTAAATTAACAATTCCCTTATCTGTTTTTCAACCTCATCTTTCATTGCCATAGGGTATGTATAGTATCTGGAATAGATTGGATTGTCGGTCGTAGTCTTTATGTCAGCTTTAATTGTGGTCGTATATGTAAGATTTTCGTCTGGTTCTATGAACAAGTTTGGATATTTTTCACATAATGTATGAAGTTTTTCACTTTGCGATGGATCTAGATGGGTTGTTCGTACTTCTAATTTATTGACGGTTTGAGACAGTTGTTGCTGGATATTGACTTTAATGGAGCCTTTTATTATCATAAAATTCTTTGCGGTGTGAATGACGGCATCCAATGTTTTTAAACTATCATTGCCGAGTATGCCGTTAAAAGATTTCAATGCAGGCAAAAGGAAAAATGTATGATTTATATTGGTTCCGGAAAGGTTAATAATTGTGTTAGGAGTTATTAATATCTTTCCTCCAACTGAGTCTGCGTTAAAATTTTTTTCGTTTGGTATGGGATCTTTTACCTAACATGGTTGGATATAATTCTTGTTAGATCCAGTATCTATCAAAAATCTTAAAATTGTACCTTCCTTTGTCTTACATTGAAAATAAGGCAAGGAAGATTGGGTTAACCTAAAAAATGGAAAGGTCCCAGTTCCTCATTTTGCGAACTCATGTGGGACAAGTATTCTGCGAGTTGTTGCTGATCTTCATCAACGCTTGTACTATCGATTTGGTTTATTTTCTGAATTTTTTGTGGTGGGTAGAAACCCTGGATCGGTATTGGGGCTTGTTTTCTCCTGGGTTTACCAATGTTGGTACTATTGCCGCACATTCGGCGATACAAAGCCTACGCACAGCCTGACTAATTGCTAATTCCATCTCTGGCGATAAGTTAATAGCTTGGCGTTGTTGTTCGTTATTATGATTAGCCCCTGCATGTTGTTCTAAGTTTTGAATTACCGGCGGTCTAATTAGATTATTTGCATTCATTTTGTATTTTTTTTATTTTTTTTTTTTAAATTAACTGTTATTTTCTTTACTGAACAATGGTCAAATGCACTATGGAATTTATTCCGTCTTTATTTTAATTTAATTTCAATAAGATTTTTTGTTTTAATTTTTTTTCTTCCCTGTTTGCACTTTTAATTTTATATTAAATTGTGGGCACTAGATTATGGAAGGAGAAAAAAAAATTTGTCCCGAAGTACTTATTTGCTTATTAAATTAATTCATATTCTTGAAATAATTTTGAAAAAAAATATTTCCATTAAATTCTAGTTTCACTTTTAATAATTTAAACTTTTCCAATTAACTCCTCAAAGATTTGCTTAAAATAATTTTAAAAAAATTTTTTTCAGCTAAATTCTCATTAAAAATACTTTCCAATTATGTTATCAAAGATAACTTAAGATATTTTTTATTTTTTGTTTTTTTTTTTTTTATTATTTCTTATTTGCGTAACTTACGAGAGCCAAATGATGCACAGCAGCATGTCCGAATTTTTCCCTTTTGTCCGAAAGTTGGTGACTCGGGTTCTGGAGTAATGCCTTCTCGCCATGTTGCAGTTGTCTTCCAATGAAGCTTGCCGCTTTTGCTTTTAAATTGCACTTCTTAAGGGCTTTGTTGTGGGTACTCAAGGATTCTTGCCGCTAATGGAAGTTGCTGCTTTCCAGATATGCGCTTCTTGAGAGCTGTTCCTTAGTATTTATGATCCTTGACCACGTTTGGGCGCCAATTAGTCCGTTGATTCAGTTAAACAAAGTTTTTATTAATTTTATTCCACATACTTTATTTAATTTTACATCGACTGAATATAATGAATGGTACTTTATTTAATTTTACATCGACTGAATATAATGAGTGGTACTTTACAACTAACTATTCACGGCTTTCCAAAATGCAAAGAAAGCAAGGGAACGGCGAATTAAAAGGAAAAGAAAGGCAAACGCAGCGTCGGTCTACTTAGTCACAGACGCAGCGTCAACGTTTTGTTTAAATTACTGTTTAAGTGTTTGGCGTTGGTGGTCCGATTGGTTTGTTGCCTAAGAGGTCGGCGTCAGCTATTTGTTTGGGTTATTGCTTAAGTGTTTCTGTAACCAAAGTATTATTGTTTTGTAATTGACGACTTCTCAGTAAATAACCTCAATAAGGTTTTGGTTACATAACAGAATTTATAAAAAATGATTTGCTTCGGAGAATAAACATTTTATTGCTTAAAAATGTTTATTTCTTCCAAAGGAACATTTTGGGAGTTAACTTATACATTAAACAAAATACAATCAAGTTGTCATAAACAAAAATGAATGAAAAGGTGACGTTTTAAAACAATTTGACATTAAAGACATTCAACACAAAATGTGACATTGAGAGTTTTGTTTTGACATTTAACCTGCATACAGCATTGACAACATAAAATTTCGAATCAATTGTGACTTGATAGAACTCTAAAAAAATCAGAAGTGACATTTAAGGAAAAGGGGGAAAAAAATTTGGTCGCAGGAATTACGGAAAAGGTTTACTTAATTGAACAATATTTTTGATCGAATTGTACAGTCTTAGCAGAAACCGATATTTTGTGTGTAAATTTCACAAATCGGTCAATGCTTTTTGGTATACCAATTACCGGGTTAAATTGTTCCATTTGTTTGTCTCTGTCTTGTTTGTTAAAAAAGCATTGACCGATTTGTGAAATTTCACACAAAATATCGGTTTCTGCTAAGACTGTACAATTCGATCAAAAATATTGTTCAATTAATTAATAATAACAGTCGATTAATAACAAATAAAAAGGAAAAGGTTTACTTTAGATCTCATTGCACAATTTTTTTTTAGGGTAATAGGGGGTTAAAAGCTAATACATGAAATTTTTTTCGTGTCGCTCGGATCTAGTTTTGGAAATATAGCCATCGGAAGTTTCAGATATAGCTTTTGTAAAAATCCTTATGATTTGGGAACCCCTGCATGGATATCAAAACTATGAAGAAAGATTAAATTATCTTTCTTACGACACCCATATTTTTTATATCCATTCAGGGATTTCCAACTTATAACGATTTTTACAAAAGCTATATTCACAACTTTCGATGGCTATATCTCTGAAACCAAATCCGAACGTCACTTTTTGATTGCGCAATTATTCTTAAAATTGAAAATCAAATGAAAAGAGTTTAATAAAAATTGGCGAATGCGAACTAAAGTAAACTTAAGACAATAACTTACCTGGTTAAGTGTTACAGCTTTAGCAAATACGAAAAATATTAACCAATTCGCCTTATGTATGTGTGTGGTTCGATTATTTTTGTTGCTTGCAAAATTGAATGCAAAGGGCTTTCCACTAGCTCTAGAAAATCGCTATAAACATTTAAACGACAACTAGTATAACTATCTTTAGGCAAGACAACCTTTTATTAAAAACAATTGTCGCAACGCCTTCAAAGGACATCCTCCTGAACACCAGCAATTCCAACATATGTTCATCATAAACATTGACGACAACATCTAAAAAACGAGACAGCAACAACAACATGGATAAATAATTAAAACCAAAAACCGTGAGCAAAGACTCATTTTAGATTATTCTTAAATTCCACATTTTATGTGTACATATATTAAAAATTTCTGTAAATTCAAACTGAGGAATGAATATATAATGGTATTTCTTTGTATAAATTCATAAAACGTTATATCTATAAATAAAATAAATTGGAAGTTTTAAGCTGAGATTTAAGTGATAACTTGGATTTAATAAACAAAAATAGTATTTGGCAAAAAAATTAAATTTCAAAGTTTGTAAATTAAATATTTACATTGAAGGAAAATTAGTCTTTCTTTTACAATTACATATAAACAAAATTTTACAAATAAAATGAGCGCATATTAGCCATAGGAACAAATAAAAAAACTAGCATATGTAAAAAAAAAGCAATTTAATTATAAAGTAACTTAAGTTAAATGCATTTACCTAATAATTTAACTGCATAGTAATCATAATCATACATAATCTTTTTATTTAAAAAGGAAATAAAAATGATGACCTAAGCTCTGCACAATAGGTCCTATGTAGAACTTCAAAGGGTGGACCTTAAAATCGCCCCATAGGTCCACAAGGTAGGGTGCGCAAAGATGCGATGTTTGCTCGCGTGTTTATATATAACTTTAATTAGTATATTTTTTTCCAATATTTTTGAATTTTCAGAGTTCAGCAAAACAATAAGCACGAGAATTATATTTGTACAGTACGGGTTGAAAATGGACATCAGCGACATTAGCTCGTGGTACCGCTGCTCCATACCTTCCGAACCAAGGTACCCATCGCCCAAGGCAATTACAGATGGCACTAGATATGATGAAGAAATAGGATATTTATTTTCAAAATAATAAAGAAATGTCAAAATATACATTTTTGCATATGTCCTTTTCAAGACCACAATAACAAATAAACAGAGAGACACAATTTGAAATAGATTGACATAAATTTTACTTTTGAAATTAAATCTATAAAATTGATTTATTTTAGAACTCACATCTTTTAATTATTGACAACATTCGCTCCTCTTAAACACAATTAAGAAGAAGAAAAAAAAAACTTCTATTATGTATAGAAAATACCCCAGTAGCATAAAGGGAAGCTATGAAGACAAAAATCCAGCTCACAAAACAGTGATGTCTTCAAATAGCTGTGTATCATAATTAATAAGATACTTGGCCTCTGTAGCGAAAATTGGTTTTAAAATATCTTGCTTGAACAAGATATAAAATTATGATAAAGAGACCGCATGTCTCTTATTTCTTTATACTGCAGACACATAAGTCACTGAAAGACATAAAAAATAAAATTTCGTGGCAAAGATGTTCTCGACGTTGGTTGTGTGGAACTGACATTTTGTTGTTATTGATAACAATTTAACAGATGTCATTATGTTGGTGAAGGGAAGAATCGAGGATGTTGATATGCTGGGTTGCATTGAAAAAGTGTACATTATATTTTCAGCTACAGCCGGTTTCGCGAGTCCATTTAAGACACAGTTGGTATAATATTTCCAGAAACAGGTGTTTATATTAGAGCCATTGAAGAACGTCAATGACAAGATAGGAAAATCATTTGGTCTGATGATATTTACGGTTTCGATATGAGCTGCATACGTAAAGTAGCTGGTCGACGTTGTTGATCCAAAACAAATTTTCAACATCATAGAAACAAACATGTCAAACATGTTGACTTACATCCTTAAAAAAGATTTGGAATTTTACTCACCATTTAGTTTAAGAAGTGGCTGGTAAGTAAAAAAATATTTGAAAAAGAAAAATATCAAAATTAGTGAAATTAGTTTCGCTAGGAATAAAGTTGCATCTACAGCTCCCGCAATGCCAAGTCATAAATCATCAAAAAAAACATCCTGACACAATTGCGTATGCGGTATTTAATTGAAGAAATAAATTTCAATTTGGAGGCGGAGAGACACATAAATATCATTCCCGACCTTTTAACTAATTTTGGGAAAAATTTGATTTTGTATGAAATTTTATATAACAATACTGTTTCACCTTTAAGAAATCGAGTTTTTTATTTTAATGCCATCTCTGCCGAATTCTGAACTAAAATCGTCAACAATTACTCACTGTCAAAAATTATAGCACACTTGACCGTATGAAATTGAATAGAACTGTGGCGTACGACTGGATACCTGCCGACGAGTACCCGTTGAACTTATGACTCGTACTAACGTTGCGATGGCTGGTACAACTCCTTACGAACGAATTGTATGATATTTTGCAAATTTAGTATCGTTGTACAACACGTTGTACCAGCGATTGCAGGAAAAATTAAAAATTTTTAATATTTGCAACATTTGTATATACGTTGGTACAATTTTGCTTTGCTTTTAGTTTCATTAAATTCTGTTCTGATGCAGACGTGAATATACAAGGAGTGGATTGTGACGAAGAGTGAATATGACTGAAAACGATATTGTAAAGTTGCTCGATTTCATATAACTTGGACAAATATTGTATGAGAAATCGCAAAGCTTGTACAAATGAGCACAACCGCTTGTACAACACGTTGTACAGTTGGTTTGAACGTTAGTACCAAGGGCTCGATTTAATTCTAATTTCACTGTCGGGCGGCAATGATCAGTGTTGCATTCAAATCAGTTCGTGTCAATTTTATTGTTAACGTTTGTGAAAACAAAATGGCAGCTGAACTTTCCGTCGTTCGTTGTCCGCCGTAATTGTGCTTACTCCATCGATTTTGCGACGGGTTTTATTTTGACAGCAAGTAATCGTTGCCGATTTCCCGACAACGTCTTAGTTCTGTTCAAAGTTTTCAGTTGAGAAAATTTGACACTTGAAATGTTACACCTGTAACACACTTCTAAGCACAACCACAAACAAAAACAAATAGACGTAATATAAAACGAGTTGCAAATATAATCTGCGAAGATTAGCCATTGACTTAGAAAAAGAGGAAAAGATTCGGCATAGATGGATGACCCAATGTGTGACGTGGAGTTGTCTTTAGAAGATTTAGAATTACTATCGGAACTGGATAGGTTTAACACTTTATACAACGAAAAAGATAAGATATTAATTTTGATTTCATTATACAGTAAGCAATTTGGATTTCTTAAGTTGACTGCACTGGAGAACAAAGAACTTTATGACTTAGTGCAAAAAGTAGTTAAAGGCTTGCAAAATATTATTTGCACTCAAAAGGTAAACTTAAACGAATCGAAAGAGGTAGAAAAGAAATCAGGCAATGACATAGCTGAATCTGCTGATGGAGCCTCAATTAAAGTGGAAGAATGTAGCGGAACCTTTAGCTATCCGAGAGGAAGTGAAAGTGATGGTGCATCACGGCCAATTAAAACAGAACCTGAAGACGAAGAAATCGAGAAAATTTGTATGGACAGCATTAGAACAGAATGCTTTGCTGATTCCGAAAATGCAATATTGCGAATAGATCCAAAAACATATTGCACTCTCGGACATTACCATTTGTTGCTGGAGGAATTTGAAAAAGGTACATATCACTAGAAATGTACTCACCAGTTACAAAAAATAAAGTAAAAATTACAAACAGATTTACTTTACTCCCATTCGCCAAATACTGCTGCATTTAGGTTAAAAAAAAGTGTTTAAAAAAGCGTCGGTCGGATATAAGTTCGAAGATATAGCCATCGGAAGTAACGGACATATCTA
This sequence comes from Meiosimyza decipiens, assembly GCA_963680825.1. Classification (NCBI taxonomy): domain Eukaryota; kingdom Metazoa; phylum Arthropoda; class Insecta; order Diptera; family Lauxaniidae; genus Meiosimyza; species Meiosimyza decipiens. Next base: position 43,541,401 of record OY804260.1, on the reverse strand, counting down.
TTATATAAAAATGTCATCCAAATCCAAAATGTGGGTGTCTTATAAAAGGTAATTTAATAAACTACAATAATGAGAAATACATACATTTTTGGAAACTAACGTACAGTTCTCGAGATGTGCCTTAACGAAATTTTGAGTGATTTTTTTTTCAACAAAGCGAACGTAAAAAATTTTGGTTTAAGTTTACTTTAGGGGAAAATCCTCCTTTTTGCTTTGCACCAAATTTTTCTTACGTAGTTTTTGAATTTATAACAGAATACGTAATCGAAAAGTATCACTTGGATCTGGTTTCGGAGCCGTAGCCATCGGAAGTTGCAGATATGCCTTTAATAAAGAAACTGTATGAGTTGGGAACCCCTGGATGGACATCATATAAAAGGTAATTTAATGAGGTATAAAATTGTAACATAAATATTTTAATTTCGTTGGTTAATTTTCGAGATATAAGGATTTTGAAAACTAAGTTTATCCAAAAAATTTATTATTAACGTATAATTTTTTTATTACTTTAAGAAAGCATAATTCCTTTTCTTTAAAATGATGTATCATTTGTACACAATTTTTTTAAAATAATCAAATTTTTTTTACTGGAAATTATTCATTTTTTGAAAACTATATGGGCAGCAAAGACTAAAACAACAATTTCTAGGACAAGAACAATAAAACATTGATCTAGACCGGTGTACGGCATTTTGCCTCCCGCGGGCAGCTGCGGCAGAACTAGGGTAGAGACTGCATGTGTCGCCGTGTATGCAGCGAAATACGATGCGGTATGACTCGATTACGTTCGGCGCACATGTCGACATACATCTGGTTTGCCTTACACTGCTCTAGACACTGCGGCGCTATAGCTGAATATAGATAGAAAGATTATATCATTTCATTAATTGTGGCTAGCGGAGTCAGTGGTAGATATATAATAGACTGAACCGGTGTGGAAATATAGGAGATGTAAATCCTGAGGCGCTGCCGAAGTTCGCCCACTGACCCTAACTTTTATGTAACATTATGCGTTGAACAGAATTGGGACGGGTTCCAGAAAGCGGCAACGATTATTTGCTGTCAAAAGAAATTTGAATTAAATTTAAATAGACGGGTGCCCGTCGGCAGGTTACCAGTCATACCAAGCAATTCTGTTCAATTTCATACGATCAAGTGTGCTATAATTTTTGACAGCGAGTAATCGTTGCCACTTTCCCGACCCCGTCCCAATTCTGTTCAACGCATTACTGTGGCTAACGAATCTGGCGTAGGATATTTTTTACTCTGAATCGATTTTCAGGCAAATAATAACCAATGAAGGAGGTCTAAGGGCGCCTATATATACATACTCACATGTGTATGATGTTGTACTAGTTGTTGTTGCAGTTGTCCATAAATACACACATTGTTTTCAAAAAAATTTTATGAATTAAAGAATTAGGCATTCTTAAGATCTAAAAAAATTATGCGTTATTAAATCATTAAACCATAAAATTATATAGATAAAATGACGGTTTTATAAGAAAAATGGTCAAAACTTTACAAAAATCGTCCTATCTCGAAAACAAACCAACGAAATTCAAATATTTATACCTCATTAAATTACATTTTTTATGATATCCATATTTTGGAAATCTATCCAGGCGCTCCCAACTCTTATAGTTTTTTTTATAAAAACGATAGCTATGTCTCCTAAACCAGAACATAGCGATTCTTTTTCTTTTGCAGATCTATTATTTGTTCGTAACGCTACTTCCCCTAAAACAAATCGGATCCCTAAAGTAAACCTGTATGTATTTCAAAAGAAATAAATTGAGCTTTTTAAGAGTTAAAAAACTAAAGGTCAGTAACACTTTTTTTTGGGAAAAAACGGTTTTTTGAAAAAAAATCCGTAAAAATTTCAAAAAAGTCGTAATATCTCGAAAACTACGATCTAGATTTCAATAATCTATACAAATATAATGATAACCGTTTTCGATGTTCGGGCATGACGTAAAAACTACTGAATCAATTTGTTTGCTTATATTCAATAGTCGTTTTGTCTCAATCTCCAATAAAAATAATAACGATATTCCTACTAAATATCGAGATATTATTGCTTTAAAATTTATAAAATATAAACAAACATGCAAAATATAAACAAACATGCAAGTATAATGAGTCGGTTAATGTGTGTGTGGGCAGGGGAATATTTATGGAAGAAAAACAACGGAATATTAAAAGTTGACCAAAAGAGCCGTTGTTATTTTTAATAAACAAATTGAAATAAATTGGTCTTACATTGTTAACATTAAAAGTTAACATTTAACACATTGCAAGCAACAACATTTCGGGATTTGTGATTTAAATTGTTTGCCTTCGAAAAAAAAACTAAAAATCATGCTACGCGTACAAAGTCGCGGTCATCGCTAGTATTGAATAAAGTTGTAGCTTATTGAATTACCTTTAATTGACACATTTAGAAATCAATACAGGCGTTCCGGACTTATGCTGATTTTTAGAAAAGCTGCAGCCGCAACTTTCAGAGACTATATCTCCGAAACCAGATCCGAACGACACTTTTTGAACTACATTTTCATTCATAAAATCGAATAGCACTCCAGAACAGTTTAATCATTTTCGATTGTGACCTAAAGTATATTTAAGCCCATAAAAATGCAAAATTGACCTATAGTTTCATAAACATATTAAGAAACTTAATTCATTTCCTTTAAAACTATGCAAATGAATTTAGGGAAGTTTTTTATTTTTTTTATATGATGTCTTCTCCAACAATATCATCATTACAGTATAACAACACCGGCTTCACAAGCCGCAGTAATTCTACGCTGGGTCAGCTTCGGCAGCGACCCAGGGCTTACATATCCAATGTCTTTCTACCTAATTTCAGTTTTTTTTTTGTAATTCTATTGGTTGTTGTAATAATTGTTGCAGTATGTAGTTGTAATTGGTATTGTGATTTGCTGTGGTTATTGTCCATAAATTCAAAAATTCCATAAAAATGTATCGCGTAAAATTTAGTACAAATGCCACATATCTTTTAAGGGAATATCTTGAGCTTTTTGATAATAAAACTATGGGTCAGTAAAACATTTTTTGAAAAAAGAAACTGGTTTTTTGGAAAAAAATAAATCATTAAAAAATTCAGAAAAGTCGTAATGTCTCGAAAAATACCAGATCGATTTTAACAATATTGTAGCTTATTAAATTGGCCCTCATTTTATTAATATTATTTATTAAACAATTAATAAATTAACTACTTAACATACTATACAAATCGAGCACTATCTGCTAGGGCTATACGCTCTATAAATAAAATACCGTTGATACTGATCGACCACAATAACGTACAATATCGACCTCATACAAAATTACACTATGCTAGTGGAACTGTGTGGGACCGCGTAGTGCAAAAAAAAATCAATATAATAATACAAAATTAATTACATAATATTAATATTGATTTTAATGTTTTTTGATAAAGTTAAATATGGTTTTAATATTATCAGCAGTAGGTGCTTTTAGCATTTGCAGCCAATCGTGATTAGGAATCGGTTTCTAGCAGTAACAAGTTGAGGACATTCGGATTTGACCTTCATATACGTTTATGAGTGATTTGGGTGTGACAGACGCATTCGAAAGAATATTCTAAACTTCTCCACTCTGCTTCCTTTTTATTACGTAGGTGGCGTTTTATGTGTTGACGTAGATCAAATTTCTCAATGCTCGAGTCCATTGAAATGGGTGCGTAGCATGCGTACTTTGTAGCGATGTCTGCTTTTACATTACCCTCGATGCCAATATAACCTGGTATCACAATAGCCTTAACTTGTTTACATTTCCGATAAGTAGATCTCTTATTTCATTAACTTTCTTTCAAGCAATGGATGAGGGACTTTAAACAGCTTTTAACACTTTTATTTGTTCGTCTCAAGGCCATAGGAGCTGCACAATAAATAGCGGAAGCTTAAGCAGTGAGATTGATGAGAATTCAGACAACGTTTGTATCCGTAGATCTAGTCGATTTTCGTTTACAACAGCGTAACCAGTACAACTTATCTCATTTTTTGAGACGTCGGTGAACCAGCAGCTCCAACCCCCAGGCTCAAATTTAGTTTTGCATTCATTAAACAGACCCGTGAAAACTTCTTTCGGAGAAGTAGATTTTTTCCTCTCACATAGACTTAGGTCGGACGATATTTTCTGAATTTACCATGGTGGATTCTTCAATGAGTAGTATTGCCGTTCGCTTTGTATACTCAGGTTATCGACAAATGATATTATTTGGTGCATAGCTGATGGTAGTCGTGAATTTCTCTTTACAGATTTAATATGGTAAATATCGCTATCTATGACAGAATTTGTTGACATGAGAAGTTTTGGTAGAGGTCTAGCTCTGACCTGCCGAAACCTTTCATCGAACGATGGTAGACCTGACTCGGCAATAATATTATTGTTCGGAAAGCGTACACACTTGCTCTAGCTGCTTGGTATTAGATCGAGCTGATTATCTGTAGAGTAGTTTTTGATGAGTTTCCAAATAAATATTTACAGTAATCGATTTAACTTAACACTAAAGTATTAGTTATACACTTAATCAGAGTATTAATATGTGCATTACATTTCTTACTCATACGCTAATTATGATATTATATTAACTCTGCGCAGCGAAACAACAATAAAATGTGATGGTGTTTGCAATAAAGTGTTCCACATAAAATCTTCAAGCTTAGATATGTATGGCATGGGAAAATTAGATGAGTGTCAAACGTTGAGACTTGTTTGTGATGACTGTATGCAATATATAAACAACATAGATTTTGCTTTGAAAGAAATTTTTGTAAAAATGGATTTTCCCATTTCCTAAAAGAAAATGAAAACGAAAGAAAAAACCTTCTCGAGGCAATAGAAACACGCTATGTTGAAAGAATGCAAGTAATGGTTGAGGCGCAAAAGGCATGTGATAATAATGTTAAAGAAATTAAAAATTTATGCGATGGCAAAATAAGTGATCTTATTGAAAGCTTAAAATTGAAATGTGATAAAATCTGCAAAGAGATGGAAGTTAGTATAAACGAATGTACGTGTGTGCGGAAATACAAGAAAGCAAAAAACAACAAGAGCAAATAATGTACGAATGTAATGCCGCATAGAAAGATTGGTATGCCTTATCCAAAACAAAATGCGAAAAAGTGTGTAGAGTGTGGGTCGCACGTGTGAAGCTGTCATCAAAAACAGAGGCTATAGCACAAGATATCAATGACTTAAATGTTTGTGCATACCAAAGAGCCATAAAATGTAAATTTAAACGATATTTTCTGATTTTTCCAGATTGTGTTATTTATGTGTCTAGCTCATTTCATCGGTTTTTTTACATTTTGATAATTTTTTTTTGTTAATGGATTATAGCTGAAGTTCGTATTATTCTTAAATATGAAGGATATACCTTTAAAAAAAAACCAAATACTTGTTTGTTAATAACATTAACGATACTGTAGCGAAACTCCGCATCTCGTTGTGAAATTTAAAATTCTTTGTGTAGATCCTTCAGTAACATTTGAGTAAAATCATAATCATTTTCACATATTATCATCAACATAAAGGAGAAGATAAACGATATTCCGTCCTGCACCATGAATGAAAACGCATTTATCAGCTGAAGACTGTTCGAAACCAAAATTAATCAAGAACTCAACAATTCGTTTATTCCACTGTCTCGATGCTTGTTTCAGATCGTCTGTACGATTTGTGTAAATGGCATACTCTATTGTCTTTGGCAAAAATATATGGCTGTTCCATATAAATATTTTCCTCCAAAATGCCATGAAGAAAGGCAGTTTCACGTCACATTGTACAATAGTCATTCCTTGAGGTGCAGCTATTGCTAAAACAGTCCTTACAGATTGATATCGGACAACAGGTGAATATATTTCGAAATAGTCAACGTCCTGAGTTTGAGAAACCCCTCTCGCAACTAGCCGCGTTTTAAACTTGTCTATTTCACCATTTGCTTTATATATCTTCTTAAAAATCCATCGATTTATTATGATCTGCATATTATCTTGGCGTGGCACCAGACTCCATGTTTTATTTTTCGTTAATGATTCAATTTCTTCATCAATGGCTATGGTCCCCTTATCAGCATCTTCACTCCTGAGAGCTTCTTCTAATGTCACTGGTTCCAAATAGGCAAAGCTCAGAGCTTCTTTCAATTTCTTCGGAAAAATTTTGAGCTTTTGCTGTACTCCTGGTTCCATACGGGCTTTGTGCATTTAGCAACCTTGGATTTCTGTATGATGAGTCGCTTTCAAATGTAGTTGATGAAGAGTACAATGTATTTTCAGAAGACTTCAACTTCGTTTCATGAACTTTATTTAACTTTTCATGATTTTCATTGAAACATACATCTCTTCTAACTAGCACTCTGTTACCTTGTAGATCGTACACCCTGTATGCCTTACTTTCGTCATTATAGCCAACCATTATATCTCTAACAAAACTCTTCTCCCATTTTCGCTGTTCGTTTGGTATATAAATGTACGCAGCGCTGCCAAACACACGTAGATGGCTTATCGATGGCTTCCGGCCAAACCACTTTTCATAAGGTGTTCACCCACCTTTTTCAAATACACTACAGTGTGCGTAGCGTCTGCCATAAGTACAATGGAAGCTCCTCTCATGCAACATCGCCTTTGCACTTTCAACAATAGTCCTATTTTGTCGTTCAATAAATACGTTTTGTTCTGGAGCTCGTGGAGTCGTCACTTTGTGCTTAATGTTGTTTTGTAAAAGAAAGTTGTTTACTCCTTCGTTACAAAATTCAAGGCAACTATCTGACCTTATTCGTTTAATTGTATGTCCATCCGCTTGCACTTCAGCTAAAAATCTCATAAGCCTGTTTAGAACATCTGTTTTATTTTTAAGAAAATATATGAAAAAGTATCTTGAAAAATCGTCTTTCAATAGCAGAAATAAATTTGAGCCGCCAAAAGAAGACGCACTCATATTTCCACATAAATTCATATGAAAAGTTTCACCTGGCTTATTTGCACGTTTCGCACCTGATTTGGGAAAAGTTGTGCGGTGTTGCTTATCATAGGCACAGCCCTCGCAGTTTATATAACATATGTATTATCGCGCTCACCATCAGCAATTATTTCATTGCCTTTCATAAAATTCACGTACCGTCCATTTTCTTCAAACACTACTTTGATGACTTTTCCAGTCACTCTCAAAATAGATATAAAGTTCATATTAAGAACTGGAACCAATAATACGTCTTTTATTACATACATAATATTAGAAGATACCTTAACTTCAATGTCTCCTCTGCCAATAACATCCAATATTCGGCCATCTCCGACTTTAACATGATTTTCTCCTCGTGGAGTAGCACTGAAATTCAAAAATAACTCTCTCTGGAACGGCATGTGATCAGTGGCACCTGAGTCTGCGTAAAATATGTTTTTAATTTTGTTTTCGGCAATATCAGCTGTTTCTTACGTTTTCTTCTTGCAATCTGCTTTCTCCTCTTGCATCATCAATGAATGACGATAACTTTACTTATTTTGTTGGCCTCTTTTCTTTTTAAAACATTCTCTGGCCCAGTGCCCTTGCTTATTGCAAGATTTGCATTTACCAGAACGCGCCGTTATATTTATATTGTTGTTGTTGTAGCAGTTAGAAATAATTTTGCTTCGCCTCATTGCATACACTGCGTTTGAATAATTGTTGTTGCTGTTATTAGATACACTTTTATTTGTACGCAAATTAATCAGCGATTCTTCGTTGAACAAGTGTTCTGTCAATCGTTCTATACTTTGTTCGTTGCGTGGAACTGCATACCAAGTTGTACGAACGTGATCATATTTTGCTGTTAAGTCGCTTAACACTTTTGCTATAACCATCGGATCCTTTTGATCGGGATTAATATCTCTCAGCCTCTGCGCTAAAGATTCAACACTCGCCACAAAATCAACGACGTACTCCTCTGGCTCCATCTTACAATTTATAAATTTCTCCAAGAGAACTTAAGCAGATTGGTCACTTTTTTCAGCATGCATGGATTTAAGCTTGTACCACATCTGTGCTGCAGCTGAATATTCAGTCAATTACTTTAGCTGTTCCAGCTGAATTCCGCTCATGATAAATGCTTGTGCTTCAGCATCCTTGCGAATTTGTTGCACTCTTGACCTTCGTGCCTAGAATATATGACATCCGACATCCTTACCTGAATTAAATCTTGTCTTTCTCCTTTCAATGTTTGATCACCTAAAAACGTAGAGCTTTTATCAGGAACAATTGCTGAATCTTCAAATGTTAAGTCTATCTTCAAGTCTTTCCATAAATTATGAGCGTAACCCTGGGTCCATAACCTTTTATGCATTATTATTTGCATTAATATATTTTACTCGTGAACTAGAAGAAGTAAGAACGGAAGAAGAAAAAATGATCAATAGTATAAGAAGTAGCAAAATAGAGGTAAAAATTGTAATAAACAGTGTTGCTCTCTACTGGGAAATAAAGGTGTAAAACTCAACACATTTCTTTACAAAATTTTGCATTAGTTTTTTGAAAGAAATAAGGTTATTTGTAACAGGGTTATTAACGAAAAATGCTTGTATTTGTACTTTCCTAAGCCTTGCTAGCTCTTGAGTCTAGTATTCTTAACATGCGAAACTTTAGGAATAAAAAGATGTGCGAATACGCGTATTGCTTTTACGATATTCGCAGTTTTGATTGGCTGAATTAGTAGAAGGTCTGTTTTCCGATTCAGTTTCAACTCGATGTGTAAATTTCGATCAATCAGCTAGGCTTAAAAAAGAAAAAAGTTGCTGAAACTTTTTCTAAGATTCGTTTGTTTTTACTGCAAAAAATTTTTTTTAAAATTTTTTTAAAGCTATCTCCAATTATTTGTATTTACTCACTTTGAACGAAAACCCTAGCAAAATGAAAACGCTGACCGCATGGAGCAGAAAATCAATCATTCGCGAAACGCGGATCACATGGTCACGTTAGGTTAAAAGGAATTTGGGGGTGCTTTTGTGCGTGGAGCACTATTTGAGGTGAAAAATATACTTAGTTTTATCAAAAACTATCACTATTGTGTTGGTTACCTAACGATGTAAGTGGGAGAAGTAGGGGTAAACCACAAGATATATGAGTATGAGAAAACGTTGAGTGTGTAGACAAGTTAGTCGGACGTAGGCACTGGAGCTCCATTAGGCGTTCCAACCCTTGAAATCACCTAACATAAGGAAAATTAATAGAGCGGTCACTTCTTTTAAAACGTTGTGCGGGGGCAATGTAAAAGGACAAAATTGTAAATTTCATTTTAGTTTGAACCTCGATTGCCACAACCTAAAGAGGAGAGTTTATGTTTATTCTTCATTGTGGAATATAACTTTTAATTAATATATCTACTTCTTGTTCTGCAGAAGTGTTTAGTGGCGAGTTTACAAAATAACCCTTAACATTTTTAGGAATAATAGGAGTAAAATGATTTAGACATTCAGTTTCTTATATAGAAACGAAACTAAGATTATATTTCTTGATAAGCATTTATAGCTCAGGTAAGTTATTTATGAATCCCTTCATATTTTATTGCAATATATTTAAATGCATAGAAAGCTAACACTCAATTTTTGTAAAATAAATTTTGCAAAAAAGAGAAAAGGAGCACTATGAGCAGATTATCATGTGGCATGAATATACTAAAGAATATTCTAAACTTCATCAAGAGCGGAATCTGTTGCAGCATTCGTAGTATTTATATAGTAATCATTATTATTTCTTAGATTTTGAGTTATAGTGGATATTGAAGAAATAGAAATAACGGTTTGTTCCATTTAAAGTTGTTGGACTTACTACAGGGGGTGTGCCAGGAGTTTGATTAGCTGTTGAAATATGAGAGTTGTTTATATGCGAGCCTGTAGTCAATGATTTTTTGGTTAAATTTTGATTGTTTTCCATTTCAGGGATGTCGACTGTTCTTGAAGGTTGAGATGGATATTATTGCTGTGGTGCGTTTATATAAGATTTGATATTTTTTGACGATGAAAAAGTAGTTTGAAGGTTAGGTATGTTGAATTTGAAAAGGAAAAAAATATCCGTTTTTAGACGTTATAGTTAACAGAGATGCTGATATAGAAAATCAACCAACGTGCCCAGATTTATCCCTAGTGATTCGTATTGCCACAATATTAAAAAGCCGCTTTCAACTCTATGGTATTTAGACTTTGTAATTTACCTTTGAATATAAATAGTACAGACCGAAACTAAATTATATTAAATATGCAGCAGAATTAAATGGGTTCGATAGTAAAATTAACAAAAAAATGGTTGAAAAACAAAGCAAAACAACCAAAAGACTGAATTTGACAACTTCAAAACTGAAACTGATTCATCCTAACTCACTTCGGATGAACTAGTTTGGCCTAGGAAGAACTAGTTTATTCTACAAGACTAGTTTGGCCGGTAACATATACATAGATGTGATCAATCGATATATTATAATTTGAATTACAGAAATAGCACTGGTGTACTGATTTTGTTGTGAGTGTTGATGTGTAAGTTTAGTGTATCCCAAGTCGTAATCGTAAAAATTTAAATAAGTCCAGTCTAGTTAAAAAATCTTCTAATACAGTACTCATTTGTGGATATGTTTCTGTAGTTAAATTTGTCTATACAAATAAGAAATTTTATGCCATACAAACGACGAGTACATACGATCGCATGTGTCGGCCGTTCTCAAGACCAAAGTGTCACCCACCAACATCAAAACGCAACCGATCGCTCCCGCGAAATAAATCAACCAAGCTCACACACATCAGAAAATATTGAATATTGATGCAGAACCAGCAGCATCTAATAAAGCGGGTTCACACTCAGAGAGAGGTACACGGAGTGTATCATGGTGTAATAATAAAGGTGAAGTAATCAGGGCTCTGCGTGCTGAAATTGAATCCACTTTGAGAGTGTGAGAGCAATTCGATTTTCAAACAGCTGGCATCCTATTTGCTTTAACTTTGTCATTCATAATATTACAATTGCCCATTCAGCAAAGTTAAGCGCTTTGCTAAATTTCTTAAGTATAAATCTCTTAAAAATTCTCTGAACGAAGTGCTTAAAACAAAAGTACATCTATGAATAATGGTTGCGATTACTCGAGGCTTTTGAGAATAAAATATTTTAATTACACCCTAACTTCTAATAGGAAAATAATTCACCTATAGAAAACTTAACACCACAACAGGAAAAAATATTACAATCGGAAGTATAAAATTTCCCAATGTTTCTAATATTTCTTATCAAAAAAGGAACCATACCATATATACATAGTGGCATGGATCGCTATATTGAAACCAAGCGAACGCTAAGTCCATTAAAGGGTAATGTAAATAACTCAAGAAAGATATATAAAGTAAACGAATGCGAATAAATTACTAACGACCCGCTTAGCCAAAATCGATATACTGTACTTGATAACGACTCACCTTATTTGAATATCGAGAACAGAAACGACTCAAACAATAAAACGCTTAAACCTCCTCTATCTACTTGCGTGAAAGCACCTCTAATGCTCTTGTTTCTAACATTGTTTCTCTAATCGGAAAAGACGATTTCCACATAATTCCACACCAAACTAAAATTCAAATTTATGGTGAAAAAAATTATAGAGCAATTGCCACTCACCTGGAAAAAAAATAAATAAAGTTACTACCCCTGTTGTATATTGTCCACTTAGATATAAGAGCACGACAGCCCAGTTCGCCCACTTTTTTAATTCACTAGGTCTGAAATTCGTAGCTGCTAGTCACTATAATGCGAAGCATAATCACTGGGATTACCTACTTATCAACCCAAAAAGCAAAGCACATTGGCTTTCATTAACCAATCGCCGCAATGTACTTAATTATATATCCACTGGTCAGCCAACTTATTGGCCATCAGACCGTCAAAAGATTCCATATCTTATAGACTTTACAATTACAAAAGAAAACAATAAAAGGCAAATTTCTGCAGAATAATGTTTTGTCATTATGCATCTGCATAAATATGTAGAGTTGTTGACACCTAATTGGATCACAACAAATAAAACGAATTGGCTAACATACAAAAAATATTGAAATTGTAAATTCTTTTCCTACCAACATTTCAGTCACGCTTGAAAAAAAAATCGTAAAAAAAAAGGTTTTCCAGCATTCTGACGATAATTATATATATGTCGGAGTTGGTATAGGTATGTCAAATAATAATACTTGAGCGAAACAAATGTTTTACACTTGTTAAGAAAATCAATTGATCAGTAATGAATGAAAATGTAGAAAGCTACGAAAAGTATGTTTGTGAAAAGTAAATTATAAGAAAAAGGAAAAGGTAGTTTGGAAAAGGACTATTATTATTCTGATGTTGAAGTTTTTAACATTGAAAGTGAATAAGTGTAGCCACCGGCGGATCGCTGCAAATCTATACATGGATCCGATATATAGAATAAGTGAAAAACATTTCAATGATAGAGTGATTACCAACTTCGAAACATGGTCGAGAAAAACGCGTTTAAAGTTTTGAGTAAGACTTTCATGCAGATATAAAATTTAATTTGGAACTTGCACTGAGTCGTCTATAATAGTCCGATTTGTCTGAAATTTCCATAGGATACTTTTGAAATTTTCTTCTTTTCGAAATGCAAAAAAGAATCCATTTTTCAAAATTTTAACTAGGTTTACTACCATAAATATTCCGAGGAGCATACAGCTATTTAACAGCATGCTAGCATGAGCTGTTCTTCATGCAACTCCTGTGCATTGAGTATCGACCCATAAAAGGCAACGCCTAAACTCTTCTCACACACTTAAACATAAACTAACATTAGTCAGAATTGAATTAAGAAGGTCCTACGAAAAGAGTCTGAAAGATGTATTGACTAGAGATGCGCGCGGACTGGGGCTTTTTTCGTGGTCCGCGGACCTTTCCTTTCCGGCCACGGACTCGGACCTCGAAATAAAGTTTCTAGCGGATGCCAAAGGTAAAAACAAATGGTAAAACTGAATTCCTCGTACCCTAAAACCCCCTTATACATTTTTTTAGTTTAAAAAATACTTAATTTTTTGCAAATAAAACTGTTTCCATAAACTTAGAAAATAATACATAATACAAGGGCGGATTGATAATGATCCGGTTTAACAATAAAAACACACCTTATTTTTTAAATTTCGTTTTATTTTTCAACATAGACCCCTTTTAGCTCGATACTCTTGGTCAAACGATATTCTAACTTTTTGATGCCATCCAAATAGTAGGTTTTGTCGAACTCCTCAAAATATGAGTTTGTTTCGTTGATTACTTCATCATTTGATGTGAATCTCTTTCCCGCGAGCAATTTTTTTAAGTTTGGAAATAGGAAAAAGTCACTCGGTGCTAAATCTGGACTATAAGGTGGATGCGGCAACAATTCGTAACGTAATTCATGAAATTCAGCCATTGCAATTGAGGTTGTCACACGATTTCGTTTTTGATCATCTGTGAGTAATCGCGGCACCAATCTGGCTGATAGCTTCTTCATATGCAAATGTTCTTGTAAGATGTTGAATACACGTTCATATGAAGTGTTTACAATGTCGACAATCTCTCTCAACTTCACTCGACGGTCATTCAAAACAATATCATGGATTTTGTTGATCATTTCCTCAGTAGTCACCTCATTTGACCTTCCTGATGATGGCATTGTTTCAGTGCTCGTACGAACACGTTTACATTCAGCAACCCAATAAATTACGGTTGAATTCGCTGGAGCAGATGAGCCATAATATTTATCAAGCTTTTCCTTTGTTTCCTTCGCGGTTTTTCCACGCAAGAAATAATGTTTAATCAATGAGCGAAAATCGGTTTTATCCATTTTACAAGAAAAGTTAAAAGTTATCCGACTTATACGACTGCCAAGCAAAAACTAAATGACATATCGCGCCAAAAATTTACATGAAGTCTGTTTACAGAAAATTACCATATGATGCCCAGTGTTGCCATCTGTTGAAAACCGCATCATTATCAATCCGCCCCCGTAAAAGATTTTCAAATGAAAACTTGCAAGCTCTAAATTCATTGTAGCCACATGGTGTAGTGGACTTTTTTGCTTACAATTTAACGAATTTTCAGAAAAATAGAGTTTTGGACCACTTAAAAATTTACTCCGCTCTAATGAAGATGCAGGATTTGAAAGCTAAGTCAGCAAATAATTAAACAGCAATAATTAAACATCAGTCTTCACTCGATCGCCTTGTTAGTCGGTCGACAATGAGATTGCGCTGTGCAATTTGTTCAAACGCCGCCTCTAAAGAAAGTGCTATTAAGTGCACTATTTGCAAAAATGATTTTCATAAATCTTGTGTTAATATCATTGACAATAAAGTTTTCGAAATACAAAAAACATATCCGAATATTGTTTTTAATTGTACTAGTTGTATAAACTCCGACGCGAATTTGCTATCGGTTGTTGTAAGCTTGGTTGCAGAGGTCAAAGACTTGAAAGAAAAAATAAATAGACTATTACCGAATAAGAATAACAATCGTGTCGGCTCGCAAAATAACCTCGCGTCTGCAAAATGTAATGCTGGGGTTTCGCCAATTATTGCTATTGATGATGATTCATCCAACGATAACGCTATCCAAAAGCATTCTAGTGGAAATAAAGGGAATGTTGCTCTAAATTGTGTGTCTGATGTTTCTCAAATCAAAGTTGTTGATGTGAATTCACTGCCTGCTGCTTCAAACAATGGGACAAATATCAATTTTTCTTCTTTGCTTATGCCTGCAAAAACAATTTCATCAACTGCTTCGTCACCTGCTGCTGCTGTTTCGCCTACTGTATCGAACAATAAGAATAACAACTTGCACTCAATTGCACTCACATCTTCTGTTTTACCGTCGGCTTCTTCTAATGCGTCAACGTTAGCGCAACTAAATTCCCAGTGGAGAACTGTGAGTAATAACAAAAGAAAAGAACGAAGAGTTGTTGTTGGAGTAAATTCATCGTCTGAGCTTGAGGTAGCTGTTAGGAAAAAGTGGTTACACTTGTCATCGTTTTTACCTTCGGTTTCTGAAGAGAATATTCTCAATTATGTTTCTCAACATGCAAATATTGATAAACAGATTTTGTCATGTTATAAACTTGTAAAGAAAGATGTTCAGTCGAGTTCTCTTAAGCGTATTAATTTTAAGCTAGGTGTGCCTACTTTACATTGTGATGAATTGCTTAACCCATCTCTTTGGCCTGCTGAGGTTAGGGAGCGTCTATTTAATTTTTTTCAAAAGGAATTGAACAAAGGGAACCCCGCTTAGTAAATGCTTCTAGTCCAATTAATGGTGGTCAAAAAGCAATAACAATGTATTTCCAAAACATGTCAGGTATGCGCACTAAAATTCAATTAGTTCGTACTGCCATAATGCAATGTAATTATGATGTCTATGTTTTTGTTGAAACATGGTTAAACTGTGATTTTTTTGATGCTGAAATTTTTGATCTAAGTTCATATTTTATATATCGTAAAGACAGAGATCCAATTAAGTCTGGGTGTTCTAGGGGTGGTGGTGTTCTCATTGCCACTAAGCGATCCCTTTGCTCAAATCTGGTCCAACTTCAAAATTCTGACTCCACTCTTGATCAAATCTGTGTCTCTATTGGTAATAGTAACAATTTGATGTATATTTCTGCGTCTTATATTCCGCCAAATAGTAACTACGATTTGTATGCTGCCCATGTTGACAACATTTTGAATCTACCAATTGAAAGAAGTGATTTTCACTTATGTGTACTAGGGGATTTTAATCTCCCTAATGTTCTCTGGTCTCCCATTGATAATGACGAAAGCTACCTTGTTCCTTTCAATATTAACCAAACACATGAGATTTGTGTAATAGATGGATTCCTCAGCTGAGATCTAATGCAGATTAATTCTTGCTTTAATAAGCTAAATAAAATCCTGGACCTAATTTTTATAAGTAAAGATATTAAATTTGATCTAGCTGAATGCCCTTTTCCTTTATCGGAAACTGATATGCATCATGTTGCTCTTGTAATTAAATTTGAGTTTTATAGCTTTTATAATTTTGCTCGTGATACTGAAACAATAAACTTTAATTACTCTTCATGCGATTTTAATGTCTTGAACAATAAAATTGCAGAAATGGATTGGTCATTCTTATCGCAATGTAAAGATGTAAATTTAGGTTATGCTAATTTTAAGGAAAATCTTAAAAAAATTTGTTTGCAAAATATTTCTCTTGTGCGGGAATCTGCCTACAAATTGCCGTGGTATACAAAAGGTCTAAAAAAACTAAAAAATCTAAGAAACAAATTTTATAATCTTTACAAAACCACGAAAGAGGAAGCCCATAAGGCTAAGTATATACAATTTATGAGAGAATTTAATTTCCTCAATAAATTTCTTTATAAACAGTATATTTTACGTTTTGAAAAAAGATTAAAAAAAAATCCAAAGTCATTTTGAAACTTCATTAATTCCAAAAAGACGAATTCATCAATTCCGACTAATATGACATTTAATGGAATTTCGTCAAATTCCCTGAATGATTCAGGGACTGACTTTTTTCAGTCTAACTTTGAACAGAGTGTTGCATATAATTATTCTGAAGCGTTAGACAAAGTTGTCTCTGTAGTTGACTTTGGCTCTCTACAGCTAAATGTAGATGATGTGATTAATGGAATTCGCAATTTAAAAAATTCCACTAAATCTGACATTGATGGCATTTCTTCATTTCTCTTGAAAAAATGTATTTTTACATTATCTGAGCTTTTATGCTCCTTGTTCAATTTATCCCTCTCTCTAGGTCATTTTATAAACGACTGGAAAATTGCGTTTATTAATCCCGTGTATAAAAATGGTAATAAAAACAGTATAGCTAACTACAGGCCCATTTGAAAGCTTTCTACAGTTTCGAAATTATTTGAAAGCATTGTTAAGGATAAAGTATTCTTTTCCGTAAAAAATTTTATAAGTCCAATGCAACATGGTTTTTTTCCTCGTCGCTCTACTGTAACAAATCTGGCGGTCTTTTCGGATTTTTGTATCACTGCTTTTTCAAAAGGCTTACAGGTTGATACGATTTATACCGACTTTTCAAAGGCTTTTGATAAAATACCACATGCAATTTTAATTGCTAAGCTATCAAAGCTTGGATTCCATTCTACATTCTTAAAATGGATTAGCTCATATTTAGAGGATAGAATAAACTTTGTAGTAATTGATGGGGTAAAATCTAAACCTTTTGTTGCTACCTCTGGCGTTCCACAAGGTAGTATTTTAGGTCCCCTTCTTTTCATCATTTTTATTAATGACATCAGTACCTGTTTTGAAAATGCAAGTTTTCTTCTCTATGCTGATGACTTGAAACTTTTCTATACTATTCAAAGCCCTGTAGATATGTTGGCCCTTCAGAATGATATAAATAATCTGTTCGTCTGGTGTTCAATAAATCATTTACCTTTAAATATTTCCAAATGCTTGCATATTTCGTTTTCCAAGTCTTCAATACTATATACATCATCTTATCATGTGAATAATACTACTCTGAAATCAGTTACTGAAGCATTAGATCTTGGCATTCTATTCGATTCCAAATTTACATTTGTATGCCATCTCGACTATATAATTCCAAAATGTTATTCTATGCTTTCTTTTGTCCGACGAAATAGTTATGAATTCGATGATCCAGTCACGCGTAAAATTTTATGTACTTCTTTTGTCCGATCTAAACTAGAATATGCTTCGGTGATTTGGTTTCCTGCTTACTTTGTGCACTCAAATAGACTAGAGAGAGTTCAAAAACGGTTTGTCAAATTTGCTCTTAGTTCTATCAACTTTGAGGAACCTATCCCCTCATATAGTTCTTGCTGCTTATTAATACAGCTTAAGTCACTGCATTCAAGAAGAATTATCGCCACTTTAATGTTTTTATATGATATAATAGTCGGTCAAATTGATTGCACTTGCTTACTGGAACTAGTAAAATTTAAAGTACCCAGTAGAAATCTACGCCACTGCAATTTGTTCGCAGTTCCTATCTGTAGGACAAATTATTCTTTGAATTCACCTTTAACTAGAGCTTTTATTGAATTCAATAACCTTAGTGTGACTTATGCTATTGATTTTTCAATGTCAAGAAATATTTTTAAAAGATATTTAATTGATTTATATTCATAATATTATATAGTTTCCTATGTTATTGTTTTATGGAAATCTATCGTTAAGTTTCTGTTAAGTATCTGTAGTCTGTAAGAACTTGTTTTCATAGACTGAAATTTTTGAAATAAACGAAATAAACGAAACATGCCGTTTATTGCTGACTGCAGTCATCAAAGCAAAAGAAAAGAGCGTGGGATGTTTGACCATTGAAACAATACAATCAGAATGGTATTTTTCTCCAGGCAATCTAATAAACTGTGAAACTGTTCTTTTCTAAAATTATTTGACTGAAACATTAAATTAAAATCAAAGTCACGATAAGTAATTAAAAATAAAATTTTTAGGTTAAAAAACTGCTCATCTTTCTCCATCTAGGGAAGTTGCGGCATTGTCCCGAAAGTAAAAATGTTTAGGTGTTAGTAATGCGTCTTCGAAAACGAATAGTTTTAGTTATGAGCGTCACCAATACTGAAATTTATTTTCACATTAACTTTAATTATATTATTTAAATAAAATTCATGTGAATATTAGTCTTATTAGCGATATCGCACATCAGTAAAATAGAAATAATAGAACATTATCAACAAAAGCACAAAACAAACAACTTAAATCTTTGCAGTAAAAATTTTGAATTGAATTAAACGCTTCACAACAGATACTTTTCGAAAAGAACTTCTAACGTACGAGATAAAACAAACACAATAACTTGCGCAGATTTGTAGCACTGTTCCGCTTGAAGTTAGAAGTATCTGTTTCGAACCAAAACTTTTCAATGCTCTCTAGCGACCATATCACGAACCAAACTTAAAATATTTTATATGTACTTTGCAGAGCTTTATGTTCAGTACGTTTAGTGCAAAAACAACAAAAAAATTACAAGCGCAAAAAGCATTGATTGTTAGAGAATAACTCCAACAATTGTAAACGAACAAAAAATGGGTAACCAGCTGCTTATACTAGTTTCAATGACAGCTACGTCATATCTTCAGTAAGCTTTGTTAGCCGATGTTAGAGAGTCTGCAAACACACTATATTTAATTTTTCGCATTGACCAGTTAAGAATCATAGCAAAACAAACAAACACTGTGCGACAAGACTCTACATTCTTTCTCCCTTCACATGCAATTGCTCTTGCAACTTTTTTGATATTACACAATTCTTGACGAGTGTGTTTGCAGACTCTTTAACATCGGCTAACAAAGCTTACTGAAGATATGGCGTAGCTGTCATTGAAACTAGTATAAGCAGCTGATTTCCGCTTTTTTGTTCCTTTACAATTGTTGGAGTTATTCTCTAACAGTGAATGCATTTTGCGCTTGTAATTTTTTTGTTGTTTTTGTACTAAACGTACTCAACATGAAGCTCTGCAAAGTACATATTAAATTTTGCTTTGTTCCAAAAACACTTAAAATATTTTGTTAATAATAATTACTATCATAACAAGTTAGAAAACAGGTAAAGCTCACATTCAAAAAATTTTTAGTCATACCACTTTTGCTATTTATAGTATCGTCTGCAATATCTAAACAAAGTATAAATTAATCAGAAAGTGTTTATTTTTAAGGATGTTTTAAAGTGTATACCCAATGCAAATGCTAATTAATTTTTTTCCTTGCAGCATTTTCAGCGTATCAAAAATATTCTAAGCTTTGTGTGACGAATTGGAAGGATTTAAACTTTCTCTATGGCTTAGGAATGGTGTATTTTCACTTCAACTTATATAAGTGGTAAGTGTTATTTGTAGTGGTTGCAATTTCAAACTTTGACAACTCCGCAACTTTTGGCGTCAACAGTTTATAATCCCCAGATTTTTGAATATAAAACAATTAATACGTAAGATATTTGTTTATTTTGCACTACTCGTACTTCGCTCTTAAAGGTGGATCCTTCAGTACCTTATTTAGTCCCCACAGAGGCCATGAAAAAATATGCTTTAACTAAAATATCGGCTTTAAATCAAACCAAAGCCAAACTAAATGTGAAATGTGCAACAATATAAACTTAAAACCGATCCCGCATCATTTGCGTTCTTGTTGATTTTTTTCTTTAAAAAAATTCAGTTGAAAAATTCCTAACAAAATGCGTGTATTTGTTGTTTTTTTTATAGTTCACAACCGATCCCGTTATTTGTACTGTTGGTGCTTTTTTTCGGCCGAAAAACTCAGATGAAAAATGGCAAATATTATTTTCCTTCTGTTTGCTTGTATGTGTTTCACATTTTGCTATTTGTCGCAACCAGAATTATTTCTAAGGGGGCTTTTAATCTAACGAAATTATGAACTTTTAGTTTGATATTTTCGTATTTTACTTGAAACAAATCATAAGTTAAATCAAGTTAATACCTAAATATATTAAATAAGAATAGTTTAATCACTAGAACTGATTCGGCATATAAAAAAACACGAAAATCATATTTTCAAAGACAAAACAATCTAACTTTCTTTAAAATTAACAAAGTAACTAAATAAAAATGTCAAAATAAACTACCACTCTCGCCGTGTTACTTTAATTTGGGCTTAAGTCCTTGCAAATTCAAAAATAGTGTTTTTCAGTTCAATCTGAAAAAAAAAAAATGATATTCATATTGTTTGACTTGCTGAGCGCCTGTTTTAAACAAAAATTCTTCTGTCTTGTAGTTTGAATTGAAATTATTTTAAATAATCACATACATATATTCTTTAATATCTATATTTTTCAACAAGTTCATGAAAATAACGATAGAGGTTATATTAATTTGCCTTATGAAAATTTGACACCAAAATCTGACTCCGTAGCTGTCAAAATCCAATGTGAAATGTAAACAAACAAATTGAGTTTCCACTATTTTTTGACAAATGCGATGCTGTCAAATTTTGAGTCTCTTCCTAAGTAATATTCCCTCTGTTGGTATCGGAAAATTTTCATCAACCATATAAAATTTATATTTTGCTCTGTCTTTACCTAAGCATTGGGCCAAATACGTAGTCCCGAGTGAATGAACTTCTTCTTTTGTAATTCCTGTTAATTTGCATGTATTTTCTGTATTGAAATCTAAATGATTCAAATACTCATTTTTGCAGATTGAAACGTCTGCTCCAGTATCAATTAAAAATGTTAATGTTTTAGATGTTTGTGCACATGTTAGTGTGACATAATTACTCACATGTGCTGACAACTTAAAGATTTTCTTTTTTAATATTGGCTTCCCGGAGGTGGATGAATGACCTCGGAGCCGTTCTCGTTTCCCTGAACCACTGACACGCGTACTTGGTGATTGTTGTAGATATTGTGGCGGTTATTATTGTTCCTGTTGTTATTGTTATTTCTCTTGTAGCCGTTATTCCCATTTTCGTTCTGTTGCCTGTATGAATTGTTGTAATTATTTTGATCTTGATTATTGTTGTTTTGCCTGTAGTTGTTGTTGTTTCTCCTTTGATTATTGTTATAGTTATTTTAATTGTTTCGGTAGTTGTCTGATTTCCGTTTCTCCATGTTCAATTATTACGATTGTTGGGTTGTTAAAGTTTTGGTTCGAACGGTAGTTTGATATTTTGCTATTAACTTTTTCTAACTCCATAGCTAGGTTTACTGCAATACCAAAATATCTTGGTTGTGCGGCAAATATGGTTTGTATTAGCCTATCATCTTAACCGTATCGTAAGTGCGTAGCTATCGTTAATCTTGGCAATGACCGTTTTTTGCTCGCTTGAAGCTGATGAACCTAGTTCTTCAACTTTCATTTTATTTAACTGCACAACTAAATTTAAAATTTTATAGCTTGTAACTGACAGATTTCTCTGCGTGAATGAAGATAACTGTATGAACTTGTGCAATAGTAAGATTGCTTTTATATTTCCCTAGTAAAGCTATTTTCAAACTTTCAAAAGTCTCGAACTCAACTGCAAAACTTAACAGTGATTTTTTTGCGTCCGCATTGTATGAAGCATACAAAAGTTGAACAATCTTGAGGTTCTAATTCATTATACTGACCATTAAAGCTCGGTATACTCTTGGGGGTCTCCTTTCTTGAATACCGAATCTCAACTATAGTCCAACTGTGTTTGTATAGTGTCTATGTATTCATGCGTATATTCACTGTTTGGAGATTTTTTTATTTTTGTAAGAGGGTTCCTAACTGGGAATTCCATGGGCCAAAATGTAATATATTTTTATTATTTTTTGTTTTTAGTTTTTTATTATATTTTAGCAGCTGAGGCTGCTCGTGTTGGTGCTGTTATGGTTGGTGGTGATTTTGTCACCGCTCCACCAACTCATGGTGCGACTAGTGATTTACGTTTGTTGATGCGTCTTTGACGCTCTATTGCCAAAGTAAACTTTTCTTGTTTTTTCCTGTATAACAATTTCTATTACCTTATACAGTTCTGCACACTTACGTCTGTATTTAGCGTGTTGCCCCCCCTTGGTTTTTTAATTGGTGTGCCTGAATGATGGCTTTTTCTGGTAGTCGTCCTATGTCTGTATTCTGTTGACGCTGGCGGTACTCTTCAATAGTAAGGAGCTTTGGTCCAGCTGCCTTTGGAGTCGGGGTGTACAATGGGATGTTTTGTTCTTCTGTTGTGGGTGTGACAGATACTTGTTGCGATTTCTGTTGTTCAATAAAATCGAATAGCTCGTTTAATTAAGCGTTGAATTGCTCTAACGTCAGCATATTGTTTTTGGTGCGCATTAAGGGAATTAAACTTTCATTTCTTGTCCGTCCTTCTGTCTAATTTCACGAGTGATCTTTTTATTTTTGCAAAGATATCGCTGTGCTTCTTCAGATGTTGATTTATGTAGCGCGTTTCTAGCTCACATAGAAAGCAGAATGCCATATCGTGTCTTTTCTCTGATTTGTCTAAAGTCCATGAAGTGAGATTGAAGTGGTCCTAAAGAGGTGCGACATATATTTTCTAAGCGACTTACAAGGAACCATTAAAAATAAAATGAAAACATGAAGCTCTGTTTGGCTTGGTTCGTTTAATTACTTCCAATTAATTCCACCTTCGTTTACAATGTCATTTTATTTATACCAAAAACTTGTCTCAAAAAAATTTGGGATATTTCACAAAATTTCCCTCCGTTCTTTTTTGTGTAATTTTGGTTACCGTCTCTTTCTCTAAATTTCATAGTTGGGTCATTGCATCTAAAATGGGCCTGTCATTACCCTCATGTTTTTTAAATAGGCTGAAACTTTTTTGAGTGATTAGTCTATCATGCAGAAGATATAAAAAAATGCGACAAAACTTTTAGGTAGTTGTGTACTAGTAGATATAAAAAAAACTGCAAATCTGAATAAATGAATCCCTAAACGTTTTCTATATGCTAAAAGATAAAAAAGTTTACTTTTTCAAGAAAACATCAATTTCCCAAATACTCCATCACCGATTTCAGCTTTTTTAGACTCAAAATTTTCAGAACATACAGGAGTACCATGTCTGAAAACTTTACGAGCTTTTTTCAAAACAATTAAAAACTTTTCTTTTAAACAATAATATTGGTCAAAAAAATGTTATCGCATTTTTTATATCTTCTATATGATAGTCCAATCACTCAAAAAAGTTTCAGCCTTTTTAAAAAACTTGAGGGTAAAGATAGGCCCACTATAGATGGAAATGACCCAGCTGCATTTGCTTTTTCACTCAAATGCAGTTCTTTTTACATTTGCTCTTTCATTCTCTTCTGACCCAAATCAACATGTTTATCGAAACTGCGCCAAATGTCATTGATTCGGTTGTATTGTAATTAGTACACCAACGACTAGGAAACCAAAGTTCATTGACTTGCTTCATGAAACTGGAGAACAAGAGAATGTCGTCATCAGAATTCGTGTAACAAGCATTAATTAGAAATGTGTCATTTATTGTTGTGCTAACTTGGTTATGTAGAGATGAAAAAGAAATGAAACTCTCATCAGAATACTAATACCAACGTAAAATAAAATTTTATTTTTTTGGTTCATTTTGAAACTCACCCGGGCGTGGTGACTATTTTGCATATGGGTTTACCACTTTGGGTGTTTTATTCCAAATTTGGATTAGACTTAAGTTTTTTTTTGGACTTTGTCGATATATCACTTATTTTTAACCAAAATCGAGGAAATAATTGAATAAAATTAAAAAATAAAGAAGTAAACGATACTCTTGTCAATTTTATAACTGATAATCAATTTATTTTATTTTTTTGTTAAAATGATAACACATGGTAATATATGGAGCTGTCACATTCACTATTGGATTTCACCACTAACAATTTCAATAACAACAACAATCAGCTGACTGACATGAGAAAATTACATTTTCATCATGAAATTGAATCATCATGCACTTAATGCCCCAATTTACGTTCCATGCTTTCATCGTATTAAAGCGCCAAGTCTTAATATGATCGCCACTATTAAGATCCATACGCATGATAGGATTGTGGGCTACACCTAGCAGTTCCTCCTTCTTGTGACCATCAAATTTAATAACAAACAGCGTAACACCAAAGTCGGGCACTCTGTCATCCTTGTATGTACTTTATTTTTGATTCGATCAGTGACAATTTTTTGACATTTGCGTGAGCCAAAAAGATGCGGTGGACTGATTTGTTTGACATCTTCTTATACATCTTAGGCGACAGGTAATCAACTGGTTCAATCGAACGTGGGTCAACATTTACTGCAGCACCATGCACTGGTTTTTGCATATTCAGAAATGATTTAATGCTAGCTACCTCACTCTCATATGAACTATCGGCAAGACGGCAAGCAGCGATCCATTTCGCGTATTGTTCTTCCGTGTCACAACGAATCCAAATATCATTGTTTGGACCATGACGTCCTTCTGGTGGCACTTCAAGACGAATGCTGAACTTGCCTTGTGCAAGCTTAACATCCGGGGTAACTTCACATCCACGCAAATTAATTGTCATTGCCAATATCATCTTCTTCAGTTGAATCAGGATCTTTAGCCACCATTTCCATGCGTTTACTAAGTGAAACCTCCTCGTGTTGTAGCTGCAAGGAAACTTAGATTGTTTTAATACAATATTACCAAGATTTTGTCAATACAAAAATAATTGAATTACTTTAATTTATTAATTTAAATTATGTGATAGCTTACCTTCCTTCTCGTTGTTTGGATATTTATCAATTGCAAATATTGACAAAACTTCAAAGTCAGCTGTTCTTATTCACCAAAGCTAAAAAAAATTACACCAAACCCACGGATGAAATAATCTTTTTTTTTCACCCGCCCTCTCACGAACAAGAGAACACTTTTACACCCCCTTGCCAACAAACGTAAGACGTCGACGTCGGTTTTCCGCACCTCTCTTTTGCTAGCAAACCCCCTCACCATCAAACGTAAGACGTCGACGTCGTTTTCTAAGACGTCGACGTCGTTTATTGTTTACACAATTTCTTGATTTCTTCTTCCCTTCATAAGCCTTTTATGCATAACGCTGAAAAATATGAATAATCCTACATATACCCACATAATATTAAAGATTTTTAAAAAGCAAAAATATACTCAAGTTCTCTTGCAAGGTCCAAAAAACCTTGTAATTCCTTTTTAAAAAATTCATATTTTCTCATATTTTCACATATTTTTCAATAGTTTCTTGTTTCACCGCGGTGTTAAGAAGCTGCCACATTGTCGAATTCATATAGCGTATGACGTAAAATGTGTGGAAATATATTCTCGGTGAGCAAATTAATTACCCTGAACGAAAGATATCAATATTGCGAATACGTGAGTTTTACTATTTTTCATATTGTGAGCCAATTTGACAGGTCATCCATTTATGAACTAAAAAGTGTTTCTGAATGCTTATAATGACGGTATGAGACGGTATCAAATTATATAAAATTTCAAAAAGGACTAAATAAATTGAAATGCGACTATTATTAAAATCCCTAACATCGCAAGCGAAACTGATTTTAAAAAATAACTCTGAATTTGTACCAAAATTAAATTCAATAATATCGATATGGTTGAAATTTTACTTAAAAATCGGTGATAAAGGAAAGACTTAAATCACTTAAAAGTTTTGAAAAAAATTATCTTAATTATAAGAACAAACCATATATGTATGAATATAACAGTTTTATTGCTCAGGCATATTTTTTCTCATTAACTTTTGGAAACTATATATACGCATTATTATGGTCGTGGTTATATCTATTGCCGTGACTGCATAAAATTTTGTATCCAAAGCTTATTAAGGGACACACAGCTACATAGACGTTATTAATATTGAACGTAAGCTTGCATTATTGAAATTAACCTAACTAAGTCCTATGATATGTATTAATATTAATTTATTACGCCAAGTTTTTTCCCCAAGTTTTTCCCAAATCGCCCAATAACACCCACAGTCAAGAGTAAATTTCCATAAAATTTACTTTCCAACACACGGCATCATTGGTTTTAGCGAATTTTGACAATCAATACGTGAGAGTGAAAAATTTTGGTGCAAAAGAGTTTCATTTCTTTTTCATATTCTTTGGTTCATACGAGCGTGTGAGCCGAGCCTGAAGTGTATCAGAATTGCGGCGTACGAATGGTAACCTGCCGATGGGTATCTGTCGATATCGCTTTAATTCTATTTTCATCGTCGACGTATCTGTGTTGCATTTTAAATCAGCTTGTGTCAATTTTCTTTAATTACGTTTCAAATGTTAATGAAAACAAAATTGGAGCTGAATTTTCCGTCGGTCGTCGTCCGCGGCAATGGTGTTTACTTGAGCGATTTACCGACGGGACTTTTTTTTACTGCGTTTAATCGCCGATTTACCAACACTGTTCGTATTCTGTTAAACACAGCGACATGACTTATGGCACAATTTTGTTAATCACTGTGGTGGAACGCAACGCGAACGCAGCGCATTACTTGGTTTTAATATCGGTACTTTATAAATTACCACGGAATTGTGTTGGCTATGTTACGTTGATACGTTGAAATGCCAGCCAGCTACAGTTCAGCGTTGTCAGATGTAAAATAAATTGATGATAACTTTTGTAAATTTCAAGCAAAAACATTTTTTTTGTAATCTGGTAACGATATCAGCTGTTTTTTTGTTTATTATTGTCACTGATTCCAAATGTGCAAGGTAAAGTAACAATAAAAACAGTTCAGTTCAGTTTTTGAAGCTTTTAATATTTCATTTGTTGATTTTCAATAGCATCCTCAAGCCTAACGACAGCTGAAAGCAAAGTTCAACAAAGCAGCGCGAAGTGGTGTGTAGTAATTTAGAAAATGATTCCATTAGGCTAAGTTCTTAGTAGCGTTTTTTCAACGCGCATATCTCCACCGTTAATAAATCCAACGCGCGTTGATCATGTATTATATTGGGTCGTATTAATAAAATCTTTTTTCGAAGCAATCACTACGGTTGTTAGCATTTACTTCAATCCGTGTGGGAAAAAATAGATATAAGCATTTGCTATGTTCGAAAACATAGAATGATCTGAGCATGCTTCTAGCTGACTACGAAAGCTTACTACGTACTTTTAAATCAATTCAAATCAAAAATTTTGCTCTGTTTTGGTTATCGTTAAAGAAAAGAAATTAATGAAGTTCAGATTAAAATTATTTTAAATGCATTTCCATTTTATAAAGCTTGTGCCGATTTTGGTGGCAAACGTCGTTCGAGAAAAGAAGCAGTACAAGCCAAGAACACTTGGTGACGATAAAAATTTTAAGCGGTATATCGTTACCAGTAGATTCGGAATGGCGCGGTGGCGCAATCTCTTATATGCAAAAAAAAAACTTTTTTACTTATGTTGGTGGTAACTTTATGCAGGGTTTCATGTGAGAAATATGAATATGTGGATTTTCCATACATGTCGTGATCAGCGTATATTATGTAAATGTGTTAGGCTTAGAGTGTTACAACTTATGTACCCCAACCTCCGATTAAACACTTAGAAATACTCCAAGTGGACGCAGCCAATAATTCAGAATATAAACGACGACAAAAGCTGCGACTATTGCTAACTATTTGCAAAGCAGACAAAAAACTAAAGAAAATTATTTTGCATTCGATTTTGTAATTGGGTTTGGTAGTGTGGTGGTGTGGTGTGTCGTGATTCACAAAATGATGCCATAATTTTAAATGCGTTTTAATAAGTTTTTACCCCAGAGTTCCACTAGGGTTTGTTTGTTGTTCATTAAAATTTACTAGCACAACAAGATACTCGTTAGGTGACGTCACTAATATCTCTTTTAAAGACAGTAATATTTTAGTGGAGTACGTGAAATATTATTTTTTCACTCTCTTTGATTACTACCACGTATTTATCATTTATTGGAAACGCGCCAAGTTTTGTAAATTTTGCAAGGTGCGCATCCATCACATCATTGAGTTTCACGGACAACTTATTCAGAAACGAAGGCGAGTCAGCGCGATTCCTATTTTTTATATGATATTGTGTTATGCTGAAACACGCGTTGAATAAACGCTTGTGTGAACCAAGCCTTAAATCTGGACATCTATATCTGAAATTTTCCAAATGAAACAAAAACATATATGCGAGTCGTACATATTTAAGTTATGTGTGCACTCTATACAATGAGTGAGGTTTTCATGCGTTTGTGTGAATATCACTACTTTTGTCAGTTATTTAAAACTCCAATGGCATTTATCATCACAAATCACATTAGGGGAGCACAAACTATTAGATTTTCTATCAATTTTCTGGTCAAGGTGTCTTCCTAACAAAAATGGCATTAAGTTCCTCTCAATTTCTTTATCGAAATCTTTGACAAACAAAATTTTTTCTTTTTTCAGAAGTGCATCAAAAAAACGTGCACTGATGTGGCTCATTGTATATAATTTTGTTTAGCTGAAACGCGCATTTACTAACGTTCTTTGAAAAAACACTCGTGTAAGCCGAGCTCTATACTCTAACTATTTCAATAGCTAAAATTTCTTCTTTGATAAAAAAATGCGAACGTTCATCAATTTTTGTTTAAATTGTTTGATAAAAAGCGAAAAATTTTCATTTTCTGATTGACAAACAATTTCACCAACAATTTGATGGTGTGTACGCACATCAAATTTGTTAGACAGCGCTTACACGAGAAACTCTTGAAAGAAAGTTTTCCTGTTTGTTGGCAAGAAGGGAAAAACGAAAGGGTGGTGTACAGAATTTGTCGTACACGCGAAATCCCTTTCGTTCTATTCTTTAGCTGATATTATGCTTTGAATTTACGTTTGTTGTGGCGGGTTGACGCAGTAATTGCTTTGAAATTTTCTTGCATAAACAAATTCTAGTTTCCGTGTGTAAACGCAAAAGAAATTAACAAAAGAGAATAGACAAGAATTTCTCAGACTGAATTTGCTCGTGTAAACGTTGACTTAGTACATTTTTCTCAGCTGAAAATAGAGAAAGTTCACATCGCGAATATAATGAAATGGTAGGGACTCATTTATTTTACATAGTAGATCGGTGTTTTTATTGTTTTGTATGTAGATAATATTAAAGAATATAAATTTTTATTAAAATTAATTTTATACTTAAGTAACGACAGAACCATTTTATTAGTATTTTAACTCTTTGTTTAGTTGCTATTGTAGATATAAAAACGACCGATTATTATTGTGGTCTTGGGAAGGACATAAGGTATTATTTTTAGAAAATTAAATTCTATTTCAGCAACATATCCACTTTCATGAGCATAATTATCCGCCACCACGATGTTTTCTCTTCGGTGGTCAGAAAAAAAAATTATATTTGAAGAGAATTTTGATCATGTGTACGCTGAACTGTCAAATTGTTTGACATACAATTTGATGAAAATTTTACCACGTAGTGTTGATTTGCTTTCCACACTGTACAACATGCTGTCAGCACTTATATGCCTTGAATCGTTCACAATAATTTTTTTTTAAGTAATCTGCGGTAAGTGGATCGTAAAGTGCTGATTTCTCATTTTACCATATCAACCGCACTATTAAAATCAAATTTCTTAAATGCTCACAAAGGAGGTTCATTTGCTTAACATGTTGCATATCTGTTGTATTTTTTTTCTTTACAAAGTTTCTGGAAATCTTCTGTAATGCCAAATGTATGTTTGCAACGCATGCTATCAAAGCTTGCTGCATTAATTCTTATTTGATATGAAAAATTAGCACTAGACTTGACAGCCATCGTTCAAAAAGGTTGTAGGTAGTACAAAAATTAACATACTATAATTCATACAATTTTTTGTCAATGCTGTTGTTTCCACTGTTCCGTTGAGCAAACGTAATGTTGGACCAACATTGTTGCTGTCCAACAATGGAATCATGTGAACTGGCTTATTACTGTTAAAAATGACACTAGCATATTATCGTTTTCAATGTTGTTAGTGTACATATGTTATACACATAATTTTTCATTGCTGCTGAGTTAATGGTTTGGTCTGTTCAGTAGACTTAATTTTTGTGGTTGTATTCTACGTAATTTTTTGTTTCGGTTTTTCCGCCATGTTACGATTTTCACTGCCATGTAAAGGACTATATTTCTACACTATAGACAGTAGAAAAATACATAGCGTTATAGAGTAGTTTTATAAAAATTGCGCCTTGCATTTTAAAAAAAGGAGTGCACTGGGCTTAATTTTTCTCAGAAAACATTCAAATCAGTGCTTGTCCTTATCGAAAATATTTACTGCTATATAAATCTCAAATTAGTATTAATAAAAAAAATAAGACTTGTACCATGGTGTAGTTTTAATAAAAAATGGTATATTTACGTGTGTTCGTGCTAAGTGTTCATTAAAAAACTCGAATCTACTTATATTAGTTATATAAATAACTTGTGCGTCAAATTGAAATTGCCAATTAGCGAAAAATTCACCGAAAACTGGTAAATATTGCAACTTTTCTCGCGGCATAGTTTTACTTTAGCCATATTGACATTATATATTTTTCAAATGCCTGTTTTATGCTGAGCAAGAATGTGTAAACAAAGTTTGGCGCTGGTTTCGGAATTGATTGTATGACTATAGATCACCTTATGCGTGAACAACAGCGCGATGGAAAGCAATATTTTAGGACTCAGATCCCGATTTAATTTCTTAGCTAACATTGTCATTTCAGTAAGTAAAAAATACATTATTATAACAAAATGGAACAGGTTTACCTTAGCTCCCATGGCCCATTTTTTTTAAGGGTAATAGATGGCTAAAAGCAACTAAAAAAATTAAAGAACTGGTTTGCTTCAGCTGACATTCTCCAACTTTTTTTAGGGGTAGCAGGGGGTCGGATCTAGTTTCGGAGATATGTATAGCCATCGGAACTTCCGGACACAGCTTATGTAAAAATGATTATAAGTTGGCAATCGCTGCATGGATATCACAAATATATTCCACAATTACGGTAAGCGAAATCGAATAAAAAATTGTAAGCTTCCAGACCCAAAGATTGTGATGAAAAAGAATAGAAACGTTTCGGCAGAGTTCACAGCAAAGATTCAAGGTGTGAAAATTATTTCGTTATCCTGGAAAGATAACAAGGTGGTAAATCTTGTGTCCACTTTCGTGGGCATGAAACAGTTACTTACTGAAAGTGACGTTGAAGCTGAAAACTCAGTGTACATACAACGCTTTGATAAAAAGAATCACGAAAATATCACGATTTCCTGTCCCCAAATCATCAATAAATACAATCTTCACATCAGCGGTGTAGATCTCATAGATTCTTCTTTGGGCCGTCTAAATTGGGTTGAGAAATAGAAAATGATACATACGATTACTCTGCCATTTGCTCGACCTTTGCATGGTCAATGCATGGCTACTTTTTAATAGAGCAAACCCAACAGTCCCTATGACTCAAAAGACGTTCCGTGTGGAGGTATCCCACGTGCTAACGAATATGCCTGCTCGCAAGATAAAGAAAATAGGTGCGCTGGATGCACCTATGTCAGTTCACCGTACCACCCCAAAATATGCAACTATATAGTATTGAACACCTACCTGTTATTAGACGTGCTCAGTGCAAAAGTGAAATATGCAACTACATATGTTTGAATGATAAACGTAAATGTTTCGTCGCGTATCACACTAATGATCAACTATAATAATTATATATCGCATACATTCTACTGTAGAGGCACAAGTCAAAATTTTTAACTTTTCAGAATACGTAAAACTGTTTTGGAACTTGTGAACTATTTTCCAGATATAAAGTGTGAAGGTTCTAACAGCATATGGTTTGAAACCACCACACAACTAACAATGGACACAAATAGGCATATTATATATAATAGCCTAATTTCCATTACAACATGAAGAGACATAATTGTTTCTTTAACAGCAAAGTACAGCAAAATATTAACTTATCTCTTTTCTGTTGGTAAATTTGTGTATGATGAACATTTTTAACGAGTAAACTCGAAAATGAAAAATTTTGAGTTGTGCATCTTTAACAAAATGTGTGCGATATGTTGTTAAAATTTCCACACTTTTTATTTCCATTAATTTTTCATTCATTTCTAATAAAAACAAAAGTTTCTAAAAATTAGCAATAGCATTACATTTCTTTTTTTATTTATTGATAAGTACTCATAAAGAGAAAAGTTTTAAGATTCTTATTCAATAATAAATAAACTTATTAATATAAGTATAACGACAACAATTTTAATTTTGTAACGTACTGGGGAAAAATGGTTATTCTGGGGGAGAAATAAGTCTTTGCCGCTAGCTATCAGTGGTTGGGTGATTCGTGACCTAAACCCTTACCAGAACCTGAACATAATATTTTATTACAGAGTCCTTTAAATAAGCCACTGCTTACACCAATACTAAAGTGACTACTAAAAGAAAGAGAAAAAATAGAAAATACCTGAAAGGTGCAGAGAACCCACATTACCAAAGTGCACTATGGCCTTCCTTTACCTTGAGAGTAGCTAGATGTTGTGCCTACTCTCGCATCTTTAACCCACCCCACCGTGATCATTCGCTGCGATTTTACTGAATGATCCCATAAGATTATTAAATACCCCCCTCCTCACATTACCTAGGAAATTTTATTACCTTATTTAGCCATTATGAAAAATAATGATTCAGGGCAAGCTTTTAAATGAATTCATAATTTTAATTGCGAAAATTGCGATCTATACATAAATATAAGTTTGCATAAATGTATCTTAAGTACTAATGTGAATTAATATACATGTATAGGTAACAAATTGTTGCTAATAAATGTAATGCAAAGCTCAGTTTCCAAAAAAAAAAACAAAAATTGATATTTGAAAATTCATAAAAAAAATATAATAAACCGTGATTTTATTTTTCATTAATGAATAAATTCGAAGTTATTATTTAATAATTATTTGAATATTAAGTACTATTTAATTTTGTTCAAACACATTGTAGAACTTTTATTAACGTTAAACTAGAAAACTTCTGCGAAAGCTTTAAAATGACAATTTAGCAAACAAAAAGTAAACAAAGGGAGAGTGATCACTTGAAATAAAAGAAGAAAAAAATGCTAAATGAATTTACGTGAGAAATGTTCTACACACAACTATAACATAGCAGCGCGAAATACATTCAGCAAGAGCGCGCGAAATATCATTTTCTTTTTATGTTTTTACTGCAAATTAAAACTTGAATTTTTTCTCTTTTTTTTTTTAAGAAACACTTTAAGTTAAATTTATTATTTTAAGTCAAATTTAATTCTAATTTTCAGGTTAAATTTAATTCACTGGTGTTAACCTTTTTTTGTTCTGTTCACGAAGTTAATCAATTAATTTAATAAAGGGTCTATATTACGCTTTGCGTTAGATTTTGTCACTTGCCGTTACACATTTTGTTGTTGTTTTTTCCTCCGCTTTTTCGCTGAACTTTTGCGGAGTTTTAAGGAACGTGTATCACCTAGATCGCGTACATGTTGACTAATTTATTGCTCTTGATGCTGATCCTTAATATTGGTGATTTTGACCTCCTAACAGGTTATGTTGGTGATTTGAGCTTCGGAAAGCAACGCAGCTCTCCTACGCTCAGCAATTCTGGCGAATTAATTCGTTATAATATAATTGTCTAAATTTATTTCTTTCAATTAAGACATACCTTTTTATTTTATTAATAATTGAACAAGAAAATGCTTGTTTTGAATCATAAATTCTGGATCAGAATCCAGTAGAAAATTCAACGTGCAAATTCGGTCTTTATTCAAAGTTTTGGTTGGTTTTCTCCAAGAAAAAATCGCTTTATTTATAAATTATAACAAACTTACAATGGATGTTGTGGATATAATTGGTTTCAAATAATTGTTTCGAAGTTCTTAGCTTAACAGCACAAACGTTTGCTACGATGACTTGAGATCAAAAGAACGATCGTTCATAGCGCTAGCTTGGATGTGGTCAAATTATCGTAGCGGATAATGATCACCAGATTAAATCGGATATTAATCTTTTTGTACGTACAGTACAATTTTATTAAGTATATTTCATAGAAAATTAAATTTTTACCAACAAAGTGCTTAGTAGAAGTTTACGAAATTTTTATGAGTTAAAGAAAATTTACAAATCTAATATCACCGAATTAAAGATAATTGAAAGCAAAACTTGATCAGCCCAAAAAAATTTTTGATCTCAAGCTGTACATTTCAATTTCCAAAGTTTTTACATAGATCTTTAAATTTTTTTTAAAATTATTTTAAATAAGTGCTATTCGAAAGATATGATGGCAACATATTAAACTTCAATTGCAGTGTTAAGTAGACCATATATGTTTCTATTGGTCCTTGATTTTATTGTTCTGATGTTGGTGTGTCTTCTTGTGTTGTAACTATGAATTTGGTTCCCAATTGATATTTCAGTGTTGTTTTTGATGCTGTTATTTTCGATTTATATGTATATATTCAGCTTTTTCAATAGATATTATTTTGATTAGACTTAAAGCCTTAGTTTCGCTGAATACTTTAACCTTAGCAGTGCGTAAATGTATGTGATACAGCGCCTTTAATGATTTACACATGGTTCTCTGTACATTACTGAGTAAGCCGTCTGTACAATGTGATGCTACTAAAACTCCATACGATATTTTTGACATAACATGGGCGTTATATATTAAACCGGCGGTCTTCATGTTAATAAAATCAAAGCGTCGAATTGCACCGATAAGTGGAATGTTTTTATTTCTTATTTTAATCCAGTGGGAATTCCAACTCAATGCCTCATCAATAACTACTCCGAGATTAGTATCTTTTGTTTACCGCTCAAATAGCTCACCATCAATTCAAATTTTTATTTTGATTTCCGCTTTGTTTTTTTGCTTGAACAGGATGTACGAGGATTTTTTCGTATTTAAAGATAGCTCATTTCCTTTTATCCATTTGTTGACTTTTGCAAGATCACTATTAATTATGTTTTGTAACATAATATCCAATTTTGCACTATATGTAAGTGCCGTATCATCAGCATAAACAGCATATATGGCCAAAATATTTGCAGAGTTCAAATTATTGACATTTAGTATGCACAATGTTGGACCCAGTGTAGAGCCCTGCGGAACTCCCATTTTTAAGTTTAATGGATTGCTTTACACAGCGATAGCTCCTTTTTAAAATTATCACTAAACAACCTCAGGCATAACTTTAATGTTGGATACATTAATTGTCAAAGTATTAAGCCTTCCCGAAGGTCAACAAAGTTAGATGAACTGAAATGTATTTTGGATGGGTGTTATTTGGACATCATTGGCATTACTGAAACCTGGCTTAAACCTTATGTTTCTAAAGTTTCGGATATTCCTGGCTATACTTTTTTGAGAAACGATCGTCCTGACTGTCGAGGTGGTGGTGTGGCTTTGTTCTTGTCTAATTTTCTCAAATACAAAGTCACTTTTTGTTGAAATTACTCATAAGTCTGGAACTGTTCTTGTTGGGGTTGTATATCTTCCTCGTGGTAACTTGAGTGCTTTTGAAAATACTCTAGTATTATTATTATGGGTGATTTCAATAGTAACTTGTTTGATTGTCATAAGTCTCAAACTGTACGCGATTGTTGCTTGCGTTTGAATCTTACTTATGTACATAACTCAATGCCTACACATTTTGATATACAACACAATTCTGCGTCTTTACTTGCTCAATGCACCCACATTTGCTCAAGTTTTAAGAAATGCCAACGCTACAGAAAAGGTACAAATTACGTCATTAACAACGGAACATCAAGTAAATCAACAACAATCAACTACCGCAACATTTAGATCAAAATACCAAAAAAAAAACATTGGAGCTCAGAGACAAACTCTGTGTCTACAATCGAACCAGCACAAATCACGAACCAAGAAAACATACAACAAAATTACACAGTTAACTCAAAAACAACAACAACAATACCTACAACACAGTATGAAAACATTTTTGAATCATTAGACATACAGGAAAATACAGCTACACAAAACACATATGGATACAGAAATCTCATTGTCACCAAATAAAACAAAATCAAACACATCCAGCGACTTAGAAAGTTCACCAAATTTAAAATTATACCAAAAATTTCCACACCTTTCCGTTTTAGTAACTCCAAAAATTCTCAAAAAATCACAAACTATAAACAAAATTAATAAATATGTGTAAAGGCTAAGATCGATTTTTTCGATTTATTAAAATCGAGTTAAAACACAAGAAATTTTTAAAAAATTATCCCTTGCAGCGCTGACGTTTCGAGGATTATTTGTCCTTAATAAATTGACGCCCTGAAGAAGAGGACAAATAATTCTCGATACGTCGGCGCTGCAACGGATAATTTTTTAAAAAATTTCTTGTGTTTTAACTCGATTTTAATAAATCGAAAAAGGTCGGTAAGAACTTTCGGTAAGAAATTACTAAATGTTAACTTCAAACTTAGACGCGATTTCCCATTTACATTTATATTGGCTGACATTTCGAGACCTATCATAGGAGCCGATTTTCTAACAAAATATGTACTCTTAATAGACCTAAAACACAAGAAACTGATCGATCCACTAACAAATCTATCCGTTAATGCGATCACTGCATTCACCGAAACTTCGCTACCAAAATTAATTACACTGGACAACAAGTACACAAACATACTCAAAAGCTATCCATCATTAACAGCAGAGCCTGATTACAACACACCAGTTAAACACACAACAGAACATCACATAACTACAGAAGGACAGTTACCATTTTCGAGACCACGACGCTTGGACTCAACTAAATATAAAATCGCAAAACAAGAGTTCGATTTCTTAGTCAAGTCAGGTATCTGTCGAGCATCAGACTCCATGTCTGCATCCCCACTACATCTTGTTCCAAAGAAAGATGCAAATGACTGGAGACCCTGTGGCGATTATAGAAGACTAAATGCGACTACAGTTCCAGGCCGTTATCCTCTACCACACATTCAAGACTTATCTATTGACCTACATAACAAAAACATATTTTCGAAATTAGACTTAGTAAGAGCGTACCACCAAATTCCAATGGCCACCAAAGACATACATAAAACCGCGATTACTACACCTTTTGGTATGTTTGAGTTCTTAAGAATGCCTTTTGGTTTAAGAAGCGCAGCTCAAACATTCCAACGATTTATTAACGAAGTACTAAAAGAATTAGATTTCATATTCGTTTACCTCGACGACATTCTAGTGGCCAGCGAAACAGAAGACGAACATTTCAGACATCTTAATTTAGTATTCGAACGATTACACAAATACGGACTAAACATCAAACAAAACAAATGTATTTTCGGAGTTGACAACATAAATTTTCTTAGTTACAATATTTCGGCAAAAGGCATACAACCATCTTCCGATAGAATTCAATGTATAGTTAACTACCCTAAGCCCGAAACAGTTAAACAAATGCAAAAATTCATCGGAATGATAAACTACTACCATAGATGCATACCAAAATTAGCACACACACTCACACACATTTACGAAATGGTAACAACAGCATCAAAAACAAAGGACAAACGTTTAATATGGACAGATAACACAACAGAAGCATTCACAACGATAAAAGAAAGTTTTACTAAGGAAGTGCTACTTAATCATTTTAATAGCAAAGCAAAACTTTCAATCGTTGTGGACGCATCTAACACTGCTATCGGTGCAGTCTTACAACAAGAACACAATCATCAAACAGAACCATTAGCTTTCTTTTCAAAAAAATTATCACCGTCCGAAACGAAATACAGCACGTTCGATCGTGAACTTTTAGCAATTTATCTTACAATCAAGCATTTTCGACATTATTTAGAAGGACGAACATTCACAACCTACACAGATCATAAGCCACTCACTTCAGCATTACACTCAAAAACAGAAAGAAGCCCAAGGCAAACACGACATTTAGAATTTATCGCACAATTTACTAATGACATCAGACACATCAAAGGTACAGACAACGTCGTAGCAGACGCACTTTCACGAGCTGAGATAGAGGCTTTCACAACCTCAGACATCAACCTCAAAACTCTACATAAAGAACAAACAACAGATTCAGAATTACAAGAGATATT
Source organism: Meiosimyza decipiens (assembly GCA_963680825.1). Classification (NCBI taxonomy): domain Eukaryota; kingdom Metazoa; phylum Arthropoda; class Insecta; order Diptera; family Lauxaniidae; genus Meiosimyza; species Meiosimyza decipiens. The sequence continues at coordinate 43,502,763 of OY804260.1, read as the reverse complement.
AAACAAACACACTTACAATTTGGATCAAATACACATTCCACTACTTAACATTAAAATTTGGTGCGAACAAACGAAAACAGAAACACGTCCATACATTCCACAAACATTACGAAAACAAATTTTCGAACAATTACACAACATTTCACATCCAGGTACACGAGCTTCTCGACGACTAATAGCACAGAGATATTTCTGGCCTAAAATGAACACAGAAATTAACAGATGGTCACAAGAATGCATTAGATGTCAACGATCGAAGATACATAAACACACGAAAAGAATTCCACGCAAAATAGACATACCACACGGTCGTTTTGAACATATTCATATTGATCTAATAGGCCCATTACCGACATCAAATAGTTACAGATATCTGCTTACTTTAATTGATAGAAACACACGTTGGCCCGAAGTGTATCCACTTAAAGATACCAACGCCAGTACAATCATGGACACACTTCAAAAAGAATACGTTTCACGTTTTGGAGTTCCTCTAGAAATTACTTCTGATCGAGGACCTCAGTTCACATCCACAACATTTAAAAACTTTGTCAAAAATCTAGGAAGTAAACATATCACTACTTCTGCTTACCATCCACAAGCTAATGGGATTGTGGAACGTTTTCATCGTCAACTAAAGACTTCTCTAATAGCGAGTAACAACCAAACAAACTGGTACACGGAGTTACCACTAGTTCTTCTAGGGCTCAGGTCCACGGTTAAAGAAGATATTAAAGCTTCACCAGCTGAAATGGTTTTTGGTCAATCTCTCAGGTTACCACAACAACTAGTAGTACACAATAGTCAGATTTTTAATTCGTCGGACACTTTGTCCAAACTTAAAGAAGTAGTTGAAAACAAACAATCGAACATTTCGCATCACAGCACCAAGTTTGAACAGTATATACCTCAAGCACTCAGGACTTGTAATTTTGTTTTCGTCCGTAACGACATGATTCGTAAGTCATTGCAAGAACCATACGATGGTCCATTCAAAGTTGTTGAGAGAACACCAAAATATTTCAAAATTTGCAAAAACAAAAACATATCAGTTCACATAGATAGAATCAAACCTGCTTCTATAGATACAGAAGCAGCACAGACACATACACCTAAACATAACCCCACCAAAAAAGTACAATTTATTAGCTAACACTATAAAACTTTTTCGGAGGGGGGAATAATGTGGTGACTTAATACCACCACATATAAACAATTATACAACTAAAACACTATACACAAAACAACTTCTCTAAAATAAATAATATTTAAGTTTCTGTTGTAAGTTTTTTAAAATCAAAAAATTTGTTTCATATTAAAAAAATGTTTTTCAATTGAAAATTATAACTCAAATGAAATGGATCAAAATAAAATTACTAAAATAAAATTTGTAAAACTAATATAAAATAAAATATTTAATCAACAACTTCATATATATACAATACATGCTTAGCTACTTTGATATTCTCCTTTTTGTTATTTTTCTATATTTTCGCTTTAAGTCTTAAATACTATGGATATAGAAATAAACTTAACTCTAATACAGTGGAATATACAGGGGTTTACAAATAATAAGTATGGTATAGAAAACCTTGTATATAATAAACATAATCCTGACATAATTATTCTACAAGAAACACATATTGTTGATAAAAATCATAATTTTTTACACCTACCTCAATATAAAGCGCACCACCACAACAATGATTTTACCTATACTAAATCTGGAATAGCCATTCTAACCAAAAATAATTTGAATGTTTCCCAGCATACGGTATCATCGAATAACTTATTATTTCAATCAATTACTGTTCACAAACATGTATAAAGAGAATGATGTATACCGTACACCGCAACTGGTCTGTGACATTCCTAAATATAGATCAGGACACCATCTTATCGTTGGGGATTTAAACTCCCAAAATATCCTATGGGGTTCTCAGTTTACATCCCACAGTGGTTTTATATGGCAAGATTTTACTAACGAGAGGAACTTGTCCATTTTAAATGACGGATCTCCTACCCTGTTAAATACTAGGAATACCTTAACTGCAGTCGACGTTTCTATGGCTAATGTGGATCTTGCATCAGTCCTAAATTGGAACTGTTATCCCCAATCCCTAACATGTGGCCACATACTTATTATAATGTATAATAATAGCTCTTTTAATCAAACAAAAATACATATCCCGAGATTTTTGGATAATAAGACCAACTGGTCAAAATTTATCTACAAAAACGACAACCTAAATGCTGCCTACGCTGAAACTGATATAGTCAACAAAGAGGCCGCTCAAATTAAGAAAATTTTAAGACGATCATCAAACGAATCCAAGAAATCAAGTTATAGGTCGAGGCAAATGAATAGTCTTGTTTGGTTCAACTCTGACATTGGAAAATTAATATTGTTTTTATTGACATGTCAAAAGCCTTCGATGTAGTCAACCATTCGATCTTGTTGGATCATCTGAGTGATCTAGGAGTAAGAGGTGTAGCTCACCAGCTTTCAGCGAGCTACTTATCTGATAGACCTGTAAAGACCAAGGTAAATGGACATTTCAGAGCTCCGTTAAACTTAAAAATGGGAGTTCCGCAGGGCTCTATATTGGGACCAACATTATATATTTTGTATGTTAATAATTTGAGATGTGCAAATTTGTTGGCCGAATATGCTGTTTATGCTGATGATACGGCATTTATATATAGTGCAAAAACAGATATTATGTTACAAAATATTATAAATAATGACCTCAGGGTTCACCTTTATCTGTCGTCCTGTTCTTGGCATATTCAAATTCCTTGGCTAAATATATAAAAAATTCAAATTACATAGATTTTTTTTTGGAATATATGCCGACAACATTTTTGCCATTTCTGCAGGTTCCCCAGAAGAAATAACCGACAAGTTGCACGCTTTTGATGAAAAGCTATGTAATTTGGCAAAAGCAACTGGAGCAGTTAATCCAATCGCTAAAGCAGAAGCTTTACACACTTGCAGGAAATACAAATGTGGCTCCTCCTTTTTAAAGATAAGGAATTATAATATTAAAATAAAAAATAAGATAAGAATACTCGGGTTCACTTCTTCCAAAAACGCATTATGGAATAAACACGTTAAAAACATGGTAGACAAACTAAACAACACAAATAATCTCCTCCGAGTAATTCGCTCTAGGAAAAAAGGACCTCACATTGACACTGCCATTTCCATTTGTCGGTCACTCATTGAAGGAACAGTACACCATGGTGTTACTTTATACGGTTGGACTTCTGAAGGCAACAAAAAGAAAATAAATACAATGATTAACAAATGTTTCAGGACAGCATCTGGACTTTTAACAGCCACTCGCATTGAATCCCTTAGGATCGACGCAAAGTATCACGATTTTGACTGGCTTGTAAAAAACAGGTCCACAAAATTTGCTGCTAACTTTTTTGGAATTTGCATTTTTCTGTTAGTAATAAATCGAAGTCCATATGTGGGATCCAACAAATATTAAACTATCTTCAGGACATCAACATGTATTTTCCAGGAAAACCAATAAAAGAGAGACTAGATCATCAATTTAGCATCACAAGCCTGAATGAACACCGAAAAAATGATTTCAACAAATGAATAGTCCTGTTTGGTTTATTGAAAAACTATTAAAATCAATAGGCATTGGGATCTACTGCAAATATCTTCTAAATGGTTAGAGTAAATGATTAACCACATGATCATCAATTTAGCATCACCATTGATACAAGCCTGAATGAACACCGAAAAAATGATTTCAACAAATGAATAGTTCTGTTTGGCTTATTGAAAAACTATTAAAATCAATAGGCATTGGGATTCTACTGCAAATATCTTCTAAATGATTAGAGTAAATGATTAACCACATGAGACCTTTTTTGTAGAGCGTCCAATTTCCTATAGAAATAATTGAAGCTCATTTGATAATAATTATTTTTTAGTAAGTTACAAAATTCAAAACAAAAAAAGTATTTTCCTTAAAATACTTCAATCTTTGACCTTGAATATTTTTCAAATGGTAAGATTAATGAAAAAATTGTTTGAGATCATTTTTGTAGAGCGTTTAATTCCCTATAAATATTGACAATGCAACTGGTTTAACAATCTATTGGTGATAAGATATGACCATTTTTATATGAGACTAAATTAAAAATGGAAAACTATGATGAGCATAATCTTCCCGTTAATATTAAGAGCTCAGATTTTGTAAGTACTTTCTAGAGGTACTTAGGAACTAGTTTTCGTGTGTCGGATCAAAAAAAAAAAAAATATTTGATTTTTTTGACCCACCCTAATCGGTATACAAGGCAACGAAACTGCAGATACGGAAGCAAAAAACGCTTTGAAACTACCTCTGATCGCAAAAACACTATGTTTGGACAACATATTAATAAACTACGGCAGAAAGATACAACAACAATTAGATCAGCACCAATGGAACACCTCCAACTCCTACCCCTATCTGCACAACAAAACCCGAAATAGAGTTAAATACCACTCAAAATTTTCGAGGCAAGACTGTATCAAACTATCACGGATACGGGTTGGAACTACACTTTTCAGTTCCAACCACCTGTACAATTACACCACTCCAAAACAATGCTATGTCTGCTCAACAACACTATCGGTGAAACACATGCTATTGGATTGTCCTCTTACTAAAATTAGCGTACCTATTGATAGCGCACTGGATTGCAGCAAAAAAGAAACATTAAAGACAATGAGATACTGAAAAAGCATAACGGATTCCATGATACATAATTTTGCAAATGTGTAAACATCTTCTAGATCAGGGGTGGCCAACTTGTATGTGCCTAAGATCGACTTTTTATCTCAAAAATGTGTCGCGATCTACATAGTAAAACCAACTTGATAATTTTTATTAATCGTATTTATTACTTGAAAAAAAATACATATTAATTTTAATTAATGGGAGGTTTGCGTCTGCATATCTTCAACCAACCGTTCATAATTCGGTGTGTATGCAGACAAAGCTAATTTTAGTGAATCTTCTGTATGGGAATCCGTTAATAGGGAACGATGTTTATTTTTTGTAAATTTCAAATAAGAAAAAGCAGATTCACATAAGTATGTGGACCCAAAACATGAATTTATAAATTCGTTACATTTTGTGATATTTGGATATGTTTCCCTATTAACAAATTTCCAAAAGTCCTCAAGTTCTTTGGATTGTAGGATTTAATCGTTTTGCATGGTTAAAATTTCGTTTTCTAATGCGTTTTTTTTTCATATGAAAGGTGTCTGAAATTTTTGCGGCAATATCTTTTACATTTAAATCCCTTTTAAAAGGAAAATACAGATACTGCACAATATCTTTAACTTTTTCAAAATCTTGACATCTGATCTCAAAATTATCAATCACCTTTTTAATTTCTGCAATGTATTTTTCAATGTTATAATTACAATTTTGATGTTTTTGTAAGTGATCGGACATATTTGGAAAGTTATTTAAATTACTTTGTTGAAAATCTTCTATTAACATAATAAATTTTGATTTGTATGCATTAATGCTACTGATCATTTCAATTATTGTCTTATTTTTTCCTTGCAATTCTAAATTTAAATCACTTAATATCGACGTAAATCTGTAAGAAACGCTAAATCACTGAGCCAAGATTCATCATTTAAATTTGCGCATTCTTGATCTTGCTCACCGAGAAAAACTTTTATCTCAGGTAATAAATCGCGAAATCGTTGCATGAATTTACTTCTACTAAGCCACCTGACATCGGTATGTAATAATAATTCTGGTTGTCCTTCATCAAGTTGCAATTGGAAGAGACGCCGCTTGAGTGAACTGCCTCGAATCGAATTGACAATTTTAAATGCAATGTCCATTATTTCCTTTGTATTTAGTCTTTTGCTAGCTAACACTTGTTGGTGAATTATGCAGTGGAAGCTCAAAAGACTTGGGAATTCGTCATCATGCTGGCACAGAGTGATAAATCCATTTTTACGGCCAATCATTGATGCTGCTCCGTCCGTTGTCATTGAAACTAATTTACAAATTGGTAGTTTCAAATTATTGACAAAGTTTTTAAACGAGTTGAATATATCTACGCCTCTAGTCCTTCCTTTCAGAGAAATCATACCCAATAATTCTTCTTTTGATGTATTATCTTGAAAAACCATACGAATATAAATGAGCAATTGTGTTGTATCACGTATATCCGTGGATTCATCCAATTGAAGAGAAAAAACAAGAACATCCTTTAATGTCGTTATATAACTGTTCTCTTATATTTTCACTCATTTTCTCAATCCGTCGCATCACAGAATTTTGAGATAATTGTAGATTTTTTATTGCAGCATTTATTTCAGCCTTGTTTTTGAAATCATTGAAAAGCGAATCTGACATTTCCAAGAAAGCTTCTTTTATGATTTCCCCATCAGAAAACGGTTTACATTTTTTTGCTAAAATATGGCTTACTTTGAATGATGCAAGAGTTACCGCACGTGATTGCAACATGGGCTTTTTAAAAGCATTTTGTTGGGCTTTTAATTGAGCCTTAAGATCCCTAATTTTATTTTTTCTTATGTCACTATTTTGTGGGTAATTTGTTTGATAATTTTTATGTAAAGTTAAAAAATGCCTCTCAAGATTACCCTTTTTAGGAACAGCTACGGAAACGTTGCATATTAGGCAACAACATTTATCATCCACCATGGTAAAAAAGTAATTAAGCTCCCATTCTTCGTGAAAATGGTAAGTCTTAGACTTTTTGGGTTTGCTACTCATTTGTATGGATACTAAAATGCAAAAAAAAAATATACAAGTAGTTAAAATTAATACAAAACATAGAAAGAAAAAAGTACTTACTTTTTTGCACAGGAGTGAATTTAACAACAATTGACACTATCTGAAAACTCTAATGCAGGGACGCCCAAAATTTGCTTATGGAAGTTTTTTGCACAGCAGTGAAGTTAACAACAATTGACACTATCTGACAATAATGCGGGGACGCCCAAAATTTGAAGAAAAGAAAGAAAGAAGAAAATACTACACGAATTCAAATCGTGCACTGAAAACAAATTGATGTTACATTTTTACAAAATAAAATCAATGAAAAATCGCAATGCTATTTAACACAATCAAACAAAAAATCACAGTTGATTTTTAAAAGTGTACGGTTTCAAACAAACCAACAACAAAAATGCATTGGTGACTAAAACAAAAACAAAATGCATGCAACTGCTGTATCAAACTCAACCCGCATTGTTTTTTTTTGTATTTTCTGTGTGCTCAAGTTTTGCACTATGAAAAATGCTCAGTCTGCTGTTTTAAAATTTTAAAATACTACGTTTCAGTAATTATGCTTTTTTTTAATTTTTAAAATAAATAAAAAAATTTTTTTTAATAAATAAAAAAATAAAATTAAACTATGATCGACCAAATACCGGTCGATCGCGATCTACTTGTTGGCCATACCTGTTCTAGATGGTGCAAAATGGCCTAGTTGCTCAGCACCTCTGTATATCTTACAAGTTTATTTGTAAAATATTGTGAAAAATAAATAAATACCTTTAGTATTAACTCAATAGTTGTGGTAGAAAAAATTAAAAACTCTGAGCTAAAAGCGCAACGCTAAAAGTGTCAAGCTTACGCGCACACCAAAAACTATTTAGCTAATCCTCCCCGCTGTGATAAACTCAACAGGTTCATAGAATTAATGATATCATAGAACGCTCACTAGAAGAAAAACAGGTTTCTTCATCTGTATTCCTTGACTTTGCAAGGCTTTCGATAAAGTTTTTCATGAAGGTCTAATGTTCAAATTACAATCTCATCTTCCAAGAGACTTTAATCAGATTCTGAAGTCATATCTTAGGAATAGATATTTTCGCATTAAACAAGAAGATGTGTTTTCAAAAATTAAAGAGATGAAGTGAAGGCCGGTGTTCCTCAAAGAAGTATCTTTGGACCATCCTGTACCTCATATATAAGGACTGTCCTGGAAAAAACTTACGTTTTTTATTTTTTGTATTATGCTCTACCTGATAATCTTAAAGGAGACATAGTATATGTTCTATATAAAGTGACGTTTTTTAATATGATGTATACCACTTGAAAATAGCACTTTTGACGACAAAGATGTCTAGCAAGCGACAAAAAGTCCGCAAACTGATTTTGTCCACATACCTGCAAAATCCAAAATTAAAATATTCAGCTATAGCAAAAAATAGTTGGTGCAACAGAAAAATCTGTCTTTGCGGTTATTTTTAATTATAAAGACCTAACCAAAATAGACGTGACGAGACGATAGCAGCTGAACGAACGTTTGCACTCGTTACGTCTGTTTTGACATATAACCCAAAATGTTACGCTAGGCAACGAATCGAAACACCTATTATGACGAGTAGTGACGGTTTCAAGTTCGGTTCTTACGGAACAACACGTCTCGTCAAAATGTTTCGTTCACTTTCGGTCAGTTACGTTTGTTTATTTTGGTTATTAACATTGGTTTACATATACTCGAACTTACTCGTTGCGTCTCGTCACGTCTATTTTGGTTTAGGCATAAGAAGGGTCTACCTGTTTCACGAGAAAGGTTCAGGCAGAAAACCGGAATTTTTAACCTAAAGGTAGCGACGAAGGTGAAGCGCCCTTTTAAGCAAAATCCCAACACCTCAGTGCGAGATATGGCGGCTAGAGCAAGTACATCAAAATCTACTGTACAAAGTATAAAAGAGAAAAGTGAGCTAAAGAATGATGGCTCAGATGCGAGCCCGAAAATTTTATGGAAGGTACCTGACTAAATTTGATTGCTGTGCTCTAAACGACGAAACTTACGTTAAAGCAGATTTGAAGCAGCTACCTGGGCACGAATATTACACATCACCAAAAAAGGGGCATGTGTCTAGTATATTTAAAGGAAAAAAAATTTCTTAATTTCCGAAGCAATTTATGGTTTGGCAGGCCATATGCACCTGTGGTCTCAGAAGCAGATTTTTTGTTACGCAAGGCACAATCAATTCCAAAGTTTATATAGACGAGTGCCTCGAAAAACGTCTGCTACCATTTATTCGCAACCTCTCATTACTCTAAAGCTACGATGGAATGGTATGCAAGTAAAAAAGATCAAATCTATTCCAAAAATTGCAAATCCGCCCAACTGCCCAGAGCTTCGCCCAATTGAAAGATATCGGGCTCTAATGAAAATAGATTTTCAAAGGAGTGGTAAGAATGCAAAAAACTCACAAGATTTCAGACTTAAGTGGAAAAAATCGTACTATACTGTCGATGAAACGACTGGACAAAATTTAATGAAGGGCCTTACGAAAAAAGTAAGAAATTTTTATAAAAAAAAATCGTTAATTAGTTTTTAGTTATTTATATTCTGAATGTTATTTATATTCTGAATACTAGCCATTATTAATAAAAGACCAAAAAAATTACTGGGTATTTTTTTATAACTAAAAAGCAAAACGTAAGTTTTTTCTGGGACAGTCCTTGCAAGCGATATTCCCAATCCGACAGATTGCACGATTGCAACTTTTGCTGACTTTTGGCTGTTGCTAAATCAATAGACTAATCGACGAGCAAATTGAAATCAGCTATTAACAAAGTAGTTGCATAGACACACAAATGGCGAATTAAGCTAAACAACACTAAATCTGTGCACATTGATTTACCAATAAAAAAATTTGCAACTATCCAGTTACAATTTCAAATACGATTGTCCCATACTCAAACACTGCTAAATACTAAGGTATGACACTCGACGCCAAGTTACGCTGAAAAGAGCATATGAAAACAAAACGAGATGAACTCGACATCAAATTTAATAACCTATACTGGATCATTGGTAGTCATGTTGTGATCTCAGTTAAAAATAAATAAATGATTTATAATCAAGTCGTCGCTCCAGTATGTAAACGTTGCTCAACTTTGGGGATACGCCTCATCCAATCACATAAAAAAATCCAACGCTTCCAAAATAAAGTAATACGATGTGTGGTTGATGCATCATGGTACGTTAGAACCAACGAAATTCATCGTGATCTGAAAATTAAGAAGCATATCATCAGAAACTCAGCCAGCATGTAAACGAATAGGCAACTCGACTCTGTTTTGTAGCTGTAATCAGAAGACTAAAACGTGTCAAGCCCTACGATATTGTTGGGGGCTCGCTGCAGCTCAGGAGTTCATGAGAAGCACCTAGCTTTATATTATTTTAAGTTAATAGAACTAAACTGCTCGGTAGCCATTGACTAGTTGTAGTTACACGAATTGTTTGTTAATTATTTAAAAAAAAAAGTATTTAGAGAAAGAGCTATTTCTTGTCATCGTCTCGAACAATTAAAATCATGGCATCATACGACCTTATCCCTACCCCTACCTGTATCGCGTCGTTAGGGTTCAATCTATCTCCATACAAAATTTCGTCAAAATTGGTGCTTTATTTTAGCCGTGGAAGCGATTTATCCTGTTAGGAGCGTGGCACCATCCATGAAAAAACAAATATACATACATATGTATTGGCTCAGCCGCGGCAGCGTTTTTCCCCATTAGAGGCGAAGTCTCAGTAACCTTTCTTAGGGTTAAATCTTCCCCAAACCAAATTTCATTAAAATCTGTCCTTTAGTTTAACTTTGGAAACGTATTTTCCTGTGAGGGAAATCGGTCCATAATCTTAGCAAGGGAAACATTTTTTTTTTATAGGTACCGCTCACTCAATTAAATATCTTTACTCAGGATTCAATCTATCTCCATACCAAATTTTGAAAAGCGTGTGTATTTTTAGGGAGTAATTTTTTTATTTTGTGTTGAAGTCCTTCGTGCCACACCTCACCAAAAGCTTGCGCTACTTCAAGGAACACTGAAGAGCATTATTTTTTATCTTTGTATGTCTTTCTAATTTGCACTACTATCCTGTGTTCTTGCTCAATAGTCCCGTGTTTTCTGCGGAAGACAAATTGGTGTTGAGGTATTATGCTCATATGGGTTACGCGGGGCATACTTTTCGAAAGTAGAAGCTTTTCGAAGAGTTTTGATGTGGTGGACAGCAAGCTTTTTGGCCGATATGATGAAATTTGTGTGTGCTTTTTCCAGGCTTAGAAAGCATTGTGATTTGAGACATCTTCCACACTTCTGGGTAGTGGTCGAAACGTATGCCATTGAAAAGTATGGTTAAATGTCTGACTGCACAACAAGTTACTTCAATAAGTATGTTAGCTGGTATTAGGTCATGACCATAGATATCAAGACAAATGGAACGTTGCGTGCGAAATGACTTAGAAAAACGCACTTTGGACTCCTCAAGGTCACATCCCCAATGGCTTAAGTCTTACAACGGCCGTCGCAAGTCAAAAATCATTTGAAAATAACTACACACCACTTCGCGCTGCTTTGTTGAAATGCGCAATGTATAAATCGCAACCCTGCGATGAGTGTTAAGTAACGTAATGACGTAGTGGAAACTCCGCAATGTGGCATTTTGTAAAACGCAACGCTGCGGTTTTGTTCTTATGAAGTGTCAGTTTCTTCACTTGCACTTGAGCTGCCTTTAAGCTTGTAGATCCTGCTGAAAACCAAGCCGAAGCAATAAACGAAATATTAAAAATATTTTATTTTAGTTTAGATCGCGTTAATTTTAGAAATTTAATTTTTTAATATATGTAAAGGCTAGGATCGATCTTTTCGGATTTTTTAGAATCAAGTTAAAACACAAGAAATTTTTTGAAAAATTATCCCTTGCAGCGCCGACGTTTCGAGGATTATTTGTCCTCTTCTTCAGGGCGTCAATTTATTAACTGAACATTAAAACATATAATAACATAGTTACAAGTAATGATACAACAATTATAAATATTACATAAATTTAGTTAACATAGATTGGAACAGTGTGAGAGATTTTTAAAAATTGTATTTTAAACAGAAAAGCTATTACTAAAGTAAGAAGAAGAGTTAATGTAAAGCTAGCAGATAATTTGTGCTGATATTGTCACAGTCCTCTTTTCTGTTCATCGTTCTATTTATGTTTTTTTGTATGTGCAGACTCTCCAGCGTCATTCTTATGTTGTAGTTTGGCTCTCTGTCGACTATTGAGACATTATCGAGGTCTGCCGAATGTCCAGAATTTTTAATATGTTGTGCTAAGGCTGTCGTTTCTTTCTTCGTTTTTATGTCATTCGCATGTTCGCCGATTCTAATTGCAAGTTTTCGCTTTGTGGTTCCAATGTAGATTTTATTGCACGGTTGCTCTTCACCATTGCAACTGATTTTGTAAATGACATTGGATTGTTGTTGTGCTTCAATTGGAGTTTTTGTTTTTGTAAAAATGCTGGTCAAAAGAGACATAGGTTTTTGTGCAAAAATAATGTTGTTATTGTTGATAATTTCTTTTAGTTGTTTGTTTTCAGTTATTTTTGGGATGTAAGGTATTCTTTTGTATTTTTTATTTATGTTATTGGTGTTGTTGGGATTATTGTTTTGTACAATTGTAGTTTTTTTATTGTCTTTCTGGTTTTTGGCAGTTTTTATTAATTTATTTGTTGTTTTTGTTGGGAAACTATTATTTTTTAGTATTTGTTTTGCTACTTTAAGATTTTTGTTTAAAAATGTTACGTCGCTAATAGATATTATTTTGTTAATCATGTTTTTTGCTGTGTTTATCTTATGGTGTTTTGGTTGATTTGAAAAATAGTTGATCATTCTTCCTGAAGATGTCGGTTTTCGGTACCAGTCGAAAATTAATTTATTATTGGTTCTATTTATCTCTAAGTCAAGGTAGGCAATAGCGTTATTTTTTTCCTTTTCTATAGTGAATTGTAGCTTGTGATGGTATGAATTCATTTCATCCAGGATAGTTTTTGTATCATTGTTATTGACAATCGCAAGGATGTCGTCTACATATTTGAAAATCTTGGTTATTGTTATATTTTTGCTTGTCAATGTTTTGATTGTGTTATCAAGCAAATCATCTAAAACAATATCTGCAATACACGGAGACAATGGATTTCCCATGGGCATACCAAAAACTTGGTTGTACAACGTCTTTTCCAAAATAAAATAATTATTGTCTTTGAGACAAAAGTTTAAAACTTTAAGGAAAGAACGTTTATTGATGTTTGTGTGTTTGGTTATATCTTGCCATTTGCTCATAATTATTTTAATAGCCAAATGTATTGGAATATTTGTGAAGAGCGCGATTGCGTCTAACGAAATTACCACTTCATTGTCTTTCAGAACAATGTCCTTCAATTGATCTTGGACCTCTTTTGCATTCACTACATTATATTTTTTGGAAACTATATTTTTTAAAATATTTCCCATGTGTTTCGATAATTTGTAGCAAGGAACTTGTGTTGATGATGCAATGGGTCTAAGTGGGACGTCTATTTTGTGAATTTTTGGCAGCCCATATAGTCTCGGGGCTGACGCGGAGTGGCATAATAACCTTAGTTTTGATTGCTTATCTATTTGATTTTGGTCAAATTTCTTGTGTTTTAACTTGATTCTAAAAAATCCGAAAAGATCGATCCTAGCCTTTACATATATTAATGAAATATTAAAAGTTTAAAAAAAAATTAACCCAGTCGCCTTAGACAAAAGCTGTTTTTCTTATTTTTAATTGAACTGTTTTTATTTTACCTTGCATATTTGGAATCAGTGACAATAATAAACAAAACGAACAGCTGATATCGTTACCAGATTACAAAATTTTGTTAATGCTTCAATTTTTCACAAATTTACAAAAATTATCCTCATTTTACATCTGACAACCCTGATTTGTAGCTGGCTCGCAGTTCATCGTAACAACCTAACATAGCTAACGCAATTACGTGGTGATATATAAAATACCGATATTAAATGCAAGTGATGCGCTACGTTCGCGTTGCGTTCCAATACCGTGATTTAGAAGATAGTGATATTAATTAATAGAATGGTCGGATGTTCGAGCCCTCGTATCCACAAATTATCCAAAAACTGGTCTGATTAGGTTATGTATATGTATATGAATATGAATATGCGTGGTAATAGCCAAAACATGTGTCACCAATTACCAGGTTAAATTGATCCATTCGTTATCTTTGCCATGTTTGTTGACTAAAAAATCATTAAAAAAATTCAGTGTAACATTGTGTAAAAAGCATTTTCTTTTGTGTTTTATTATTATTAATAATGAAAACAAAATCATAGTAAAAATTAGTTTTTACTCAAGTTAGTTAGTTTTTACTCATAACAATTTTGTAGATGGATCTAATTTATGTCTATATTTTAGCTTGAAGTTCAAAAATAACTGTTCCAAAATTTGAGCATCCTAGCTCAAACTTTTTATGCGGCACAGACAGATTTTCTGTCCGATTTTGTTAAAATTTTACAAAAAAACCGACCTACTAAAACGTAGAAAAAATTCACCGAATGTGCCAAGATATAGCGTTTAAGACATTTTTTTTGAATGCGAGAGGACACTGCCTATTGTCAAACCACGCTCACATTTTTCGTGTGGCTAAAAATGCGTACAAAATACAAATGTTTTTTTTTGATTTGCGGTCCATATATTATAGAATCGGGTTTGAAGAAAATTTCCCCAAAATTTCAGCTCCCTAAGTTAAATAAGTAAGTTTTAATATTGTTTTTTTTTTTTTTGATTTTCCAATGCTGGTAATCAAGGCTTGAAGACGTGGCATGCTATCAACAAGTGTTTTGTAGAATGTAGCCCCAATATTTTGCAATTCTTTCATAGTTTCCTCTTTTAAAGCCGTAATGCTTCTGACTTGTGTTTTGACTACCATTCAGGTCCGCTTACAAATGCCCTAGTCAAATATTAGGCATAAAACAAATATTTTCAACAGGTTAACTAATATTCATTATAATGACTCATTTTTTTTTTCGAGAAAAATCGTGGCTTTGCATATCCTAAAAAATCGTTTTTGTTATAAAGTAGTGTGCACCTCCTTATAATATTCGACATGCTCGCTTAGTTTCAGCTTACGGGTCACTTGACATGCTTCTGTCGGATTATGCATCGGGTGATATATCTTATGTATTACATAACTTAGTTAAGTTTAACAATCATAACACATTTTTTAACACATTTCTTTTCTTACAGGTCTATTGATGCATTTCAGCAGTTGCTTTACCAAAATCCAAACTATTTATGTTCAAATGAAGCTCATTTGCGTCTTGGTTTTATGTTAAAAATCAAAGGTGAACACGAACTATCGTTAAAACACTTTCAACTGGCCTTAATTGATACATCGCCTTGTACATTTACAACATTACAAAGTAAGTTATTTGATACATTTAGTAAAATCTATTGTGCTAAGAATGTGTCAATAATTGCTATATAATATTTTTTTAAAAAAAGTAATGCATACTAAGAATTATACGTAGTACATGATGAATTGAGAAACCTTTGTACATATCGCTACCTAACATCCAAAAAACCGTAACCACACCTTTTAGTTTTATACAGAAGAAGCATAAAACTTTGTATGCTGAAAAAATATATTACGAATTTCTTATGTAAAAAAGAGTCAAAGCTTATTTACTTATCTAAAAAACTTAAATGACTATTGTTTCTATTTTTTTTCATACAAGTGTGTTAGGGACATGTGGTGTAGTCAAGTCCAACAAAAACTAGATTTTGATTTTTTTGTGGTTACGTCTTTTTGGTTGTTAGGTGACGATATGTACATTAAGATACATCATCTCTTATTTTGATAACTTACCTCGCGAGTGTGAGTGAGTCAAGTGAAACCTCTTTAGTCATTGGTCATTTGAAAAATTAGGTGTGTATAATGAAACGCAAACATACAACGCTTTTTTAAATTAGGATTTCGAATAGCTACAGCAATAAAATATTATCATATTATATTAAATTACTCATCGAGCAGAGTGTACTGAAACTATCAGGTTCGAGATCGTTTAACCAAACGCTGAGGCATAAGCGTAGAAAGATTTTCTATTTTTTAAATTTTACCAAACAATGCACTGATCAACTACCAACTACACTCTCGATCTCGATAGCAAGGTTTCTGCGATGAAACATTCAATATTGAAATGTATGGAAACTTTAACCTATCAAAAGAATACAAAACTAAGGACAATGGATAAGTGATACGACCATGAACTATCGATCTTCAGTAAATATAAATTCGATCTCTTTAAAAGGGCGCAATTCACTGGAATTTGCGAAGATTACAAAAGGGTTAAATTTTCATATAAAAAACAATTAAAACCAATAAAATAAGTTTCATGGAACATAATGTTGATAACAATAGTCATGATGGTAAAAACATGTGGAAATGCTTCAAGCAAACAATTTGCATGCAAAATAAGCAATCAACTCTAAAAAAACAATTGTGTAAATGGTCAAATATTTGAAGATGATCTAAAAATCGCAAATAGTTTAAACAAATTTTTCATTGATAGAATTGTAAGTATAAGAAACAACAGAAATTTCAGATATAGACGTTAATATCAATACATACTTTAAGTTCCAGCTTTATATTCAACAATGTCACTACAAGTGAATTTGATAAAATTGTTCAAAAATTCAAAAACAAAAGAGGAGGGATAAAGCTTTTCTCTGAAGGTGTCCTAAAAGATTCGTTTCCATATTTAGAGTTCTTTTATTGAGTAATTATCAATGAAAGCCTATCTGAGGGGATTGTTCCAAATACATTTAAAACATGAGTTATTGTACCAATTGCTAAAGTTAAAAATATAGTCAAAACTGGTTCAAAACAAGGTTCTCTATTATTTAATATTTATATTAACGACATTCCCTCTGCATTAAAATTTTGCAAAATAAAGCTCTTCGCGGATGATGCGCTTGTTACCATGAGTGTTAAAAACAGGTGAAATGACACATAACTTACAGACAGATGTAAATTTTTTGTATAAATGGCTGTGTGCTAACAAATTAAAACTAAATATTGATAAAACCAAGTACATGGTTATATCCAGAAAAAGCAATATTACTGTAGACAATAAAAAAAAAAATTAATATTGGAAAAGTAGATAAAATTAAGTACCTTCAGTTTCAAATTTGATGAGCATATCCGAAAAAAAATGTATGATTCATGAAACGAACTTGTAAGCTATTGAATGTAAAATATAAAACAATGGTCTATAGATCAATAATTGAGCCACACTTTATTTACTGTCCATTTTTTTTTTTCATCATGAAAGATACTCAAATAGAAAAATTGCAAAAAATGCAAAATAAAGCCATGCGTTTCATTTTGAATAAACCATTTGAAACATATTAAACAAATTCTATAATATCTTAATTGGCCTAGTGTTAAACAACAAATGTTTTATTATACCATAAAGTTAATTTATATCATGAACAGTTATCTACCGGAATATCTTAATCCGACATTTAACTTAATAATCAAGTACACAACATTAACACAAGAAACAGTAATGATTTTAAGTTCCCACTATTTAAAACTGAAGCTAACAAAAATAATTTGTACTATAAGGGGCTAATATGTTTCAATGGACAATGAACAATGAACTGAACTGAACTAAACTAAACTAAACTAAACTAAAAGAAATCTTTTCAATTATTGTAAAACACTAGAGATAAGATAGGCCACCAATATTTGTTACATATATCATTTGGTTATTTGAGATAAGTTTTATTAGTTGATATAAACATTGTTATTTAATATAATTATTTGTTATTTCCATTTTTTAAATGCTATACATTAGGCCTTAAATCCTTAATAAATAAATAAAATAATCCAGCCATAATGCAGAAATTCCTTACAAATGTGATCACACTGAAAGTCGAGAAGCAAAATTATCGATCAAAGTATCAGTGCATTTACAGTTAGGTTTAGGATCCATCTACCCTGGGACTGCATAAGCATTGCTTCGGGGTAGGGCCCATGATTCGTCCTCAAATCATATACCTGTGTCCAGGTCCCACTTCTTTTTCCTGAGAACAATCTTAGTAAAACCGGCAACCGCATTCCAGTTTTCTTCGCTTTGCAGCATCCTTTCGATCACGTTGTCAGCGGAGCACTGGCCGACTGATTCCTGTAAGGATGCGCGTTCGTTGTCCCATCGACTGCAGTTGAAGAAGTTATGCTCTGCGTCATCTTCATCAGCGTCTCCATATATATAGAAAGGGTGTAGATACTTTTGGAAGTATCCATGTCCCGATAAAAACTGAGTGAGGTAATAATTTACCTCGCCAAAGTCTCTTTCTCTTATGTTCCGAGCGATATCGGTCCTGCCATTTAGAGAGGGTTTCCTGCCTTGCGTCTGTAGAACTTATGGTCAGATTTCCTTCCTTTTTTGCCTCTCAGACCATTTTGCGTTCGCTGACTAGTAGGTCAATGGGGATAACCCCACTTATAGCTAGCACAGCCGTTTCGGAGACTGTGCGGTACGCACATGCAACTCTGAGCGCGGCAGTTCGTTGCACTGACAGTAGCGTCGTTTGCCGACATTTCGCTCCTAGCGTTCCTGCCCATATCTCGCTGCCATAAAGCAGTATCGAGTTTGTTGTCGCCATTAGAAGTTTCCGTTTACTTTGCCTTGGTCTACCGATGTTCGCCATGAGCTTACTAAGCATACCAGATATCTTGGCTGCTTTTGTTACTGCGTGTTGTAATTGAGCCCAAAATGTCAATTTTGGGTCAACTCTTACGCCGAGGTACGGTATGTGGCGTTTTGTGAGCAGTATAACCTCCGTCTTTTCGGTGTCTCCAACCATTCTCTTGCCCTTAGCACAACCTGGTTTAATTTTCTCCTGGCCTCGTCGGTGTTGCGAGCCGTTATTACAGCTGCAATGTCGTCTGCGTATCCCACCAGATGTGTATCATCCGGCATTTCGATTCAGAGGATTCTGTCGTAGCTTAAGTTCCAGAGGTCGGGGCCTAGGATAGACCCTTGCGCTGCTCCGGATGTTATACTTTTTTTCTTTTCTTCCTTCGCAGGTGTAATAAATGAGCTCTCGATCCCTTAGAAAGCTCTGCAGGATCATCAGCAGTTATTGCGGAGTAATAAACCTTAACTTAAGAGCTTCAATGAAATCTTCCCACCAGAGTCTGTTAAAAGCGTTGCGGATGTCTAATGGTGCCAATAAGACAATCCTCCTTGAGGGAAGGTTCCCTCGCTGTGCGTGTTCTACGCTAGATACTACATCTTCTATAGCACCAAGAGTTGACCTTCCTGCTCTGAATCCATGCTGGCGTTCCGATAATCTACCAGCGTCTTCAATAACTGCGGATAAGCGAGTTCTTATTATCTTTTCTAGCAGCTTCCCAGCGCTATAAAGCATACACAATGGTCTGTATGCTGATGGTTGTGTAAGATCTCCTTTGCCTTTGCTGATCAGTACTAGTTTTTGCTTTTTCCACACTTCCGGGAATAAGCCTTCCTTAAAGCACGCATTATACATCGATAGTAGAACGCTTGGGCGATTTTCCGCTACTATTTTCAGTATTTATGCAGGAATTCCATCAGGTCCTGGAGCCTTGCTGCTCTTGAGAGATTTTGCTGCTCCTTTAAGTTCTTCCTCAGAAAATAAAGGTGTTGATCCGACAAGTAGCGCGTCTTGTTCTTCCTTCTGCAGTTTATGCGTAGGAAATAAGGCATCATTTATGTTGCTCATGGTTTCGCCTTCCATATCTGGGCCAGGAGCCTTAGAGCCAAGCTTCTTCATAACGATCTTATAGCCGAGACCCCATGGGTTGTTGTTCAGATCGTTGCGGAGTTCCTCCCATTTTTCTCTTTTGCTACGCTCTATGACAAGCTTCAAGTGTTTCTTGGCTTGCCTGTAGTTTTCAGCTTCATTTGTAGCAGCGCCTATCCGTCTGGCTCTAGTGAGTTTTCTCCTCATTCTTAGGCAGTTTCGTCTGATTTCTGCCATTTCTTCCGTCCACCAGTATATGGCATCTTTCCTGCGACTTGTGCCAACTTTTGGCATCGATGCGTTGCAGCCTTGAGCTAGTAGCTGCATAGTCGCATTCATGAGAGTTCTGGCGTGTCTAACGGTGTCATTTGACAATGAGCTTTCGTCAATATTTTGTAGCAAATATTCGGTTCTAAGTTTTGCTACATTCCATTTCCGTGTGTCTCTTCTTGTCGGTGCTTTGATCGGGCGGCTTCCTGAGTCTAAATGGTAAGTGATATACTGGTGATCACTACCAGTAAAATCTTCTAGGACTCTCCACTCTTTAAGCATTCCAGCTAAGCTCTCTGACACTAGAGTGATATCGGGTGTGGTGGCTTCACACCCTGGTCTTCTGAAGGTCGTAGCTGCGCCAATGTTAGCGATGGCTAAGCCCAGCCTTGCGGCCATGTTTAGTACGCGTCTGCCTCTGGAGTTTGTTGCTGTCATTCCCCATTCAACAGCTTTGGCGTTGAAATCTCCTGCGATGATTAAGGGGCGTCCAATTTCCAGCGCTTTGTCTTCGATGCTTTCAAGCTTCTTCTGGAATTCAGTAATGCTATCGCTTGGGGTTAGGTAACAGCTGAGCAAAGTAAAACTCGTGGCTTGTACATATACGAAGCAGTTCCCTGCACCTACCGGTCTCATCTGCTAACCAGTTTTCTCGGTTCAATTGCCCATACTGTTTGCTTATAACGACTGCGTCCGCTTTATTCTCTATTGCCATCTGCTCTGTTAGCGCATCAGCCGTTCTGCTTCGATGCATGTTGGCCTGGAGTATTATCGCTTTGTCGCTTGGCACTTAGTTGAGCCAGGTACATGATCTACTCGACTTCGGCCAGCTTCTGTGCACAGGCAGCACTTTGGTCTCTTACTGCACTCCTTTATTTTATGCCCTAGCTCTCCGCATCTCATGCACAGTCCTTCACCTTTCCTATCTGGTCCCTTGCAGTCCATTTGCAAGTGCTCCATTCCAAAACAACGGAAACATCGTTTGATGTTTGGGCAGAGTCTAATTCTGGCTCTGACATAGCCGATTTTTATGCCATCTGCTTTTAGTAGTTTTCCCGCTTTTTCTTGCGCTAGTGTTACAAACGCTCGTGTTTGCTCGGCTTATTCGGTGCCGTTACCTTGACTCTAGTGAACCTCCTTGCACCTTTTTGATGGGCTCTTCAACTTCTTGTTGGACAGTAAGAGCATCCAGGTCTCCTATTTCCAATGTAGCGACTGTTTTCAGCTCCATTACAGAAGCATCTTCCTCTACAGTGGTATTCAGCCTCTGGAGAAAATCGGGTTGCACTTTTCCTCCTTTTTCCATCTCCAGAAGGAGTGCACCAGTCCTCGTTTTCCTGATGCCTCTTTTATTGGACCTCTTCAGGCTGAGTTTTGCTGCGTAGGCTTTTGAGCACCTCCGCATAGCTGTGTCCTTCTACTGGTTTTATGAGGACTGCCGCCGTTTTTGACTGTTGCCCTCTCTCTCTTCTCTTTTTTGGAGTTTTCCCTCCTCTTCTTACTTCTCTCTCCTTTTCCTTCTTTGTTTCGTTCGTTCTTCTGAGAGCGTTTGGTTTTGGTCGCCTTTTGACTTCTTGTCATTCCTCAGAATTATTTTCCCGAGGCTTTTCACCATTATCGGAATTTGCCTCGTGGTGTTTTCTCTTTCCCTCGGTCTTTTGACTGTGCTAGGTTGCGAAAGACTTGATGCGTGCCTTTTCGGGCGGGCTGATAGGGTTTCATCCGCAACAGCTGCATTATTTCCTGCATTCGTCTCCGAAGGTGCAGTCTTCTTCTTTTCCTCCTCCAATTTTCGCCAAGCCCTTCAACTATGCGTAATTATGTCAAACAGCTCCTCCAGTTCCGTGACACTTGGTTTTACATCCATGCTGATGTTCCTCTATTTTGCATGGCCTGCTTCATCTTATTAATGGCCATCCGGCATTTAGCCAGTGCCTGCTCCTCATCTCCACGCAGCGTAAGAAGATATTGCTGTCGTGGAGATTGATTTTCTTCTTCAGTTCTGCATTGCAGACTGCCTGGTGTGGATGCCGGCAAAGACGTCACAACTTCTATGTTGACTGCTTCTTTTTCAATATGTTTGGGCAGACCCGGCGTCTTTGTTAGCAGACTGCTGCTAGCAATCGTTTGGCCAGCTGTGGCTTTCAACACGTTTGTGAGCCTCTTCGGGTATGCATGTGTTGGTTTCCACTGCTGAGAGTTCCATAATTTTTGGCTGTTTGGTCCACTTCCATGACGGCAGCGGTAGGAGCAGCGCCAGTAGAAGCGACCGGAACTTCCTCAGCTTTGATTTCCTATCGAAAGGGTAGTCGTTCGTCTTTTCGTCCTTCTTTGTTGTTTCCTTTAAAATCGACATACGGTTTTAATTCCAGCGTATCGTGTTTAGGTGGGGCGGGCCGCATTAGCCAAGAGCGGGTATACCCTCGAGGTGATACCCCTACCCCAGTTCCTTGAGACCTGACCTGCGCTTTGCTAGTCCCGGAAGACACGGACGGACTAGTGCTCGCCCGGAGAAATGCAAGCTACTTCTCCTGTATCCAATACACACTCCCTGACCAGGACCCGAAGTAGCTGGTTTCTGCTACGAACCGCGACGGTCATCTCGGCAGAGCAAGCTCACATCACTTCCTTCAACGAGACCCGCAAGAAAAACCGGTTTCGTTTCCGGAGGACTCCCAATGTGCCGCGGCAACTTACGATAATTTTTCCATCGATCAGCTCGTTATCCTTGTCCTAATTCAGGTCACCAATCCCTTGTACTTGATGCTAGTGATAGTGCTTCCCTATTTAACATAATAACTTATGTTCAATAGTTAAACACCTCCCAGCATCAAGCTGACTAAGGGTTCGTGGGTGCGTCAAGCCCGTAGAATCTAATAAAATATTAGATCCTACCTTGGGGGGAATTTTTTTATATGTGCCATCTTGCAAAACTCAAGTGATATTTTTTACTCTTTTCGGTTATGCATAGCTTTTTTTAATTTCTACACACAAATCTAGTTTTTATTCAATAAAAAAGTTATTTTCAGCTTATCAATGATATTGATGAAGGTATCTGTTAAAAATATTGATAAAGCACTATACATATGGGTCATTCCATCTATAATGGGCCTGTCATTAATAGGCTGAAACTTTTTTGAGTGATTGGTCTATCATGTTAAAGATATTAAAAAAAGCGATAAAATTTTTTTCACCAATATTATTGTTTAAAACAAAAAGTTTTTAACTGTGTTCAAAAATGCTCGTGAGTAAAACAACAACATTCATTGATGAATATAAGCAAACCAACACAATTTAAATTGGCTTTTGTACTATTTTTAGGTAGTTGTGTACTACTAGATGACAAAAAAACTGCAAATCTGATTAAATGAATGATTACACGTTTTCTATGTGCTAAAAGTTAAAAAAATTGACTTTTTCAAGAAAACATTAATTTCCCAAATACTCCATCACCGATTTCAGCTATTTTAGGTTCAAAATTTTCAGAACATACAGGAGTACCATCTCTGAAAGTTTCATCCATGTTTTTCACCCTATTTGATTTTACAAGCATTTAAAGTTAAGATTTATGATTTGAAATGTAAATTAAAACATTGAGAATGAGAGCGAGGTAATAAAAATTAAAATGATTTCAGCCTTTTTAGGCTCTAAATTATCAGAACGTACAGAAGTACCATCTCTGAAAATTTTATTCATGTTTTTTCACCCTATTTGATTTTACAAGCATTTGAAGCGTGTGTATATAGTGGAATATTTATGTAAGAAAAGTAACTGAATTTTCAAAATTTCTCGCTTTCATTCTCAATGTTTCTATTCACATTGCAAATCATAAATCTTAACTATAAATACTTGTGAAATCAAATAGGGTGAAAAAACATGAATAAAATTTTCAGAGATGTTACTCCTGTATGTTTTAAAAATTGTCAATTTTTTTAACTTATAGCACATAGAAAACGTTTTTAGACATTCATTTATTTTTAATTTTTGTTCAGAATATAAATAACTAAAAACTTAGTCACAATTTTATTTTTCTATAAAAAATTTCTTATTTTTTTCGTAAGGCCCTTTATTAAATTTTGCACAGTTGTTTCATCGACAGTACGGTACGATCTTTTCCACTTATGTTTGAAGTCTTCTAAATTTTTTGCATTCTTACCACTCTTTCGAAGATCTCTTTTCATCTTTCAATTGGGCGAAGCTCTGGGCAGTTGGGCGGATTTGCAGTTTTTGGAACGAATTTGACCTTTTAACTTGTATACCATTCCATCGTAGCTTAAGAGTAATGAGAGATTGCTAAATCTGGCCAGAACATCACGGTACCCTTATGTGCACGAATAAATGGTAGAAGACGTTTTTCGAGGCACTCGTCTATATAAACTTTGGAATTGATTGTGCCTTGCATAACAAAAAATGTGCTCCTGAGACCACAGGTGCATATGGCCTGCCAAACCATATATTGCTTCGGAAATTTCGAAATTTTTTTTTCTTTGAATTTACTAGACACATGTCCCTTTTTCTGTGATTTATAATATTCGTGCCCAGGTAGCTTCTTAAAATCTGCTTTGACGTAAGTTTCGTCGTCCATAACACATCAATCAAATTTAGTCAGGTACCTTTCATAAAATTTTCCTGCTCGCATCTGAGCCATCAACTGCTTTTCATCAGAACGGTCTGGTACTTTTTGAACTCTATATGTCTTTAGCTTGCTTTTCTCCTTTATCCTTTGTACAGTAGATTTTGATGTACCTATTCTAGCCGCCATATCTCGCACTGAGGTGTTGGGATTTTGCTTAAAAAGGCGCTTCACCTTCTTCGCTACCTTTAGGTTGGAAAAATCTGGTTTTCTGCCTGAACCTTTTTTCGTGACACAGTTAGGCCCTTCTTATAATTAGAAACAACCGTAAAGACAGTTTTTTCTAATGCACCAACTATTTTTAGTATAGCTGAATATTTTAATTTTGGATTTTGCAGGTATGTGGACAAAAACAAGTTTGCGGACTTTTTGTTGCTTGCTAGATATCTTTGTCGTCAAAAGTGCTATCTTCAAGTAGTTTACATCATATTAAACGTCACTTTATATAGAACAAATATTGTGTTTTTTTACACCTATAAGATTACCAGGTAGAGCATAATACAAAAAATAAAAAAACGTAAGTTTTTTCTGGGACAGTCCTTACATGATAGACCAATCACTCAAAAAAGTTTCAGCCTATTTAAAAGCATGAGGGTTTTGATGTACCTATTATAGATGAAATGACCCATATATGATCTTAGATATAAAAAATCTTCAAAATATTTAAATTTTTCGGATTTATAAAATATTTTTTTTAAGATATATTGTTGAAAAATCTATTTTTTTGGGTTTCTAAAGTGCGAGTTAGATAGGAAAATTTATTCCCTACAAAAAATATGAAAATGTATAGTATAGCAACCAAAACTGTATAGTTTTTGATCTATAACTATTAAAATAGTAATGGGCAAATTTGCACTGCCCTTAAAAGTCCAAGCCTAAATTTGATAGCACTCTTGGATTTATCATTTTTAGGGTTCAATTAATCATATAAGACAATAAAATACCTTTTACGAATTAGTTCCATATTCTATTACATAGTCAATCTAATATATACAATTCTCGTGTTACGGTGTGCGTCATTGAACTCCTCCGAAACGGCTCCACTGATTTTCGTTAATCTTAGCGTGCATATCGGCTAGGACTGAGAATCGGACCATATCTATTTTTCATCCCCCTAAATGTTAAGGGTGGTCCGAAAATTACAAAAAACCGAAATAGTGAGAAAGGTTAGTTTTACCCTCTTAATGACAAACAGGATAGGGCTACGGATAGGGATAGCGATAGGGATGGAGATGGAGACAGATATGGAGCTGAAGATAGTGACATGAACAGGGAGGGCAGAACAACGTTTGCCGGGTCAGCTAGTATTCTATATATTGGATGCATGAAAATATGGAAGCTACCTATTTTCATTGATTCTTGAATAAGTTTTAGATTTTTTGTCCAATTTGAGCAAATAGCCTAAATATTTGTAAAATAATGGGTTTCCATCCTAAATCTTTAAAACATGAAAAAGAGAGATTTTTGCATTTAATCAGAGCAATTGAAATTTTGTGACTTTTAAAAAAGACAAAAAAATCACTTTTTTAGGACTTTGATCGCTTGCAACTCCATCAAATCTTATCCGATTCTCATTTAACTGTTAGAAAGATGACAAAATTACAATTTGAACGGCATGCATTTGATTTAGCTTGAAAAAATAGCTGAAAATATGAAAAAATATGAAGAAAGTGCAAAAATCGGATTATTTAAGGACATTTTGAAAACGATTCTTAAGAAAAAAATATTATTAGCATTTTTGGAAAAAATATCTTTTTTTTTGTGCACACTAGTGTTATATGAAATTCGTTGTCCTCTTTATATATATTTTTTTAAAATATTTGCAAATTCATTTTCGATTTTGTCTTCTAAATGATTTTTAATTACGACTTTTCGTTATTCTGAATTGTTTAACTGCGCGGTATTTTCAAATAATTGTGTAACTTTGTTATCTCATGACAGCAAGAAATTAACTAAAGTCAGGGCAAACCAAAACTTATTATCGGTTGCTCAAACCCAACGGCAAATGTACTGCTGCTTTGATCGATAATTGTGTTGCCCGACGTTCAGTGTAATCACTAGGGCACCAATAGTAGGCATTTGCTTAATACTGCTTATTATGCTTATTTGATATAAATTTTGATCTTCATGCATAATTCTGGCGTTGAAACATAATTTTGGTTATTTTGAAAAAAATATATATATAGCAGCCATATTTCGTTGTCACATGCAATAAGGATGATGTGCATGAATCCATTCATTTTTATCTTTCAAGCGATTCGCATAAAAAAAAAAACCTGTACAAGTTTAGCTTGGCCTGTAAACAAGCATGCAAGCCAAGCCGATATTCATTCAATGTGAATGCAACTCTACACTCGCAATCAATTTATTTGTGTCGAGTGAGTAATTTATTATTATGAATTTTCAAGGCGGGTTGAATTTTGCAATTAAGTTGATTTTTGAAAGTGTTTGCAAACTACAAAATGCAATACAATAAAAGTTAACACGGGTTGATTGATAAGGAAATGCCGAAAATAAATTCTGGAAGTCACCAATCGTCGACTCTATTCCAGTTCTTAAGCCCCATTAAACAAAAACATAGCTACGGAAAAGGTTGGAGTTGAATTTTTTTAAAAATGCATGCACCTATTGATGAGGCATGGGTTAAAAATGGATTCTGAACGTAGCTAGGTGCACCGTGGGTCCAGACATAGACCATTTTGGGCTCATTTAAGGTAAATTTGTGTTTGCTCCATTTCATGGGTATAGGTTGAAAAAAGGATTTTGACATGGCGTGTGGCCCCAAACCCATTAAAAGACCGTTTTGGGTCCATTCCTGAGAAAAAAAGGTTTGCTCTAAGCGATACAGAATGGTTGATATTGCATTTTGATCGTTTGTAACTGGGTGTGGCCCTGGACCTAGAAAGAGACCGTTTGGGCCCATATCCGAAACATTTTTATTTTGGTCCAATCGATGGGAAATATTAAGGATGGATTTTTGACATGGCTTGGTGCGCCCCCAGACCCACTAAAAAAACCATTTCCGGCTTTTTTTAGGAAATGAGCATAACAAAAATAGAGACTCGAAGACTTCCGTTGAATGGCAACATTCTAAAAACTAAAAATTTTTACGAATTCAGTGTGAGTAAAAAACTAGATGTTGTTTTAGCGCGTATGTCGGCTACAACCATTTTGTCGCCAAAAGAGACACAGTTTTTAGCAATACGCAGATCGTCACTGAGTTTATTAAAAAAACTCTTTCCCTATTAGCTTACTCGATTCAAGTATTGCCCTGTCAGTTTTCGTGACGTAGAGCGATGTTTTTCAATTTGTGATGGCAGTTTTTTAACAGAAGATCGAAGAGTTTTCAATGCCTGGAAATGCATTTGATTTTTCATTGTAATAAAAATACATAAAGGTAAATTTTTATTAGCATACTTTTGAAGCATATTTTAGGATTTTTTCAGACTTTTTTTTTGCGATTAAAATCTGTTTTGAAAATCTTACTGTTGGTCGCCCTAGTGATCATATTTGTAAGGAATTTCGGCATTGTGGCTAGATTATTTCATTCTTCTGCATTACCCAAAGGCGTAAAAATTTAAAAAAAAATGTTTTGTTTGTACTTTAAATGGTATGGTAAATTTTTGTGAACACTAGCCCGAAGCACAGTGGCGACATTTCTAAAAAGTGGTTGCCAAACTCAATTTTGGATTGGAGGAATTTCGCAAATCTAATGATGCAGTTTGATAAACAATTGCTCTAAACACGCGAATATGAAATTTTAACTTATTTGGAGAAATAATTCGCTTTGAAGAGTTGGTGGAAGTTTATGGTTTTTCCGAGTTTTTTAATTTTATTTTTTTTTGTAGTTCGAGGTGTGGTTCAAATTTTTCTGCAAGTTACGAAACAAATTTTTTTTTTGCATATATGACATAAGCGGTCTTTGTACTATTAACTAACTCTAAAAAGAAGTGATTTTTTTTAATGTAGGAGGTGACCGTACTTTTCCGAAACACTATTTTACCCATTTTTTCAACTTCGAATGTACTATCAAAAAAGAGTTCGCAAAAGTTTAAGTTCCGACCACAAAAACTAAATTGTTTGAACAATGCAAAAACTTTTATCGTCGGGAAAATTATTCATAACGATTTTTATTAGGAAACCTGTGACTTTTTCATGCTCTTGCAGTTGAACTTACATTGCGCGTGTTCTAGAATTTTTGATGATATAGTTCATAATAACTGAATGGATTGGAATATTTGGATTATTATTTTTATTGTAAACATACAAATAATATAGCAATCAACGTTGTAAACTTTTTATCTTGTTATTCCAACTTGTTATTTATAGGGTGCCATGAACATATTCCTGAAATTCACATGTTTTACTAGGCAATAAGTGAAAATGTGTACTTTACGGAGCTTTATGTTCTGTAATTTTAGTGCAAAAACAACAAAAAAACTACAAGCGCAAATTGCATCAATTGTTAGAGAATATCTCCAACAAATGACCGCTAATTAATATCATCAGTAAGCTTTGTTAGCCGACGTTTAAGAGTCTGCAAGCACACTATATCTTATTTCCTGCATTGACCAGTTAAGAATCATAGCAAAAAACATAAACAGTGCGCCAAAAACTCTACATTCTTTCCCTCTTTACATGCAATTACTTTTGTAACTCTTTTATAAATGAAAATATTTTAATAATAATAATTTAAAACTTTTTCAGCAGGCTCTAGGTCCAATTTTAATGAAAAACTATTTTTTGTTTATCATATTAAATTTTATTACCAATATTTCGACTACCATTGGTAGTCATCTTCAGGGTAATCTGTTTAAAAAATGTTACAACAATTAAAATAAAATAATATAAACAAAAACAGCACAAAAAATAACTTACGTATGTCAGGATCAAATAAATAATTACTTTAAAAATAAATAATTACTTAAAACTAACAACGCGGTGGACAAAACAAAAACATAAATATTGCACAGAAATATTGCACAAAATTTTAAGTTTTTGTAAACAAATCACAGCTGATCTTAATGGTGATCTCTCGTCCACTAATATTACTTGTTTTGTTTTGTTATTATATATCTGTAGCTTTGAGCAATTCTCTCTGTGTCCGTTTTAAAGTTTAATCGTTGTGGGTGTGGTGTATTAATTATGTGGAGCATTTCTAGAGTATAGCGTTTGATGTAATTTGTCTCTTGTTGTAATATCTCTACGTTGTCAAAGTCAGCAAAGTGTTGGTGTTTTGTACAGTGGGCCGAAAGAGCTGTTCTCTGCTCCATTGGTTTGTCTCGTGACTTATGCTCAGATTTGTGTGATGAAATTCTTGTCCGTAGTTTGTATTTAGTTGTCCCCACATATGTTTTGTTGCATAAGTGGGACCCGTCTCCTTTGCATGTTATTTTATAAATTACGTTTGATTTGTCGTATTTGTCTATTTTGGTTTTTGTATTGCTGTATAGTCGTTGAAGTGTGTTGTTTGACTTGGCCGCTACTAT